>JAGKQI010000049.1:1200000-1800000 GCA_018806915.1 Phytophthora colocasiae | reverse complement strand
TGCCATATACTCAGCTTCACAAGTGTGCAAAGCTACTGTTCTTTCTGTCTGACTGCACCATGAAATTGTACTTCCACAAAATTGAGTCAAATATCCAGCCACCGACTTTCGATCATCAACGCGATTCGCAAAATCAGCATCTGCAAAAGACAAGATGTCGAACTAGTCGTCGAGCGTCTTGAACACCTCCAAGACGTAAACCCATGTCCAATGTTTCCTTCAAATAGCGAAGACCACGTTTTGCCGCTCTCCAATGTAAAATTCCAGGATTTTCCAAATATTGACTACACTCTCGCACCATATACGCGAGATCCGGCCGTGTCCCTAACATGAGGTACATCAAACTTCCTATCACAGCTCGGTAAGGCTTGTCTTTCATCAGTTCTTTTTACACACATCTCCATGATGCTGCAACTTGAGCTTGCACTCGTCATCTACCGCTGCGTCTTCACTTGTACTCGTCTCCATGACGTTACTCCACGTACTACTGGTACGTCTTGCCCGCATCACACGACGCTGCCATTGTTCTTCTACTTGTACACGTCACTGGACGCACTTGTACTACACTTGCTCGCGTCACTCGACGTTTCCCCAAGCACATGCACTCACACACGTCACTCGACTTCACCTTGCACTGCATACGTCACTCGACGTCACTGCGTGCCTCACTTGTACTGCACACGTCACTCGACGTTGCTCTCACACACGCCACACGGCGTTGCCTCAAGATCTGCACTTCATCTTGTTCTGCACTCGCCACCCGACGATGCTGCTCGCACTCGCTCACGTCACTCGACGTTGCGTCTCGTACTCATGTACGCACACGTTGCTTTACCAGAGGTGCTACCCCCCATCCAGTCGGAGCACAGCTCCATGACGCCACGTATTAAGGTAAGAGAAAGAGCTGGATCATCGGACACACTCGTGTTCCGGCGTTCACTCCATCCACTCGGACAGGCTCCAACTCCAACGCCACCACGACGTTCCCGCACACGCCGTCAGTTCCTTGGCATACGCCTTCTCGACGTTGCCGCACATGCCTTCACTTCCTCGAGCAGGCCACGCGCCGCTAGCTGCCTTAGACACGTTCGTTGTCCCCGCACAGCACTCCCAGCACTCCTACAGGCAGTGATAGGTTAGCAACAATAATCGTTATCCCAACATGTATAGATACTCGTTGCTCATCCACTGGACGATACTCCACACATCCAGTCTTTCTGGACTTGCCAGAACTTCTTTGAGATGCCGGTGTTCCATCACTTTTCGTTTTGTTGGAGTCATCATCTTCTCTGGGTTTCTCTAATTTGCTGGTTTCACCAGTAGCAGGGATTTGAGATCTCTTCGACTCTGTAAATTGACCACCTCGGTTGGCAGTCGGTGTCACACACCGCCCACTACCACCTTGCTTCGGTGCCGGTGTCATACACCGCCCACTACCCTCACTTTCAGACTCTTCCAACGGCTCCACACACCGTCGCTTCTGTTTTCCTTTCTGCTTGTGAGGTGGTGCAGGTCGCTTCTTTCTTTGAGTCTCCTTAAGTGCGTTCCCATCAGGCTCAACGCTCTCAGCATTTGCTGAATTCACTTTCTTCCTGCTTTTCCGTGGTACAGATTCCTCACTGGGGTGGCATTTTCGTTTCCGTTCGTGTTGCAGCTTCTTATTCTCGACGAAGTTATCAGCCCCACCAGTTCTGCACTCTTTCTCACTCTTACCATCCTCTTGTGCTTCGCGCAATAGTGACGGGATGTTCTGCATAGTTGCTGCATCAATGTCTAAATACTTAGACGTAGGAACATTGGCAACTGGAGTACTTCCAGATCCAACCAAAATCCGCCTTGGCTTAGTTTCATAGAAGATGGCTGTGTGGCTGTAATGTCTTGCTATCGAGAAGACGATAACCTCTTCTTTATCGTGAGTACCCCACAAACACTGCTTCTCGTGCTTTAGGATCCATTTTCTTGCGCTCACACTTGTCAACATACGACAGGACTGCACAACCAAACGTCCGAAGTCTAGAGTATTCAGGTGTCTCCCGAAACCACACTGAATATGGCACCTCCATTCCTCTCTGCAAGTTCGGGACGATGTTGATGCAGTAGACAGCTGTCACAGCAGCCTCAGCCCACAACGCTTGGGGTAAATCAAAATGCGCCAACAAACACCGCATGCGTTCCGTCACAGTACGAATCATTCTCTCCGCAACTCCATTTTGTTCTGGAGTGTGCTTAATTGTTGGTGAACACTCAATTCCATAATTCTGTTTACACTGTTCCGCAAGAGAAATGAGCTCGCGCGCATTGTCATATCGAAGTGATTTCATTCTGACTTTCAGCTGTGTCTTGACACTCTCGTAGTACCGTTCAAACATCTCGTAGATTTCAGATCTCTCCTTCAACAGGTATAGGGTCGAGAATCTACTAGCATCATCAACGAAAAGAGCAAAATATCTCTTTCCAGAATATGACTCGATTGCGTATGGACCCCAGACATCCACGTGAACGCGTTCTTCAACTAACCATTCACGACTTGATGCGCCTTTAACTGAGTGAAAACTCTTTCTCGTCATCTTGCCTTTCACACATGATTCACAGCTAAATGATCCATCCACTCTCAGATCAACAGCACTCAGCGGCCAGTCAGAATGCCGAAACAGCGCATTGAATACACTACGTCCAGGGTGGCCTAGTCTTGTATGCCACTGCCTCACATTCTGATCACCATCAGACGCCGCTACCATGGCCAAAGTTGCAGGGGATTCCAACTTCAAACAATACAGGTTGGTTTCATCAATATGTGCAAATGCGCTTCCCTGCTGGAACTTTACTTCTGCACAGTACTCATCGTCGAAGTGAATTTTCACCTTCTCCTCATCAAATAACCCCCTTTCTGTCTGTCGTCGCACTGAGAACAAGCTGCACTGAAGTTCTGGTACATAACGCACGCCATGTAATAACATGGTACGTCTACCACTTGACGTTTGAATTGCTTTCTTCACTGTTCCAACGCCAGCGACATTCAGCCAGTTTTCACCTCCAACACGAACAAGTGCACTCATCGGAGTGAACGAAACAAAATCAATTTTCTGGTTAGTAATATGACTTGTCGCTTCAGAATCCAAGTACCAGCGCTTGCGAGCTAACTTCAAAATATTTGCCGGGTGTTTCAAAAATGCAGTAACCATGTACGCACTATTATCACTGTCTTCATCACCAGTGTAATGGCCTTTAGCTGCAGCTTTCTTTCCTTGTGAATTTCCTCCAGACTTTGCATGTTTATTCTGAGGTTCTTCTCTTTGAGTATCACTAGGTGGGCGTTTCCCCAGATGTGGACATTGAAAAACATGATGAGAACCTTCTCCACAATGGAAACATCCACTGCTACTGTGACCACAGCGGCCACCTCCGTCTCCTCGTCCAGCACCACGGCCACCATTACCAAAACCTCTTCCTCTTCCACGGTTTCCACCACGACCGCGGTTTCCTCGTCCACCATCAAATCCGCGACCACGCCCTCGGCCTCGACCACGTCCTCGTCCTCGGCCTCGGCCGGAACCACCGTATAACGCAGAGTCTTCGGCCTTTCCTTCCAACTTTCTGCTTTGTCGCCTATCACATGCGACTTCCAGCGCATGCTCCAATTGTTCATAGTTCGGCGGGTCGTTAACATCACGGGAAGTGTGGCTCGCAAGAAAAGTCTCCACGACATTTTCATAGTTTCCAGGAAGAGTACCAATCAACAAAGCTGGTTTCTCATAATCATCCAAAGGTTTGCCCAGCAATGCAATTCGGTCCATTAACCGACGGACTTCACCCAAATGATCTGCCACATTTCCATTCTCCTGAAGTCGAAGCTGTCTTAATTGCGTCATTTCAGCAGCATACTTGAAATACGTCTTACCAACGAATCTCTGTTTTAATCTCTCAATCACCCGAAACGCGGAAGGCTCAAATTTCACTGTCTTCATAATTTTATCAGTCATTCCATCATAGATCAGCTCCTTCGCACGTGCTGACTCTTTCTGCCACTTTGCATGGTCATCTGCTTTTGATTCATCGGGTTCATTGATTTCCTTCTCGCAATATCTCCACAGATTCTTGCGCTCCAACTTCAATCTAATTCTTTCAATCCAAACCTCGAAGTCCTGACCATCAAATGGCGGGTGCGCGGGCTTCTTTTCTTCTTTTAGCTCCTTCTGCTCGCTCTTCTTTTTATCTCCACTCGTACTCATGATTTCAGTGTTGCTGATGAGTTACCAAGAAGAATTTGGGCTCATAACCACTTGTAAATTGAGGTAGTGCGTTTCCTTGATAGCTCAATAGCTCAACAAGTACCAGAAGACTAGAAGAGACGTAGTAGGTGGAAAGCTGCTTGCTGCTGCTGAGTATATTTCTTTGAGAGTGAGGCCACTCCAATTTCACGTTTTTCTTCTCTCACATGTCCCAAGACTAACTACAACAAGTTGGCAAAAACCCTGTAGGACAAAAGCTCTACGGCATAAAACCTTAGGGATAAAAGCTCACTTGTATCTGCAGCTTCAAAACAACAAGATAATCAGTAATTCACAACAAACAGGAGAGTCTCGTACTGCGCCCAGTACCGCGATGATCGATGAGATACATGTTGAAAGACCCTCCCAACTTCTCCTGGAGATCAATTGCTGTCGGCTCCATCAGAACGGAGGAAAGACCCGGCCCTCCTTCGAGAAGCCAGACATTTGGTGCGGTCTTTGGGTTGCCAACGGTTGCTGGGTAGCGTTTCCAAAGACTTCAATGGTGGGGTCGATGTCTTTGGGGGTCTCACAAATGCCAGGGTAGCAACGAGGAGCATCATAAACAGCACACTCCGCGTCTGCATCTGAGCTTCCACTGCCACTGCTCACAGGAGTTTGAGATGTGACAGTGAGTTCGGGACAGGATTTCCATTGGATGGATGTCTTGCTTGACTTGGCGGTGATTGATGATACGGCTATGGCTGCCAGGAGAATGGCATGGTAGAACCGCATCTTGGAGTAGCTTCTTGATTCGATGTCGCTGGTAGGTGGTGGATTCAGGAATGTGAAATGAAGTACATGTATATGATACGGCGGCTGGAGTTACGGGCTACATGCATTACCGCACGCCGTGTGTGTTGTGTGCAGCGTAAGCTACCAGCGCAGCGTGCCATAAGCTACCAGCGCAGCGTGCCGTAAGCTATTAATACCAGCGCAGCGTAAACTGCTAATTGTCCGTATCTCCAAGCAGAGCACTTCCTCGAAGATCGCAATGGGTTTCTACAACCTGTTTCTAGACAACCTTTATCATGGTTAGTTAAATAACATAAATAGAGAATCCTTCAAAACCTAGACAACCTTTATCTGAGCCCGAGTTGCAACATTCGACGTAGTGTGTTTGTTTTTAGTTCTACCAACGGGTCATTTTCAAATTTGATCCACAAGTCCGGAGAAAAGATGGTCTATAATGAGTGAAATGCTGTGTCTCTCATAACCCAAAAAAATGTTGGACGGGCAATCTCCTCAACGTCTTGAAATTGCCAGAAGTAACGGAAATTCCTGGTTAATACCCTCTACCCGAATAGAGTCTAACCCGATAGTATCCTTGCAGTAACTCAACACAACCCAGCTGTGGTGACCAGCCATTTTGTTGCAGCCGCGGGTTGCCGAAGCGAGTGTACTCGACGTTGTCGCTCTTCTTCCACGCGTTGATCTCTACTAGCCGGGCGCGGCGGTGTTTGGGTTGCAGGGCTCCGCTTCGCTGGTTTTATTGGTCAGTAAAATTTTGATTTATAAAAAGCACTTCAAAAAGATTTTCAGTTTTAATTTTAACGTTTAATATTTGTCGAACTTTAAATATTATGTTTGAAAAAAGTATTTCCCGAAGGGGGTCGAACCAGGAATCCACATTCCAAACACTCGATGCACAGCCATGTAGGCTAGAATTCGTTTTGAGATATGCTATTTAAAAGGGTTTACAGCGAATTATTGTTACAGCGTAAAAGTTATTTTGTACCACACGATAAAGGGTAGTTAGCTTTACACATAACTTTTTAAACACCTGCTTCCCTATACATCTTTTTGACTTCCTGTTTGCACGCACATGAAAATCATTCATCCGATTCGATTCCCGCTTTCACCTTCGCGGCGAAGAACACTTCAATGACGTCGCTCTGCTCTCGAGGCACGCGTGACACAAAAGTAGCAGTGGGGGAAAGTAAACAGCACGAAGAGAGTAAAACAAACAAATAAAAACCTTAAAGCAAAATAATTCGGTTATAACAAAAAGTAAAAACAATTTTAAATATTAAAGAAAAAATAAAATTGAAATAAAAAGCAAAATTAGCTGAAGTGCTTTTTAGCCGCCTTCGCTGCAACTAATTGGTTAAAAATATTTAAAACATATAATTGGCTAAAATCGATATGGTGATTCGTGTGACAGACAGACAGACACCATGCTCTCCTCATTTTTTAGGACTAGCCGAGTGCCGCCCGCTTTTGCTGGCGGTGTGTATGTGTTTGGTTGAAACCCGTGGGGCTCACTGTTCCAGTTCGCCCCACTACTCACCATCGGCGCCACACCTTCGGCGCGCGCCGGTTGGCCGAGGTACCTTCGCTTCGCTCGGTAAGATGCATTTTAGCCAATCACCGGTCTGTAAAAGCTGCGACCTCGTACTTATCAAAGCATTTTTATCGTACTTAGCTTAATTTTGTCCAATGAAAATTTTGTGGCCGGGTCTGCGGACCAATCAGAGGCCATTGAGAGGGTTATCATTAGTGGGCTATATTTGTAATTTTGGCATTCCTGAGAGCAGTCTAGAACATAGGGATAGGCTAAACCATGGGAAAATACAGTATAGAATGCCTACATGTACAAAATGGAGAGACAGGTAGCTACGCAGGTTTATGCACTATGACGTTGAACAGACACACAACGGACACACAGACGCACAGACACACAGACACGGCACTAGCCTAGAGGGTAGAGACTAGCCGAGTGCCGCCCGCTTTGCGGGCGGTGTGTATGTGTTAGGTCCCAACCCGTAGTGCTCGCTGTTCCAGCTCGCCCCTCTACTCCGTAGGACGTTCCTTCGCTTCGCTCGGAGGGGACAAAAACATACACAGTGTTTCATATGCACAGTGAACATGTATTTGTTGTTATGAAAAATGCAGTGATCTCCTTCTTCTCCTTTGCGATGGCATAGCAAGACGCGTAAGTAGAACCTCTCCTCATCTCGCGGAGACACGTGAATCATCCCTCCTAGTGCAGCTTGATACTTTTTGCGGCGGACCCATATCTTGTGTTTGTCCCATCTAAAGTACTTCGGCACATCCTGATACACAATTGTCTTGGCTACCTGGTCTTCGGGCGCTCTACTCGCACATATGTCGAAGAAGGCAGTAAGCTTGGTGCGCTCACTACGATCCATGACGCGTTCCGGATCTTCGGTCTCGCGGAATACCACCATCTGCTCACCTTCGAGGTGGACCGTGAGCTGGAAAACCGCATGGGACTTCCCTTGCACTACGTGCCCGAGGAGACGCATACACGCCTCAATGGGAGAGATGTACCTCGCGCTTAAGTATCGGATGATCTCGTTGGGTTCCCGTCTGTCGATATTACCTTCGTCTTGCACCGTCTCCACTGTAATCACAGCTCTGTCGGATCCCTTGTACACGTACTTGTAGAGATACTTCACCACCGACAGTGCTGTGCAGATTTCAATGTTGATGTGGCAGTTGTACTTGTATGAAAAGTATGGGTTGTATGGCACCACCCACTGATTCAGCGTAGCATTGTCGTACCGTCTTCCATTGAATGTAAAAAATCCTTCCGATCGTCGTCGGCGTCTGTACTGCGGGAAACCGTCTTCGCTCACCCGCGTTGTATCCACGAACGGTTTCGGGTAGCCCTTTGTACACTTGCCATCCTTCATACAGACACACGATGGATTCGCCGCGCCACAGGGCCCGTGCATCATATTCGTCATGACCGTTTCATAAAGGCCAGGGTTGGTGTCAGGATCCGGTACTTCCGCCGATACAATCTTGTCAATAATCTGCCTCGTGCGTGGTTTGTCCTCGTCCGCCAATATGACAATGATGTGCGCATGAGGAAGTCCACGCTTTTGAAAATCTACCACGTAAATCCGAGCGGAAACCCGCCCAAGCACACCCTCGTCTAAGTCTTTTAAATGAGCAGCCAGCTTTGCTGCCATACTCGCGACGATGTCTGGGCGGTCTTGGGCGCTCTGGTTAGGATCGCGAATCTGCTCTTGGATCTCTTCCCACTTTGGATTGCAAGTCATCGTGTCGAAGATATCTGGCTTGCCGTACTCCTAACGATTGCCATCGAGTCTTGGTACGATTGATACATCTGACGCGGGCTCCCTGAGTGAGAAGACGGTAAGATGATCTTCTTCCCAACCTGATTGAGAAAGTGCCTGTTTCGGGCTCGGTCGGGGTGAGCCAGCTCTCCAGTGTCACGATCATATTCCGCCAAGAGTCCTTCGCCATCGCGCAGGATAGTCCTAGCCTCTTCCATAGCTTCGCTCAGGTACGCATCTCGCAGTCCATTGTACTGGTAAGCACGGATCTCCTTCTGGTGAGTTGCTATCCAGCGAAGTTCTTCTTGCTCGCATTTGGCTCTCTGGTCCACACAATACTGTTGGAAAAGGCGGCCCCCTTTATGTAGAGCTGATCGGTCATCGTCCTTTTGGAAGAGTCGATACGCGACGTGCTCACGTAGAGCCATTTCGCGTTTGTCCCTGCGCACCACATCACCTTCGTACGTATCCGTATACGTCCACCCCAATTCTCCATACGGAAGAAGTAGCGGGTACTGAAGGGGGTCGTAGTTGGCGTTTGTTTCCCAGAGACGCATGAGATTTCTGTCTTTTGTATATACCAAGAGATCGCGAGGCTGTGCGAGGTTGCCGTCTTCAATCATAGTGACGGCCACTTCAGAAACCGTCGGCAGATTTTCCGTTCGAGGTCTGGAAGGATTGTTTCTCAGACGGAACACCAAGTCGATTGGCTGCTGCATATCGCTTTGACGCACCCTTTCGCCAAACGTGAGAAACTGCTGAGCGAACGGGTTGTACCTTTGCATCACCCGCTCGATGTCTAACAAAGCCACAGGGTCCAGGTCTGCGAAAATCCCCATACGTCTCTCAGCTCGGCGCTCCATGTCCGGATCGACGATATAGATCTGCGCAAACTTGGGCTGAGTCCTTTGGCCAGTTCGACGATCAATGTATGGCAACAACGAACCCATGTAGTGGCCCATAGCACCTTGAATTCGGTAGGAGTATACGCCACGTTCACCCGCGACGCTGTTGTCCTGGTTGACGTTCTGAAACCTACCCGTGGTCGGGTTTGAAGCACCGATAGACGTAAAGGCAAACGCCTGGTTGTACGCCCGTATCTGCTTTCGAAAATTGGGGTCTCCGTAAAGCTGGAGAAGTTCGTCTGGAGCTGGGGCCAGAGGTGGTAGTCTGACTTTCCCCTCGATACAGCAGGCAGACTCGCTTTCACCAGGCCACTTCCACGCGTTACAGTGACCGCACACCGTAGTGGGAGGCAGCCGGTGGCGTCTGGTGTCTTCATCAACATCTGGACCTGTGACCATCGACGGGCGGAAATCTTCATGGTTTACAAGTGCTTTTCGATGGCGAGTGATACGTCGACGTTCTCGAACACGCTCGCGCTCTTCTTCGCGCTCTTCCTCCGTTTGTAATGCCCTTCTAATGGCGTGACGCTCTCGGTCCCGTTCTCGCTCTGCCGCACGCTCCTCATCCGTCTGACGGGCACGTCGGGATGCCTGAACCACAGCATTTGCTTCGCGCTCCTCCTTACGTTCATTCTCGTCTTGCTGGGAACGACGAATGGCTCTTGTTTCTGTGTTTCGTTCTCGTTCGATGTCTCGGTCTTCTTGGGAAAGTTGGGAGCGTATTTGCGCTTGGCGCTCACTGGCAATATCAAGACCAATCTGACCCTGAAGGCCCCGACGATTTTGCTGTTCAAGTCGGTTTCTTTCGCGATCTGCTACCACTTGTTCAGCACTTCGTTGAGCTCTCCGTTGCCGCTGGCGTTCGGCATTCCGTTGCCGCGTACGTTCGCGTTGGGAAGAGCTCATGTTTGCCCGCCGCAGCCTGGCTCTCTCTGCGTCACTCATCCTAAGCGCCGCAGCACTGGATGGATTCGTAGTGGGGGCATGGTTGTTCCTGTCGGAGGAACCACCGGTGCATCTACAGGGGCTACAATGGGGTCGCCTGAAACCGAAACGTTGTTTACCTGCTGACTGAGTAGTTCCAATTCTCGCGAAGCCCTCGAAAAACGGTTGCGTGCCTGCTTCCTTCTGTTGATCCGTCGTCGCTTTGCAGTAGGTGATTCATCCTCTGCTGGAGTTGCGTTCACGCGCTCCGCTTCGTCTAAACGATGCTGCAGCTGTCCTCGACGGTCGTCTCTACACAGTAGACTGTTAGAAGACTTCCAACAGCACGAAACATTAATTTTACGTACCTATCCCGCTTCGTGTCGACCCTGACGGGAGCCATAGCCTTCCCTCGCAAAAAAGCACAAAGGAAGCAGCGTTATACAACGGTCTAACACTGAATAATTGTATTTTAACTGTAAACTAATTCTTGATAGGTGAAAATGAACATGCAGCGCATACCGTTCTGCCCCTGACACGGTAAGCAGCATGAAATGTCTCCATAACATGTGCCGGTCTCACACACGACCACTGGCCCAAGGCTGAGGTGGGCGGCCCGGCCAAGCCGGCTTTTATCGCCACATGGATCCACCCCAGGACCCCGGATTGGTATGAGGCTTCCCATGCCGCTGGCGGGCGAACATGGGCGTCTCAGGGTCGGGGCTCCGAAGAGCAATAGAGAGGCAGAACTGAGACAGGAACGGCGAAGGGTGGCCAGCTGCAACCTTTTTATCCCAAAAAATGGGAAGGTCATGGATTTGGGCGCAAAAGCTACAGTACCCAAATTTCAATTTTCACCAAAGTACCCGCAGGGATGGCTTACTTGCTTAAATGGGCAATATTGTAGATTCGGGGTGGACTGCCCGGCGTCTGTGCGCTCGAGAGGGGTCTCGGTCAGAATGGCCGTGGCGTGGCACCCACTGCAACCCTCCCTCAAGCCCCGCAGAGGACCTGTCAGAGTCCTCCGCAGGCTCCAGCCCACCCTTAATTTTGTACACACCAGCTCCCAGTTGCCCCAATGTGGTACCAGTTCTCCCACAAGGCGGAACACCCGACACCGTAAAGATTTAATAGCTGTATTATGTTTATATAGGTACTTACCGAGTATTCCTAGGCTGGCTGCGCCGCTCGATCACTCCTGTCCTCGCTAGCCGCCGCGCCGTTCGCGTAATGTCCTCTGTCGCTGCTGACGCCGTTTGCGTTTTGGAATGAAAGAATTCTAGAATTAAATCGACCAATCAGAGGCCATTGAGAGGGTTATCATTAGTGGGCTATATTTGTAATTTTGGCATTCCTGAGACCAGTCTAGAACATAGGGATAGGCTACACCATGGGAAAATACAGTATAGAATGCCTACATGTACAAAATGGAGAGACAGGTAGCTACGCAGGTTTATGCACTATGACGTTGAACAGACACACAACGGACACACAGACGCACAGACACACAGACACGGCACTAGCCTAGAGGGTAGAGACTAGCCGAGTGCCGCCCGCTTTGCGGGCGGTGTGTATGTGTTAGGTCCCAACCCGTAGTGCTCGCTGTTCCAGCTCGCCCTACTACTCTGTAGCCCCTGCCTTCGCTTCGCTCGGAGGGGACAAAAACATACACAGTGTTTCATATGCACAGTGAACATGTATTTGTTGTTATGAAAAATGCAGTGATCTCCTTCTTCTCCTTTGCGATGGCATAGCAAGACGCGTAAGTAGAACCTCTCCTCATCTCGCGGAGACACGTGAATCATCCCTCCTAGTGCAGCTTGATACTTTTTGCGGCGGACCCATATCTTGTGTTTGTCCCATCTAAAGTACTTCGGCACATCCTGATACACAATTGTCTTGGCTACCTGGTCTTCGGGCGCTCTACTCGCACATATGTCGAAGAAGGCAGTAAGCTTGGTGCGCTCACTACGATCCATGACGCGTTCCGGATCTTCGGTCTCGCGGAATACCACCATCTGCTCACCTTCGAGGTGGACCGTGAGCTGGAAAACCGCATGGGACTTCCCTTGCACAACGTGCCCGAGGAGACGCATACACGCCTCAATGGGAGAGATGTACCTCGCGCTTAAGTATCGGATGATCTCGTTGGGTTCCCGTCTGTCGATATTACCTTCGTCTTGCACCGTCTCCACTGTAATCACAGCTCTGTCGGATCCCTTGTACACGTACTTGTAGAGATACTTCACCACCGACAGTGCTGTGCAGATTTCAATGTTGATGTGGCAGTTGTACTTGTATGAAAAGTATGGGTTGTATGGCACCACCCACTGATTCAGCGTAGCATTGTCGTACCGTCTTCCATTGAATGTAAAAAATCCTTCCGATCGTCGTCGGCGTCTGTACTGCGGAAACCGTCTTCGCTCACCCGCGTTGTATCCACGAACGGTTTCGGGTAGCCCTTTGTACACTTGCCATCCTTCATACAGACACACGATGGATTCGCCGCGCCACAGGGCCCGTGCATCATATTCGTCATGACCGTTTCATAAAGGCCAGGGTTGGTGTCAGGATCCGGTACTTCCGCCGATACAATCTTGTCAATAATCTGCCTCGTGCGTGGTTTGTCCTCGTCCGCCAATATGACAATGATGTGCGCATGAGGAAGTCCACGCTTTTGAAAATCTACCACGTAAATCCGAGCGGAAACCCGCCCAAGCACACCCTCGTCTAAGTCTTTTAAATGAGCAGCCAGCTTTTGCTGCCATACTCTCGCGACGATGTCTGGGCGGTCTTGGGCGCTCTGGTTAGGATCGCGAATCTGCTCTTGGATCTCTTCCCACTTTGGATTGCAAGTCATCGTGTCGAAGATATCTGGCTTGCCGTACTCCCTAACGATTGCCATCGAGTCTTGGTACGATTGATACATCTGACGCGGGCTCCCTGAGTGAGAAGACGGTAAGATGATCTTCTTCCCAACCTGATTGAGAAAGTGCCTGTTTCGGGCTCGGTCGGGGTGAGCCAGCTCTCCAGTGTCACGATCATATTCCGCCAAGAGTCCTTCGCCATCGCGCAGGATAGTCCTAGCCTCTTCCATAGCTTCGCTCAGGTACGCATCTCGCAGTCCATTGTACTGGTAAGCACGGATCTCCTTCTGGTGAGTTGCTATCCAGCGAAGTTCTTCTTGCTCGCATTTGGCTCTCTGGTCCACACAATACTGTTGGAAAAGGCGGCCCCCTTTATGTAGAGCTGATCGGTCATCGTCCTTTTGGAAGAGTCGATACGCGACGTGCTCACGTAGAGCCATTTCGCGTTTGTCCCTGCGCACCACATCACCTTCGTACGTATCCGTATACGTCCACCCCAATTCTCCATACGGAAGAAGTAGCGGGTACTGAAGGGGGTCGTAGTTGGCGTTTGTTTCCCAGAGACGCATGAGATTTCTGTCTTTTGTATATACCAAGAGATCGCGAGGCTGTGCGAGGTTGCCGTCTTCAATCATAGTGACGGCCACTTCAGAAACCGTCGGCAGATTTTCCGTTCGAGGTCTGGAAGGATTGTTTCTCAGACGGAACACCAAGTCGATTGGCTGCTGCATATCGCTTTGACGCACCCTTTCGCCAAACGTGAGAAACTGCTGAGCGAACGGGTTGTACCTTTGCATCACCCGCTCGATGTCTAACAAAGCCACAGGGTCCAGGTCTGCGAAAATCCCCATACGTCTCTCAGCTCGGCGCTCCATGTCCGGATCGACGATATAGATCTGCGCAAACTTGGGCTGAGTCCTTTGGCCAGTTCGACGATCAATGTATGGCAACAACGAACCCATGTAGTGGCCCATAGCACCTTGAATTCGGTAGGAGTATACGCCACGTTCACCCGCGACGCTGTTGTCCTGGTTGACGTTCTGAAACCTACCCGTGGTCGGGTTTGAAGCACCGATAGACGTAAAGGCAAACGCCTGGTTGTACGCCCGTATCTGCTTTCGAAAATTGGGGTCTCCGTAAAGCTGGAGAAGTTCGTCTGGAGCTGGGGCCAGAGGTGGTAGTCTGACTTTCCCCTCGATACAGCAGGCAGACTCGCTTTCACCAGGCCACTTCCACGCGTTACAGTGACCGCACACCGTAGTGGGAGGCAGCCGGTGGCGTCTGGTGTCTTCATCAACATCTGGACCTGTGACCATCGACGGGCGGAAATCTTCATGGTTTACAAGTGCTTTTCGATGGCGAGTGATACGTCGACGTTCTCGAACACGCTCGCGCTCTTCTTCGCGCTCTTCCTCCGTTTGTAATGCCCTTCTAATGGCGTGACGCTCTCGGTCCCGTTCTCGCTCTGCCGCACGCTCCTCATCCGTCTGACGGGCACGTCGGGATGCCTGAACCACAGCATTTGCTTCGCGCTCCTCCTTACGTTCATTCTCGTCTTGCTGGGAACGACGAATGGCTCTTGTTTCTGTGTTTCGTTCTCGTTCGATGTCTCGGTCTTCTTGGGAAAGTTGGGAGCGTATTTGCGCTTGGCGCTCACTGGCAATATCAAGACCAATCTGACCCTGAAGGCCCCGACGATTTTGCTGTTCAAGTCGGTTTCTTTCGCGATCTGCTACCACTTGTTCAGCACTTCGTTGAGCTCTCCGTTGCCGCTGGCGTTCGGCATTCCGTTGCCGCGTACGTTCGCGTTGGGAAGAGCTCATGTTTGCCCGCCGCAGCCTGGCTCTCTCTGCGTCACTCATCCTAAGCGCCGCAGCACTGGATGGATTCGTAGTGGGGGCCATGGTTGTTCCTGTCGGAGGAACCACCGGTGCATCTACAGGGGCTACAATGGGGTCGCCTGAAACCGAAACGTTGTTTACCTGCTGACTGAGTAGTTCCAATTCTCGCGAAGCCCTCGAAAAACGGTTGCGTGCCTGCTTCCTTCTGTTGATCCGTCGTCGCTTTGCAGTAGGTGATTCATCCTCTGCTGGAGTTGCGTTCACGCGCTCCGCTTCGTCTAAACGATGCTGCAGCTGTCCTCGACGGTCGTCTCTACACAGTAGACTGTTAGAAGACTTCCAACAGCACGAAACATTAATTTTACGTACCTATCCCGCTTCGTGTCGACCCTGACGGGAGCCATAGCCTTCCCTCGCAAAAAAGCACAAAGGAAGCAGCGTTATACAACGGTCTAACACTGAATAATTGTATTTTAACTGTAAACTAATTCTTGATAGGTGAAAATGAACATGCAGCGCATACCGTTCTGCCCCTGACACGGTAAGCAGCATGAAATGTCTCCATAACATGTGCCGGTCTCACACACGACCACTGGCCCAAGGCTGAGGTGGGCGGCCCGGCCAAGCCGGCTTTATCGCCACATGGATCCACCCAGGACCCCGGATTGGTATGAGGCTTCCCATGCCGCTGGCGGGCGAACATGGGCGTCTCAGGGTCGGGGCTCCGAAGAGCAATAGAGAGGCAGAACTGAGACAGGAACGGCGAAGGGTGGCCAGCTGCAACCTTTTATCCCAAAACTGGGACGGGCATGGACTTGGGCGCAAAAGCTACAGTACCCAAATTTCAATTTTCACCAAAGTACCCGCAGGGATGGCTTACTTGCTTAAATGGGCAATATTGTAGATTCGGGGTGGACTGCCCGGCGTCTGTGCGCTCGAGAGGGGTCTCGGTCAGAATGGCCGTGGCGTGGCACCCACTGCAACCCTCCCTCAAGCCCCGCAGAGGACCTGTCAGAGTCCTCCGCAGGCTCCAGCCCACCCTTAATTTTGTACACACCAGCTCCCAGTTGCCCCAATGTGGTACCAGTTCTCCCACAAGGCGGAACACCCGACACCGTAAAGATTTAATAGCTGTATTATGTTTATATAGGTACTTACCGAGTATTCCTAGGCTGGCTGCGCCGCTCGATCACTCCTGTCCTCGCTAGCCGCCGCGCCGTTCGCGTAATGTCCTCTGTCGCTGCTGACGCCGTTTGCGTTTTGGAATGAAAGAATTCTAGAATTAAATCGACCAATCAGAGGCCATTGAGAGGGTTATCATTAGTGGGCTATATTTGTAATTTTGGCATTCCTGAGACCAGTCTAGAACATAGGGATAGGCTACACCATGGGAAAATACAGTATAGAATGCCTACATGTACAAAATGGAGAGACAGGTAGCTACGCAGGTTTATGCACTATGACGTTGAACAGACACACAACGGACACACAGACGCACAGACACACAGACACGGCACTAGCCTAGAGGGTAGAGACTAGCCGAGTGCCGCCCGCTTTGCGGGCGGTGTGTATGTGTTAGGTCCCAACCCGTAGTGCTCGCTGTTCCAGCTCGCCCTACTACTCTGTAGCCCCTGCCTTCGCTTCGCTCGGAGGGGACAAAAACATACACAGTGTTTCATATGCACAGTGAACATGTATTTGTTGTTATGAAAAATGCAGTGATCTCCTTCTTCTCCTTTGCGATGGCATAGCAAGACGCGTAAGTAGAACCTCTCCTCATCTCGCGGAGACACGTGAATCATCCCTCCTAGTGCAGCTTGATACTTTTTGCGGCGGACCCATATCTTGTGTTTGTCCCATCTAAAGTACTTCGGCACATCCTGATACACAATTGTCTTGGCTACCTGGTCTTCGGGCGCTCTACTCGCACATATGTCGAAGAAGGCAGTAAGCTTGGTGCGCTCACTACGATCCATGACGCGTTCCGGATCTTCGGTCTCGCGGAATACCACCATCTGCTCACCTTCGAGGTGGACCGTGAGCTGGAAAACCGCATGGGACTTCCCTTGCACAACGTGCCCGAGGAGACGCATACACGCCTCAATGGGAGAGATGTACCTCGCGCTTAAGTATCGGATGATCTCGTTGGGTTCCCGTCTGTCGATATTACCTTCGTCTTGCACCGTCTCCACTGTAATCACAGCTCTGTCGGATCCCTTGTACACGTACTTGTAGAGATACTTCACCACCGACAGTGCTGTGCAGATTTCAATGTTGATGTGGCAGTTGTACTTGTATGAAAAGTATGGGTTGTATGGCACCACCCACTGATTCAGCGTAGCATTGTCGTACCGTCTTCCATTGAATGTAAAAAATCCTTCCGATCGTCGTCGGCGTCTGTACTGCGGGAAACCGTCTTCGCTCACCCGCGTTGTATCCACGAACGGTTTCGGGTAGCCCTTTGTACACTTGCCATCCTTCATACAGACACACGATGGATTCGCCGCGCCACAGGGCCCGTGCATCATATTCGTCATGACCGTTTCATAAAGGCCAGGGTTGGTGTCAGGATCCGGTACTTCCGCCGATACAATCTTGTCAATAATCTGCCTCGTGCGTGGTTTGTCCTCGTCCGCCAATATGACAATGATGTGCGCATGAGGAAGTCCACGCTTTTGAAAATCTACCACGTAAATCCGAGCGGAAACCCGCCCAAGCACACCCTCGTCTAAGTCTTTTAAATGAGCAGCCAGCTTTTGCTGCCATACTCTCGCGACGATGTCTGGGCGGTCTTGGGCGCTCTGGTTAGGATCGCGAATCTGCTCTTGGATCTCTTCCCACTTTGGATTGCAAGTCATCGTGTCGAAGATATCTGGCTTGCCGTACTCCCTAACGATTGCCATCGAGTCTTGGTACGATTGATACATCTGACGTGGGCTCCCTGAGTGAGAAGACGGTAAGATGATCTTCTTCCCAACCTGATTGAGAAAGTGCCTGTTTCGGGCTCGGTCGGGGTGAGCCAGCTCTCCAGTGTCACGATCATATTCCGCCAAGAGTCCTTCGCCATCGCGCAGGATAGTCCTAGCCTCTTCCATAGCTTCGCTCAGGTACGCATCTCGCAGTCCATTGTACTGGTAAGCACGGATCTCCTTCTGGTGAGTTGCTATCCAGCGAAGTTCTTCTTGCTCGCATTTGGCTCTCTGGTCCACACAATACTGTTGGAAAAGGCGGCCCCCTTTATGTAGAGCTGATCGGTCATCGTCCTTTTGGAAGAGTCGATACGCGACGTGCTCACGTAGAGCCATTTCGCGTTTGTCCCTGCGCACCACATCACCTTCGTACGTATCCGTATACGTCCACCCCAATTCTCCATACGGAAGAAGTAGCGGGTACTGAAGGGGGTCGTAGTTGGCGTTTGTTTCCCAGAGACGCATGAGATTTCTGTCTTTGTATATACCAAGAGATCGCGAGGCTGTGCGAGGTTGCCGTCTTCAATCATAGTGACGGCCACTTCAGAAACCGTCGGCAGATTTTTCCGTTCGAGGTCTGGAAGCGATTGTTTCTCAGACGGAACACCAAGTCGATTGGCTGCTGCATATCGCTTTGACGCACCCTTTCGCCAAACGTGAGAAACTGCTGAGCGAACGGGTTGTACCTTTGCATCACCCGCTCGATGTCTAACAAAGCCACAGGGTCCAGGTCTGCGAAAATCCCCATACGTCTCTCAGCTCGGCGCTCCATGTCCGGATCGACGATATAGATCTGCGCAAACTTGGGCTGAGTCCTTTGGCCAGTTCGACGATCAATGTATGGCAACAACGAACCCATGTAGTGGCCCATAGCACCTTGAATTCGGTAGGAGTATACGCCACGTTCACCCGCGACGCTGTTGGCCTGGTTGACGTTCTGAAACCTACCCGTGGTCGGGTTTGAAGCACCGATAGACGTAAAGGCAAACGCCTGGTTGTACGCCCGTATCTGCTTTCGAAAATTGGGGTCTCCGTAAAGCTGGAGAAGTTCGTCTGGAGCTGGGGCCAGAGGTGGTAGTCTGACTTTCCCCTCGATACAGCAGGCAGACTCGCTTTCACCAGGCCACTTCCACGCGTTACAGTGACCGCACACCGTAGTGGGAGTGCAGCCGGTGGCGTCTGGTGTCTTCATCAACATCTGGACCTGTGACCATCGACGGGCGGAAATCTTCATGGTTTACAAGTGCTTTTCGATGGCGAGTGATACGTCGACGTTCTCGAACACGCTCGCGCTCTTCTTCGCGCTCTTCCTCCGTTTGTAATGCCCTTCTAATGGCGTGACGCTCTCGGTCCCGTTCTCGCTCTGCCGCACGCTCCTCATCCGTCTGACGGGCACGTCGGGATGCCTGAACCACAGCATTTGCTTCGCGCTCCTCCTTACGTTCATTCTCGTCTTGCTGGGAACGACGAATGGCTCTTGTTTCTGTGTTTCGTTCTCGTTCGATGTCTCGGTCTTCTTGGGAAAGTTGGGAGCGTATTTGCGCTTGGCGCTCACTGGCAATATCAAGACCAATCTGACCCTGAAGGCCCCGACGATTTTGCTGTTCAAGTCGGTTTCTTTCGCGATCTGCTACCACTTGTTCAGCACTTCGTTGAGCTCTCCGTTGCCGCTGGCGTTCGGCATTCCGTTGCCGCGTACGTTCGCGTTGGGAAGAGCTCATGTTTGCCCGCCGCAGCCTGGCTCTCTCTGCGTCACTCATCCTAAGCGCCGCAGCACTGGATGGATTCGTAGTGGGGGCCATGGTTGTTCCTGTCGGAGGAACCACCGGTGCATCTACAGGGGCTACAATGGGGTCGCCTGAAACCGAAACGTTGTTTACCTGCTGACTGAGTAGTTCCAATTCTCGCGAAGCCCTCGAAAAACGGTTGCGTGCCTGCTTCCTTCTGTTGATCCGTCGTCGCTTTGCAGTAGGTGATTCATCCTCTGCTGGAGTTGCGTTCACGCGCTCCGCTTCGTCTAAACGATGCTGCAGCTGTCCTCGACGGTCGTCTCTACACAGTAGACTGTTAGAAGACTTCCAACAGCACGAAACATTAATTTTACGTACCTATCCCGCTTCGTGTCGACCCTGACGGGAGCCATAGCCTTCCCTCGCAAAAAAGCACAAAGGAAGCAGCGTTATACAACGGTCTAACACTGAATAATTGTATTTTAACTGTAAACTAATTCTTGATAGGTGAAAATGAACATGCAGCGCATGCCGTTCTGCCCCTGACACGGTAAGCAGCATGAAATGTCTCCATAACATGTGCCGGTCTCACACGACCACTGGCCCAAGGCTGAGGTGGGCGGCCCGGCCAAGCCGGCTTTTATCGCCACATGGATCCACCCCAGGACCCCGGATTGGTATGAGGCTTCCCATGCCGCTGGCGGGCGAACATGGGCGTCTCAGGGTCGGGGCTCCGAAGAGCAATAGAGAGGCAGAACTGAGACAGGAACGGCGAAGGGTGGCCAGCTGCAACCTTTTTATCCCAAAAAATGGGAAGGTCATGGATTTGGGCGCAAAAGCTACAGTACCCAAATTTCAATTTTCACCAAAGTACCCGCAGGGATGGCTTACTTACTTAAATGGGCAATATTGTAGATTCGGGGTGGACTGCCCGGCGTCTGTGCGCTCGAGAGGGGTCTCGGTCAGAATGGCCGTGGCGTGGCACCCACTGCAACCCTCCCTCAAGCCCCGCAGAGGACCTGTCAGAGTCCTCCGCAGGCTCCAGCCCACCCTTAATTTTGTACACACCAGCTCCCAGTTGCCCCAATGTGGTACCAGTTCTCCCACAAGGCGGAACACCCGACACCGTAAAGATTTAATAGCTGTATTATGTTTATATAGGTACTTACCGAGTATTCCTAGGCTGGCTGCGCCGCTCGATCACTCCTGTCCTCGCTAGCCGCCGCGCCGTTCGCGTAATGTCCTCTGTCGCTGCTGACGCCGTTTGCGTTTTGGAATGAAAGAATTCTAGAATTTAAATCGACCAATCAGAGGCCATTGCGAGGGTTATCATTAGTGGGCTATATTTGTAATTTTGGCATTCCTGAGACCAGTCTAGAACATAGGGATAGGCTACACCATGGGAAAATACAGTATAGAATACCTACATGTACAAAATGGAGAGACAGGTAGCTACGCAGGTTTATGCGCTAAGACGTTGAACACTCACACAACGGACACACAGACACGGCACTAGCCTAGAGAGTAGAGATGTAGAGTAGGCCCTTGAATGTCTTGTAGATGCCAATGTCATGGGAATTCTTGATGGCACTTTGCTGAATGAGCGTTGCTGATATAGTACAGATGCACGCCTGTAGACAGTGCTAGTGAATGGCTGGCTATGCCGTCGGTAGCTGTAGTTTGTGAGTGGGTAAGAAAGGCATGGCGAGATACTGACAGCAACACTGTAATGGGTCTACCTAGACCTATTAGGTGACGTACACGTGCGCTTACGTATATGAGGAAGCGTGCAATTAGAATAGACTTAATTTAAGTATTCTTATTTAAATAAGTATAATTAAATCAAATATAACTAAATTAAACTGCAAAATACCGTAAAATGAGAACTGTTATTGAATTTGGCATAAGCCAATTATGGACCTCCTAAAACTGTTTGTTATCTATTTCTAAAGGGTCTGCCAACGTGTGGTTGGCAGAAACTCTGCTCAGTGATTGGTAGAAATCCGTTACTTTCTACCAATAATATGCACAAATACACACGAACCACCCAATAATGTGGTTCGCTCATGTATCCTTTGGTGTGTACAGCACACCAAGGTCTGAGGCCCATTTCCAACCTCTAACAGTTATCCTAACTGTTAGAGTTACAAGTGGTACAACCACTTGTACGTGTAACCCCGTTACACCATCCCCCCGTTAAGATTCGACGTATCGGTCTCGATACGTCAATCAACAGAACTTGACAAGACCGTCAAGTCCCGAGAGAAATCCGAGTTCATTTCGCAATGGACTCGCCAACGCCCACGTCTCCGTCCGCTACTGCGGACGCGCAAGCCTCACCTGCTGCCTCTGCAGCAGGAACAACGACCTCAGCAGTGCTCACTAGCACTGCTGCTTCCAGCGGTCCGACAGAGAAGATCTCTGTCATCAAGTACCATGCTCTCCATAAGGAGAAGCATGAGAAGAAGAAGAAGTCTTCTTCTCTAGCAGAGATTAAGAATCCTGCTGTCCCTCTCAAAGAACTCTTTGGAGAGGACTACGAAGACATCCTCGACTACGAGGAGGATGTCGAGGAGGGGGAGGTTGATGTCAAGGCTCCCGCTCCCGTGTCTTCGTCCGAAGACACGTCAGACCCAACCGTGGGATCTCGACGACCTCGTCATGAGGCCTCGGACGCTTCAAGCTCGAAGCGTCCGCGCAGTGATGATGAAGCGTCCCCCATGTCGAGGGCGCTCACTGCCCCGCGCACTGATCCGCCAGTGCGCACACCATGGATGCCTACTAAGGCAGAAATCCATGACCGGTTCGGTGCTAGTTCACCACCGAACCCGATACTGTTGTACTCATGCAACAGTATCAACGACGACGACGTCGCCGCTAAGGTTGTCTTTGAGTCCGAGACTCAAAGACGCGACTACTATATCGAACTCTTCCACGAGCTCCGATACTATGCAGCGAAGAAGACTTCGCGCAAGAGCAAAGTGCCAGAGTGGCAGGCACTTTGTCAGTCGTGGAACGCCTTTGTTGAAAACTTCAACAAAGGCCCGAAGGCATATCGCGAGCGCGTTGCTGCGGCTCGCGATCGCTACTACACTTACACTACGCGTGGTAAGTGTGAACGCCTCCATGATCAGTCCATGGAAGCGGGGATCCCATGTGCCGTTCCCTTTGGCACACCCTGCCCGTGTTGCCAAGGGTTGGCAACACGTTTCACTGAAAGTGACCTCCTGGGGTACACGGTCGTCCGTGTACCCGATCACATCAAGGAGCTCCGTGGTCGTATTGTGCCACGCGAAGCTCCGAGTGCTGTGGCTGACCGCAGCACTCCTCGTGCAGGGTTTACCCCTGCAAGTTATGGTGGGCTTCGTACGCCCTCACCATTTCCGGAACGTCCTCCATCAGGACGTTCCGCGGCTCCCATGTATCTCGATGGGGAGGAAATCCTCTCCAACGAATACGAAAACGAACCCCTTGAGATTTCGTTCTCTTATGAGCCACAATCCGCTCAACAATCCAGCGGATCGCTCCACGCGCGTCGCGCAACGGCGGCGGAGGGGGTGGGAACACTCCCTCCGCATGGTCAACGCTATGACCATGACGATCGTGCCCTGCACGATCGAGTTGCTGCGCTGGAGCAGACACAGAGCGCTGAGATCGCTGCTCTGGAAGCAGGAGGTTCGTGTCCTCCGTGCTGAGGTCTGCGAGGCAGCTCAGACTGCCTCGAACCTCTCGTCCGGTCTTGGGACGAGAGTGAACCGGTTGATCGACCGTGTCGACGGTCTCGAGAAGGCCTTCCAGGCCTCTCGCACTCCTCAGTCGGACTACCAGCCCTAGGTAGTCCGTGCTGCACGTACGGCTTCAACCGCCCGACGTAGAAGGTCGGGTGGAGCCTCATGCTGGACGGTATGTCCAGCCGGTACGCGTTGCCGCGCCGTTCAAGTACTTTGAACGGCCCAATGAATCTTGGAGCAAGTTTGCTTGCTCCAAAGTCAGACACTGCATGTCTAGGTAGGTTTTGTGTAGCTAACAAAACTAATGAACCCTTTCGAATTCATTTGTGTTGCCTCTACCAACAGTATCAGCGTTCAGCTTCTGTCGATCGACAGAAGCTGCGATAGCATCCTGGACAAACCGTATGACGGCTTGTCTTCGCTGGACAAAGTCTAGCGCACCCGAGCTGAATCCTTTCAGCTTGTCGCCCTTGTCAGCAGCAGGCCCTGCCTGCTCGCTATCATCTCTCGCGTCTGTGCCCGGCACAGACATCGCGCGCTCGTTCCTGCTAGAACGAGACGTCGCACGCGTCACCGCAGCTGATAGTGTGCTGCTATCAGTTGTATTCTGCGGTTGTTCGGACGCAACCGTAGATCCCCCCCACTTAAGGAGGAAGCTACCCCGCCGAGCATGCTCGGCAATCGTGGATGCCTCATGGCATTCACGTAGAACGGTGTATGCCCTGTCGAGGCATGCACCGAGTTGTTGATGGCAAACTCTGCCATCGGCAAGCACTCGCTCCAATGAGGGAACGAGTGAGCGTAGCTCTTCAGCGTGTCACCCAGTACACGGTTGACACGTTCGGTCTGTCCGTCCGTCTGCGGATGATCCGCAGTCGACATTGATAGCTGTGAACCAAGAAGTGTAAACACTTCTTGCCAGAACCGCGCTGTGAAGCGTGGATCAGGGTCCGACACAATGTCGAGCGGCATGCCATGGTGTTTGAACACCATGTCAACAAACAGTCGCGCAGTCTGCGCGGCTGTAACAGTAGCCGGAACGGCAGCAAGATGAACCATCTTGCTGAATCGGTCCACAAAGACAACGATGCCCGTCCTCCGCTTGCTGTCAGGCGGAAGACCGAAGACAAAGTCCATGGACATGGACTGCCAACACTCCGACGGAGTCGGTAGTGATTGAAGAGGAGCCTGCGAGAACTGCGCAGGCTTCACGCGTTGACAAACCTCGCAAGCACGTACGTACTTGCGCACCCACTTGTACTGGTGGTGCCAGTAGAAGTCACGCGTGAGAAGAGTGTATGTCTTCTCACGACCCGGATGCCCTGCCGTGGGGGCATCGTGATACTCGAACATGATCCTCAACCGGAGGTCATGATCATTCGGAACGACAATGCGATCCGCATTGTCGTCTACTGCACTTTACAACAGTAGGCCTTTGTGTACACGATAGCGGTGTACACGAGCTCAAAGATGAGGGGTTAGCTTCCGACGTGCCACGTCGGAAGGTGCTGCGAGGAACTCCAGCAGCCCCTTCGCGTCTGCATCCCTTGCATACGCGTTCTTCACGTCGTCAATCAACGTTGACGACGGCACACTTGTCCTCACGACGCCAACAGCGTTGGCGTCGACCGTCTCCGCATAGTCAGGTCGACGCGATAACGCGTCGGCCACTACATTGAGTCTTCCGGGTTTGTACTCCATCCGGAAGTTGTACTCCGCGAAGAAGGACAACCATCTCGCCATACGTTGCGAGATGTGCGGCGACTTAATCGCCGTACGCAATGATGCGTGGTCTGTATAGACCACGAACGGTCTACTCCCAAGTAGATACACTCGGAACTTTGCGAGTGCATACTTCATGGCAAGGAGCTCCTTGTCATGTACGGGATAGTTACGCTCAGCTGGCTTCAGCTGACGCGATTGATAGTAGACTACACGATCACGCCCTTCGTGATCGTGTTGCATCAATGCACATCCGATTGCAAAGTCGGATGCATCGCACACTACGTGGAATGGACGATCTTGGTCCGCCACGGCCAAGATCGGCGCTTCAGTCAAGCCCTGCTTGACTGCACCGAATGCATCCTCGCACTCGGTCGTCCAAATCCACTCAGCTTCTTTCTTAAGAAGCTGTGACAACGGGCGAATCTTGCCCGCATAGTTGTCCACGTACTTGCACAAGTACGTGGCAAGCCCAAGGAACTGCCTCAGTTCCTTCACATTGGATGGCGTGGGCCATTCATTGATCACTCTGGCCTTCTCTGGGTCAGGACGCACGCCGTCTTTCCCCACAAGACACCCCAGCACGGGTATCTCGCTCGCCCCGAAGATGCACTTCTTCAGGTTCGCATAGAGCTTATGTTTCCTCATAAGCTCTAGCAGCTTCCGGAGATGCACCTTGTGCATCTCAATGTCCGTCTTCCCGTTCACAGCCCGGCTGTGGATGAACACGTCGTCGAAGTAGCTCGGTGCGAAGTCGCGCACCGAGCGCAATAGATGTGTCACACATCTATTGAACGTCGCAGGGGCGTTCTTAAGCCCCTGTGGCATGACGAGCCACTCCCAAAGCATGCCGCTTGGAGTGCTTACCGCTGTGAGAGGGATGCCCCTCTCACGCATGAGGATTTGGTAGAATCCATCACGCAGATCTAGAGCACTGAAGATAGTGCTCAAGGCCATCGAATCGATGATAACATCTTTTCGCGGTATCGGCGTCTGCGCCGGTATCGTCGCATCGTTCAACTTGTTGTACGCATGAACGATGCGCCAGCCGCCCTGTGGTTTCTTAACACAGAACGTTGGGGCACTGTGCGGGGACTTTGACTCCCGCACTTGACCTGCAAGACGACGACTTTCAAAGAAGTCGTCGATCGCTTGCACTTGTTCACGCGGCAGTGGCCACTGCCGTGTAACACAGTACTTCGTGCCCGGCACGAGATCAATCTCGTGCTGTACGCCCTTGTCCTTCGGAAGCTCCGAAGGAATCTCGTCCGGGAGTACATCCTTGTACTCCCGCAGAATCTCGTAATAGGGACTCGACCTCAACGAGTCCCAACTCTGCTCTTCGAAGCGCTGCTTCTTAGTCTTCGCACTGAGGGAGTCATCACCCTCAGTGATCCCATCGACGACGAGCTGCTTCAGCTCTTCGGCTTCGCGACCCACTCTCTCGATATCCGAGAGAATGCAAATTTGTTCGATGCGTCCATCGTACAAGTCTCGCGCGAAGCGCTTCCAACTCATCGTTGGAAGTGCGGTCAACGCCGACGCACTCGTCGGCGGATTCTCCAACCGCATCCTCTGGTACTGTAACCCAGTACCAGTACGTGTCAAGACGTTCAACGTCTCGACACTCGGTGTCTGCACTGCAGATACACCCGTCTCAGTCCCAGACTGAGACTCGCGCAGCTCCCTGAGCTTGCGCCGCGAAGGTCTACCGTGGAGCCCGGCTCCAGGTGCTCCACGTCCAAGGCATAGCACCTTGGACGGGACGTTATCGCAATCGTCAGCGGATTCCTTCCGCTGACTCGCACTATCAAGCCCTGCTTGAGTGCCGCTCATCGCGTGCAGCGCTGCTGCACGTGAGCACGCAGGTTGTTCGGGTGCTGGACGTTTGCAACCGCCAGCACCTCCTGCCGCGCAGTCGGTTCCCTGAACCGCTGCGCCTCCATCTGCTCCCGGAGCGGATGAAGCAACCGCATCGTCGACTCCCGGAGTCGACGTGCTCTCGCTAGCTTCCTGCGCTAGCGAGTGTTCGCTTGTACACATATCGTCAGCTCCCAGAGCTGACGCACGATCGCTAGTTCCCGGAACTAGCAGCGACGCGCCAGTGGCGTCAGCTCCCAGAGCTGACGCACGCCTTTCGGTTCCCCGAATATTATTTGCTTCGTCAACTCCCAGAGTTGACGCGACGTCGTCGGCGCGACCCTTGGAGGCTTGAACTACCTCCAAGGATACCGGTAATACCGGTATTTTACCTTCTCTTAGGTGAATCGCATTCACCTGACCATCACTCATGTGACCGCGACCCTTCGGCTCAGATTTCTGAGTCGACACACATTTTCTCACAACGACTCCCGGAGTCGTTGATGGTCGCCGGCGGCGATCGGAGGCAGCGGCGGCCGCTGCTGCCTCAACTGGGGATTCACATGCACCGGCCGGTGCATGTGCAGCACTGACAGGGCCATCGCTCTCTGTCGCGCATGTGTTGTTGAAGCGTACGAGCGTACGCTTCTCCCAGTTGATCACCGGGTCATGCCGTGCAAGCCACAGCATGCCTAATACCAAGTCGAACTTATCGTCTAGATCCAAGACGATAAGATCTTCTACAAACGTCCTTCGTTTGTAAGAGAAGCGCACACGGACTACGCGCTTCTCAGTCCTCACGGTGGCACCTGTTGCCAACCGCACCTCCAACACGCCGCGAGGCGTGTCGGCCTCTTCGAAGTCAAGCCTTCAAAGACTTCCATGTCGAACAAAGTTGTTCGACGCGCCCGAGTCCACTAGGGCACGAAGAGAGTTCACTCTCTTCGACATCACGTTCAGGATGACAAGGTTTGGCTTGTCATCTTGCAGCTTACAGCGAGAAACCTTTTCGCTGGGGGCAGCAGTCCTCATCGTCGCGTGTCCAAGCTCGACACGCGAGACTGCATCACCAGTAGGACGCCCCGCGCCTACTGGTTCTTGGCGTTTTTTGAACGCCCGCCCGCTGTGCACTCACGTGCATAGTGACCGATGTTACTACACTTGTAACATCGAACCTTGCCGTATCCACGCTGCTGTTGACCAGCAGTCGTAGCACTCGAGAGATCCATAGGTTCCGGACCTCCCGTCTTCACAACAGGACGCGCCGGCTTCGGCGCGTTCGCATGGAGTTTAGCTTGACGCCGGCTAAACCCCTCTTGCATTGCAAGGCTGATCGCCTCCTCGAGAGTATTCGGATACTCTCGGAAGAGATATGTTTTGACGGGACCATCTCGTAGTCCCTTCATGAACGTGACGACCTTGGTCGCCTCGTCGATCGGGTTGGCCACTATGTTCGATACCAATTATCGAGCACGCTGGGCAAAGGTGTGAACATCATCCTTGCCCTGTTGCAGATCGAGAAACTCCGCTCTCGATCTGAACTCGTTCTTCGGGGGCTCAAACGCAAGCTTGAGCTCCTCTTTGAACACTTCGTACGTGCTGAAGCACGTAGGGTCCGAGAGTCGGCGCCTATAGGCCCAACTCCTCGCACATCCGCCAAGACATGACATGGCGAACGCGACCTTCGACATCGGATCGACGATACGTCGAGCCGCAACGGCTGTGTCGAGTTCGACAAGCCACCGAAGGAGGGTCTCGTCCTCCTTCCCCGTGTAGGTACTCACGTAGAGTTTGGCTTAGGGGAAGCCACCGAGGCAGCAACATCTCGTTGCTCCTTAACAATGTACCCCAGAGCAACACCGTGTTGCTCTGTCGGCGATAGCGTACGAAGCATCGTAGCTACCGCTGCCTCTCCAATGACTCGCGAGAGTCTTTGGAGAGCCTCCCACTCTGGATCAGACAGGTGGGCGCAGTCCGTGCGCGTCACGGACATTTGAGGGGTCCCAGCAGATCCCTCATCCATTGGGGAGTTCTCTACCCCGCGTTCGTATGACTCCATACGAACGAACAGCAGTCGGTCGTGGGACGGACTACTAAGTGCTACCAGGTGTAATGGGTCTACCTAGACCTATTAGGTGACGTACACGTGCGCTTACGTATATGAGGAAGCGTGCAATTAGAATAGACTTAATTTAAGTATTCTTATTTAAATAAGTATAATTAAATCAAATATAACTAAATTAAACTGCAAAATACCGTAAAATGAGAACTGTTATTGAATTTGGCATAAGCCAATTATGGACCTCCTAAAACTGTTTGTTATCTATTTCTAAAGGGTCTGCCAACGTGTGGTTGGCAGAAACTCTGCTCAGTGATTGGTAGAAATCCGTTACTTTCTACCAATAATATGCACAAATGCACACGAACCACCCAATAATGTGGTTCGCTCATGTATCCTTTGGTGTGTACAGCACACCAGGGTCTGAGGCCCATTTCCAACCTCTAACAGTTATCCTAACTGTTAGAGTTACAAGTGGTACAACCACTTGTACGTGTAACCCCGTTACAAACACTGTCATCAACTCCATCGCTGCCGCTGGCTCGTTCAGACAGCTACCTGGACTGGCATGTTGCGAAGCATGACGTCTACGGTGAGCGATTCCGTACAAGCTGGGAAGCCGCTGACGAAGACCACGAGGACCCTGAGGACGTGGGAAACTTTAATCGGGACGAGCTACACGACGCTCTTGATGATACTGCCCTGATCGACGAGTAACCTTTCGACAATACAGAGTAACCTTTTGGGATTTCGCGAGGGGTATTAATCGGGAATTTCCGCTAACTTAACTGCTGGGCTTCGACGATGTGGTCGACATGGTACTGTATTCCTCTACATTCATAATCTTTATTCACGTCGCAGTCACCGTAGAGCTCACTTAGACGGTTCAGAACCTGGTCGCGAAGGTACTCTTTGCGAAACTGTTTAGGATTACAGTAGCGCTCGCGAAAACGTCGGTCGTGCTCCATCATGCAGGACAGGTACTCCGGATCAGTCACACAGCGGTAGCATTTGCCTCGTATCCTTCGCACACAGCTACTGTAATCCTAAACAGTTTCGCAAAGAGTACCTTCTTCGAAGGGTGTCGCCCAGTCTTCATGGGTTTTTCGATAGTAACTGCGCCCATTCACACTGATGCGTTTCGTGCACTTCATTGACATGATGTTAATTCCGATTTTCGAGCGACAGGTGGATATTACGTTATGATGTGATTGGTTATACTATGGGTTATAAGCGAAAGGGACTTTGGGACGTGGCCGTACCCGTGCGACATCTGTGGAAGATTGTGGATAAACCTTCGCCTGACTGTAAAGGGGCCCAAAGGACCAGAAGTGTACTTCAGAGTGTGCACAACTCTGAAGGTCAACTACACTCTGTCTGGTCACCGGACTTTCCCCAACGATGAGGGACTAAGGTCCGGCGGAAAGTCTCTCAGAAGAACGTATCTCTGAGAGACCTCATCCCGTTACCGTCCAGCGCGACGATGGATGGTTCCAGGATTCACAATATATACCCGCAAAGACCAAGTATCGCGCGCCGGACGCCGCGCACCCGCGCAACCCTCAAGATCTTCATATACGTTGAAGCATTGGTGCTCCGTACTCTGGTTTCTTACTCAAGACTCTGGTATCTCTAACTCTGAGTGACTACGACTCTGAAAACCAAGTGATATCAGACTCTGAAACCACCGAAGATCCAATACCATACTGAAACCAAGTGAACCCAAGTTCAAGTCACGCATTCAAGTGATTACTGACCTGCACATCCCCCGTAATGACGTCTCTACTTGTCAACCCATCGAGATCGGCTGCACAGCCTGCATACTGAGACCAAGTCAAAGTACCAGATGTATACAAAGACCAAGAATACCTGAGATATGAAGACTGACTGCATAAAGGACGCAAAAGACGACAAGAAGAAGAGAGTTACCAGAGATATATGATAGTTATGAGGAAGATAAACGATAAACAGAGTTCAATTTGCCGTGTAGCCCAGAAGTCGTTGTATTTCTGCCTGCAAGGCCACGTCAAGGTTTGGTGCCGTGTGATCTCTCGCCTTTCCAATCCCCTTAGGCGGAGATCAGGTAACGTAGAGACCTGAGAGGACCCGCCTATTCCATATCCTAGTTGGGTCGTTTGTTTTGTCTCTAGCGGTAGCCCATTTCATATTGCTCGTTTGGACAGGCTCTGGAAACTAGACAGTCGTTTTCAGAGTGCAAGGTAGACTGTTATATATAGCCGATTGTATTGGTTTATATTTTTCCTCTATACTAGAGGGTGGTGCGCGAATGTAAAGGGATACCAGACAGACCAGGTGTCTGGTAGCAAGTCCCTAGTTGACCTGGAGTGTTAGCCCACCGTTCAAGGGCCTAGAAAGAATAAGAACGGCTGTATATATTTGTATATTTTCGAACTCTGTATATTGGTTGTTTATCTCTGAAAGTCAGGTATCTCGGTTCTGGATTTGTGATATTCAGACACCGATTTCAGACTTTCTCTGGTATATTAACCTCTTTTCGACCGCCGACTTCCTGGAAACCATCTTGGTTTCCAGAGATTCCGACTCCCGAACGCTCCTGGAAGGATTTCCTGAATACCGACACCAGACTCCAAGGGAACCCCAACTTCTCTTCACAACACATTCTCAGACTCCGGCGAGGGTCATATTTCCGAAGACAACGAAACCACGAGGATACCGCAAGGTACCACACGCCAACCTACCGTTGTACGACTCTGAAAACCCCTTTTCAGTAGTCGTATAACTAGGGTTCACTAAACGCCCCTGCTCCGCGACCAAAGTTTCACCGACTTCGCGACAACTGGTGCGCGTGCCCGGATCTTTGGAATCGTGATATCACCGGAATTGAGAAAACAAGAAGAGAAAGTTTCCTGTCGAGCGTCTATATTCGAGATGGCTACACCAGGATCTACGAGAGGAGGACGCCGTGGTCGTGGTCGGAGTATTCCGACACGTCAATCCAAGCGTCTACAAGGTTTGTCGCCTGAGGAGCAACCAGACTTGGATGCTATCCAGAAGGCGGCCCGCGAGAAGAGGAAAGCTGCGCGAGAGAAGAAGGCAGCTGAGAATGTGAGCGCCCCAGAACCGGCGGTCGAAGACCAGCCTGCTGAGGAACCAGAAGCTCAAGAGACACCTGCTGTCCCTGGTGAACAAGGTTCTGAAGGCCTGTCAGAAGTCGAAGCTTCTGGTGACGAGGCGACCGCTGCCCGCGAGGGTGGTGATGAGGCGTCTGAGGCAGGCGCCGATATGGTTGAGTCCCCGGAAGTGATCGATCTGTGTTCAGATTCGGCAACTTCCGGCCAGTCCGTGGATGAAGTGAAACCAGAGCCCGGACTCTCTGAAGAACATGTTCCACGGTCCCCAAAGTCTGAAGACGCACCAATGTCTGACGCCATGGCGATCAAGTCTGAAGAGTCTCTGAAGACACCGTCTGATGAGTCTGGGAGGGCTGATTCGCTTGACGGGGAACGAGCTCTGAGGTATGTGCGCCGTGAGTTCCGCCGCTGGAGAGATATGGACACAGGCAAGGTCGTCCCGCCAAGCGTCGAGTATATGTGGCCGACGATGAAGCCTAGTGCTGATGCTTTCCAGAAGGCTGCTGCAGCGACCGGCGACTACATCAAATGACGATGTTCCTCTGTCTTCCCTGAGGATATGTGGATCTCAGAGTTTCACGTGAAGCGTCATGGTTTTGGTTGGATCCAAGACCTATCTTATGTTGAGATTCCGATGAGCACGTTGACAGCACCGGAGTGTGTGGCTGTTCTTCAGACAATGTTGTACGAGGCAGGTTTCGAATTCCAGAACCTCCTCCCAACCTGGTCTCGGACGCAGGCGTCAGCCGTCGTTGGGTCTCAAATACGCAGTGTGGCGTCCGAACTTCAGAGTCGACTCGCAGTGGAATTGGTTGAGTGGGCTACAGTGACCGCCAGGTTACAAATTTGCCGACTCCCAGAAAGCATGAAGCGAGAAGACACAACAAGCAAGAACGAAGCAGACAGTGTATTGCCTGACAAAGATGCTGACCTACAAGGACAACGACTGATCATGCGACTCCGGGTGACCGGACTCCGAGTGACGCACAGTTCTGATGGTTTCAGCAGTGACGAGCCGCCGCAGTCCAAGCGCTTACAGCAGAGACCGCCGCGCCCACAAATCCCGTCGACACCGTCAGCTTTATCGACGCCATCGCTGTCTTCACTGCCGCAGTACGAGAATCGCTCTGATAACACGCGACCGGAGTCTGAAAATCCAATGTCCGAAGATCACAGCACCTCTCAGACTCGGATGTCGGACGTGCCAATTCCCAGTGTCATTGGGACCTCGGATGATCAGTCGTCGGGATTCCAGACTTCACGCGGAAGCTCTACGGACTCGTCCTTGATGTCCATGAGTCGAGGGGCGGCATCACATATGCCGCTGCCTACAGGAAGTCTGGCGTTAATCGCTCAAGGCGCTGATGTAGGAGGAACAGTCTCTGAAGGCATGGGGATCCAAGTGACGCGAACGCTGCTACCAGTGAAACCAGAGTTCGAAGATGTCGACATGCCGGAAGAGAAACCAGAAGTGCCGGACTCGAAGTCTGGAAACCAGGTGTCTGTCGGAAGTTCTTCACGGGATTTCAGACAATTGACTCCGGAGATTCCGCCTGTATCTGTCTCCACCCGAAGCGAAAGTCACCAGAGCCACCGCCAAAGTGTGAAGAGTGAAGACCTTCCGAGACCACCGTCCCGACACTTGAGTTCCATCGCGTCGAGTCGTACGAAGTCTGAAGCTCGAAGTTCTCAGAGATCAGGGCCTGCCCAGATCGAGTTGAACGTCATGAGGCAACAGCAGGAGTGGCAAAGCCGGATGGAGCAAGCGCAGATGGAGTTCTTGGCCCGAGAACGCTTGGAGTCCATGGAACGCGATCGTCGTCGAGAGCAACGTGACTTGGAGGCAAGGCGCGAAATTCAGACGCTCACCGAGCGCTTGTTGAAGTCGGAAAACGCGAGGCTGGAGGCTGAGAGACGTGCCGACGACGCTGAAGAACGCAGAAGTCTGGTATCTGAAAACAAGCTTAGGGATCGCAGCGCGGCAGAGTTGGAAACTCTGAAAACGGAGCTCCAGAACTCTGAAAACCAACGTCTGGAATCAGTGTTTGCTGAACGCTGGCGACAGAAAGAGGCCGAGACCGAAGCCGAACGTGCGCGTGCGACTGACGAGATGAAACGAGACTGGATTTCTCAAATGGAAGCCTTACAGCAGCAAATGAAAGTCATGGAAGCCGAGCGCGACAGGGAGAAAGAAAGTTCTCAGAACATGCAACGGTTCCAAGCCGGTCAGTTGAGAAACCTTCGAGCGACATTATCCCAAATTCAAGAGGCGCGAAGGGTCGGTCACCCTGATTCAGCAACTTCAAACCAAGTGTTACATACCGGCAACCCTGAAGTTGCAACTATGTATCCAGTATCCGGGTCGGAAATCAGAAGTGACGCAAGAAGGGTTGGGGTTGAACCCATGTCACATTCACCGGCTCTCAAGACGGAATCTCGAGAGGTTGCAACCTTACAGCAAGGCACCCCTGCACGAAGCACGGGAACGAAGCGAGTGAAGGCGGAGAGGAATGGCGGCGCTACTACTGCTACGGCCACCCAGGTGACTCAAGCGACCCCGGTGACAGAGACCAAGGGTGATACCAGACGTGCGCCTACTCCGAGACGAGATCCGCCGCAGAGAACTGAAGCTAGACGGCCTAATGGAGATCGAAGAGCGTCTCGCATAGCGAAGCGTCATGATAGAGCGCCAGACTCTGGTGGAGACTCTGACGATTCAAGTTCAGACTCTGCGAGCTCGTCATCGGAGAGCTCGGAGCCAGGTGAAGTGGTGAATTTGACGGCAGCAACTCAAGCGCAAGCCGGAACCACACTTCTGACGCTAAGGCCGTTCATGAATTCGAACAACCTTGGAGAATTTGACCCCAGAGCTACCCTCAGGGAACGTGTCCACTGGTGGGAGCGGTTTACGAATATGGCTTCTCAAGGAGGTTGGTCGACTAAGACGCGCATCCAGGAACTTAAGTTGAAGCTCCCTGTTTCTGCGCGAGACTGGTTTAACCAGCTTCCCAAAAGTGTGTCCCGTGACTGGAAAGAGCTGTCTTCAGAGTTCAAGAAACGTTTTTGCAAAGCTCGGTCATCGTATTCTGAGAGATACTTCACTATGACTATGAAAGACTCTGAGACCCCGCTTGAATTTTTCTACCGACTTAATTTTGCCGCTGGAAAAGCTGACATCGATTTCCGGAAGTCGTCCAAGCGTCTTGAGAAGCATGTACTGCGATTCATCACGAAACTTAAGCATGCACGCCTGAAAACGTCGCTACAAGGTCAGAGATTTCGACGAATTTCAGACTTGGAATATGCGTTGCAGCAAGATGAAGATGTGTGGCGAACTGGTGACCAAGAGATGACCCCTGCCAAGTCTCGAGATTTCCGGGCTGACAATATTCCGCGAGGACAGTTCAAGCCCAAGCGTGTGCATCGGACGTATGTCGCAAGAGATATGGATTCGGAAGACTATGACTCTGAAAACTCTGAAAATCATAAGGAATCTCTGAAATCCAATCAGGATACCAGAGATCAGACGGGTGATTCCAGACCTCCAAGTGCGACTTCAGAGTCTACCCGTGATGAGAGTACTGCGCAAGCATCTTCAAACAATTCAAAGGCTCCACCAAGTGCAGATTGGACGCAGACTCTGACGAATGAAGTATATCGAGTGATGGATAACATGGGATGGCGTCCGCCGCCCCAGTCCCCGTCGGGATCGTCAGGTCAAGGATTCCACCAGAGGCGTCATGAAAATAGTGGCTACTGGAACAAGTTCTGTGAAAAGTGTCAACGCTCAGGACACTCAGAGGAAGATTGCTGGAGAGACGTCACGTGTGACCGATGTCAGGAGAAGGGACACCCGAGTCGAATGTGTCGGGTGCCCCCCTGTGAAGTATGCGGAAAAGTACACCCTGGAAAACACTGTGAAGATCTGAAAACTCTGGAAGCACTCAAGCAACTCGCTCGACAAGGTGCACTCAAGGACATGCCAAACCACCTACGGGAGAAACGCCTGGGTGATGAGGCAGACTCTGGGAAGCCGTTAAACTAATATGCCCGTCGGATGGGGATCCGAAACGCGCCGGGCATGGCGTTACCCCAGAGTTGTGTGTTCTAGTGTGTGTAGGACCAGAGCTGAGAAAAACTCAAGATAACATTCAACAATACATGACTACTTTTGCCCAAGAATCGACCATACCTTCGGGAAACTCAGGGAACGAGTTACCTGAGATCACCGAAGACACCGACCAGACACCAGACGACACAGTGTCGTTCAGGTTGAAGGATGGCGAGTGTTATGGCTGGTGGGAGGATAAGTACCCTGATCGGTCAAAGAGGGATGTGGTGATGGTGTATGGTGCTGTGAATGACCATCGGACCAAGATTCTCTTGGATACTGGTGCGACCATAAATATTCTGAGTTACGACTTTGCGCGTAAGCTCGGACTCAGACTTAAGTCGCATAAGCAGACCAAGGTGTCTGGAATGGGTGGTGTTCCAACATATATTGGTGCCAGCGCTGAGATCAAATTGACGCTTGGGCCAAGAGTGGTATATATTGTGGATGTTTGGGTCGCGAATATCGGTGAAGGAATTGACGTGCTTCTGGGAATGGGTTTTATGTTTGCTGCGGGAGTGAGAATTAGTGCTCGTGAAGGTCTGGTGTCGTTACCAGACGAGGTAGTGGTGATGATGTGTAATTGGGAACCTGGTGATCACATTGGTCGTAACAGGTCGGTTAGACCCAGCGAGGCTGTCCTTCTGAGTCCGGGTGAGGAGTTTATTGTCCGAATTGACTATGGCCCAACGAACCCCCAGAGGGAAGTCGTGTGGGCCGGACGCGGTGATCGCTGGGTTACCCAGCTGATCTATGCGGCTCGCGTGGTAAATATCTCTGATAAGAACACGTGGGTCAATGAACTCTCCGATGTTGCGAGGATCGTGGAATATGGTTTCTTCCCAAGGCATGGACGTTTCGTGCGTCCAGGTTCCGCTGCTTATCGTGACTGGGAAGTTCTGATTCTGGAAAGCACCCCGTCACCAGAGACTAAGAAACGTATGAAGAGAGAGGCGGAGTTAGAGGCTCTGATGCCGCAACCCCCGTGTGTAGATCGCCCAGACTACCCATGGCCGACTGAAATACTGCAACGTCCAAGGTTTGATAACGCTCGAGTGCAGTTCGTGAAACCAGAGTCACCACCGACCGTGAAACGAGTACGCTTCGCCCTGGACGCATTCACCCAGACGGAGGATGGTTGTTATGGTGAATCAACGGGAAGTGCGGACATCAGTACAGATACCAGAGATTTGGAAACGTTCTCTGAAAGTACTTCACATACAAACCCTGGTGACCCGTCTGTTACTATCGACGATGACGTCCTTGACTCAAAGCCTGAGTGTCTCTTAGGTGACCCTCAGACCCCTGAGTTACCCGCGGATGATTTCGACTTAATGGATGAATCTTGGGATATCCCCATTCAGGGGATGCCTGGAACGCCGATAGAAAAGTTACGAGTGGAATACGAGCGGTGTATGAACGTTTCGAGCGAAGAATTAGACTTGGAGCCAGGTGTGTATATGCGGGAAGGCACAGAACTCCTTGCCCAATTACGCGATCAATTGGTCATGCTACCAGAACTGGAAGAGTTGACACCAGAGTGTGATATTGATAGCGCTGATGTTGGAGAGCCGGGAAAGACGTCCCCAGAAATGGAGAAGAAACTGCGTGATATTCTGAGGCACCACAGGAAAATATTCCTGGGAGATGGCAATGCAGCACCCGCACCGGCAAGGGGCGTGGTCTGTGATCTGGATGTGGGAGATGCCAAACCGGTAGCTCAACGTCCGAGATCCGTCGCTCCTCATCTCATGCTGAAGGTATACGAACTTCTAAAGAAACTCCTGGAAACTGGTTTGATCGAGTACTCTAACTCCCCGTGGGCATCTCCTATTGTGATCGTTCTCAAGAAGAATGGTGTTGACATACGAATGTGCATCGACTATCGCATTGTGAATGGCTTCATTCAACTGTCGCGCTACCCTCTACCTCTTATTGACGACCTCCTAATCGGTTTTGAGGCTGCTATGTGGTTCATGAGTCTGGATATGGCTAGCGGTTTCTGGGCGATCAGGATGACGGAGCGTGCACGGCTGATATCAGCCTTCATCTGCCCGTTTGGGCATTTTCAGTGGGTAAGGATGCCGTTTGGTCTGAAGAATGCCCTTCTTGTGTATCAGGCTATGTTGGACAATTGCCTGTGGGGATTCGTGAGACTGTCACCAGAAGAAGAAGCTGAAGTTGATGTGGAGGTTCTGGAATTCCTACAACTCCAGCCTCAGGACTCTGAGAAGCATCTTTCAGACTCTGAGAACCATACTCCGATTTCAGAGATGCCAGCACTCACAAGCCATATGACCGTCTTTCAGAGGAATATCCCCGTCCCCACATGCATGGGCCCAGTCCTGGGGAGGAGTTCATACATCGACGACATCGCACATGGAGCACCGACTTGGGACCAATTATGTGACGACTTGAACGCCCTGCTTTTCAGACTTCGCTATTGGAACATTTCTGTGAGTTTGCCCAAAAGCGAGTTCGGGAAGTTGTCGATACCGTACCTATCCCACGAAATCAGTGCCGAGGGTCTGAGGGCAACGCCCAAGATTGTCAAAGGAGTTGAAGAACTGCCATTTTCGTCTACGTTGAAGGGAGTACAGAGTTTCATGGGAAGCCTCAATTATTACAACAAGTTTATTGAGGATTTACCGGTGATCGCTGCTACTCTCTATGAGTTGACAGACGAGCAGATTCGTGCTGGACGAGACCTGACTCGTGCGAAAGAGGCATTCGAGATTCTGAAACGCAAGATAGTCTCTACCCCACTACTCCGACATCCAGACCGAACCAGACCGTTTGTTGTCATTCCGCATGCGAACCCTTGGGCTGCTTCAGCAGTCTTGGGACAAGAATATGAGGGAATAATACACCCGGTCCGGTTCACGGGTCGTGTCCTGAACGACGCCGAACTCAGGTATCATATCGCTGAGAAGGAAGTGATTGCGATCCTCAGAGTTTTGGAAAACTTCAGAGCTCTGGTGGAGTCAAGTCCGGTGATTGTGGTTTATACCAGATACTCTGTCCTGAAATGGTTGCTGACATCGAGTTCCACCGACGGCAGAAATGTCAAGTGGGGTCTGAAGTTGTCGCAGTGGAACTTGGAGATTCGCCGGATTCAGCGTGATGAAGACGGACTCCCAGCTATACTCGGCGCAGGCATTACCCCCCGGGAGCATCTGGACGAAGTCTCTGAAAATCTGATCCCAGTCAAGGGACGAGTCAAGCCGCCAGTTCCTATCAGTGTGGAAATGTTGGAAGCAGATTATCAGGGTTATGTTCTGAGTTTTGATGGTGCCGCAAAGACGTCTACTCGTCTAGGAAGCTGTGGGTGTATACTCTGGGAACTCCCGGGGTGGAGTGTTCTAGACGCCCGAGGATTCCCCCTGTCGGACGTCACGGTGAACGATTCAGAATACTGTGGCCTGAATTATGGTCTGAAGATGGCGCTCGAGCACGAAATACAGGAGCTGGTGGTTGTGGGAGACTCACGCATCGCGATACAACAGGCTCAGGGACTGATCAACTGCAATCAGCCTAACTTGCAACGGAGGTTAGCCGAATTTGAGTCTCTGAAAACCAAGTTTCAGACTCTGAAGTTGGTACATGTGAAGCGCGAGTTCAACCAAGCGGCAGATTACCTGACCTCGAAGACTTTGACCCTTGGGGAAGCTTGGCGAGTACAAGATGAGGATGAACTTATGCACCTGCGACTGGTATCCAAGGTTCATGAGAGACTGATGAAGCCTCGCCCCGTCCCGAACATGGAAGCTCAAGAGTCAAAGATACCAGACTCTGAAAATCATAATGCGTCTCCAGGGTCTGAAGATGCTCCTGGTCCGGAATCCGCACCCCTGCCTCGATCGGTCAGAGTATTGATTGCTGTAACCCGTGCTCAAGCTCCGCCTGACGCTAATCTGCCTGAGGATGATGACGAACGAGAACCTTTGGGGCCTTTGGAGTTCCAGGCAGAACGCTGGCGACGGATCAAGGCGCATCAGAGCCAGGACCCGTACTTGGTTGAACTCATGAAGTTTCTGAAAGGCGACGTGGGAGATTTACCACGACCCCGAGTCAGGAAACTTGCCAGAGTTGCTGAGGACTTCGTTCTGGATTCTAGAAATGTACTATATCGCCTGAGTCGCGCTACTCGAGAGCGGCCCCGGGACAATGTTGACGAACTCAGACTGGTGGTTCCCAGAGACTTGTATCCAGACCTGTTACACTATGCTCATGAAGACTACCAAGGTGGACATCAAGGAATCAGGAGAACCTTTGAGAAGCTGAGTTCGGAGTTTTACTGGTTGGGTATGTATGCGGATGTGGAGAGATTTGTGAAGGAATGCGTGGACTGTGCCAGTGGCAAGGGGCGACCCCCAATCCTGGACCGTCCCCTGGAAATATTGAGCCCAGCCGGCCATTTGAAGTGGTGTCTATGGATTTTGTGACCCACATGCCGAAATCAGCACGTGGAAACATATTTCTCTTGCTGTTCCAGGATATGTTTTCAGGATACGTGATGTGCAAGCCAATGAGTGTCACCACTGCTCAGGATGTAGCAGAGGCTTATGAGGAGCGCGTTTTCAGAAACTTTGGAGCTAGCTCTCTGATTCGTCATGATCAAGATCCTCGCTTTATGAGTGAGGTGTTCAAGTGTTTCAGGGAACTTTTGGGTAGCAGACAACGAGCTACTCTAGGATACCGGCCTCAAGCCAACGGCCAGCAAGAGAGATCAGTACAGACTGTGGTGCGTGCGATTAAAGCATATATCTCTGAAGCTGATCAAAGTGACTGGGATGATCACGCCGAACGTCTGATGTTTGCCCTGAATACGTCATTCGATGCCACCCGTCTGGAAACGCCTTTCTACCTGGTACATGGTTGGGATGCTCACGGGACGGTGTCCGCTATGCTTGGACCCAAGCCATCGACGACTCAGGAGCGTACGAATGGAGAAGGAAGATACAACGAGACTATAGCTATGTTCTGGCATGTGCCGAAGATCTCCAGAAGAAGGCAAAGCGTGACCGGTCTCAAGAACAGACCAGAAAGCGGAACGAGTTATCAGAGCGTCTGAAGTCAGGTTTCGCTATAGGCGACGCCGTATGGCTCTACATCCCTAAGGTACAAACGGGATTGAGCAGAAAACTAGCACACATGTGGCACGGACCCTTCAGGATCGAGGAGATGCTGGACGATTTCAGAGTACGACTCAAGGTTGAAGATACCGGCTACCGCGTGAACCCCTGGGTGCATGTGAGCCGTCTGAAGCCAAGGGCTCTGTTCCCCAGACGACCCACGGTGGAACTCCAGATTCCAGAAGATGATGATTTTGACGCCGCCCTGTTACCAGAAGATAGTTAGGAACCTGATACTGAAAATGACGAGTATGAAGTGGAGAAGATTCTGGACACCCGCTGGAACAAGCGTACCAGGACGTCCAGACGCCTGCGCGAATATCTGATTAAGTGGAAAGGTTACGATGAAACTGAGTGGTTACCGTTATCGAAGTTGAACTGTGGAGCATTACTTTACGAATTCAACCAGAGTGCACGAGCACGAGCCCGTTTTCAGGCGATGCAGGCTGGAGACGATCACCCCAGAGTCTAATAACTCTGAAAACACATCTGGAAGTCTGATATCTGAAGGATTTCAGACATTGACTTTTAGAGTGTGGTAGCCTGAGTGCGTGTTTTCAGAGACCTATTTCTGAAATTCGTGCGTTTGGATACGTGATCGACCATGTTACTGCTTATATAAAACGACTGTGTGAATGTGAATATGGAAGTGAGTTTGTAGAGAATTAAGTGCTGGAGAATACGAGGTTATGAACAATGAGATGATGAGAAGAAGTGTGATTACGGGGAATGATATTGAAAGATTAAGGGATTAGGAAGCTACACTGAGGCCAGGGGTTTACGTCACAAATGCAGACAACTATTTGGCTTCTCGAAAAAAAATGCGGCCTTCCCGTGGGCACCATGGTGGACACCTGAACTTCAGTAGCGAAGGGATATCGGGTTCTGGGAACGCTCCGTAGGTGTCATATGATCCTTCTTGACGTCAGCGGGGACGTACTGGAGCCACTCTTCGTCCACATTCACCGTGGCCCATTGCATCCGAGCAGGCTCAATAGCGTCCAAGTCACCCAGTTACGCCTCCAGACTCAGACGCTTGGGACCCCCGAGCTCTGCGACTCTGGGATCTTGCCAGATCCAAGGGCAGGACTTGTCTGGGACAACCCAGATGCCAGGCTCTGAAAGCAACGACTCTGGGAAATCTTTGTGCCCCAGGACCTTTCGGATGAGGGCGTTATGCTGACGAATCATGGCGGCTCGGCGCATGGACCGGTACTTGTGCAGCTCCGCAGACTTGTCGTCAGCCTCAACATCCATGGTCACCCAATGCGTTCGCTCCCAGAAGGCTTGGGCGTGCTTCTTCATGCTGCGCACAATGTCTTCTACGTCAGCCAACACCATGGGTCCCAGTTCGTCCCGCTTGTGGAAGTAAAATTCTGAGAATCTGTTGTCGAACATGACTTCCCAAGGGGCGCGCTTCTTGCGGATGACCGCACAGTACCGCTCAGAGTCCCAGCGCTTCTTGAGGATGGCACATGAGTGCTTATGTACCTCGTAGTCTGGGAAACCCAATGTCTGGCCAGTGGTGGTCCTAGTGGAGCTCACTCGCTGTACTCTGATGCCATAGTACAACCAGGAGGATGCCTCACAGTCTGGTGTTTCCACCACCTGGAGCTCCTTGACCGTCAGAGAATTGTAGGGCTTGGATACCAGACTACGTGCCTTCCCTGAAGAACCCTTGGACTTCGACCCACTTCCACTGGTGGATTTCGGGCGAGACTTGGGACTGGTGTGGGCTTTTACGGATGCGATACTTCTCTTGGACTTCTTGGTGGGGATGATAGGTCCATCATCAGAGTCTGAGTCGTCATCAGAGTCCCGGGGACGCTTGGAGCCAGGACGTGGGTGGTCATCAGACTTCTTGTCTCTAGACTTCTTGCTCCCGGACTTCTTGTCCCCAGACTTCTTGCTCCCAGACTTCTTATCTTGAGACTTCTTGTCTTCAGACTTGTCGCTCTCGGAATCGCTGTCGTCAGACGCACCGTCATCTGAGCTCCCGTCGTCATCTTCGTCTCCACACTCGACCACACCAGAATCTTTGTAATCAGGGTCGTCCTTGGGGTCATCGGCGGTGGACTCAACATCACTCTCCGGGTAATTCACGTGACCATCCAGGTCACCCCAGGCCGCAGGCTCAGTACCAGCCGAGATGTGACGATCCACCACCTCATCAGCCATCTGGTAGTAGACCTCAGGGACGTATTTGGCCCAAGGAGTGGAATCCAGACGACGGGAAAATACCAGACTCACCAACATCTGGACAAAAACCGGACTGCTGAAGAGGCTGTGAGCTTCCTTGTCAGACGCTAACCACTCCATGGCCTTATCATACTTGATCCCAGACAGCAGAGCTTGGCGGAGGTCAGGGCGGACTTTTTTCCAGACCACGTTACCAGGGAGCCTCTTGTGCACTTCAGACTTTGCCACCTTGGAACCTGCATTCGCCGAAAGCACCGAGTCTTCGACGGGCTTGTGTCCGGAAGGACGACGCTGCAAATTCTTGAGGTCCCACTTGAACGGCCGCTTCGGAGATGATTTCAGAATCTGGGCTTCGATGGGTATGACAGATACCGTGGACTCTCACTCTTGGACTCCGAGGCCTCAGCACTTGGACGGGTGAGATCCAGAACTCTGGTATCCTTTGCAGCTTTCTCGGCAGCCTGACGAGCATGTTCTTCAGAAAGCCGTTTCTTGAAGTCAGGAACGGGTTTCTTTCGCGCGTCCAAGGCTGTCACACTGATGATAGTCGTTCAGTTATCAGGGACGATAGTGTCCTCTTGATATGACACCAGAAGGTCATGAAGCCGATCCCAATTACCAGAGATTTCAGAGTTCTCTTGTAAGAACTCTGAGAACCCCCATGGATCTGTGGGCTTGACCTCAGGACGCGACTTCAGAATCGAGACTTGTGCTTGAAGATCGGCAACTTGAGACTTCAAAGCTGCCTTGTCCGACTTCAGAGCCTCCACTTGATCCTGATAGTGGGCCTTGAGGTCTTGAATCTCGGAATTCATGCGATTCCCCACGATGTCAACATCTTGCTGCGCGCTTTGAAGCTCATGCTTCCAGTACTGGTAGTTGAGTACCCACTCGCGCTTGATCTCTTCGCACTCGGACCGGGCCGCCGCTGCATCAATCAAAGCGACGCCGTTCTGAGAACCAACGCGTTCTCGGAGGCGACGGTGAGCTGTAGCCATGAGTTTCAGACATCCTGCTGTCCGGAAGACTCTCTCCGCAAGGCGAGTAGGGGGGAGATGAGACAGCAGAGAAGCCAGCTCCCGACGAACCTCAACTGACGAAGTCACAGCATCCAGGATACGCGCATTTGGGGCCTGAGCATGAGGAGATACGACTTCGGCGGGATCGAAACTTGGGATCACGCGTTCCAACTCTTGAAGATCCTCGTCGGTAAATGCCTCATACCCCACAAGCACACAAGGGCCACCGTAAGCGTTCGCGATGTGACGCCCCCTTCTGAAATCCTCGGCTCGGGCGGGTGTGCTCACCAGAAAAGCGCGTCCTTCCGGTTCAATGTGGGGAGCGATGTAGCTCTGTGGAATGTCAGAGTCCCCCAATGTCGTGACTGGAACTTCCGCACTCGTCACCAGACCTTGGGTGAACAATCGATCGACCTCTTCCGTGGATAGGAGTCTCGGAGCGCCGAAAGTCCGTGACCTGAAGACCCCAGGAGTGTCCTCAGTGAACTCAGGATTGGGACCACTCGGTGCATCCGCCGGGGAAGAATCGCTTGAACCGGCCGAGTCCATGCCATCACCAGGGAGGTTCTTAACCGAACCATCGACCCGTGGGCTTTTAGATTGGGATGTGAGGGCTGGGGCGCTCGAGCTGCCACCTGGCGATGTGGCTGAACCAACATCTCCACCCTGCGCTATACTGGCAGTTGCCGAAGCAGGATAAGTACCTGTGGCGTCGCCTGCCACCCCACTCGCTGGGGCGTTTGAGCTCAGGGAAGTGTTTGTTTCCTCAGTCATGAGCGAAAGGACGGAGGTTTGAAAATGATCGCCTGTTGGGCGAGTCAAGTTCAAGTTTCTGAGTCTGAGAGAATCAGATTGTGCGACAGGACACCAGAGACTCTGAAAAACAGGCAACTGGCAAAGAGTTGCAGCTACGCTACGCTCTGAAAACCGTCTATCAGAATGTTTGATAGGCCTGGCCATGATACACAGCTTGGAGAAAGTTCCGCACTGATGGATCGTGACCAGGAGGGGCGGTTGACATGATGTTAATTCCGATTTTCGAGCGACAGGTGGATATTACGTTATGATGTGATTGGTTATACTATGGGTTATAAGCGAAAGGGACTTTGGGACGTGGCCGTACCCGTGCGACATCTGTGGAAGATTGTGGATAAACCTTCGCCTGACTGTAAAGGGGCCCAAAGGACCAGAAGTGTACTTCAGAGTGTGCACAACTCTGAAGGTCAACTACACTCTGTCTGGTCACCGGACTTTCCCCAACGATGAGTGACTAAGTTCTGGCGGAAAGTCTCTCAGAAGAACGTATCTCTGAGAGACCTCATCCCGTTACCGTCCAGCGCGACGATGGATGGTTCAAGGATTCACAATATATACCCGCAAAGACCAAGTATCGCGCGCCGGACGCCGCGCACCCGCGCAACCCTCAAGATCTTCATATACGTTGAAGCATTGGTGCTCCGTACTCTGGTTTCTTACTCAAGACTCTGGTATCTCTAACTCTGAGTGACTACGACTCTGAAAACCAAGTGATATCAGACTCTGAAAACCAGGATACCAGACTCTGAAACCACCGAAGATCCAATACCATACTGAAACCAAGTGAACCCAAGTTCAAGTCACGCATTCAAGTGATTACTGACCTGCACATCCCCCGTAATGACGTCTCTACTTGTCAACCCATCGAGATCGGCTGCACAGCCTGCATACTGAGACCAAGTCAAAGTACCAGATGTATACAAAGACCAAGAATACCTGAGATATGAAGACTGACTGCATAAAGGACGCAAAAGACGACAAGAAGAAGAGAGTTACCAGAGATATATGATAGTTATGAGGAAGATAAACGATAAACAGAGTTCAATTTGCCGTGTAGCCCAGAAGTCGTTGTATTTCTGCCTGCAAGGCCACGTCAAGGTTTGGTGCCGTGTGATCTCTCGCCTTTCCAATCCCCTTAGGCGGAGATCAGGTAACGTAGAGACCTGAGAGAACCCGCCTATTCCATATCCTAGTTGGGTCGTTTGTTTTGTCTCTAGCGGTAGCCCATTTCATATTGCTCGTTTGGACAGGCTCTGGAAACTAGACAGTCGTTTTCAGAGTGCAAGGTAGACTGTTATATATAGCCGATTGTATTGGTTTATATTTTCCCTCTATACTAGAGGGTGGTGCGCGAACGTAAAGGGATACCAGACAGACCAGGTGTCTGGTAGCAAGTCCCTAGTTGACCTGGAGTGTTAGCCCACCGTTCAAGGGCCTAGAAAGAATAAGAACGGCTGTATATATTTGTATATTTTCGAACTCTGTATATTGGTTGTTTATCTCTGAAAGTCAGGTATCTCGGTTCTGGATTTGTGATATTCAGACACCGATTTCAGACTTTCTCTGGTATATTAACCTCTTTTCGACCGCCGACTTCCTGGAAACCATCTTGGTTTCCAGAGATTCCGACTCCCGAACGCTCCTGGAAGGATTTCCTGAATACCGACACCAGACTCCAAGGGAACCCCAACTTCTCTTCACAACACATTCTCAAACTCCGGCGAGGGTCATATTTCCGAAGACAACGAACCCACGAGGATACCGCAAGGTACCACACGCCAACCTACCGTTGTACGACTCTGAAAACCCCTTTTCAGTAGTCGTATAACTAGGGTTCACTAAACGCCCCAGCTCCGCGACCAAAGTTTCACCGACTTCGCGACATCATTCCATTAAAACGCTTAATGGCTCGACACTTCCCCTTCTACTTTTTTGTGTACATTGCAGGAATCCGAAAGTGTGCTTTTCTTTGAAATAAATTGAAGCCATTGGCTTCAAGTTGTCATTTCAGATTCCGTCAAATATGCCGAAGATATGCTGTGCACTCGTTGGCGAACTAAGAAGCGTGGTTTAGGTGGAGATTAACGATGGTACGTCAGTCTTTAAGTTGCTGAAGGATATCATGGCGCTGTTTCCGATCACGTTAAAGGATGTCGAACCCTCAAAGCTGCAGCTCTTCCTGGCGGAGAAAGATGGCGGCTGCTAATTAATATCTGTTGTTCATCTGCTGACCACCTGTTGACCACCTATTTTGCTGAATCCCTGTTGCTAGTACGGTAAAATCTGTTGTCTCGATTAGAACCCTTACCACAACAGGGATTCAGTGCTGAAGCTGCCACCACTCGTTTTCAGCACTAGCTGCCATTAACTTCGTCTTACTGGGCGCTACACCACACATTTGCGCGACCACACTCATCACGACGAAGTGCAACACCTAGAACAGCGACATCAGCTTAGCAAAGTACGGTTTCATGTCCTCGATAGCCGACTTGTCCGGCAATGAAAGAGAAGTGACCGTCCAACTTCCGATTCTACCAGCGACCACGACATTTCTGCCCCACCACAAAATTCAAAGGAAGACTCTGACTCAGACGACTGTTCGCTAGATTTCGAAAGTGATAGTGGACATACGAGTGACCATGCATTTGTTGCAACCGAGAAGTCGATTTACACCAATATTGGCTACTACACCACACAGACCGAAGCAGAACAAAGCCTTCACGGCTTAAATGGATTCGTCTACACATATCAGACTCGCTACTTGTCCCCGTTTGTACTGGGGAAGGTGTATCAATGTCGTTCGCACGTTGGTTGCAACCACCGCATTAAGTTGGCTATCCACCGTGCCAATGAGAACTCATTTCGATACCAGCTACTACAGCGAGGTCAGCACTGAGGTGGTATCGCCCGTCGTCCAGCCCGTGGAATTTCACCGGTGTTGAAACCAGAGATTGATTCTTTGTTACGTTTGGGAATGTCCGCCGGCAGAGTAAGAAATATGCTCCTGTTCAAGTACATGCGCGACCCTAATATGCTGTTGCATGTACCAGTTGTTCGAAAAATGGAGAACAGGAGAGCATAATTGAAGAAACAGGCAAACGGGGGGTGGGAGATGACAAATTTTGCAGCGATGAGGCAGTGGAATGCGCGTAGGCTGTGTCAAGGCCGCGAAAACTATCAAAGTGTACTTAAAGACAACTTAGCTGAGATGAATGCGCCAATCGCTCTAGATGACTTTGAACACACATTTTCTGACGGTGTTCGCCAGGTCTTCTCAATGGGCATGCTTGTCACTACACGGACTTTGTTTTCTAATGTTCGCCGGGCTGTATGTGACCAAGGGCCTGACTTGGTGCTGTCTACAGATGGAACGTACCGTATCCATTTCGGTGGATGGACTCTCGTTGATTGCGGAGGTATATCAGTGGAAGTGACGGATTCGGGCTTTGTTCAACGATTTCGGCCGTGGTTGTATATGTTCGTGCGGACGGAAAGCACATTTGCTTACGAAAAGATGCTTCGAGCTTTAACTAAGTATGCCAAGGTATTTTTCGACGTGGAAGTGCCAGTTCGTAGCGCCAGTATCGACCATTCAGATGCCATCGCTTCAGCTCTCGAAATAATCTGGCCAGAGATTGAAATTCTAACCTGTTGGGAGCACCTGCTTCGTCACTCTCGAAAACAAACAAAGTTGGCGGCCTCAAACAACTTTATCAAGGACCATTTGCAGCCACACCTCCGTATGTTGCACGATTCACGCTCGTTGAGGCAATTCCGAGCTCTATCAAAGCGTGTATTGAAGGAGTGGAGAGATTCGAAAGAATTTGCTTTGGCAGATTGGCTTCAGTCTGTGTATTTGAATCCACGCTGGGAGCGTTGGAGTGTCAGAAGTTCGTCAATACCGGGATTCTTGCCTACCCAGCAACCAATTGAAAGTCACCATCGTGTCATTAAGGTCATAGTAACCGACTACAAAAAGGCCCCGACGATCTCCGTGTTAAACTCGGTTTTGCCTTGGGTTCTACTGTATGACGCAACTAATTTATCTTCTGGATGTCAATGTCACTACGCAGAAGGTATGTCGTAATGACTTGCTGTTTCTTGATCGATATTCGCAACTAACTACATTATGCAGGCCCATTACCTCTCGCTGCAGTCATGATGGCAAAAGACTTTTTGGTCGACCCACGGAATCATCGGGTTGTCAAAGCAAAAGCCACACAACGCCCAGTGCGGATATTTTTTAACAGTACGGCTTCAATGGTACACGTTAAGAACCTTGCAGGAGCGACGGTGTCTGCAGCACGAACCGAAAGGTACGCGCGAGATGCTAACTTTATTTGATCATGCTCTTACTGCTATTTTGTCTTAGGTTTCAGCGGTCTTTGCGAGGATGGATGGGTGATGAGGTCCCAATCGATGAAATACAGGCCATCTTCTTATCGCTTCATCAAGTGACAGTAAATGACAGACTGTTGGTCGAGATGAAGCCCCTACCAATCAGATCGAAGTGGTTGTTTGCAGAGGTAAGTTTTTTTCAATTTGCTTTGTCGCTGGTTGTATTGCTGACACTGGATATTTAGATTCGATCTATCCGCAGTACGCTATCATGCACATACAGGAGGTATATGCATTCTGGATGGGTATGTGCTCACATTATTGCGTCGCTGCACTTGCTGAAGAAATTTGACATTGAGCGTGCACTGGAGTCGATCCCAATGCACGCCCAACTGGGGCGTCCACGATCGTTACCAAGTAGTTTATAGCGAGACGACAGTAACTGATGCATACTGTACGACGTCGACCGATTGATCAATCTTTTCACTAAAGAGCCTGGAAGGCCATTGAAGTGGCCAATTATCGATGAATTTGATGTTGTTGACGGCGGCACAACAGTTCCAGACCACCGAGTTGGACAAGTTGCAGCTTGTCGGCTTTCACCCCAAGACGGTGTCTACGTATGGACTGCAATTTGTCGATGGAGACAGAGCCGAGTACAAGGTTGAGGAACTTGTACACGCAATACGACGAGCTCGTGATATGAAGGTGTCGTAGAAAACACTTTTGCTGAGCGTGTACCATCGCCGATAAACACTTACAAATATATAGCAGCTTCCACTTGGAGCAAGTTGGAGTACATGTATCCTCCGCGACATCCGAGAATCATCCCTACAATTGCATGTACAACTTTTCGTTATTGAATTCGTGTTGTGTTAGGTTCGCAACAGGTATTCATGGTTCGCAACAGCAATTCAGCAGATCGCATAGGCAACAGGTCATTCAGTACCTGTGCAACAGATATTAATATTATTTTAAAGATGGCAAGTGGCTGCAGTCCTGCTCAGAAGATATGAAGAAGCTGAGGAGAGGCGAGAAAACTGCTGCGATCGAAGATCTGACACTAGAAGACAAGGAGCTCGATCCAACATAAAAACTTTGGGGGTTATTTGAACATGCCCCGACCAACGGTGTGCTTCACGCGCTAGTGGTGGTTCCGTATGCTGTAAAACGGCAAAGGCTCGAGGAGAAAACGTCAATGGCACAGCTATGGAATCTCTCAAAGATGCAATTGCAGTCATTGCCTCCTGTAAAGGACCTCAGGGACCTTCTCGAAAGACCCCTTCCGTTCAGGCTGACACTGAGAGATTCGAAAGAAGCTAAGGACATATTTGATCCAAATGCCCCACTCCTTTCGTGTCCTGATCTGGAGTCGGCGATGGATTATTTTCTCGACCAATGCCAACGCAAATTTCACCCGGGAACCGATGCATCGGTGGGATCATGGCGGAAGTATTACGAGATTCTACTGTCAGTGATCACCAATCTGTATCTCGACAAAGGCTACGCAGTTCTAACACGAAGAAATGCCGCCGACACAGCAGAAACGATTTTACCTTCAGTTGACCAAACTATATTCTCCAGCGTGATTGTGTTGTGCTGCTGCGTGGTGAAGAACAGAGTTCTGTGGTATCAATGGCAGCATCCGTTGGCAACTTACTGCAAAAGATGAGGGGCTGGAGTACCCTATTGTACGCGGATCTGCCGTACGTTTTGGGTTATGCAACTTCTGGCTCTGACATTCAATTTCTTGCGATTGAAAAAATTGACGGGTGGGGTAGCCCAACGCCAATACTCAAGTGTGATATTTTCTCGGAGAAAGCACTTGCACTGAAAGTATTTTACAATCTAGCATTTTTACTAGATCAGATGAGAAACCTGGCGCACCGAACAGCTTCGTTTGGTGTAATTCCGTTCTGTCCGAATGATAACGGGAAGAGGAAGATCGAGTTGTTGGATAATATGGTTGAACGGACAATTACACGGAGCCATCATATCAGCACGGACGACCTCGACCGACTCGCCAAGATATACAAGACTCTGGAGACACTGAGCGAAAATAAGGGCAGTTCAGAGACACATCTACAGACTGTGGAGAACGTGAGGGTGACGACGAGGAGTTTGGCAGTGCGGCTATCTCCACTTGGTGACATGAGGAAACCATCAGAAGATGAAACTTGCGCGTGCGTCCGAGATATCCTAACGGCTTTGAAATATTGGCACTCGACTGGGTATTGTCACGGTGATGTTCGATGGCAGAATATTACACTCGTTCCTCCATCGTACCGTAGATCCAGTTATTGGATGTTGCTCGACATGGATGAGTCGTGGCCGTCAGGGAAGCATACAATCGACTGGAACCATCCTTGGGAGGGCCAGCTTCTGCGATTCGAGCATGATCTGTACGAATTGGGGGATCTGTTGAAAGAAATGTATGACTTGCCTGCTCATATGGGTGAAATGAGAGCGTATCTCCTGTCCGCGCTGGATAGAGGTTACTCGGCGGAAGATGCTCTCGCACGTTTGGAAAAGCTGTGTGAACAGGTAGCAGGTACTGAGGAAAAGTGTTTTGAAGCAATGGAAAACTTCAAATGAAACTAGCCTACACCACTTCTCAATCTTTAATGAATCTGCCCTAATTGGGCCTAGCGGATAAGGGTGTGAATGTGACGCTTTATTTCTCAAAGTGCTTCTAGCCGCTCTCAGTACTGATATCGACCGACAAGTCCGTGCTGGAATTCATGAACCAGGCATATCGGGGTTTCTAAGCCGACTGATCTCCTGACTGCTCGTCGGACGGCTTGCTGCCGGGTTGTTTGGACAGGCTCTCATTGAATTTGCCATCGTACGCGTCATCCGTGGCTAGGAAGGCCTTGAGGAGATCTGCCGGAATGGTCATGTTGAACGGGGGCATCTTTTTCACGCACGACTTATCCATCCGTTTCAGGTTTCCTCCGTTTTTGATGTACGACACGAGCAATTCCATTCCGCAAACAGGACTTTTGGGGTCACCGGGAATCAACGGCGTTGACACAATCGTCCCTTGGGTGGCATGTTCGAACGCGATGAGCTCCTTTTTGTTGCCTTTAAGAGCATTCAGAAGATGTTCAGCATTCTTGTTCGTCGTCTGCCCATCAAGCTTGCTACTGAGCAACAAGACGCTGGCTTGAGTCGGAATAGTGGCTCTTTTGTTCCAATATTCATCGTGGTCGTACAGGATTGGAGTGCCATCGTATTTCCCGGACTTGAACTTGTTACAGGGCTTGGATTTCTCCATGGAGTAGGCGCAGTAGAGCTCCATTGAGGAGTAGAGACCAATGTTGGATAGCAAGACGTCGGCATAGCGCTTCTTGACCTCCGCCATCGATAATGGGGACATTTGCCACATCTCGGAATAATAGATGACGAGGTTGAGCAACAGCGACTGGTAGTCCTCAAAGTCAGCACTGATGGTGTCCTCAGTGTCAGCATTGATGATGTTCTGAACATTCTGAATAAATTGCGTGAAGTGCTTCAAAACATCGAGATCTTGGTCCGCACATCGATTCAAACGATACACCATCGGCGGAATCATCTTCCGCATCTCAGAGTCTATTAGCATCGCTCCCAGCGTGCTTCGGAGCAAGAACGACGGTGGTTCGGGTTCAACTTTACCAGCATTGGTACTGTTGAATAGCGAATTGATGATGACCGCGCAAGCTGACTCCGGGTTCTTGTCGAACTGAGCGATTAGGCGCTTGATCGCCCCTGCCAACCCTTTCTTCTTGAAGCGGGCGGTAATCTCCTCATCTTCCTGGGTCAGGGCCAAAAACGTATCTGCGACGTCGTCATAGCCTGTGTCCCAAGGGTACTCGCTGGTCCATGCCGTCGTGGCAATGCCGTCAAAAACGTATCCAGTGACTTCAGGCGGGTTAAAATGCATCAGGCGTTCTCCTAACACTGCACCATAGTCCCGCCCGAAGACGATGGTATCTTCTCCGTTGGTATGTTCACCCATGAAACTGGCGATGTCCTTAGCAACACTTGTCGTTGAAAACATTGCCACGTCTCCATACTTGGTAGCCAACTCCTCACCACATTTGCCAACACTGAAAGCTTGGGCATCACTCTTAAAATTAGAAAACTTGAGATTCGATGCTGTTGAACAGGAGAGTCTCGTACTGCGCCCAGTACCGCGATGATCGATGAGATACATGTTGAAAGACCCTCCCAACTTCTCCTGGAGATCAATTGCTGTCGGCTCCATCAGAACGGAGGAAAAACCCGGCCCTCCTTCGAGAAGCCAGACATTTGGTGCGGTCTTTGGGTTGCCAACGGTTGCTGGGTAGCGTTTCACGAAGACTTCAATGGTGGGGTCGATGTCTTTGGGAATCTCACAAATGCCAGGGTAGCAACGAGGAGCATCATAAACAGCACACTCCGCGTCTGCATCTGAGCTTCCACTGCCACTGCTCACAGGAGTTTGAGATGTGACAGTGAGTTTGGGACAGGATTTCCATTGGATGGATGTCTTGCTTGACTTGGCGGTGATTGATGATACGGCTATGGCTGCCAGGAGAATGGCGTGGTAGAACCGCATCTTGGAGTAGCTTCTTGATTCGATGTCGCTGGTAGGTGGTGGATTCAGGAATGTGAAATGAAGTACTGTACATGTATATGATACGGCGGCTGGAGTTACGGGCTACTAGTACAGGTTTCCCCGCCTAATTTGCAACTGTGTCAAGCAATATACCTTGATGACGACGTGCAGATGCGGATGCGATTTGCTGAGACAGATTCTCCAATGTACTGAGATAGATGTAATCTAGAAGGAACGCGGGAATGCATTTGACAAGTACAAGTTGCTCCATTACGGTGGTAAACGAAAGGCTGAGAATGAACATTATTTGTTGCAATATGCTGTGCTAGCGCTGATAAGCCTCATTCATCAATTATCAACATGCCATCCAGCAAGAAGAAAGTGTACGTGCGCCTTGATAGAGATGAACAACTGCACAGACTTGAAGAGGACAAGTTTATTCCAGCATACGAGATAGCACGAGAGAAGCCACGCGACCTCAAACTAATAAAGTTTACACTAATTCAGTAGTTGCTGCGTTTATGTGTTACCTGTGCAGATTTTGCATCCTGGCAAATTTTCTTGGTCCGACCCTTGCAAATTAGGCGGGGAAACCTGTACATGCATTACCAGTTTATGCTGCACGCCGTGTGTGTTGTGTGCAGCGTAAGCTACCAGCGCAGCGTGCCATAAGCTACCAGCGCAGCGTGCCGTAAGCTATTAATACCAGCGCAGCGTACAGTGCGCGCCAAATCGATAGGACCCCCCCTGAATATGCCCATAACTCAGTCAGTTTTTATCATTTTAAGTTGCGGTTTTGACAGTAGATCCATAACACGGTAAGAAAGGACCTACGGGTGTTTGTTTTAGCGTTTTTGCACCCTAAAGTATGGCTCCCATACAAAAAACTGTTTTTTGCCAAACGACACAATTTAGGACCCCCATGCTTCAATACAAATCCCTATACTAAATAAAACCCGCTCAAAATGATATGACTGGGGATTTGTATGGGGACATGTTCTAAACCTCTGTAGAGTGAAGGTGAGTGCAGGTATCATGGCTCTGAATTACACAAGACATTGATAATAGATAAGTGCATATTTGGTAGAGATCATATATGCTTTAGAGAGTTCTTATGCAAGGAATCGACATTATTATTTTGTGTCTAACATTTGAACGCATTTTGACTATGATTTGCTAAAAAACAGCCACTAAATGACAATCTACAAAACTGACTGTTAAAGTGCCAGCAATTACTTTGTAACTCTCTGCCAATGGTTATGGCCTTCTCTACCAAATATGCACTTATCTATTATCAATGTCTTGTGTAATTCAGAGCCATGATACCTGCACTCACCTTCACTCTACAGAGGTTTAGAACATGTCCCCATACAAATCCCCAGTCATATCATTTTGAGCGGGTTTTATTTAGTATAGGGATTTGTATTGAAGCATGGGGGTCCTAAATTGTGTCGTTTGGCAAAAAACAGTTTTTTGTATGGGAGCCATACTTTAGGGTGCAAAAACGCTAAAACAAACACCCGTAGGTCCTTTCTTACCGTGTTATGGATCTACTGTCAAAACCGCAACTTAAAATGATAAAAACTGACTGAGTTATGGGCATATTCAGGGGGGGTCCTATCGATTTGGCGCGCACTGTAAACTGCTAATTGTCCGTATCTCCAAGCAGAGCACTTCCTCAAAGATCGCAATGGGTTTCTACAACCTGTTTCTAGACAACCTTTATCATGTTTAGTTAAACTGGTAGCGCTCTGGGCGCCCGCTACGCGGGCGCGTGGGCATACATGTAGTTGGTCCCAGTAGTTTGGGTAAGGTTCATAAAGACCAGGGAAATTAAAAATATTACATGATTCAAGGATTTTCCACATGAAAGTAAGAAATTTTATTCATAAAAAAATGCACTTAGAACTCGAAGATCTCCCGATAGACAATGTTCTTGGTGTGTACGTTCCCGTCCTCGTCGATAGCTTCCGGGTCCACGGCTATCTTGATCGCCTTCCGTGAAGTCACCCTCGACAACGCGACATACAACTGTCCATGCGCGAACACAGGGGACTCGAGGTAGATCCCCACGTGGATAGACTGTCCTTGGGCCTTGTTGATTGTCATCGCAAATGCCGGAACCACAGGAAACTGTTTTCGCCGAAGCTTGAACGGGAATTCCTTGTCGTCATCTTCATTGTAGAAGATGATGCGCGGAATGAATACGCGCTTTCCCTTGAACGGCCCAGTCATAATCGTAGCTTCAATGCTTCGCTCACGCAGTGACACCACTCGAAGTCGTGTTCCATTGCACAACCCTGCGTCGCTGTTCAGGTTGCGAATCCTGATGATCGGAGTTCCAACTTTCAATACAATCCGGTGTGGCTGAATACCAGAGAAATTCAGTGAGCTCAAGAACTCTGGCTCAAACATGTTGGATCCGCAACACCTTCGAGACTGTCAACAGAGAGGTACTCTTTTGTTTCTCCTGATAGACGTTCCGAGACCATGTCGTTGATTCGCCTCACACTTGTGTTCATTGGTGCCAAAATGGCTCGTTCAACGAAGTAGTCATCCGGAAGATTGTCGTCTCCAACATCAGGATACACTGCATCAATAAGCGCGTTGACGTTGCGCTTCCGCCTGTTCTCATCCGGATCATCAACTTCTTGATCAGCAGATGTTTCCATTGGCGGTAGGAGATTGAAGTTTGGAGGTGCTTCCATGTCTTCGTTATCTTTGGTTTCTTCGTCATCCCATCGATCATCCCCTCGTGTGCCTGGTATGATGCACATGTCGAGTGGAAGGCATATGTCGTTCTCACTGATATCGGAGTTGACTGGATATCGACCCTCCCCAATCTGAAGCAAGAAGTCGGAAAACTCTGCCAATTCAGCGGCGCTTGCTGGGTCTGGAGCCGTCTGAACACGCATATTCTCCGTCAGACGCACTTGTCGTAGATGGCTCCACAGTGCGGAAGACTTGAAGCAAGCATCCAGCGTTTCTGCCCGAGTAGCATCCTTCAACACAGGCAGGATCTGTCGATGGTCTCCACTGAAAACCATGACCTTGCCTCCGAATGGCTCCAACTCGTTCTTCATAATATCCCGGAACGACCGATCCACAGCTTCGAAACACGCTCGATTCATCATAGGAGCTTCATCCCAGATGATTAAACTTGCCTTGCGGATCCGTTCTGCCTTCTGGCTCTGCCAAGTCAGACTACATGTTGAACACTCGGACAGTTTAAGCGGAATCCGAAATGTTAGAATGTGCTGTGTGTCCTCCTGTCAACAACGTCGCTGCGATTCCACTGGAAGCCACTGCTATCGCCACCTTTCTCTGTAGACGGACATGAGCTAGTATCTGCTCCAGCAAGAACGATTTACCAGTTCCACCCGGGCCGTCCACAAAAACCAGCTTCTGTCCACCGAATGGGCGGTTTACAGCTTCGATGACTTGGTCAAAAATGTCTTTCTGGTTCTGGTTTATCCGATCCGCAAGCGTCGCAGTTCTCTCAAGGTCGTCTGGATCGTACGCGGCTACCTCCTGCGCGACAATATCCATAGGATCCGCAGACTGGCGTGCGACTTCGTCAGAAACGTCGCTGTACGTTTCGAGACCAGGAAGTCCATACGTATGTAGCGTTTTTTTCGTTCGAAATCAGATACTCCGCCAGCCACGTCAGGCACTTATACTCTGCTATGCGCCAGACTTCCTCGTCACGGTTTCTTAGGTTCGATTCGATTAAGTTCGTTCTATTAGGTTCGAAAATCCGATTAGGTTCGAATCCAGATAAGTCCGAATAATTACGTGGACAGTGCTAGTTTTGTAATTTCTGGAAAGAAGGTTCCAGTCAATAAGGTAGGTGCAGTTGGTTGGATGGGAGAAAAGTGTATAGAAATGTCTCGAAAAAAAAATGCTAACCGAGAGGCTCAGTCCGGTAGAGAGGGGCGTGACGGACTGACGGACAGACAGACACGTTATGATTTTAGGTGGCGGGAAATAACATAAATAGAGAATCCTTCAAAACCTAGACAACCTTTATCTGAGCCCGAGTTGCAACATTCGACGTAGTGTGTTTGTTTTTAGTTCTACCAACGGGTCATTTTCAAATTTGATCCACAAGTCCGGAGAAAAGATGGTCTATAATGAGTGAAATGCTGTGTCTCTCATAACCCAAAAAAATGTTGGACGGGCAATCTCCTCAACGTCTTGAAATTGCCAGAAGTAACGGAAATTCCTGGTTAATACCCTCTACCCGAATAGAGTCTAACCCGATAGTATCCTTGCAGTAACTCAACACAACCCAGCTGTGGTGACCAGCCATTTTGTTGCAGCCGCGGGTTGCCGAAGCGAGTGTACTCGACGTTGTCGCTCTTCTTCCACGCGTTGATCTCTACTAGCCGGGCGCGGCGGTGTTTGGGTTGCAGGGCTCCGCTTCGCTGGTTTTATTGGTCAGTAAAATTTTGATTTATAAAAAGCACTTCAAAAAGATTTTCAGTTTTAATTTTAACGTTTAATATTTGTCGAACTTTAAATATTATGTTTGAAAAAAGTATTTCCCGAAGGGGTCGAACCAGGAATCCACATTCCAAACACTCGATGCACAGCCATGTAGGCTAGAATTCGTTTTGAGATATGCTATTTAAAAGGGTTTACAGCGAATTATTGTTACAGCGTAAAAGTTATTTTGTACCACACGATAAAGGGTAGTTTTCAGGTTAGCTTTACACATAACTTTTTAAACACCTGCTTCCCTATACATCTTTTTGACTTCCTGTTTGCACGCACATGAAAATCATTCATCCGATTCGATTCCCGCTTTCACCTTCGCGGCGAAGAACACTTCAATGACGTCGCTCTGCTCTCGAGGCACGCGTGACACAAAAGTAGCAGTGGGGGAAAGTAAACAGCACGAAGAGAGTAAAACAAACAAATAAAAACCTTAAAGCAAAATAATTCGGTTATAACAAAGAGTAAAAACAAATATTAAAGAAAAAATAAAATTGAAATAAAAAGCAAAATTAGCTGAAGTGCTTTTTAGCCGCCTTCGCTGCAACATATTGGTTACAAATATTTAAAACATATAATTGGCTAAAATCGATATGGTGATTCGTGTGACAGACAGACAGACACCATGCTCTCCTCATTTTTTAGGACTAGCCGAGTGCCGCCCGCTTTTGCTGGCGGTGTGTATGTGTTTGGTTGAAACCCGTGGGGCTCACTGTTCCAGTTCGCCCCACTACTCACCATCGGCGCCACACCTTCGGCGCGCGCCGGTTGGCCGAGGTACCTTCGCTTCGCTCGGTAGGATGCATTTTAGCCAATCACCGGTCTGTAAAAGCTGCGAACTCGTACTTATCAAAGCATTTTTATCGTACTTAGCTTAATTTTGTCCAATGAAAATTTTGTGGCCGGTTGTGCGGACCAATCAGAGGCCATTGAGAGGGTTATCATTAGTGGGCTATATTTGTAATTTTGGCATTCCTGAGAGCAGTCTAGAACATAGGGATAGGCTAAACCATGGGAAAATACAGTATAGAATACGTACATGTACAAAATGGAGAGACAGGTAGCTACGCAGGTTTATGCGCTATGACGTTGAACAGACACACAACGGACACAACGGACACACAGACGCACAGACACACAGACACACAGACACGGCACTAGCCTAGAGGGTAGAGACTAGCCGAGTGCCGCCCGCTTTTGCGGGCGGTTTGTATGTGTTTGGTTGAAACCCGTAGGGCTCACTGTTCCAGTTCGCCCCACTACTCACCATCGGCGCCACACCTTCGGCGCGCGCCGGTTGGCGTATAAAAGTAAAAACAAATAAAGTAAAAAGTAAATAAAAAGCAAAATTAGCTGAAAAGTGCTTTGTAGCCGCCTTTGCTGCGCTCGGCAGCAACTAATTGGTTAAAAATATTTAAAACATATAATTGGCTAAAATCGATATGGTGATCCGTTTGACGGACGGACACCATGCTCTCCTCATTTTTTACGATAGCCGAGTGCCGCCCGCTTTTGCGGGCGGTTTGTATGTGTTTGGTTGAAACCCGTGGGGCTCACTGTTCCAGTTCGCCCCACTACACACCATCGGCGCCACACCTTCGGCGCGCGCCGGTTGGCCGAGGAACCTTCGCTTCACAAAAAGTATAAAAGTAAAAACAAATAAAGTAAAAGTAAATAAAAAGCAAAATTAGCTGAAGTGTTTAGCCGCCTTTGCTGCGCTCGGCAGCAACTAATTGGTTAAGAATATTTAAAACATATAATTGGCTAAAATCGATATGGTGATCCGTGTGACGGACGGACGGACAGACGGACACCATGCTCTCCTCATTTCTTAGGACTAACCGAGTGCCGCCCGCTTTTGCGGGCGGTTTGTATGTGTTTGGTTGAAACCCGTGGGGCTCACTGTTCCAGTTCGCCCCACTACTCACCATCGGCGCCACACCTTCGGCGCGCGCCGGTTGGCCGAGGTACCTTCGCTTCGCTCGGTAGGATGCATTTTAGCCAATCACCGGTCTGTAAAAGATGCGAGCTCGTACTTATCAAAGCATTTTAATCGTACTTAGCTTAATTTTGTCCAATGAAAATTTTGTGGCCTGGTGTGCGGACCAATCAGAGGCCATTGAGAGGGTTATCATTAGTGGGCTATATTTGTAATTTTGGCATTCCTGAGAGCAGTCTAGAACATAGGGATAGGCTACACCATGGGAAAATACAGTATAGAATACGTACATGTACAAAATGGAGAGACAGGTAGCTACGCAGGTTTATGCGCTATGACGTTGAACAGACACACAACGGACACAACGGACACACAGACGCACAGACACACAGACACACAGACACGGCACTAGCCTAGAGGGTAGAGACTAGCCGAGTGCCGCCCGCTTTTGCGGGCGGTTTGTATGTGTTTGGTTGAAACCCGTAGGGCTCACTGTTCCAGTTCGCCCCACTACTCACCATCGGCGCCACACCTTCGGCGCGCGCCGGTTGGCGTATAAAAGTAAAAACAAATAAAGTAAAAAGTAAATAAAAAGCAAAATTAGCTGAAAAGTGCTTTGTAGCCGCCTTTGCTGCGCTCGGCAGCAACTAATTGGTTAAAAATATTTAAAACATATAATTGGCTAAAATCGATATGGTGATCCGTTTGACGGACGGACACCATGCTCTCCTCATTTTTTACGATAGCCGAGTGCCGCCCGCTTTTGCGGGCGGTTTGTATGTGTTTGGTTGAAACCCGTGGGGCTCACTGTTCCAGTTCGCCCCACTACACACCATCGGCGCCACACCTTCGGCGCGCGCCGGTTGGCCGAGGAACCTTCGCTTCACAAAAAGTATAAAAGTAAAAACAAATAAAGTAAAAAGTAAATAAAAAGCAAAATTAGCTGAAAAGTGCTTTGTAGCCGCCTTCGCTGCGCTCGGCAGCAACTAATTGGTTAAAAATATTTAAAACATATAATTGGCTAAAATCGATATGGTGATCCGTGTGACGGACGGACGGACAGACGGACACCATGCTCTCCTCATTTCTTAGGACTAACCGAGTGCCGCCCGCTTTTGCGGGCGGTTTGTATGTGTTTGGTTGAAACCCGTGGGGCTCACTGTTCCAGTTCGCCCCACTACTCACCATCGGCGCCACACCTTCGGCGCGCGCCGGTTGGCCGAGGTACCTTCGCTTCGCTCGGTAGGATGCATTTTAGCCAATCACCGGTCTGTAAAAGATGCGAGCTCGTACTTATCAAAGCATTTTAATCGTACTTAGCTTAATTTTGTCCAATGAAAATTTTGTGGCCTGGTGTGCGGACCAATCAGAGGCCATTGAGAGGGTTATCATTAGTGGGCTATATTTGTAATTTTGGCATTCCTGAGAGCAGTCTAGAACATAGGGATAGGCTACACCATGGGAAAATACAGTATAGAATACGTACATGTACAAAATGGAGAGACAGGTAGCTACGCAGGTTTATGCGCTAAGACGTTGAACAGACACACAACGGACACACAGACGCCGCACTAGCCTAGAGAGTAGAGATGTAGAGTAGGCCCTTGAACGTCTTGTAGATGCCAATGTCATGGGAATTCTTGATGGCACTTTGCTGAATGAGCGTTGCTGATATAGTACAGATGCACGCCTGTAGACAGTGCTAGTGAATGGCTGGCTATGCCGTCGGTAGCTGTACACCTTTGCCCGTCCAGTTTGAGAATACTTTCAAGCAAAGTGGACAGGCGCGGTAATAAAACCGAATATTACGAAGAAAAAGAGTGGTATTGAAAAATAAAGAGCGAAATCATCAAGCAAACTTAGAAATACCGCAACCAAGCGGGACGGTCGCGGCAACAAGATGGGATTTTACTCTCCGTAGCACATGTTCCCCATGTCCTCGGCAGCGTTCACAGCGTCACGGGCACGCAACTCCATGTTAGCTACCAAAGTCGGTGTCACATACTTTATGCTTGCCTGGGCAGCGCGCTCGATTTGACGCTCTGAAATTGTCAACTGAGCACCATCTTTGTCGGCCTTGTCACTTTCGTCACCGACCTGCGTGCTCCACCACGTTGCTTGTTATCAGCTCAACAAGAGCGTACGCTGTAGAGCGAGGAACCCCATTGCTAGCTGCTACCATTAGCCAATCAGCTCGGCCTGCTCTGTGAACCTCGAGGACGCGCTGCTTCTCAGCGACAGTATGTTTCGGGAGGCGGGCTTGAGAGGGCATCTGCGTCGACCGGAGAAGATTTGGAAATTATCGCTGGACTAGCCGACCTTGGCGCGTGTCCGAAGAGGGCAGCACGCTGCAGGCTCGAAAACCTCGGCAGGAAAAGGCGGGAACTCATGCAGGCTAACCAAACTATCGGCGCAGTGGTTGCTTGGCGCGTTGAAGTCCCAAACTGGTTGCAGTATTTCCATGTTTGCTCGATAAATTTGATAGTGGTACTACCCAAAATACCGCGGTGATTTACCCCAAAATTGTTCATCCTTGATTGCTTGGATACAGTCTCAAACTGGACGGGCAAAGGTGTAGTTTGTGAGTGGGTAAGAAAGGCATGACGAGATACTGACAGCAACACTGTAATGGGTCTACCTAGACCTATTAGGTGACGTACACGTGCGCTTACGTATATGAGGAAGCGTGCAATTAGAATAGACTTAATTTAAGTATACTTATTTAAATAAGTATAATTAAATCAAATATAACTAAATTAAACTGCAAAATACCGTAAAATGAGAACTGTTATTGAATTTGGCATAAGCCAAGTATGGACCTCCTAAAACTTTTGTTATCTATTTCTAAAGGGTCTTCCAACGTGTGGTTGGCAGAAACTCTGCTCAGTGATTGGTAGAAATCCGTTACTTTCTACCAATAATATGCACAAATACACGCGAACCACCCAATAATGTGGTTCGCCCATGTATCCTTTGGTGTGTACAGCACACCAAGGTCTGAGGCCCATTTCCAACCTCTAACAGTTATCCTAACTGTTAGAGTTACAAGTGGTACTACCACTTGTACGTGTAACCCCGTTACACCATCCCCCCGTTAAGATTCGACGTATCGGTCTCGATACGTCAATCAACAGAACTTGACAAGACCGTCAAGTTCCCAAGAGAAATCCGAGTTCATTTCGCAATGGACTCGCCAACGCCCACGTCTCCGTCCGCTACTGCGGACGCGCAAGCCTCACCTGCTGCCTCTGCAGCAGGAACAACGACCTCAGCAGTGCTCACTAGCACTGCTGCTTCCAGCGGTCCGACAGAGAAGATCTCTGTCATCAAGTACCATGCTCTCCATAAGGAGAAGCATGAGAAGAAGAAGAAGTCTTCTTCTCTAGCAGAGATTAAGAATCCTGCTGTCCCTCTAAAAGAACTCTTTGGAGAGGACTACGAAGACATCCTCGACTACGAGGAGGATGTCGAGGAGGGGGAGGTTGATGTCAAGGCTCCCGCTCCCGTGTCTTCGTCCGAAGACACGTCAGACCCAACCGTGGGATCTCGACGACCTCGTCATGAGGCCTCGGACGCTTCAAGCTCGAAGCGTCCGCGCAGTGATGATGAAGCGTCCCCCATGTCGAGGGCGCTCACTGCCCCGCGCACTGATCCGCCAGTGCGCACACCATGGATGCCTACTAAGGCAGAAATCCATGACCGGTTCGGTGCTAGTTCACCACCGAACCCGATACTGTTGTACTCATGCAACAGTATCAACGACGACGACGTCGCCGCTAAGGTTGTCTTTGAGTCCGAGACTCAAAGACGCGACTACTATATCGAACTCTTCCACGAGCTCCGATACTATGCAGCGAAGAAGACTTCGCGCAAGAGCAAAGTGCCAGAGTGGCAGGCACTTTGTCAGTCGTGGAACGCCTTTGTTGAAAACTTCAACAAAGGCCCTAAGGCATATCGCGAGCGCGTTGCTGCGGCTCGCGATCGCTACTACACTTACACTACGCGTGGTAAGTGTGAACGCCTCCATGATCAGTCCATGGAAGCGGGGATCCCATGTGCCGTTCCCTTTGGCACACCCTGCCCGTGTTGCCAAGGGTTGGCAACACGTCTCACTGAAAGTGACCTCCTGGGGTACACGGTCGTCCGTGTACCCGATCACATCAAGGAGCTCCGTGGTCGTATTGTGCCACGCGAAGCTCCGAGTGCTGTGGCTGACCGCAGCACTCCTCGTGCAGGGTTTACCCCTGCAAGTTATGGTGGGCTTCGTACGCCCTCACCATTTCCGGAACGTCCTCCATCAGGACGTTCCGCGGCTCCCATGTATCTCGATGGGGAGGAAATCCTCTCCAACGAATACGAAAACGAACCCCTTGAGATTTCGTTCTCTTATGAGCCACAATCCGCTCAACAATCCAGCGGATCGCTCCACGCGCGTCGCGCAACGGCGGCGGAGGGGGTGGGAACACTCCCTCCGCATGGTCAACGCTATGACCATGACGATCGTGCCCTGCACGATCGAGTTGCTGCGCTGGAGCAGACACAGAGCGCTGAGATAGCTGCTCTGAAGCAGGAGGTTCGTGTCCTCCGTGCTGAGGTCTGCGAGGCAGCTCAGACTGCCTCGAACCTCTCGTCCGGTCTTGGGACGAGAGTGAACCGGTTGATCGACCGTGTCGACGGTCTCGAGAAGGCCTTCCAGGCCTCTCGCACTCCTCAGTCGGACTACCAGCCCTAGGTAGTCCGTGCTGCACGTACGGCTTCAACCGCCCGACGTAGAAGGTCGGGTGGAGCCTCATGCTGGACGGTATGTCCAGCCGGTACGCGTTGCCGCGCCGTTCAAGTACTTTGAACGGCCCAATGAATCTTGGAGCAAGTTTGCTTGCTCCAAAGTCAGACACTGCATGTCTAGGTAGGTTTTGTGTAGCTAACAAAACTAATGAACCCTTTTCGAATTCATTTGTGTTGCCTCTACCAACAGTATCAGCGTTCAGCTTCTGTCGATCGACAGAAGCTGCGATAGCATCCTGGACAAACCGTATGACGGCTTGTCTTCGCTGGACAAAGTCTAGCGCACCCGAGCTGAATCCTTTCAGCTTGTCGCCCTTGTCAGCAGCAGGCCCTGCCTGCTCGCTATCATCTCTCATGTCTGTGCCCGGCACAGACATCGCGCGCTCGTTCCTGCTAGAACGAGACGTCGCACGCGTCACCGCAGCTGATAGTGTGCTGCTATCAGTTGTATTCTGCGGTTGTTCGGACGCAACCGTAGATCCCCCCCACTTAAGGAGGAAGCTACCCCGCCGAGCATGCTCGGCAATCGTGGATGCCTCATGGCATTCACGTAGAACGGTGTATGCCCTGTCGAGGCATGCACCGAGTTGTTGATGGCAAACTCTGCCATCGGCAAGCACTCGCTCCAATGAGGGAACGAGTGAGCGTAGCTCTTCAGCGTGTCACCCAGTACACGGTTGACACGTTCGGTCTGTCCGTCCGTCTGCGGATGATCCGCAGTCGACATTGATAGCTGTGAACCAAGAAGTGTAAACACTTCTTGCCAGAACCGCGCTGTGAAGCGTGGATCAGGGTCCGACACAATGTCGAGCGGCATGCCATGGTGTTTGAACACCATGTCAACAAACAGTCGCGCAGTCTGCGCGGCTGTAACAGTAGCCGGGACGGCAGCAAGATGAACCATCTTGCTGAATCGGTCCACAAAGACAACGATGCCCGTCCTCCGCTTGCTGTCAGGCGGAAGACCAAAGACAAAGTCCATGGACATGGACTGCCAACACTCCGACGGAGTCGGTAGTGATTGAGAGGAGCCTGCGAGAACTGCGCAGGCTTCACGCGTTGACAAACCTCGCAAGCACGTACGTACTTGCGCACCCACTTGTACTGGTGGTGCCAGTAGAAGTCACGCGTGAGAAGAGTGTATGTCTTCTCACGACCCGGATGCCCTGCCGTGGGGGCATCGTGATACTCGAACATGATCCTCAACCGGAGGTCATGATCATTCGGAACGACAATGCGATCCGCATTGTCGTCTACTGCACTTTACAACAGTAGGCCTTTGTGTACACGATAGCGGTGTACACGAGCTCGAAGATGAGGGGTTAGCTTCCGACGTGCCACGTCGGAAGGTGCTGCGAGGAACTCCAGCAGCCCCTTCGCGTCTGCATCCCTTGCATACGCGTTCTTCACGTCGTCAATCAACGTTGACGACGGCACACTTGTCCTCACGACGCCAACAGCGTTGGCGTCGACCGTCTCCGCATAGTCAGGTCGACGCGATAACGCGTTGGCCACTACATTGAGTCTTCCGGGTTTGTACTCCACCCGGAAGTTGTACTCCGCGAAGAAGGACAACCATCTCGCCATACGTTGCGAGATGTGCGGCGACTTAATCGCCGTACGCAATGATGCGTGGTCTGTATAGACCACGAACGGTCTACTCCCAAGTAGATACACTCGGAACTTTGCGAGTGCATACTTCATGGCAAGGAGCTCCTTGTCATGTACGGGATAGTTACGCTCAGCTGGCTTCAGCTGACGCGATTGATAGTAGACTACACGATCACGCCCTTCGTGATCGTGTTGCATCAATGCACATCCGATTGCAAAGTCGGATGCATCGCACACTACGTGGAATGGACGATCTTGGTCCGCCACGGCCAAGATCGGCGCTTCAGTCAAGCCCTGCTTGACTGCACCGAATGCATTCTCGCACTCGGTCGTCCAAATCCACTCAGCTTCTTTCTTAAGAAGCTGTGACAACGGGCGAATCTTGCCCGCGTAGTTCTCCACGTACTTGCACAAGTACGTGGCAAGCCCAAGGAACTGCCTCAGTTCCTTCACATTGGATGGCGTGGGCCATTCATTGATCACTCTGACCTTCTCTGGGTCAGGGCGCACGCCGTCTTTCCCCACGAGACACCCCAGCACGAGTATCTCGCTCGCCCCGAAGATGCACTTCTTCAGGTTCGCATAGAGCTTATGTTTCCTCATAAGCTCTAGCAGCTTCCGGAGATGCACCTTGTGCATCTCAATGTCCGTCTTCCCGTTCACAGCCCGGCTGTGGACGAACACGTCGTCGAAGTAGCTCGGTGCGAAGTCGCGCACCGAGCGCAATAGATGTGTCACACATCTATTGAACGTCGCAGGGGCGTTCTTAAGCCCCTGTGGCATGACGAGCCACTCCCAAAGCATGCCGCTTGGAGTGCTTACCGCTGTGAGAGGGATTTCCCTCTCACGCATGAGGATTTGGTAGAATCCATCACGCAGATCTAGAGCACTGAAGATAGTGCTCAAGGCCATCGAATCGATGATAACATCTTTTCGCGGTATCGGCGTCTGCGCCGGTATCGTCGCATCGTTCAACTTGTTGTACGCATGAACGATGCGCCAGCCGCCCTGTGGTTTCTTAACACAGAACGTTGGGGCACTGTGCGGGGACTTTGACTCCCGCACTTGACCTGCAAGACGACGACTTTCAAAGAAGTCGTCGATCGCTTGCACTTGTTCACGCGGCAGTGGCCACTGCCGTGTAACACAGTACTTCGTGCCCGGCACGAGATCAATCTCGTGCTGTACGCCCTTGTCCTTCGGAAGCTCCGAAGGAATCTCGTCCGGGAGTACATCCTTGTACTCCCGCAGAACTTCGTAGTAGGGACTCGACCTCAACGAGTCCCAACTCTGCTCTTCGAAGCGCTGCTTCTTAGTCTTCGCACTGAGGGAGTCATCACCCTCAGTGATCCCATCGACGACGAGCTGCTTCAGCTCTTCGGCTTCGCGACCCACTCTCTCGATATCCGAGAGAATGCAAATTTGTTCGATGCGTCCATCGTACAAGTCTCGCGCGAAGCGCTTCCAACTCATCGTTGGAAGTGCGGTCAACGCCGACGCACTCGTCGGCGGATTCTCCAACCGCATCCTCTGGTACTGTAACCCAGTACCAGTACGTGTCAAGACGTTCAACGTCTCGACACTCGGTGTCTGAGTGGTTGTACCACTTGTAACTCTAACAGTTAGGATAACTGTTAGAGGTTGGAAATGGGCCTCAGACCCTGGTGTGCTGTACACACCAAAGGATACATGAGCGAACCACATTATTGGGTGGTTCGTGTGCATTTGTGCATATTATTGGTAGAAAGTAACGGATTTCTACCAATCACTGAGCAGAGTTTCTGCCAACCACACGTTGGAAGACCCTTTAGAAATAGATAACAAAAGTTTTAGGAGGTCCATAATTGGCTTATGCCAAATTCAATAACAGTTCTCATTTTACGGTATTTTGCAGTTTAATTTAGTTATATTTGATTTAATTATACTTATTTAAATAAGAATACTTAAATTAAGTCTATTCTAATTGCACGCTTCCTCATATACGTAAGCGCACGTGTACGTCACCTAATAGGTCTAGGTAGACCCATTACACCTGGTAGCACTTAGTAGTCCGTCCCACGACCGACTGCTGTTCGTTCGTATGGAGTCATACGAACGCGGGGTAGAGAACTCCCCAATGGATGAGGGATCTGCTGGGACCCCTCAAATGTCCGTGACGCGCACGGACTGCGCCCACCTGTCTGATCCAGAGTGGGAGGCTCTCCAAAGACTCTCGCGAGTCATTGGAGAGGCAGCGGTAGCTACGATGCTTCGTACGCTATCGCCGACAGAGCAACACGGTGTTGCTCTGGGGTACATTGTTAAGGAGCAACGAGATGTTGCTGCCTCGGTGGCTTCCCCTAAGCCAAACTCTACGTGAGTACCTACACGGGGAAGGAGGACGAGACCCTCCTTCGGTGGCTTGTCGAACTCGACACAGCCGTTGCGGCTCGACGTATCGTCGATCCGATGTCGAAGGTCGCGTTCACCATGTCATGTCTTGGCGGACGTGCGAGGAGTTGGGCCTATGGGCGCCGACTCTCGGATCCTACGTGCTTCGGCACGTACGAGGTGTTCGAAGAGGAGCTCAAGATTGCGTTTGAGCCCCCGAAGAACGAGTTTAGATCGAGAGCGGAGTTTCTCGATCTGCAACAGGGCAAGGATGATGTTCACACCTTTGCCCAGCATGCTCGATACTTGGTATCGAACATAGTGGCCAACCCGATCGACGAGGCGACCAAGGTCGTCACGTTCATGAAGGGACTAAGAGATGGTCCCGTCAAAACATATCTCTTCCGAGAGTATCCGAATACTCTCGAGGAGGCGATCAGCCTTGCAATGCAAGAGGGGCTTAGCCGGCGTCAAGCTAAACTCCATGCGAACGCGCCGAAGCCGGCGCGTCCTGTTGTGAAGACGGGAGGTCCGGAACCTATGGATCTCTCGAGTGCTACGACTGCTGATCAACAGCAGCGTAGATACGGCAAGGTTCGATGTTACAAGTGTAGTAACATCGGTCACTACGCACGTGAGTGCACAGCGGGCGGGCGTTCAAAAAACGTAAAGGACCAGTAGGCGCGGGGCGTCCTACTGGTGATGCAGTCTCGCGTGTCGAGCTTGGACACGCGACGATGAGGACTGCTGCCCCCAGCGAGAAGGTTTCTCGCTGTAAGCTGCAAGATGACAAGCCAAACCTTGTCATCCTGAACGTGATGTCGAAGAGAGTGAACTCTCTTCGTGCCCTAGTGGACTCGGGCGCGTCGAACAACTTTGTTCGACAGGGAAGTCTTCGAAGGCTTGACTTCGAAGAGGCCGACACGCCTCGCGGCGTGTTGGAGGTGCGGTTGGCAACAGGTGCCACCGTGACGAAGCAAATAATATTCGGGGAACCGAAAGGCGTGCGTCAGCTCTGGGAGCTGACGCCACTGGCGCGTCGCTGCTAGTTCCGGGAACTAGCGATCGTGCGTCAGCTCTGGGAGCTGACGATATGTGTACAAGCGAACACTCGCTAGCGCAGGAAGCTAGCGAGAGCACGTCGACTCCGGGAGTCGACGATGCGGTTGCTTCATCCGCTCCGGGAGCGGATGGAGGCGCAGCGGTTCAGGGAACCGACTGCGCGGCAGGAGGTGCTGGCGGTTGCAAACGTCCAGCACCCGAACAACCTGCGTGCTCACGTGCAGCAGCGCTGCACGCGATGAGCGGCACTCAAGCAGGGCTTGATAGTGCGAGTCAGCGGAAGGAATCCGCTGACGATTGCGATAACGTCCCGTCCAAGGTGCTATGCCTTGGACGTGGAGCACCTGGAGCCGGGCTCCACGGTAGACCTTCGCGGCGCAAGCTCATGTAACCCCGTTACAAACACTGTCATCAACTCCATCGCTGCCGCTGGCTCGTTCAGACAGCTACCTGGACTGGCATGTTGCGAAGCATGACGTCTACGGTGAGCGATTCCGTACAAGCTGGGAAGCCGCTGACGAAGACCACGAGGACCCTGAGGACGTGGGAAACTTTAATCGGGACGAGCTACACGACGCTCTTGATGATACTGCCCTGATCGACGAGTAACCTTTCGACAATACAGAGTAACCTTTTGGGATTTCGCGAGGGGTATTAATCGGGAATTTCCGCTAACTTAACTGCTGGGCTTCGACGATGTGGTCGACATGGTACTGTATTCCTCTACATTCATAATCTTTATTCACGTCGCAGTCACCGTAGAGCTCACTTAGACGGTTCAGAACCTGGTCGCGAAGGTACTCTTTGCGAAACTGTTTAGGATTACAGTAGCCCTCGCGAAAACGTCGGTCGTGCTCCATCATGCAGAACAGGTACTCCGGATCAGTCACACAGCGGTAGCATTTGCCTCGTATCCTTCGCACACAGTCTCGAAGGGTGTCGCCCAGTCTTCATGGGTTTTTCAATAGTAACTGCGCCCATTCACACTAATGCGTTTCGTGCACTTCATTCCATCAAAACGCTTAATGGCTCGACACTTCCCCTTCTACTTTTTTGTGTAGATTGCAGGAATCCGAAAGTGTGCTTTTCTTCGACCTCCAATACTTTAAAATAAATCGAAGCCATTGGCTTCAAGTTGTCATTTCAGATTCCGTCAAATATGCCGAAGATATGCTGTGCACTCGTTGGCGAACTAAGAAGCGTGGTTTAGGTGGAGATTAACGATGGTACGTCAGTCTTTAAGTTGCTGAAGGATATCAGGGCGCTGTTCCGATCACGTTAAAGGATGTCGAACCCTCAAAGCTGCAGCTCTTCCTGGCGGAGAAAGATGGCGGCTGCTAATTAATATCTGTTGTTCATCTGCTGACCACCTGTTGACCACCTATTTTGCTGAATCCCTGTTGCTAGTACGGTAAAATCTGTTGTCTCGATTAGAACCCTTACCACAACAGGGATTCAGTGCTGAAGCTGCCACCACTCGTTTTCAGCACTAGCTGCCATTAACTTCGTCTTACTGGGCGCTACACCACACATTTGCGCGACCACACTCATCACGACGAAGTGCAACACCTAGAACAGCGACATCAGCTTAGCAAAGTACGGTTTCATGTCCTCGATAGCCGACTTGTCCGGCAATGAAAGAGAAGTGACCGTCCAACTTCCGATTCTACCAGCGACCACGACATTTCTGCCCCACCACAAAATTCAAAGGAAGACTCTGACTCAGACGACTGTTCGCTAGATTTCGAAAGTGATAGTGGACATACGAGTGACCATGCATTTGTTGCAACCGAGAAGTCGATTTACACCAATATTGGCTACTACACCACACAGACCGAAGCAGAACAAAGCCTTCACGGCTTAAATGGATTCGTCTACACATATCAGACTCGCTACTTGTCCCCGTTTGTACTGGGGAAGGTGTATCAATGTCGTTCGCACGTTGGTTGCAACCACCGCATTAAGTTGGCTATCCACCGTGCCAATGAGAACTCATTTCGATACCAGCTACTACAGCGAGGTCAGCACTGTGGTGGTATCGCCCGTCGTCCAGCCCGTGGAATTTCACCGGTGTTGAAACCAGAGATTGATTCTTTGTTACGTTTGGGAATGTCCGCCGGCAGAGTAAGAAATATGCTCCTGTTCAAGTACATGCGCGACCCTAATATGCTGTTGCATGTACCAGTTGTTCGAAAAATGGAGAACAGGAGAGCATACTTGAAGAAACAGGCAAACGGGGGGGTGGGAGATGACAAATTTTGCAGCGATGAGGCAGTGGACTGCGCGTAGGCTGTGTCAAGACCGCGAAAACTATCAAAGTGTACTTAAAGACAACTTAGCTGAGATGAATGCGCCAATCGCTCTAGATGACTTTGAACACACATTTTCTGACGGTGTTCGCCAGGTCTTCTCAATGGGCATGCTTGTCACTACACGGACTTTGTTTTCTAATGTTCGCCGGGCTGTATGTGACCAAGGGCCTGACTTGGTGCTGTCTACAGATGGAACGTACCGTATCCATTTCGGTGGATGGACTCTCGTTGATTGCGGAGGTATATCAGTGGAAGTGACGGATTCGGGCTTTGTTCAACGATTTCGGCCGTGGTTGTATATGTTCGTGCGGACGGAAAGCACATTTGCTTACGAAAAGATGCTTCGAGCTTTAACTAAGTATGCCAAGGTATTTTTCGACGTGGAAGTGCCAGTTCGTAGCGCCAGTATCGACCATTCAGATGCCATCGCTTCAGCTCTCGAAATAATCTGGCCAGAGATTGAAATTCTAACCTGTTGGGAGCACCTGCTTCGTCACTCTCGAAAACAAACAAAGTTGGCGGCCTCAAACAACTTTATCAAGGACCATTTGCAGCCACACCTCCGTATGTTGCACGATTCACGCTCGTTGAGGCAATTCCGAGCTCTATCAAAGCGTGTATTGAAGGAGTGGAGAGATTCGAAAGAATTTGCTTTGGCAGATTGGCTTCAGTCTGTGTATTTGAATCCACGCTGGGAGCGTTGGAGTGTCAGAAGTTCGTCAATACCGGGATTCTTGCCTACCCAGCAACCAATTGAAAGTCACCATCGTGTCATTAAGGTCATAGTAACCGACTACAAAAAGGCCCCGACGATCTCCGTGTTAAACTCGGTTTTGCCTTGGGTTCTACTGTATGACGCAACTAATTTATCTTCTGGATGTCAATGTCACTACGCAGAAGGTATGTCGTAATGACTTGCTGTTTCTTGATTGATATTCGCAACTAACTACATTATGCAGGCCCATTACCTCTCGCTGCAGTCATGATGGCAAAAGACTTTTTGGTCGACCCACGGAATCATCGGGTTGTCAAAGCAAAAGCCACACAACGCCCAGTGCGGATATTTTTTAACAGTACGGCTTCAATGGTACACGTTAACCCTTCTAACCCGAGCCGTTATTCTGTATTCTACAGAATAAGCAATTATCTTGATTAAAGTATGAACGATAACCTGCGAAAAGTATGCCGTTGGAAGCCCTTTCGTGCTCGGCGAGGCATATTCTGTACATAAAGTGTACATCATCGGCTATAGCATGCACAATGTATCCAACATCTGCGAAACTGGCGATCTCCTATTGGCTCCCTGGCGGACAAAACATGTTCAAAACCTCTCACTCGGCAACCCCCGTCAAATTTGAAACGACTCTGTACTGTGCGGCACTCTTGGCGCCAACCAACCATCCGCCAAAAGCGCGCGAAGTGCAAAGCGCGCGAAGAGGAAGAATTTGCCCAGTTCCTAACTAACGGAGTAGTGAGGAGGAACTGGGCAAATACTTCTCTGCAGGCTCCAGCAAGACCTACTGCAAAGTACGTGGTGCTAACTAGTTGTCCTTCTTATTCCTCGTCTGCTTTCTCTCTTACGTTTGCGGAATCTAATCATCTTTTTAGGCTCGGTGGAATGCTCTTCCCGTCACCCGAGGTATCGTGCCATTTCTGATAGCACGTGAGCGTGAACGTGGCAGAGCGGTACACGACCGCCTAAACCATTGCTGACAGAAGGTGCTCAAAGGCGGAACGCACCTTACACAAGTACTGCCTGCGTTTGTTCTGCTTGGTGATCCGATGTGTTCACTAACGTGTGCTTCTAGCGTGATATGACAAACACCAGGTCCTCGGCGTTGATATGAGTCTAAAGTTGATTCTGCGCAGCGCCAGTAGCTGGATGTGTCGAATTATTCTGTAGCATCCCGACATACGGCTGTGGGAAATTCCTGTGCGGGCAACATCCAGAATTAGTAAAGCACCACTCGAGTTATTCTGTAGCATCCTGACTTACGGCTGCAGGAAATTCCCTGTGCACACAATTCGGGGCAACATCCATAATTAGTAAAGCACCACTCGAGTTATTCTGTAGCATCCTGACTTACGGCTACGGGAAATTCCGTGTGCACACGCAACATCCAGAACTAGTAAAGCACCACTCGAGTTATTCTGTAGCATCCTGACTTACGGCTATGGGAAATTCCGTGTGCACACGCAACATCCAGAATTAGTAAAGCACCACTTGAGTTATTCTGTAGCATCCCGGCTTACGGCTGTGCTCCTCATTGTATGTGATCTATCCATACTCTGGGATATCGCAGAGATCACCTGTCAAGTCAAAGTTACTAGTTTCCGGAACGTTGTCATTTATTTCCAGGTCTTCTACATCTTCTTCTACACTTTCCTCAAGTGGACCACCTCGTTGTCTGCCATAATGTCTTCTTCGTCGGCGTTGGAATCGGAATCGCTGACATCAGCGGTCTCCACGAGATTCACGTCATCGATAGCTGTAGAGCCAAACAGTCGCTCCTTTCGGAGCCTCTCCATGAAATTGTCGCTACCAAACACGTCCGAGTCGATGAGGCCGTCGGCTCCGTTTGGTTCATCGGTCTCGCTCTTTGCTTCTTCATCAGCAGCCATGCACTCACTTGAATCAATTCTGGATCATCCGGAAAAAGGCATTGGTCGCGCCGTCTTGCTCCGTATCATCCGGTATAGCTGCTGGTAGTTCACCTGTAGCGCCCACCTCCTCTGTGTCGACAACTGTGGTGGCACAAAAAATAAGGCCACTAACCTTCAAAGAAGTTTATGCCACGTCTGGCTTCGTCGAGACGGCCCTTCACCCCGGCTTCACGTAGCGTTGATTCTAGGTCATCCCTGTCGGCTTACGAGCCTTCCAGCCTTCCTCGCAGATCTCGCGCCATAGTTGCTTGAACGGCATCTCTGCTGGGCCGTTCATTTTTTCGAATGACAATGTGAGGTAGCTTCTGACACGTGAACCGATGGGCTTTCGACAGAATTTTCAAACCTGTTGGGGATTTATATGCGTCTTTCTATCCTCCTTGAATAATACCCGTCTATCATCCCATCGCCGATCTGTTAGGAAAGTGGACTGATCCAGACACCATACAATAATCTTCATGCGGAGTTTTGGAGCGCTGATGAGTTTGCTGGATATTAAATCCTGTACAATATATTATTCTGTAGGATACAGAATACCGGGTTAGAGGGGTTAAGAACCTTGCAGGAGCGACGGTGTCTGCAGCACGAACCGAAAGGTACGCGCGAGATGCTAACTTTATTTGATCATGCTCTTACTGCTATTTTGTCTTAGGTTTCAGCGGTCTTTGCGAGGATGGATGGGTGATGAGGTCCCAATCGATGAAATACAGGCCATCTTCTTATCGCTTCATCAAGTGACAGTAAATGACAGACTGTTGGTCGAGATGAAGCCCCTACCAATCAGATCGAAGTGGTTGTTTGCAGAGGTAAGTTTTTTTCAATTTGCTTTGTCGCTGGTTGTATTGCTGACACTGGATATTTAGATTCGATCTATCCGCAGTACGCTATCATGCACATACAGGAGGTATATGCATTCTGGATGGGTATGTGCTCACATTATTGCGTCGCTGCACTTGCTGAAGAAATTTGACATTGAGCGTGCACTGGAGTCGATCCCAATGCACGCCCAACTGGGGCGTCCACGATCGTTACCAAGTAGTTTATAGCGAGACGACAGTAACTGATGCATACTGTACGACGTCGACCGATTGATCAATCTTTTCACTAAAGAGCCTGGAAGGCCATTGAAGTGGCCAATTATCGATGAATTTGATGTTGTTGACGGCGGCACAACAGTTCCAGACCACCGAGTTGGACAAGTTGCAGCTTGTCGGCTTTCACCCCAAGACGGTGTCTACGTATGGACTGCAATTTGTCGATGGAGACAGAGCCGAGTACAAGGTTGAGGAACTTGTACACGCAATACGACGAGCTCGTGATATGAAGGTGTCGTAGAAAACACTTTTGCTGAGCGTGTACCATCGCCGATAAACACTTACAAATATATAGCAGCTTCCACTTGGAGCAAGTTGGAGTACATGTATCCTCCGCGACATCCGAGAATCATCCCTACAATTGCATGTACAACTTTTCGTTATTGAATTCGTGTTGTGTTAGGTTCGCAACAGGTATTCATGGTTCGCAACAGCAATTCAGCAGATCGCATAGGCAACAGGTCATTCAGTACCTGAGCAACAGATATTAATATTATTTTAAAGATGGCAAGTGGCTGCAGTCCTGCTCAGAAGATATGAAGAAGCTGAGGAGAGGCGAGAAAACTGCTGCGATCGAAGATCTGACACTAGAAGACAAGGAGCTCGATCCAACATAAAAACTTTGGGGGTTATTTGAACATGCCCCGACCAACGGTGTGCTTCACGCGCTAGTGGTGGTTCCGTATGCTGTAAAACGGCAAAGGCTCGAGGAGAAAACGTCAATGGCACAGCTATGGAATCTCTCAAAGATGCAATCGCAGACATTGCCTCCTGTAAAGGACCTCAGGGACCTTCTCGAAAGACCCCTTCCGTTCAGGCTGACACTGAGAGATTCGAAAGAAGCTAAGGACATATTTGATCCAAATGCCCCACTCCTTTCGTGTCCTGATCTGGAGTCGGCGATGGATTATTTTCTCGACCAATGCCAACGCAAATTTCACCCGGGAACCGATGCATCGGTGGGATCATGGCGGAAGTATTACGAGATTCTACTGTCAGTGATCACCAATCTGTATCTCGACAAAGGCTACGCAGTTCTAACACGAAGAAATGCCGCCGACACAGCAGAAACGATTTTACCTTCAGTCGACCAAACTATATTCTCCAGCGTGATTGTGTTGTGCTGCTGCGTGGTGAAGAACAGAGTTCTGTGGTATCAATGGCAGCATCCGTTGGCAACTTACTGCAAAAGATGAGGGGCTGGAGTACCCTATTGTACGCGGATCTGCCGTACGTTTTGGGTTATGCAACTTCTGGCTCTGACATTCAATTTCTTGCGATTGAAAAAATTGACGGGTGGGGTAGCCCAACGCCAATACTCAAGTGTGATATTTTCTCGGAGAAAGCACTTGCACTGAAAGTATTTTACAATCTAGCATTTTTACTAGATCAGATGAGAAACCTGGCGCACCGAACAGCTTCGTTTGGTGTAATTCCGTTCTGTCCGAATGATAACGGGAAGAGGAAGATCGAGTTGTTGGATAATATGGTTGAACGGACAATTACACGGAGCCATCATATCAGCACGGACGACCTCGACCGACTCGCCAAGATATACAAGACTCTGGAGACACTGAGCGAAAATAAGGGCAGTTCAGAGACACATCTACAGACTGTGGAGAACGTGAGGGTGACGACGAGGAGTTTGGCAGTGCGGCTATCTCCACTTGGTGACATGAGGAAACCATCAGAAGATGAAGCTTGCGCGTGCGTCCGAGATATCCTAACGGCTTTGAAATATTGGCACTCGACTGGGTATTGTCACGGTGATGTTCGATAGCGGAATATTACACTCGTTCCTCCATCGTACCGTAGATCCAGTTATTGGATGTTGCTCGACATCGATGAGTCGTGGCCGTCAGGGAAGCATACAATCGACTGGAACCATCCTTGGGAGGGCCAGCTTCTGCGATTCGAGCATGATCTGTACGAATTGGGGGATCTGTTGAAAGAAATGTATGACTTGCCTGCTCATATGGGTGAAATGAGAGCGTATCTCCTGTCCGCGCTGGATAGAGGTTACTCGGCGGAAGATGCTCTCGCACGTTTGGAAAAGCTGTGTGAACAGGTAGCAGGTACTGAGGAAAAGTGTTTTGAAGCAATGGAAAACTTCAAATGAAACTAGCCTACACCACTTCTCAATCTTTAATGAATCTGCCCTAATTGGGCCTAGCGGATAAGGGTGTGAATGTGACGCTTTATTTCTCAAAGTGCTTCTAGCCGCTCTCAGTACTGATATCGACCGACAAGTCAGTGCTGGCATTCATGAACCAGGTATATCGGGGTTTCTAAGCCGACTGATCTCCTGACTGCTCGTCGGACGGCTTGCTGCCGGATTGATTGGACAGTCTCTCATTGTACACTCCATCGTACGCGTCATCCGTGGCTAGGAAGGTCATCGGAAGACCTGTCGGAATGGTCATGTTGAACGGGGGCATTTTCTTCACGCACGATTTATCCATCCGTTCCAGGTTTCCTCCGTTTTTGATGTACGACACGAGCAATTCCATTCCGCAAACAGGACTTTTGGGGTCACCGGGAATCAACGGCGTCGACACAATCGTCCCCTGGGTAGCATGTTCGAACGCGATGAGCTCCTTGTTGTCGCCTTTAAGAGCATTCAGAAGATGTTCAGCGTTCTTGTTCATCGTCTGCCCGTCAAGCTTGCCACTGAGCAACAAGACGCTGGCTTGAGTCGGAATAGTAGCTCTTTTGTTCCAATATTCATCGTGGTCGTACAGGATAGGAGTGCCATCGTATTTCCCGGACTTAAACTTGTTACAGGGCTTGGATTTCTCCATGGAGTAGGCGCAGTAGAGCTCCGTTGAGGAGTAAAGACCAAAGTTGGATAGCAAGACGTCGGCATAGCGCTTCTTGACCTCCGCCATCGACAATGGGGACATTTGCCACATCTCGGAGTAATAGATGACGAGGTTGAGCAACAGCGACTGGTAGTCCTCAATGTCAACAGTTATGGTGTTCTGAATAACTTGCGTGAAGTGCTTCAAAACATCGAGATCTTGGTCCGCACATCGATTCAAACGATACACAATCGGTGGAATCATCTTCCGCATCTCAGAGTCTATTAGCATCGCTCCCAGCGTGCTTCGGAGCAAGAACGACGGTGGTTCGGGTTCAACTTTACCAGCATTGGTACTGTTGAATAGCGAATTGATGATGACCGCGCAAGCTGACTCCGGGTTCTTGTCGAACTGAGCGATTAGGCGCTTGATCGCCCCTGCCAACCCTTTCTTCTTGAAGCGGGCGGTAATCTCCTCATCTTCCTGGGTCAGGGCCAAAAACGTATCTGCGACGTCGTCATAGCCTGTGTCCCAAGGGTACTCGCTGGTCCATGCCGTCGTGGCAATGCCGTCAAAAACGTATCCAGTGACTTCAGGCGGGTTCAAATGCATCAGGCGTTCTCCTAACACTGCACCATAGTCCCGCCCGAAGACGATGGTATCTTCTCCGTTGGTATGTTCACCCATGAAACTGGCGATGTCCTTAGCAACACTTGTCGCTGAAAACATTGCCACGTCTCCGTACTTGGTAGCCAGCTCCTCACCACATTTGCCAGCACCGAAAGCCTGGGCATCACTCTCCCAATTAGAAAACTTGAGATTCGATGCTGTTGAACAGGAGGGTCTCGTACTGCGCCCAGTACCGCGATGATCGATGAGATACATGTTGAAAGACCCTCCCAACTTCTCCTGGAGATCAATTGCTGTCGGCTCCATCAGAACGGAGGAAAGACCCGGCCCTCCTTCGAGAAGCCAGACATTTGGTGCGGTCTTTGGGTTGCCAACGGTTGCTGGTGTAACAGGATGAGAATCGAACGCCTCAAGTTGAAGTTGACGATGGCGGAAGATCGCTGGATGATTGAAACGTCAAAGCTGGGATGAGTATGGCGAGGAAGATCGCTAACTAGCGAATGAACGACGTGAATGATGGCCGCATGAGATCTACCGGGTGGCGTATGACTGCACGGAGGAGATCGCAGTCGACGTTGAAACTGGCGTGTAGCCAACAGCCTTCGAACGAGTGGGTGAACGCAGCAGTTTGGAATTCGCAACGGAGAACGCAGTACCGAATTTGCAGCGGGGAGCGAAGAAGTCTGGAATCTGCGAAGTGAACGAACGGACGGACGAGTGGCCAACCGCATACTGGTGGGCTAGTGGCTGGAACGAACGAACGAACGACTTTAGAAGTTGTGTGCTGGGAGGAAGGTAAACGAACGAAGGTACCTCGGGATCTGCGCTCTGAGAGGCCGGTGACCGACGGGAAAACGATAAGGTAGTTCGGGAATTTGTACTCCTAGGGCAGACGACTGAAGAACGGACGAACGAACGAACGAACGTAGTGAGCGAGTAGAACGAGTGTACGACTGTAGCTTTGAACGACAACCGAGTGGAGGCTGATACGACTAAGCATTGGACGGAAGAACCCCTGGACGTGAAGTTGGCGACGGGCTATCGGGAACGGGTCATTAGCACTAGTAGCGCCAGCGAGGAGCTCCAAAGACGGTCATTAGTGCCTGCGAAACGAGGAAGCCGACCAAGGTGAACGAACGATTGACGGACGAACGAACGAGTGAACGTAAAGAGTGAAAACTCTATTACATTTGAATACAAATAGGAACGAAGTTCCGGCGCAGGTGACTGAGCCAGCAGTGTGTTGTGTTGATTAAGAATTAGCCCCACGAACAAGGAACCCGGCGAGACAAACGCAGATAAGTACTGTCAGCCATACGATCCGCTAGCGAACAGGCGTATTGGGTTCGTCACACTGGGTAGCGTTTCACGAAGACTTCAATGGTGGGGTCGATGTCTTTGGGGGTCTCACAAACGCCAGGGTAGCAACGAGGAGCGTTATAAACAGCACACTCCGCGTCTGCATCTGAGCTTCCACTGCCACTTCTCACAGGGGTTTGAGATGTGACAGTGAGTTCGGGACAGGATTTCCATTGGATGGATGTCTTGCTTGACTTGGCGGTGATTGATGATACGGCTATGGCTGCCAGGCATGGTAGAACCGCATCTTGGAGCTTCTTGAGTCGATGTCGCTGGTAGGTGGTGAATTCAGGAATGTGAAATGTATATGGTACGGCGGCTGGAGTTACGGCTACATGTATTACCAGCTTATGCTGCGCACTACCAGCGCAGCGTAAGCTGCTAATTGCCCGTACCTCCAACAATCCCTGGGCAGAACAGTGCAGCACTTCCTGGAAGATCGCAATGAGTTTTCACAACCTGTTTCTAGACAACCTTTTTCTGAGCCCGCCGATCGACGTATGGTTATAATGAGTGAAATGCTGTGTCTCTCATACCCGTAAAATTATCCTCAACAAAAGTCAATTCGTAATCCTGCCTTGGCGATGAGTCATTTAATATACTGAATGCATGGCAAATTATTTCCATAAGAAGAAGAAGAAAGTAGTTGATTAACAGACAGTCGTCCTGCATACCTATGCTACTAAGTTTGTATCAATTCTACATGTAACTCCATTTGCGTTGTAATTACTGGGACGTCCCATAATCAAGCTGGGACGTCCCATAATCAAGCTGGGCGTCCCATAATCAAGCTTTTCGGATTTCAGCCAATGAGACTCTCTCAATGTCTACATTACCAAAACACGCATGAGGGTTGTTTTAACGTCCCACAAAGAGCATTTTAAGAGGTAGCTACCATACAAGTGACCACACTTGCAAGCACGACCATTATATGAACACTCATCAACTTTACAAAACACAAGTCAAATGCAACGAAATGATAGTTTCATTAGTAGTCGATTCGGTTACCATGTTTATTGATGCACTTCTGGCAGCGGCGAGGCATTGAATCGATCAAAGCATTGAGTGTAGACGACTCAATCGAGTCCCATGCCTCATACGGCGCCGTAGTCAGCTCACTTACGCTTCAAAACTGTTTACCGTTGACGTAGACTTGACGGCTCATGATCGACCAAAGGTGGTCGATCGGGATAAGATCGGGAGACCTTGCTGGCCACGGCAACACGCGAACACCTTGCTCCTAAAAAACTCCATGGAAACCTTAGATCGATGGATTGATGCACCGTCTTGCTGGTAGGTGACGTCAGTGCCGTAGTGTAGGTGAGCAAAGAGCAAGAGAAACTCGGACACGGTATGAATGTAGTCGTCCGAGTTCTGCTTGCCCACTAGCTCCGCCAGCTTCGTCTTGCCGGAGGCACTAAAGCTCGCCCACACCATCACCGATCCACCACCCGCTAGCCGACGCTTTGTTTGCCTCGGTGGGCGCCGTACATCACGCCAGTAGTTTTGGAATCCGTCCGGCCCATCAAGATTCCATTTCTTCTCGTCCGAGAACATAATGGTCTCCCAGGACCGGACGGGATCCTTGTTAAGGACCATATCCCAGGCCCACGCCTCTCTTGCTCTCTTGTCCTCGGCCGACAGGGGCAGCGCGTTGTCAATCTTAGAATACACAAGTCAGTCGACACCGGAAAGCACACGCTGAATCGTGCGAACCGATGTCGCCAACTTCAGCTCCATCTGAAGCTGCTTGGCCGAGGGCTGCCCCTTGGCGGTCCGCGGACGAGCAGCCGCAGCTCACGATCCGACAAGGAGGTGGCTGGGCCGGGATTCTTGTGCAGCTTCGGCGGGACGAACAGCCCTCGGTGCACAGCACCCACAGAGCGCTTTACGTGGCGGACAGCTTGGCGCTGGCTGAGTCCCGCCACGTATAATCCTTGAATGCGGCCTCGTTCGATGTCAAATAGGGGAAGTCCTCTCCCCATCAGTTGCAAAATGACAGCACGTACACGAATTGCAAGCAGGAGAGTGAAGGAAGTCCACTCGAAACAGTGGTCAATAAGCTGCAGCGGCAGCTAATAAAAACTATCATTTCGTTGCATTTGACTTGTGTTTTGTAAACAGTGGTCAATAAGCTCCAGCGGCAGCTAATAAAAACTATCATTTCGTTGCATTTGACTTGTGTTTTGTAAAGTTGATGAGTGTTCATATAATGGTCGTGCTTGCAAGTGTGGTCACTTGTATGGTAGCTACCTCTTAAAATGATTGTTAGACGGAATTTGCAGGACAGTTGCAGGACATGGAGAATGTGTTATTTTAACCAATGCTATTGTTATATGGAGTAGTTTTCATCCAATCACATCAGTGATGTAGTTGAGCTCTGCGTTGCAGTGCCACGACGGTAATCCAGGTGAGCTGGCCTCGACGGCGTTTACGGCTTCTTCCCGTCAGTTCTGGGACAGTGACGCTCTTCGCACACGCAGCGAAGGTTTCAACGGCTTCCTCTACGCTCTGGTGAGAGCGCCAGGTCCCGGTACGCTTTGCTTCATCCTCTACTTTGCGCATTAGGTATCGAGCATCACTAAGTCGTTTCTGTTGATTTCTGTTTGGCATATCGCGTCCATCAAGCACCCGCAGAGGAGGTATTCTTTTGATGGCGTTACCACATTGCCACAGGACCCACAGCATTGCAACCGTGCAGTCCGGAAGTTTGAAGTCCGACGGAACTCGCCGGAAACGGCCTCCCAGAAGTATGTAGGAGTAGAAGAGATGCTATCCGTGTGGAGATCGTTCTGTTGTGGTTTTGTCGTCAACTTCTCAACCAAAGTGGAAACCCCTGCTGCTTCTAGACATCGTTTCAATGCACTATCGAGTCCGTCAAATGCCACGACACCTGCTCCAATTGCCCGTTGCTCCAGTTCGCCCATAATATCCTTCACAGTCGCAGTTCGTGAGGCATCAATATGCTCGACGGTTTTAAGAGTTACTTCCAGTAGTGACTTCATTTCACGTAATATAGCAACATGAGGCGGTACACCTGTTGCCTGTAGACGATAACTCGTATCTTCAACACCGCAAACTTTATCGGTCAGATTTGCAACAAGAGATGGATGCTGGAATAATGGTGTCTCCAATAGCGGGTGCTTCGGCGTTAACGTCCTTCGTAGATACGGCGCATGATAAACCAGTGAAGCTAAACAAAATTCTCCAACGTATACTAAGTGAGAGGGAAGCCCAGGAAAAACGCACGCAACAGCACGTTCGATAAGCTCGTTTCGTTCAGCGAAATGCGGTGGGAGAACAGCAAATCCATGACTTCCAGTAGGAAGTCCCGCCACAGTCCTTCCTACATGCATGTCTCCAGCCGCTTCGTAGCGTAGATATGTGTTTTGAACACCACCTAGTGACCATCCTGCTCGTAAATGTACAGCAGTCGACGATGGACATGCTGTCGACCCGGAAGCGCAGTACGTAGCGGCTCCTTTCCGCAATGAATGGGTACCGAGATCATCCGCGTTCACACCACGCCGGTGTAATTCCTTTGCCGCTTCACCACCTTCTAGTAATCGCCGTAGGCATTTGCGGAAACGCTCATATTGATTAGAACCAGGAAATAGCAGGTCGCCACCATCAAACGTAGAAGTCGCCCAAAACATGGCAATAGCAAGAACCGGGCAAATTGTTGGCTCGAACGGATTGGCGTAAATGTGTCTTGGGTCTCGAGGTCTGGATCCTTCCTGGTCATTCTTTTGGTGAGCAAAGTAAATACAAAGAGCATCGCCACTCCACTCCATGTGACCGTGCCGAACGCCAAACGCATTAGCGGACCTGCACATTAGATTCCAGGCAATAATCATGTATGTTCGCGCAAAAATCATGTCTTTGGACGGGTGCTTGAACAATTCCTCACACAAAAAGGAGTAAAGCTGAAATGAGAGTGGGTCCTTGCCGGTTTTCGCCCGGATTTCTCCACGAGCAGCAGCGGTGGCTCGATCTCGCTTCAAGCCTTTGAAGTACTTCTGTAACTTTTTCTCTAATGCAGCCGGAATTTCTCGACCGTAGTCGCGAAACAAATTAAAAAGTCCCGCTCTGTGTGTGTTCAGTGCTGCGTAGCTGAGAGCAGTCCCATCCGCCTTCTCAAGTGTCAATAACCAAGCGCCAATGATGTCGATGTCTAGGCTGTCAAAGATAAGTGGAGGGTTTAATTCGTCCCTGTTCAGCAGAGGTTTTATGCGTTCTCGGAGTTGTTTGATGGAGAAGCCTGACACGTCTCCAAGGCTCTCAGAAAACGCTTGAGGGATGAGTACCGGCTTGTAGAGAACAATCCACGCGATGAATCTGCAGTACGAGTTCTGGTACACTGCGCGTGATCGAGTACTGACGGTGTTCCGCTGTATCTCCGTGACTTGCCGTGTCAGATCCTCCCAGTCAACACTTGCCATCGCGTTGCTAATAATAAAATGAACTTGTATAGAAAACTGTATACAGAAATCACTGGACGGTTGTCCTGCAAAAGTTGTCGAAAGTGTTTATGAATCAGACCAATAGTGAGCGCCTGCTTATTTCTGATTGTGCTGCTTTCCATTTGGATTTTGCAGGACATTTCGTCCTGTAGAAACCTGACCGATGGGTTCAACGTCCTGCAAATTCTGGAGAATGATTGTTAGACGGAATTTGCAGGACAGTTGCAGGACATGGAGAATGTGTTATTTTAACCAATGCTATTGTTATATGGAGTAGTTTTCATCCAATCACATCAGTGATGTAGTTGAGCTCTGCGTTGCAGTGCCACGACGGTAATCCAGGTGAGCTGGCCTCGACGGCGTTTACGGCTTCTTCCCGTCAGTTCTGGGACAGTGACGCTCTTCGCACACGCAGCGAAGGTTTCAACGGCTTCCTCTACGCTCTGGTGAGAGCGCCAGGTCCCGGTACGCTTTGCTTCATCCTCTACTTTGCGCATTAGGTATCGAGCATCACTAAGTCGTTTCTGTTGATTTCTGTTTGGCATATCGCGTCCATCAATCACCCGCAGAGGAGGTATTCTTTTGATGGCGTTACCACATTGCCACAGGACCCACAGCATTGCAACCGTGCAGTCCGGAAGTTTGAAGTCCGACGGAACTCGCCGGAAACGGCCTCCCCAGAAGTATGTAGGAGTAGAAGAGATGCTATCCGTGTGGAGATCGTTCTGTTGTGGTTTTGTCGTCAACTTCTCAACCAAAGTGGAAACCCCTGCTGCTTCTAGACATCGTTTCAATGCACTATCGAGTCCGTCAAATGCCACGACACCTGCTCCAATTGCCCGTTGCTCCAGTTCGCCCATAATATCCTTCACAGTCGCAGTTCGTGAGGCATCAATATGCTCGACGGTTTTAAGAGTTACTTCCAGTAGTGACTTCATTTCACGTAATATAGCAACATGAGGCGGTACACCCGTTGCCTGTAGACGATAACTCGTATCTTCAACACCGCAAACTTTATCGGTCAGATTTGCAACAAGAGATGGATGCTGGAATAATGGTGTCTCCAATAGCGGGTGCTTCGGCGTTAACGTCCTTCGTAGATACGGCGCATGATAAACCAGTGAAGCTAAACAAAATTCTCCAACGTATACTAAGTGAGAGGAAGCCCAGGAAAAACGCACGCAACAGCACGTTCGATAAGCTCGTTTCGTTCAGCGAAATGCGGTGGGAGAACAGCAAATCCATGACTTCCAGTAGGAAGTCCCGCCACAGTCCTTCCTACATGCATGTCTCCAGCCGCTTCGTAGCGTAGATATGTGTTTTGAACACCACCTAGTGACCATCCTGCTCGTAAATGTACAGCAGTCGACGATGGACATGCTGTCGACCCGGAAGCGCAGTACGTAGCGGCTCCTTTCCGCAATGAATGGGTACCGAGATCATCCGCGTTCACACCACGCCGGTGTAATTCCTTTGCCGCTTCACCACCTTCTAGTAATCGCCGTAGGCATTTGCGGAAACGCTCATATTGATTAGAACCAGGAAATAGCAGGTCGCCACCATCAAACGTAGAAGTCGCCCAAAACATGGCAATAGCAAGAACCGGGCAAATTGTTGGCTCGAACGGATTGGCGTAAATGTGTCTTGGGTCTCGAGGTCTGGATCCTTCCTGGTCATTCTTTTGGTGAGCAAAGTAAATACAAAGAGCATCGCCACTCCACTCCATGTGACCGTGCCGAACGCCAAACGCATTAGCGGACCTGCACATTAGATTCCAGGCAATAATCATGTATGTTCGCGCAAAAATCATGTCTTTGGACGGGTGCTTGAACAATTCCTCACACAAAAAGGAGTAAAGCTGAAATGAGAGTGGGTCCTTGCCGGTTTTCGCCCGGATTTCTCCACGAGCAGCAGCGGTGGCTCGATCTCGCTTCAAGCCTTTGAAGTACTTCTGTAACTTTTTCTCTAATGCAGCCGGAATTTCTCGACCGTAGTCGCGAAACAAATTAAAAAGTCCCGCTCTGTGTGTGTTCAGTGCTGCGTAGCTGAGAGCAGTCCCATCCGCCTTCTCAAGTGTCAATAACCAAGCGCCAATGATGTCGATGTCTAGGCTGTCAAAGATAAGTGGAGGGTTTAATTCGTCCCTGTTCAGCAGAGGTTTTATGCGTTCTCGGAGTTGTTTGATGGAGAAGCCTGACACGTCTCCAAGGCTCTCAGAAAACGCTTGAGGGATGAGTACCGGCTTGTAGAGAACAATCCACGCGATGAATCTGCAGTACGAGTTCTGGTACACTGCGCGTGATCGAGTACTGACGGTGTTCCGCTGTATCTCCGTGACTTGCCGTGTCAGATCCTCCCAGTCAACACTTGCCATCGCGTTGCTAATAATAAAATGAACTTGTATAGAAAACTGTATACAGAAATCACTGGACGGTTGTCCTGCAAAAGTTGTCGAAAGTGTTTATGAATCAGACCAATAGTGAGCGCCTGCTTATTTCTGATTGTGCTGCTTTCCATTTGGATTTTGCAGGACATTTCGTCCTGTAGAAACCTGACCGATGGGTTCAACGTCCTGCAAATTCTGGAGAATGATTGTTAGACGGAATTTGCAGGACAGTTGCAGGACATGGAGAATGTGTTATTTTAACCAATGCTATTGTTATATGGAGTAGTTTTCATCCAATCACATCAGTGATGTAGTTGAGCTCTGCGTTGCAGTGCCACGACGGTAATCCAGGTGAGCTGGCCTCGACGGCGTTTACGGCTTCTTCCCGTCAGTTCTGGGACAGTGACGCTCTTCGCACACGCAGCGAAGGTTTCAACGGCTTCCTCTACGCTCTGGTGAGAGCGCCAGGTCCCGGTACGCTTTGCTTCATCCTCTACTTTGCGCATTAGGTATCGAGCATCACTAAGTCGTTTCTGTTGATTTCTGTTTGGCATATCGCGTCCATCAAGCACCCGCAGAGGAGGTATTCTTTTGATGGCGTTACCACATTGCCACAGGACCCACAGCATTGCAACCGTGCAGTCCGGAAGTTTGAAGTCCGACGGAACTCGCCGGAAACGGCCTCCCCAGAAGTATGTAGGAGTAGAAGAGATGCTATCCGTGTGGAGATCGTTCTGTTGTGGTTTTGTCGTCAACTTCTCAACCAAAGTGGAAACCCCTGCTGCTTCTAGACATCGTTTCAATGCACTATCGAGTCCGTCAAATGCCACGACACCTGCTCCAATTGCCCGTTGCTCCAGTTCGCCCATAATATCCTTCACAGTCGCAGTTCGTGAGGCATCAATATGCTCGACGGTTTTAAGAGTTACTTCCAGTAGTGACTTCATTTCACGTAATATAGCAACATGAGGCGGTACACCCGTTGCCTGTAGACGATAACTCGTATCTTCAACACCGCAAACTTTATCGGTCAGATTTGCAACAAGAGATGGATGCTGGAATAATGGTGTCTCCAATAGCGGGTGCTTCGGCGTTAACGTCCTTCGTAGATACGGCGCATGATAAACCAGTGAAGCTAAACAAAATTCTCCAACGTATACTAAGTGAGAGGGAAGCCCAGGAAAAACGCACGCAACAGCACGTTCGATAAGCTCGTTTCGTTCAGCGAAATGCGGTGGGAGAACAGCAAATCCATGACTTCCAGTAGGAAGTCCCGCCACAGTCCTTCCTACATGCATGTCTCCAGCCGCTTCGTAGCGTAGATATGTGTTTTGAACACCACCTAGTGACCATCCTGCTCGTAAATGTACAGCAGTCGACGATGGACATGCTGTCGACCCGGAAGCGCAGTACGTAGCGGCTCCTTTCCGCAATGAATGGGTACCGAGATCATCCGCGTTCACACCACGCCGGTGTAATTCCTTTGCCGCTTCACCACCTTCTAGTAATCGCCGTAGGCATTTGCGGAAACGCTCATATTGATTAGAACCAGGAAATAGCAGGTCGCCACCATCAAACGTAGAAGTCGCCCAAAACATGGCAATAGCAAGAACCGGGCAAATTGTTGGCTCGAACGGATTGGCGTAAATGTGTCTTGGGTCTCGAGGTCTGGATCCTTCCTGGTCATTCTTTGGTGAGCAAAGTAAATACAAAGAGCATCGCCACTCCACTCCATGTGACCGTGCCGAACGCCAAACGCATTAGCGGACCTGCACATTAGATTCCAGGCAATAATCATGTATGTTCGCGCAAAAATCATGTCTTTGGACGGGTGCTTGAACAATTCCTCACACAAAAAGGAGTAAAGCTGAAATGAGAGTGGGTCCTTGCCGGTTTTCGCCCGGATTTCTCCACGAGCAGCAGCGGTGGCTCGATCTCGCTTCAAGCCTTTGAAGTACTTCTGTAACTTTTTCTCTAATGCAGCCGGAATTTCTCGACCGTAGTCGCGAAACAAATTAAAAAGTCCCGCTCTGTGTGTGTTCAGTGCTGCGTAGCTGAGAGCAGTCCCATCCGCCTTCTCAAGTGTCAATAATCAAGCGCCAATGATGTCGATGTCTAGGCTGTCAAAGATAAGTGGAGGGTTTAATTCGTCCCTGTTCAGCAGAGGTTTTATGCGTTCTCGGAGTTGTTTGATGGAGAAGCCTGACACGTCTCCAAGGCTCTCAGAAAACGCTTGAGGGATGAGTACCGGCTTGTAGAGAACAATCCACGCGATGAATCTGCAGTACGAGTTCTGGTACACTGCGCGCGATCGAGTACTGACGGTGTTCCGCTGTATCTCCGTGACTTGCCGTGTCAGATCCTCCCAGTCAACACTTGCCATCGCGTTGCTAATAATAAAATGAACTTGTATAGAAAACTGTATACAGAAATCACTGGACGGTTGTCCTGCAAAAGTTGTCGAAAGTGTTTATGAATCAGACCAATAGTGAGCGCCTGCTTATTTCTGATTGTGCTGCTTTCCATTTGGATTTTGCAGGACATTTCGTCCTGTAGAAACCTGACCGATGGGTTCAACGTCCTGCAAATTCTGGAGAATGCTCTTTGTGGGACGTTAAAACAACCCTCATGCGTGTTTTGGTAATGTAGACATTGAGAGAGTCTCATTGGCTGAAATCCGAAAAGCTTGATTATGGGACGCCCAGCTTGATTATGGGACGTCCCAGCTTGATTATGGGACGTCCCAGTAATTACAACGCAAATGGAGTTACATGTAGAATTGATACAAACTTAGTAGCATAGGTATGCAGGACGACTGTCTGTTAATCAACTACTTTCTTCTTCTTCTTATGGAAATAATTTGCCATGCATTCAGTATATTAAATGACTCATCGCCAAGGCAGGATTACGAATTGACTTTTGTTGAGGATAATTTTACGGGTATGAGAGACACAGCATTTCACTCATTATAACCATACGTCGATCGGCGGGCTCAGAAAAAGGTTGTCTAGAAACAGGTTGTGAAAACTCATTGCGATCTTCCAGGAAGTGCTGCACTGTTCTGCCCAGGGATTGTTGGAGGTACGGGCAATTAGCAGCTTACGCTGCGCTGGTAGTGCGCAGCATAAGCTGGTAATACATGTAGCCGTAACTCCAGCCGCCGTACCATATACATTTCACATTCCTGAATTCACCACCTACCAGCGACATCGACTCAAGAAGCTCCAAGATGCGGTTCTACCATGCCTGGCAGCCATAGCCGTATCATCAATCACCGCCAAGTCAAGCAAGACATCCATCCAATGGAAATCCTGTCCCGAACTCACTGTCACATCTCAAACCCCTGTGAGAAGTGGCAGTGGAAGCTCAGATGCAGACGCGGAGTGTGCTGTTTATAACGCTCCTCGTTGCTACCCTGGCGTTTGTGAGACCCCCAAAGACATCGACCCCACCATTGAAGTCTTCGTGAAACGCTACCCAGCAACCGTTGGCAACCCAAAGACCGCACCAAATGTCTGGCTTCTCGAAGGAGGGCCGGGTCTTTCCTCCGTTCTGATGGAGCCGACAGCAATTGATCTCCAGGAGAAGTTGGGAGGGTCTTTCAACATGTATCTCATCGATCATCGCGGTACTGGGCGCAGTACGAGACTCTCCTGTTCAACAGCATCGAATCTCAAGTTTTCTAATTGGGAGAGTGATGCCCAGGCTTTCGGTGCTGGCAAATGTGGTGAGGAGCTGGCTACCAAGTACGGAGACGTGGCAATGTTTTCAGCGACAAGTGTTGCTAAGGACATCGCCAGTTTCATGGGTGAACATACCAACGGAGAAGATACCATCGTCTTCGGGCGGGACTATGGTGCAGTGTTAGGAGAACGCCTGATGCATTTTAACCCGCCTGAAGTCACTGGATACGTTTTTGACGGCATTGCCACGACGGCATGGACTGGTGAGTACCCTTGGGACACAGGCTATGACGACGTCGCAGATACGTTTTTGGCCCTGACCCAGGAAGATGAGGAGATTACCGCCCGCTTCAAGAAGAAAGGGTTGGCAGGGGCGATCAAGCGCCTAATCGCTCAGTTCGACAAGAACCCGGAGTCAGCTTGCGCGGTCATCATCAATTCGCTATTCAACAGTACCAATGCTGGTAAAGTTGAACCCGAACCACCGTCGTTCTTGCTCCGAAGCACGCTGGGAGCGATGCTAATAGACTCTGAGATGCGGAAGATGATTCCACCGATTGAATCGATGTGCGGACCAAGATCTCGATGTTTTGAAGCACTTCACGCAAGTTATTCAGAACACCATAACTGTTGACATTGAGGACAAGAACTACCAGTCGCCGTTGCTCAACCTCGTCATCTATTACTCCGAGATGTGGCAAATGTCCCCATTGTCGATGGCGGAGGTCAAGAAGCGCTATGCCGACGTCTTGCTATCCAACTTTGGTCTTTACTCCTCAACGGAGCTCTACTGCGCCTACTCCATGGAGAAATCCAAGCCCTGTAACAAGTTTAAGTCCGGGAAATACGATGGCACTCCTATCCTCTACGAAAACGATGAATATTGGAACAAAAGCGCTACTATTCCGACTCAAGCCAGCGTCTTGTTGCTCAGTGGCAAGCTTGACGGGCAGACGATGAACAAGAACGCTGAACATCTTCTGAATGCTCTTAAAGGCGACAACAAGGAGCTCATCGCGTTCGAACATGCTACCCAGGGGACGATTGTGTCGACGCCGTTGATTCCCGGTGACCCCAAAAGTCCTGTTTGCGGAATGGAATTGCTCGTGTCGTACATCAAAAACGGAGGAAACCTGGAACGGATGGATAAATCGTGCGTGAAGAAAATGCCCCCGTTCAACATGACCATTCCGACAGGTCTTCCGATGACCTTCCTAGCCACGGATGACGCGTACGATGGAGTGTACAATGAGAGACTGTCCAATCAATCCGGCAGCAAGCCGTCCGACGAGCAGTCAGGAGATCAGTCGGCTTAGAAACCCCGATATGCCTGGTTCATGAATTCCAGCACGGACTTGTCGGTCGATATCAGTAGTGGGAGCGGCTAGAAGCGCTTTGAGCAACAAAGCATTCACACCCTTATCCGCTAGGCCCAATTAGGGCAGATTCATTAAAGATTGAGAAGTGGTGTAGGCTAGAAAGTCATTCATCAATTTAGAACCGGTTTCATTTGATGTTTTCCATTTCACCAAAACACTTTTCCTCAGTACCTGCTACCTGTTCACACAGCTTTTCCAAACGTGCGAGAGCATCTTCCGCCGAGTAACCTCTATCCAGCGCGGACAGGAGATACGCTCTCATTTCACCCATATGAGCAGGCAAGTCATACATTTCTTTCAACAGATCCCCCAATTCGTACAGATCATGCTCGAATCGCAGAAGCTGGCCCTCCCAAGGATGGTTCCAGTCGATTGTATGCTTCCCTGACGGCCACGACTCATCCATGTCGAGCAACATCCAATAACTGGATCTACGGTACGATGGAGGAACGAGTGTAATATTCCGCCATCGAACATCACCGTGACAATACCCAGTCGAGTGCCAATATTTCAAAGCCGTTAGGATATCTCGGACGCACGCGCAAGCTTCATCTCCTGATGGTTTCCTCATGTCACCAAGTGGAGATAGCCGCACTGCCAAACTCCTCGTCGTCACCCTCACGTTCTCCACAGTCTGTAGATGTGTCTCTGAACTGCCCTTATTTTCGCTCAGTGTCTCCAGAGTCTTGTATATCTTGGCGAGTCGGTCGAGGTCGTCCGTGCTGATATGATGGCTCCGTGTAATTGTCCGTTCAACCATATTATCCAACAACTCGATCTTCCTCTTCCCGTTATCATTCGGACAGAACGGAATTACACCAAACGAAGCTGTTCGGTGCGCCAGGTTTCTCATCTGATCTAGTAAAAATGCTAGATTGTAAAATACTTTCAGTGCAAGTGCTTTCTCCGAGAAAATATCACACTTGAGTATTGGCGTTGGGCTACCCCACCCGTCATTTTTTTCAATCGCAAGAAATTGAATGTCAGAGCCAGAAGTTGCATAACCCAAAACGTACGGCAGATCCGCGTACAATAGGGTACTCCAGCCCCTCATCTTTTGCAGTAAGTTGCCAACGGATGCTGCCATTGATACCACAGAACTCTGCTCTTCTCCACGCATCAAGACAATGTAATTGTCTTGAAGGACGAAGTTTGGTCTTTTTGGATCCGCGGGATTTCTTCGTGTTAGAACTGCGTAGCTTTTTTCTCGGTACAAATTGGTGGTCAGTGATAGAAGAATATCATAGTACTTCTGCCATAATCCCACCGACGCCTCGGTTCCCGGGTGAAATCTGCGTTGACTTTCAGAAATAAAATAGTCCATCATCGTCTCTAGGTCTGGACACGAAAGGAGTAAGGCATTTGGATCAAATATGTCCTTAGTTGCCCTCGGATCTCTTAGAGTCAATCTGAACGGAAGGGGTCTTTCGAGAAGGTCCCTGAGGTCCTTTACAGGAGGCAATGTCTGCGATTGCATCTTTGAGAGATTCCATAGCTGTGCCATTGACGTTTTCTCCTCGAGCTTTTGCCGTTTTGCAGCATACGGAACCACCACTAGCGCGTGAAGCACACCGTTGGTCGGGGCATGTTCAAATAACCCCACAAGCCTTTCTGTTGGGTCGAGTTCCTTGTCTTCGAGTGTCAGGTCTTCAATCGCAGCAGTTTTCTCGCCTTTCCTCAGCTTCTTCATATCTTCTGAGCAGGACTGCAGCCACTTGCCAGCTTTCTCCGCCAGGAAGAGCTGCAGTTTTGAGGGTTCGACATTCTTTAACGTGATCGGAAACAGCGCCGTGATATCCTTCAGCAACGTAAAGACTGACGTAGCATCGTTAATCTCCACCTGAACCACGCTTCTTGGCTCGCCAACAAGTGCGCAGAATATCTTCGCCATATTTGACGGAATCTGAAATGACAAATGGTTTTGGTGTCAATTTATTTCAAAGTATTGAATTGACTTGAGAAAACGTAAGTCGAGCTCCCTACGTCTTTTGTTGCGTATCTGATTGGACAAAAAGATTGATTTAGGGTCTGTTCCGCAAAACCTCTATTCGCAAACAGTGGAATCGTTTTTCTGCTGGGTTGAACTAACCCGCTGTTTTGATAAATCCGCTGGAAGTGTATGCGGAACAGACCTTCCAGGTCGGTTCCAATTTGTTGCAAATTATCGTTGAGCATTTATAAAAATAGAAAATGTATTAAATTTGAAGGTGGAGTGTTGTCATTTAGTCCTCGAGGTCAGCCTCGATGAACTTTTTCACCATGTATTCCCTGCTTTCATCATCCATATTAGAAAACATGGTGGCGGCATCGCGCTCAGTGGCTAGTAGCTCCACGAACTTGAAACGTTGCTCCACCGGTACCTTGTCCTTGAACATCTCCTTGAAGATCTGAATAGCTTCGTCTGAGCACGTCAATTGTCTTCCTCTGTTGTGACGTTCGAGCATGACAGTGGCAATGGAATCCTGCGCGTTCGCCATCGTCGTCATTGCGTCACTCATTTTTTCTCCAGTAGTCTTCCTGCGCTTGGCAGGGGTCAATGCCCGTGGGTTGGCTTCACGGCGCTGTCGACGAAGCCGTCGAGACGGTGCAGGTTCTTCTCTGATGTCTGTTTCCGTCTTGGACTCACCAGCATCGTCTTCGTCGTTACCGGCATCCGAATCACTGCTGAGTTCGCTTAGGGACGTCGGAGCCATTCGTGTCGCGTCCCCGTCATCTGTGTGCACTGCAAATGACCCGGTGGCTGCAGAACCTGAGAAAATTCTGTCTAACTCAGCGTACATAAAGAGTGGCCGCGTCTTGAATTCTTTGGCACCCGGATGCACGGCAATAACATCGTCCCACACGGACGCTGGGGCTGTCGGGGTGTCTGTCATGGGGTCCCACCCAAAACCGCTATTGGCTGTCATTGCTGAGTATACCCGGTATTTTTTTTTAGTTCTGCAAGCTTGCTCTGCAGCTGCTTGCGATCGCGAGTTAGATCATCCAGTAGACCTGTATTAAATGCCCGTAAAATGCAATTCCAGACTGCTTTTTTTGAAGTTGCCTTGGTATGAATTCCCGAGTCGGATGACTTGGTCAAGCACAGTGTTAATCAAACGTGCGGTTAGATCATCAGTCCAGCCGAACGCGATTCTCACTCGTGAAAGAAAACTCAAAATGAAGATGAGGTGGTGTTCAAGTTACGCTGAATTGGTTATACTTTTCTTCTATTGGTCACAGTAAATGTATTTATATCGCGCAGTGATAGTAGTTTCATTCAGCAGCTTCATGACCACACGGTTCTAAATATAATTACGATTTCGGGCAAGTCCATTGCAACTTTGGCAGACCTCACGCTGTGCAATGGAAGTGTCGACGTTCGATAGGAGCAGTTCCGACGAAGACGACGAAAGTTTAGTAGTTGTGCTTTCTGGTTTTATAAATGTATATGGATCGTACATAAGATCTCATTACGCTAAAGAGGAATGTCGAGTGTCGAAGCTATCCGGAGCAATGTATTACAAAGAGCTTTTAGAGAGTCGGAGCCCAGTACGATTCTTCGAGGTGGCCCGCATGAGCCTGTGTACGTTCAAATTGCTGCTCGTCGACTTGCAGTCGACAGGACGGTTGCCGACAACGAACCACGTCTGTTCCGGTGAACGTCTTCTAATTTTCCTGTATATTTTGACGGGAAAGAGCAACCGAGAAGCTCAAGAGCGGTGGCAGCATGGTCCGGGTACGATTACACGGATCGTGCGGCAAGGAATCGCCGCTATGAACGCTCGGTGGGATTCAATTGTACAGCTACCAACGCTGGAAACACCCGAACAAGTCCGTGAATCAACTAAGTTTTACCCCTATTTCCGAGATTGTCTCGGCGCGCTCGACGGTACACATATTCCTGTCTCACCTCCAGCAGATATCGCTCCTCGATTCAGAAATCGCAAAGGTTTCTGCTCTTCAAATGGGCTTGGTGTATGCAACTTTTCGATGGAGTTCCTATACGTCTTAGCCGGTTGGGAGGGATCTGCACATGACGGTAGAGTTTTAAAAGACGCCATCAGCCACGGACTGATAGTTCCATCAGGTAATTAGACTCTACATTATCCAAAAAAGTTGACACTAACTGATCTGCAATTTTTGCTAGGAAAATACTATTTGGGGGATGCAGGTTATGCCCTTAACAGCTACACAATGACCCCATATCGCGGTGTCCGATACCACCTCAGTGAGTTCGGTGAGGGTTTGTTAAAGCCTCAAAACATGAAAGAGCACTTCAACCTCCACCATTCTTCATTAAGAAACGTCATTGAGAGAACCTATGGTGCCGTGAAGAACAAATTCCCAGTTCTCCGATCCATGACATCTTATCATATGAAAGATCAAATAGGTCTAATGCGAGCTGTGTTCGCTGTGCACACTTTTATTAGACGCAACCACGACCAATTTGCAGATGTACAAGTATCGACAGGAGCAAATGAAGAAGATACAAGCGAAGCAGAAGCGGGAGACACAGACCTTGAAGTGCACGACGACGATGTCATGAAAAAGAGGCGGCATGACATTGCGACTGCGATGTGGATCGACTACCTCAGGACCATTGCCGGCAGATACGATGAGGTTGTAGTGTAGCCGATGCGATCCAGCCCACATTCGCGCAGCACTAAGTACTTAGCACGACAAATGTACTTCGGTCTGTTTATTCTCGGTGCCAAGTACGTTGTATGATAGGGGCCCACCTGACAGCTCTACGCTACATTCCCAAATTCGAGCGGATAGAATGTAGAGTTTTGGTATGAAATTCCACTGGAATGGGTATGCGGACGCAACAGATTTTTCAACATTCCACTGGATTGCAAATACACTCTAAAATGGCCCAATTCCAGTGGAAATTTGTATGCGGAACAGGCCCCTTATTTTGGTTGCTTTGAGTTCGATACGGAAGATGCGGCGCAATTCATCGCCGACAGACGACCGTTGCGCAGGCTTGAAGGCCATCATCGGTGGTGAAAGTGCACTACAAGCAGGGCAAGTCATCTGTCAAGGCCCCAAGGGTGTTGCAGGAGCTCCAGACTACGAATTTATTGCAAGAAAGACCCGGCAGGGCGGGCGGAAGGCTGCCATTTTTGTGCGGTAATGATACCGTGCTCTTTTCCGAGACCAGATACTGTACGGCACGTTGGTGCAAACGATGATACAAGGGCTGCTTTACTAACTACAGTTCTTATTCCTCTTTCGTGAACTGAATGGCAGAGTTCGTGCCCGCAAGTTGCTGCCCTCTCGCACGAGTTTCAACACTGTGGTAAGCTTTATCCACTCTGCTCTACGGGTGCGTTGGCTAGGTTTTAACGCTAGGTTCTCGTAGCTATTTTGAACAGCGCAATAGCTTGGGCTTCATCTTGTGGATTTGGCGTTGGTGCTCCAAGTGTAGCTTTGATCCCGTTTGAAATATAACACATCGTCATCGTCCAGTCCGAGAGCGTTGCTCTTTTCTTAGGTGAGTCCAGGTCATAGGGCAAGATTCCATTGTACGGTAGATATCCGAGTGTCATATTTCCAAACCACAACAAGAGCCACGCACCGAGAGGGTCTATACTAGAACAATCAAAGGCTTGAGGCAGGAAGTTGAATTTGCCTTTCATGCATAGTACGATCGTAGTGCATTCTGCGCTGGAGTTGTCTGGTGCGGTATCTGATCACTTTATCTAGCAATGAGTTCATCTCCTCGAAGTAGCGCAGGAGCTTGTTGCACCAAAGTGAGTGTGAGTTCAAAGATATTCGTCAACTTTTTGTCCAATCAAGGGGCAATTGTTTCGTAAGTTGTCCCGACTTACGTTTTCTCCCCAATCATTGCGAGTATACAAACATCAAGTGCTAGGGATTTAAGAATTCGCGAAAAAGTAAGTCCATCTACCTACGTTTCGACCAAAACCTCAATGTATAACTTACGAAAGCACGAGAATGGAGAATCTTCTACCTTGATGTGGGTATTCACAACTTACCGACGATACTAAAAGTTTGTATGTCAAGGAGCAGCCAATAAAATTCCAGTTTCAATTTATCACCAATCAAACACCACCTTTTGCGACATTTTAGCCAATCATGATCTTCATCAAAAGGCAGCACATGTTCCGACGTATTGTGTCGAAACGCTTGCCAAAATATGCATATCACTTTACAAAAGGCTAGTAAGTAGCGTATCACTTGCATATTTGCTACATATCCGACAGAAGGCATGGGCTTGGAAAAATTAGCCCCCGGAAATACGAAGCGGGCCAAGGCAACCGCGATAGCGGCCTTCATGAGGTTCCTAAAAGCTGAGGGTGTGACTGCATTGAAAGAGACGAGAGTGGTAGGTGCTTTGTGTCCGTCATGGACAAGTTTGGCATGCATCTAGCATCAAGAAAGGCAAGCCGCTAGCTCGAAACACAACAATGCAGTACTATAGGCAAGCCAAGATTTGGCTGCTCGACCAGTTTCCTCAGCACCGGGCTTCTCTGGAGACTCGTCTGCTCAAGATTGGGGAAGACGCTAGATAGCTTTTGCATGAAGCGAGATGGTGGGTTTGTCGGCAAGGCACCGCCATGTACAAAGGTTGATTTGAAACGACTGCTAGTGTATTTGTACGTTAATGCAAGCTGCTCAAGCGACTACCAAGACGCCGGTCTACTGTGTCTGCTGTGGTACCTGTTCGGCAGAGCGTCTGACCTGGCGCTCCTGAACAAGCCAAATATCTCCGTCGACGCTGGCAATGTGCTCTTCGTGCGCTTCATCCGGATGAAGACCTCCGAAGAGCAAGGCCTTTCACTCTTCCCGGGAACAGAGGTGGAGACTTGCCCGTTACTGGCCATGGCACTTGCCTTGATCATGCAGCTTGCGCCGTCAAGCGTCATCGACAACCTGCCATATGTGCATGTTCAGGGAGCGGTTGCTCTCGCTCGAGCAGTGCCCCTCCTTGATATGCTGGACCACCCGACAGACACGACAGGGCTCGGAGCACGAACGTCAACTGGCTCAGAGAAGATTCCAACGATCTACGCCCATGTAAACCGCGTGCTGGACCGAATTGCTGTTGCTGCTGGTGTGACGGTACCGCTCTCTTCCCTTTCCTTTAGGCGCGGTGGGGCTCAGCACGCCAACGGCAGCGGTGCGCTCACGGCGCGATGGATCTTCGACCGGGGTGCCTGGAACATGAGCGCGACAAACAAGGGGTTTAACTATGTCTTCAACACCAGCAAGGAAGACCACAAGGTTAGCAAGATACTCAGCGGACACGAACCCAACGCGTCAGTGGTGCTGCAAAACTTGCCATCGTTCGACTCGCAGACTCGCGCCAGGATCACTAGCTTCCAACGTCAACTATTCAGCACCTGCCACAGTCTCCAAACAGCACAGAACAATGTTAACCAAGCCGGGCTGGATGCTCACTTGCGGGGCTACTTGCCTGGTCATCTCATCTCGCGCAGCCCGAATTTCCTTACGACGAGCACAAGTCATCAAGCACGCAGCAGCCTCTCCAGCAACCATTACCAGCAAGCGCAGAACAGAAGATCATCAATCAACAGGCCGCTGTCATTAACCACTTTATCGAGCACGTGAAGCTTCAAGACGCTCGCATGGACGCTCTAGAGGCTAAGCTGAACAACCCTACACAAGCTACTCACAAGCGGAAAGAACACGGCACTAGCACGAGAGATGTCAGTCAAGCCAAGAAAAAAACAGCGCAGAGCAGCAGCCACTCACCTTCATGCGACTTGGTACGCCTGGTATGCTCACGAACCGCAGCTCTGGCGTCGGCCAATCTCAAGACAGCAAAAGTCGGATGCAAAGCTGCTGGTTGCGTACATGAAGCTGTTCTTGGATGACGGCTTCATGCTTAACCCAACCGCGGCAGACTTCCGTGACCAAGTGATGGAGACTGGTACCCGCGCTGAAGACGCTGTCCTCGCGTTCCTGGAAGGACACGACATCAGCTCTCGTGGATCTGGTGCCGTCTTAAAGCACCTCCGTGCCCTCCATCGCGCGGGAGCTCTGAACGCCAGAATCCAGCGTCATGAACAGCTCCTTCAAACACCAGCTATTTGTGATCCCGCTCCTGGTTACACACAGAACGTGCTCGAGCCAGTTAACAGTTAATGGTAGACATAATACAGATCAGTGGTATACAACACGCTCTCGTCTACAACCTGCACAGATACCTTCACACGCAATCGCACATGCGAATCTGCTACCGCGTATAGCAACGCTCCTCGCCACACGACGTCACACGATGCCAAACGATGCACATCACGCAACCGCTTTTGCGTCCTGAGCACTTCTCGCTAGCGTGCAGCTTGCCGTTCTAGCAAAATTCCCATTAGAAATACCTCAGCCGGGAATCGGACCCAACGACCATCCCTTTCGGGGGCTCTACCACTGAGCTATGAGGTGGGGATTAGCACAACTCAACGCAGGAATTAGTACAACTCAAGGCAGGGGTATACTTGTTGGAGGCCCGAGGGAGCATTAACACCACCACAGTTCTTCGTGGCGGGCGACAACCCTGCTAGCCATGCCGAGTTCGACACAGCCCCCTCAATACACCGCACCTCTGTTGGTGGTCACTCGGGCACTAGACAGCACGCGTTGGCTTTCAGGTGCTGTGAGCGCCATTCATTGGTAACGGGTAATTACGGCTCTTTTTACAGTTTAACTTAGCGCTGTATGCCCATAATATTTTCAATACGATACCAAATCGGCATTATTAGTACTTGGATTTTGAATTGCATAGAAATGTCTAAACAATGTCTAAACAATGTCGGAGACGTCGGAAGTCGGATAAATTTTGGTATGGTATAATATTCCCTCTATTCCAACCAAGCTATTTTTGTAAATTCGTAAAGCAAGTTAATCCGCCAATAAAAATAGGCTATAGAGACAATTTTGGCCAATCATGTGGAATTGTAGAAAGAGAAAATGGTTCCAACCATTCTGATCATATATGGTTGGAATATTTTGAAAATATGTGATATCCAATACAAAGTCCTTACAAATGCATATTCACAAAATATCCCGAAGTTTCTGACTAATGACAGAAGTTCCAACTACACAGGAGTTTCGCCTTCACAATTAGAAGTAGTCCGCAGAAGCGATGTCGATAGTGTCGCGTGCCCCTGCCAACAGCAAGAAGGCGAGAGTGACAGCGCTCAATTCTTTTGCAGCGTTTCTGGAAACTGAGAACATGACACTGACCAAAACCCACGAACTAATTGATGGAGACAAGACTGGTAAGGTGCTACGAATTCTATTAGATAAGTATGCGTATTCTCTTGCTAGAGCAACCGACAAGTCTCGTTCGACAAACACCTGTCTCGCCTACTTTGGAAATGTCAAGAACTGGTTACTGGATTTGTATCCTCAACAAGGCTCGATTGTAAAACCTCAGTTACAGAAGGTTCTCGCAGGTCTTGGAAAATTTGCAACAATCGAGAGGGTGGTGGCTTAGAAAAAAAGCACCACCATGTTCTAAGCAAGATTTGGAAACTATAGTTCGAATATTGTACACCTCCGAGTCTGCAGACGCTTACTTAGACGCCTCACTAATTGTGATGCTGTGGTACTTATACGGTCGTAGCTCGGATGCAGAACAACTTGAAAAGTAACAACTCTCTATACTTCCTGGTGAGTTTGTTAATTAATGTTAGTTAAAAACAAAATCTAACCGATATACAAATTTTAGGTGTGGAGTGTGTTTTTTCCTACGATTCAAACGAGTGAAAACAGCATTGTTGCAGGGTATTTCGCTGTTTAAAAACCCTACAAGCTTCATGACGTGTCCGATTATTACCTTAGCGGCGTCACTCGCTACACAGACGGCGCCAAGCAAGCGCTTCTACCCTCAATTCATGTCAAAGACGAGAAACACAGAAAATGCGAACGACGTCGAGGAGCTCAGTCTAATTGAACTGCTTAAGGCAGACGACAGCCCCAATCCACTGGAATGCACCCAGCAGTCTTCCATAAACGCATCTGTACCTGAAGCACAAGCGTACGTGAACAGACTGTCGGTTAGGATCAAGAAAGTGGCGCATCAGAAGCGGTTAAAGCTTACCTCCGGGCTTACTTCTCATTCCTTTCGTCGCGGTGCTGCCATGCATGCCAACGACGGTAGTCTGGCTGAAAACTGGATCATTGAGCGCGGTGGGTGGCAATTGGATCGTGTGAATAAGGCGTTTGGGTACATGCTGGGGACCACTCAGGCGGATCAAAATGTAGGCCGTGTCCTGAGCGGATGGAACCCAAAGGAAGGCGCAAGGCTCCCGTCTCTCCATGACCTGGACCCACCGATTCGTGACCGTGCTCGTGCTCTCCAAGTACTGCTGTTCGCGAACATGCTCGTTTTTGCTGACTCAGCTCTTAACCTAGACGAAGCTGTTGCAGACTGTTTGACGGCAACTGTAGTTATGCACTACCCTGATGCTCTCCTACTTGATGACGGCGCCCTTGTGTGCAGAATGCGCGGTGTCATGGCGGAACAGTCCATTGGAGAAGCTGAGGTGCTGGCTTGGAGTGCCACCATACGTCGAGCCTTCGATCCGCCTCCAGAATTGCCAAGCTCTCGAGAAGTGAACTCCGAGTCATCAGCAGTTTTGGAACTCGTAAAACGCCAGTCGGAGCAGATTGACGTCCTAATCCTACAAAACAAGAGGCTTGAAGATCGACTGTTAGCAGTTGAAGCCCACATACACATACCGATCGCCAAACAGCCAGCGAACAAACCAGTGTTGACGCAGTAGTTTCCATTGACGTGCAGAATGTCCAGAATGCAGTCCGCCCAAAGAAGAAGAGTACACGGTCGCTCTCAGCCGTTTGGTACGAGTGGTTTACTGCGACGCCACGTGTTTATGCCCCGCGTTCTGAAAAAAGAAACCACACTATACGAGTCGAGACACGCGGTAGTTGCTGTTCGTACCGATGGGGTTTGCGCTGCATGAAGCTTCTGCCGCGTTTAAAAGTGAAGTACTGGAAATCGGGGAGCGTCTACAGGAGAACTTGATCGTATTCTTGAAGGAGAATGGCTCTTCAGCCATTGCGGTCAGCACAGCGTTGAAAATCCTTCGCAAGATGCTTCATAACGGAAAACTCGATGCACATATAGCGCGTTACCACGAGCAAGTCGAAAACGGAAGCATCATACACCCAACACCAGTCACCGCACTCCCCAGCTTCATTCGCACACGCCCCATACAATAATCTTCATATACATATTCAACACAGAGCACAAACAGTATAGTCAAATGAAGGCGATGATCGGATTCGAACCGATCGCAGCAAAACTGCTCCGCCACCCCGGAGGCACCGTCACAGAATAAACACCACCCCACAGCACACACAGGGACGCATACTCACCAGGTGCTGTCGGTACACACCTCACAAGAACGCACAGGAACACACGCACACGCCGGGGCTTGTAGGAGCTTCTGAGCCGTCACTAGCACGAGGTATGCCACGAGATCCTTATTTCAGCTTCTTCGCCTCTCGGGTAGTCCTTGTCCTTGTCTAAACGAAGAGTAAGAGGAAGGCACGTGGCAGCGATTGGTATGCAGACAGTGTCACTATAGAATGTCACTAAAGTGATTATGGTTTTTACCGGTTCAGGTTGGAACCGGTCAGGCCTGGTTGGAATTTTTACGGTATGGTCTTGCGTACCTGCAGGCAAAAACCCATTCAGTATCATATCAGTCGATTTAATAGTGTTATAAAAAGAAAGGTTATACCTACGTGCCACCGCTGCCAAGAACATGGTAATTTTACCTGCCAGGTCCGCGCGGTCGTATGGCTTGCGACCGGACTTTAGCCTGATTCTGCTCTCAGGAGCCCCATCCGCAACGTACTGCGCCCACACGCACTCAATAGTGTGCTGATGGCACGTGTATTTGAGCGCCAGCCTCGTATGCGTTCCGTGGGGAACCTTGTCGTCTCTGAACGCCAGCAGGATGTCTTGGACGATGGCCCTTATTTCTGTGTCTATGATGTTTCCCTTTGGCATCCCTGGAGCGCGAAAGAGTTAGATTTGAGGCAGCGGGTCCAACCAACACAACTCCACCAATAGAGAACTTTCGGAGCTCCGTTTGAGTTGCGTTTCAGTTTGAGATAGGCCGCATTTTTCTATCTCTACAGTAACCTAAAACGCTATTTTCCGAGTTCAGCAGCGTTTTTTTTTTTTCAGTTAGCATCGCAAGCACCAGCGTCTCCTGGAATCCATGATGCCCAGTCAGTCTGAAGAGCAGCAGGGCCTCTCGACTGAAGGTGAACAAGTTGACATTACAGCTTACACAGAGCTTGACTCCCAGGAGAGGGAGGGCCTTCTAGCACGAGAAATTCGCTGCTGCAGACGACATAGTATTAGCTTTAGGCACAGAAGACACAAACAACTGCTCGCCCACTCAGCACAATTGGGATTGTGAGAGAACTACGACTGAGCGCAGTCTCTGTTATCAGTAGGCTACAGTATACAATACTAAAGATAAATATACTTTGCGACGAGACTCAGCATTACCAAATCCGAATTCACTACTTCAACTGCGAAGAGAAACTTGGAACACGACAGACGCCAACTGCCGTTGTTCACACTCCCACTTCGTGTTACATTGTCTCATCCACAGTTTCCACATCGCTAGCCGCGTGCAACGACTCCTGAGTCGGCACTGGTACCACATTGAGAGCTTGACACAGTTTACAGAACTGCTGTGGACCTAGCGGTTTAGTAAAAATGTCTGCCAAGTTATCTTCACTTGGGCAGTACTCCACGCGGAACACCTTGCGTTCCACAAAGTCCCGAACCTTGTGAAATTTCAAATCCACACTTCGAACTTTGTATCCACTGCTTACTTCTTCCATCACTTTGATAGTAGCTTGGTTGTCCTCGTACAGGACGGTTTGCTCTGTCCGTCGGAGCTTCAGCTCTTTGCACAAATTGTGCGTCCACATGATCATAGTTGAACACTCACTAGCAGCCGCAAATTCAGCACTGCAAGTATCGTCCGTCATGATCGAGCTTCTTACTCTTGTAGGCGAAAGTGCAGCCATTGAGCTGAAGAACGTAGCCAGTGATAGACTTACGATCATCCTTCTCGTTTCCTAAGTCAGCATCAGCATAGGCCACCAACTGTATTCCTCTCGGTATTGGCTTGATCCATACCAAACCATAGTCGCGTGTACCTTGCAGATACCGCAGAACACGTTTTGCCATCACTTCATGCTCCTTCGTGAAACAGGTAAGGACTTTGCCAAGTGTTCGCACTGCATTGGCGATATCTGGCCGAGAGCAACTCACCAGATACTGAAATGAACCTACAATGCATTGATAGGCCATGTCCAGATTGCTATTCACGCATACCACTTCTCTGTCAGGGTCACCAGGAAGAGGAAGATTGCCCTTGGCCTGTGGCGTTGGCATGGGCTTGCATTTTGTCCATCTTGAACCGTTCAAGAATTCTTCCAATGTATCCTCGCTGAGAAATCGTCAGTAGACCTGGGATGTACTTAATTTCCATCGATAGTAAGTGATTCACGTTTCCTAGGTCCTTCACTTGAAACTTATTGGCCAGTTCAGTCATCACCAGCTTGGTGTTCTCCGCAGACGCAGCAATCACAATGTCATCCACGTAGAAAGTCAGAAAGATAGGACTACTGTCAACCCAGCGATAGCAAATCCTCCATCCATCTTTGATCTCTTAAAGCCACACTCCTTCAAATAATTGTCAAGTGTCTGGTATCACATCCGCGGTGCCTGTTTCAAATCATACAGGCTCCGAAGCAACTTACACACTCGCCCAGTTCCATCGTCAAAGAATTCTGGTTGCTTCATGTAAATCTCTGCATTAATGGGCCCGTTGAGAAAAGCTGTCACAAAGTTAATGTGACGGCACTCTAAGTTGTAGTGTAGAGCCAGCAGAAGAATCAATCTGCTTCCATACACACCACCGGAGCGTAAGTCTCCCAGAAGTCCAAGCCGTACTTTTGTTGACAGCCCCTAATAGTTATCCGGGCTCGATGTCTCTTAACTTGGCCTTGAGCATTGCGCTTACGCACAAACACCCATCTACTGGTCAGCACCTTCACGCCCTCTGGTTTCGCCACTAGTTCCCATGTTTTATTTCTCAACATTTCACTATACTCTTTGTTCAGAGCTTCAATCCACTGTTCTGCATCCGGCGCATCCAAAGCTGCTTGCACTGAGACTGGATCCATCACTGAATGCATAGCCTGGATCACCAGACTCTCTGGCAACTCTAACTCATAGTCTTTCATGCGGACATTGGGTCTGCGAATTCGTGATGAGCGCCGAAACGATTCTCCAGCACCTAACTCTTCATCACTATCTTCTTCAAAGACGTCACGATAATCTGAGTCACTCCCATGTTCACTTCCAGACTGATTATCTCCCACTATGCTTTGATATCTTTCCATTGGTTCACCCGAAGCTATAAAACCTTCAACTTCCTCCTCCACATCTTCATCATCAGCATTCTGCACCTCAACAGAGTCTCGCAGCTCTCGTTGAGGCATTGAGAGGCTGTTAGGCTCACCCAAATCTTCCTCGAGATCGCTGCCTCCATTATGTAGCTGGTCGTACTCAAAGTACTCAACCTGGCGATGCGGTACATCTAACGGTGACAGCCGAGCATCAACCAAACGCACTCTCTCTGGAGACAAGCTCGACGGTTTAGCCACAGGATTCCCCGCACTAACCGGAGACTGCTCTACCACACCACTAAGTTGTCCACTACCGTGTGCATTTGCAAGACATTGACGTTTTGCAGGGTGCAGCCAACTCATTACGAGTCACTGGTGCCATAACAGGAAGTCGAACCAACGGAATCACATCCGGAAGACTGTAATGTCCACTGTCGCGAAGTCGGTGCAACTTTTACCGCGGTGCAGGGGCGTACAGTGAACCTGGAAGTGTGACTACCGGTAATAATACCAGAGTCGCACAGCAAGGTGGGCGTGTGTTACCTTGTGCTGTCCTCGTAGGTTCGTTGTCTTGGTAATGAGACCCTCGCCGGGGTCGTGAGAGTGTGTGTGAGAGTGAGGGTTCCTTGCGTAGGCTGTCGGATGTCCTTCCGGTCCTCACAGGAGCGCTTGAGAGTCGAACGTTTTCCGGTGAACACTTGTGTACACCAGAGATTTCTGAAGGCAAAAGAGAAATTAATACAATGGGAAGTCCAGTAATTAGACTTCCGAGATAACCGCAATATAGAGTTCCGATATACAAATATGTAGCTGCTCTTATTCTTTCCTGGCCCTTGAGCAGTGGGCTAGTTCTCCAGGTCAACTAGGGAAATGTTCACCAGACACCTGGTCTGTCTGGTATTCCCGTAACTTTCGCGCACCACCCTCTAATATATAGAGGGAAAATAAACCAATACACTATCAGTTATATAACAGTCTACCGAGCGTCTTGAGAGCGACTGTCTAGCTCCCAAAACCTGTCCAAACGTACAATATGAAATGGGCTACCGCTAGAGACAAGACAAACGACCCAACTAGTAAATGGAATAGGTGGGTCCTCTCAGGTCTCTGCGTTACGCTGATCTCCACCTAAAGGGGCTTGATAGGTGAGAGATCACACGACTCAAAGCTTTGTCGTGGCCTTACACTTTCCAAAGAACCGAAGAATCGACCTTGGGGTTATAACGCAATTTGAACTCGGGGGTACCGAGCAATTTGAACTCTGGTTATCTATCTCGTATCTCTCTGTCTTCTGTCTTCCATATTCTCATATACACTTGGTCTCAGTATAACTCAGGAACTTTCACTTGGGCTAACTATGGTAGTCGGTACAGCGGATCTTGTCGAGTCGACACTTAATGATGTCATTACAGGGATGGGCAGGTTGCGTTTCACTTGATTGCGTGAGGTCGTGTTGGGTACACTTGGTTTCAGTATGGGGCGGACTTCAGAGTGTCAGAGTCTGGTATCCTGTTCATCAGGGTCTGGAATCATGTGCGTCGGAGACATGTTCATCGGAACCATGTACTCCGGAATCATGTACATCAGAGTCGTAATACCAGAGTCGTGACACTTGGGTCTGTTCATCGGAGTCTTGTACGTCGGAGTCTGTTCATCGGAAACTGGTAAATGTCTGGAATATTGCTTGTATAAGCCGGACACATCAGACTTGTTTACCAGAATCATGTTCGTCAGACTCATGTACGTCGGACTTCATGTACGTCGGACTCATGTACATCAGACTTCATGGTGTGATATCAGAGTTTCCATACGTGATACCAGAAATCCATGAATGTTTTTAGGGTGCGGAGCACGTATGCTACAACGCACGAAGTCCAATTTGGGATATGCGCGGGGTGCGCTACGTCCGGTGCGCGATACTTGGTATCTTGTGGGTATAACTGTATTCCTTGAACCATCATCGTCACACAGGACGGCAACGGGATGAGGTCTCTCAGAGATATATTCTTCTGAGAGACTTTCTGCCAACCTTTAGGCACTCATCGTCGGGGAAAGTCCGGTGATCAGACTGAGTGTTATTGTCTCTCGGAGTTTGTGCACTTTTCCGAGGAACACTTCTGATCTCTTGGGCCCCTTTGCAGTACAGGTGAAGGTTAATATATATAGCAGTTTTCTTCCACAGACCCATCATATTGTCACACGGGACATAACCTCGTCCCACATCTCCCTTTCTCCCACAATCCAGTATATGTCCAATCACATCACAGCGTAACGTCCATATCCACTCGAAAAATCGTAATTAGCAACGTGTCAACCGCCCCTCCTGGTCATAATTCGTCAGTGCGGAACTTTCTCCAAACTGAGCATCATGGCCAGGACAGTACGTCAGAGGTCCCGTGAACATAGTGTAGCTGTGACGCTCTCAAAACTTCCGGGGTTTCAAAGTCTCTGGTGTCCTGTCGCTCAATCTGATTCCATCAGACTCAGAAATAGCCAACTGTCGTATCCCACAAACGGCCACATCCCGATTTCCTTTCTGACGCACACCTCGGAAGAAGATCCTGCAGCCATGAGTTCCCCATCGGCTTCTACTATTGGCGACGCCTCGGGCACTGGGCCCGCTTCGGCATCTGTAGCATCGCGAGGTGGTGGTGACGGTACTTCCGCATCACCTGGTGGCAGCTCAAGCGCCCCAGCCTCACAGTCGAGCGCGTCCGCCGCTCCGAAGCAGGGCGTTGATGCTGCTGACAGCGATGATCACGTGAGCCGACCTAATACGTCGGCGGCTTCTGCTTCTGCGAGTCTCTCTTCCAGTGTCGCAGTTTCGTTCCCCAGAGGGCCGCATATCCTCTCTACCACCGAGGTAGACGATCTGTTTGGGCCCGGGCAACAACCGTTGGACGAAGAGAAGTCTAACGTCCCTTCCGACTGGGTGGACCCTGAGCCAAGGCCTGAGGGACAGCCTTTTCTGGTTGGTGTTCCAGCGCTTGCCGAAGACTTTCGCGTGGGTAACCATATAGCGAACATCTATGGTGGGCCCGGTGTTCTGGTGGGCCTCGAGGGCTTCACACCGGCCGACATCTCGGAGCTTGAGCGCGTGATTCCTGACTTCACTGAAGGTCAAATGCTCGCTCCTCACGTGGACAGTCGTAATCGCATGAGTCTTGAAGCACACATGGGATCCGTTGACGTCCTCCGGGAATTGGCGGCAATCCTCCTGCACCTCCCTCATCAGCGTCTCGCTGAGCGGGTGTACAAGACATCCGGCTATCTGAAGCAGATGGCCGGCGCTCACCGTCGGCTTCGACTTCAAGTTGAGTCCCAGGGCAACACATCTCTGGTGGACACGGCCGCTATCCAGAACGAGTCTGAAGATCTCAAGCGTCAGTGGGTCTTCAATTGCCAGTATTGGCGTCATGAAGTGCTGGACGCCCGGCGTACTGCTGGTGAGATCGAAGATCGCGTGAATGCGGAGACCAAGAGCCTCGCGTCGCACTATCAGGACCAGATAGATGCCCTGGAGACCGAGAAGTCGGCCTTGGAAGAACGCCTGGAAGACTCTCGAGCGGAGGTTCGACTGCTGAAGGCACGCCCCACGACCACAGCCACAGACTCCTGGGGTTTCCTGGAGTACTTGTTTGAACACGGGGAGTTGAACGGCAGTTGGGTGCGTCTTCGGGAGCTTCTGGTGAACTTCCAAGAGGGCAAGGCGCCGCCTAAAGACTGGGACACCATCATCAATGTGACGGCAATGGATCAGCGTAAGGCGGAAATTCCTGACTTTTCCAAGCGTCTGGCGAGAATTCGCTTCGATCAAGCTGCGGAGGCCAAGAAATCAACTAAAGTGCTGGATCTGACGGGTGCTGGCAGTGGTGTGAAGGTCTCCGGTGAACATGCGGGTGGTCCCGAGAAATCAGACACTCGCCCGGTGAACAAGTCTGGGTCGCCCACCAGGTCGCCCAAATCTTCTGGATCTCCACCACTCAAGCCTAACCGGCCGTCTGGGAAACATCGGGTTCGTGTTCCTCAGGATCGCCCCAAGAATTACACGCCTGGTATCGATTCAGTGCGTCCGGCGAACGCCAAGTCTCCGGTGTCCAAGGACGCAGTTCACACCACGTTACCGGCTGGAGTCGTCTGGGAAGAAGTTCGTCCGGACTTGCGCTAGGCTCTGCTCCCCGGCATTTCTTACGAGACAACGATGAAGTGGCTGCGCACGGACAAGCCCGCCCACAGCCTGTTCACGGGGCGCCCCTTGGTAAAAATGCTAGTGAGCATGATGTACTGGCGCAAGCTGAATCAGACCCCGTGGACCTCGTACGTCCCAGAGACGTATTACAAGATGGCTGAGGAGGAAATGCGCCGGCTTCAGAAGAACGATGTGGAGCCACCGGTCTGGGAGGCACTGGATGCTCACGTCCCGTATCCTATCAGTGAGCCTGAGTCCACAGAGGATGACCCTCAGAAGGACCCGGACTTCAAGGAGTCTGGTGAACAAGAATCTGCATCCAGCGACAGCGAGTCTGACGACGAGAAGTCGAGCGGCAACAGCGATGACTCTGACGACGATGAGTCTGATGATCATTCGCACGCCGGCAACAAGCGTCCACGGGACTACGAGTCCAGCGACTCGGATGACTCGGGTCCAATAATCCCCACCAAGAAGTCCAAGCGGGATAGTGTGCACGAAGCATCCCGATCCAAGTCAGGCAGTCAAAAGTCCGGTGGCACTTCCACGTCAAGTCCCAAGAGCAAGAAGTCCGGTGGTTCGCCCAAGTCGAGTTCCAAGGACAAGAAGTCTCAAGACTCCAAGTCGCCTAAGAGTTCTTCGGGCAAGCGACCTTCTGGTAAACTCCGGAAGTCAAGTCTGGTGTCCAAGTCGTACAAGTCGCTGACGCCAAAGGAATTACTGACGATCGAGGCCCCAGACACACATTGTTCTTCGTGGCTGTACTACGGCATTCCGGTCCAGCCGACAAGTAACACCAAGACGTCCATCGGGCAGACTCCAGGGTTCCCAGACTTCGAGCCCCACAGACACAGTCTGGCACGCCTCAAGAAACGTTGGAACTCCAAGAAATACCAGGCTCTGCTGGACGAAGTGCCAGCGCCCTGGGACGTCATGTACCAGAATCGTCGGACCGAGCTGTACTTTCACCGGCGTGAAGATCTCTGTCCCTTGGTTCAGGCGGACATCGAAGAACTCGCGTCTCTCAGGCGCAAGCACGCCCAAGCACTGTGGGAACGCACTCACTGGGTGATAATGGATCCCGATGAAGACCTGCTGTCCGGTGAACAGCATAAGGAACGTGGGCTCAGACGTGCATCTCTACTACGCCAATACCGAGGGGCAGTGTCCAAGATTCTGAAGCACAAGGATTTCCCGGAGACGCTCATGTTCGAGCCTGGCATCTGGAAGATCCCGGACAAATATTGCCCGTGGATCTGGCAGGACCCACGTGCACGTGACATCGGAGGTCCCAAGTGCCTGAGCTTGCGCAAGCAACTCGAAGCTATCGACTCAGCGGAACCGGCGCGCACACAGTGGGCTACAGCGTCTTCCGACAAGGACTGGATGGAATTCGTGCCATCCGATCTCCGAAAACAAGCTCTGACGCCTGCTGAACGCGCCGAAAATCCTGTCTCTCTGAAATAAGTACGCCAGAAGTCTGGTGTACCCTTCACGACATCTCCGGGGAACTACACTTCTTCTTCCAGAACAACTTAGTCGTCTGCATATCGTAGCGTAGTAACAATTCCAAATATAGTTCCCCGACGACCTTCTCCTTTAACATCCTCTCATGTCGTTCAGTAATCTTCTTCTCATACCATCATCATAATCCACTTCGTAAAATTCCATCATACACACACAACCACAAAATCATCTCCATACAAATTCACATAACAATCACCATCTCTGGGAGTCACGTATCCCCGAAATCACATTTCCGAAAGACATGTCTCTCAGACACCTCATCTCTGAAATACATCGTCTGGTGAACAGTGATGTTCACCAGAGTCTTCAGAATAGGTTTTAGAGTTTAAACTCTGGGGTGATCGTCTCCAGCTTGCATTGCCTGGAAACGAGCTCGCGCTCGTGCGCTCTGATTGAACTCATATAGCAAAGCGCCACAGTTCAGCTTTGACAAGGGTAGCCACTCTGTCTCGTCGTACCCCTTCCACTTGACCAGGTATTCGCGAAGTCTCTTGGAGGTCCTGGTACGCTTGCTCCACCGAGTGTCTAGTATCTTTTCCACTTCGTAGTCATCGTTCTCGGTGTCGGGCTCCCAACTGTCTTCTGGTAACAGTGCTGCATCAAAGTCATCATCCTCAGGGACATCGAGTTCCACAGTCGGTCTTTTGGGAAACAAGGCTCTCGGCTTCAGGCGACTTATATGAACCCAGGGGTTCACCCGATACCCGGTATCCTCAACCTTCAGTTTCACACGAAAATCATCCAACATCTCTTCAATCCGGAAAGGGCCATGCCACATGTGTGCGAGTTTCCGACTCAACCCCGTTTGTACCTTGGGGATGTATAGCCACACGGCATCACCGACGGCAAATCCGGACTTCAGACGTTCCGACAACTCCTTCCACTTTCGAGTCTGTTCTTCAGAACGCTCCCGCTTGGCCTTCTTCTGAAGTTCTTCAGCACAGGCTTGAGCGTAGCTGTAATCTCGTTGCATCTTCCGACGCCACTCATAAGCAGTGCGCTCTTGTACACCAGAAGGCTTTGGACCAAGCATCGCGGACACAGTCCCATGAGCATCCCATCCGTGCACCAGAAAGAAAGGTGTTTCCAGACGGGTCGCATCAAAGGAAGTGTTCAATGCGAACATCAGACGCTCGGCGTGGTCATCCCAGTCACTCTGATCAGCTTCGGCGATGTAGGCCTTGATGGCGCGCACGACCGTCTGAACAGACCGTTCTTGCTGGCCGTTCGCCTGAGGACGGTACGCCAGAGTCGCTCGCTGTCTGCTTCCCAGGAGATCCCGGAAACACCTGAACACTTCACTCATGAACCGAGGGTCCTGATCATGGCGTATCAGGGAACTAGCTCCGAAGTTCCGGAAGACACGTTCCTCGTAGGCCTCAGCGACATCTTGAGCCGTAGTAATACTCATAGGCTTGCACATCACATATCCTGGGAACATGTCTTGGAACAACAGCAGGAACGTGTTGCCTCTGGCGGACTTTGGCATGTGCGTCACGAAATCCATGGACACTACTTCAAAAGGTCGACTGGGCTCGATGTTGCCGGGCGACGGTCCAGGATTCGGGGGACGCCCCTTGCCACTTGCACAGTCCATACACTCCTTGACGAACCTTTCCACATCAGCGTACATACCAATCCAGTAGAACTCGGAGCTCAGCTTCTCGAACGTACGTTTGATTCCCTGGTGAGCACCCTGGTAATCCCCATGAGCATAGTGCAGCATATCGGCATGCAAGTCCCTGGGAACCACAAGTCTGAGTTCATCGACCATGTCTCTCGGACGTTCCCTGGTAGCACGGCTGAGGCGGTACAAAACGCCTCTAGAATCCAAGATGAAATCATCGGCAATCCTGGCCAGTTTCCTTATTCGGGGTCGTGGTAGATCTCCCACGTCACCCTTAAGGAACTTAATGAGTTCTGCCAGATGAACATCCTGAGTCTGGTGAACTTTGATCCGCCGCCAGCGTTCTTCCTGAAACTCCAATGGGCCCATGGGTTCACGAGCCTCCGCGTCATCTGGTACGTTTGCTTCTTCCTGATTGCGTGCACGAGTGATGGCAACAAGCACCTTGGCAGCATGAGGCAGGGGCGCAGACTCTGGCCCTGGGTCATCCATCTCTGGTGTACAATCATGTTCACCAGAGGTCTGGTGAACATCGTCCGGAGTTTCAGAAGACATCCAGAAAAAAATATTGTTAAAGTATTTTTAAATTAAAATACTTCTTCTTAAAGAATAAAGAATTTATATATTTTAAACAAATATTTAAATTTCATAAAAATTATAAAATATTTATTCGGGAGGCTTCATCAGTTTCTCTGGGATCTTGGACACCAGTTTCAGATGAGTCAGTTCGTCAGGGTCTTGGACCTGCCAGGACTCGCCAAGAACAAGAGTCTTGGACGTCAAATAGTCCGCTGCTTGATTGAACTCACGCTTCACGTGCACTAGCTTCAGTGTAACGGGGATGTTACACGAATGTTTCTCGTTGGTGTGTGACACACGTGGATACATTTATGTGGGTACATAATAGTGTGTGACACTCATGATACATTTATGTGGGTACATAATGGTGTGGCACACACGAGTAGATACGTAGATGGCCTCAGAGCCTCACGTTGCATTTTGATTAGGATTTAGTATGTTAGATACTAAATCCGTTACATTTAGGATTAGGGCAATAAAGTCAATAAAAATCAGTTTGCATTTTACATAGTTAGTGTTAGTCCTTTGTTATAGGGACACTGACTCTGTGAGTCCCGTATTTAGTGGACTACTTGGTTCTTGTATAGAACCGAAGGCTAGTGCCTTGCAAGCAGGACTCTACGAGTCAACTAAACTTCCTCTGTGCCGTGCACACCTACGCAGCCCCGCTGCATTCAGAGACTGGAACTTGATCTTCAGAGACTCAAACTCGGCCAATTTCCGCTGCAGGTTCGGCTGATTACAATTGATCAGACCTTGGGCCTGCTGGATAGCAATACGGGAGTCTCCGACAACCACCAAGTCTCGGATACCACGTTCCAAAGCCAACTTCAATCCATTGATCAGACCACAGTATTCTGAGTCATTCACAGTGACATCTTTCAGAGCGAACCCTTGGGCTTCCAGGATATTCCACCCCGGGAGCTCCCAGAGCACACATCCGCAGCTTCCCAGGCGAGTGGATGTCTTGGCGGCACCATCAAAACTTAGAACACAACCTCGGTAATCAGCCTCTAGCATCTCCACGCTAATGGGTGCTGGAGGTTTGACTCGCCCCTTGACGGGGATGAGGTTTTCAGAGACCTCATCGAGGTGTTCACGGGGTGTGATGCCCGCTCCAAGAATAGCCGGGAGACCATCTTCATCTCGCTGGATTCTGCGAATCTCCAAATTCCAGTGTGACAACTTCAGTCCCCACTTCACGTTCCGACCGTCAGCCGAACTGGATGACAGGAGCCATTTCAACACCGAATGTCTGGTGTACACCGTGATCACGGGACTCGTGTTTACCAGAGCCCGAAAGTTCTCCAGAACCCTGAGAATCGCGATGACCTCCTTCTCTGCGATGTGATACCGGAGTTCTGCCTCATTCAGCACACGTCCAGTGAACCGTACGGGGTGTATCACTCCATCGTACTCCTGTCCCAAGACGGCTGAAGCAGCCCACGGGTTCGCATGAGGTATAATGACGAACGGTCTGGTGCGATCTGGGTGTCTGAGGAGCGGTGTCGAGACAATCTTGCGCTTCAGAATCTCAAAGGCTTCCTTAGCTCGAGCCAAATCTCGACCAGCGCGAATCTGTTCATCAGACAACTCGTAGAGCACAGCAGCGATCACCGGTAAGTCTTCAATAAACTTGTTATAGTAATTCAGACTTCCCATGAAACTCTGTACTCCCTTGAGTGTCGACGGGAACGGCAATTCTTCCACTCCCTTGACGATCTTCGGCGTGGCTCTCAGCCCTTCAGCACTGATCTCATGCGACAGATAAGGAATCGTCAGCTTCCCGAACTCGCTCTTGGGCAAGCTCACAGAAATGTTCCAGTATCTGAGTCTGAAAAGCAAGGCGTTCAAGTCTTCACAAAGTTGATCCCAGGTGGGCGCCCCATGAGCAATGTCGTCAATGTAGGAACTTCGACCGAGTACCGGTCCCATGAAAGACGGGACTGGGATGTTCCTCTGAAAGACAGTCATTCGGTCGGTGAGCACCGGAACCTCTGGCATGTGTTCATCAGAGTTCTGAAGTTGTTCACCAGACATCAGACCATGTACGTCAGAGTTCTGGGGTTCTAACTTCAGGAATTCCAGCACATTGGAGTCAACCTCAGCTTCTTCTTCAGGTGACAATCACACGAACCCCCACAGGCAGTTATCCAGCATAGCCTGGTACACCAGGGGGGCGTTCTTCAGACCGAAGGGCATTCTTACCCACTGAAAGTGTCCAAATGGGCAAATGAACGCTGAGATCAGCCTTGCACGCTCCGTCATTCGAATAGCCCAAAAACCACTCGCCATATCCAGACTCATAAACCACAGTGCTGCCTCAAAACCAATCAACAGATCGTCTATCAGGGGCAACGGATAACGCGACAACTGGATAAAACCATTCACCACTCTATAATCAATACACATGCGTATATCCACACCATTCTTCTTGAGGACAATCACAATTGGTGATGCCCAAGGCGAAGTCGAGTACTCGATGAGTCCGGTCTCCAGGAGCTTCTTCAGAAGTTCGTACACCTTGATCATCAGGTGAGGGGCAACGGACCTCGGACGCTGGGCAACAGGTTTAGCGTCTCCCACGTCCAAGTCACAGACCACACCCCTTGCCGGGGAAGGTGCGGCATTGCCGTCTCCCAGAAAGATTTTCCGATGATACTTCAGGATGTCCCTGAGTTTCTGCTCCATCTCCGGCGTCGTTTTCCCGGGTACTCCGACGTCAGTCTTGTCAATGTCGCATTCAGGAGTCAAATCTTCCAGTTCAGGTAGCATAACCAGCTGATCACGTAATTGAGAGAGCAGCTCTGTTCCTTCCCGTATATAGACACCGGGTTCCAGATCCAGTTCTTCATTCGTGACTCGCATGCACCGCTCGTACTCGGCTCGGAGCTTTTCCACAGGGGTGCCTGGCATACTCTGGATTGGGATGTCCCATGAACAGTCTGTCGGATCCTCATCTCCCATGAACAGTTCACCGGAAACACTCAGGGTGACTTCATCCTTGACAATGTTACTCGAAATTTCAGACGTGTTTCCGGAGTCTTTCGGAGTCTTTTGCTCTGATGCCAATTCCAGATCTCCGGTGTTCACAGCAGTATCTCGGGTCTCCTCTTTTCCGGCATCCACCCAATCATCTGTCTGCGTAGCCACATCCAAAGCGAAACGAACTTGTTTTGCTCGTGGGACCGAAGTAGGCCTCACAAACTGTACTCGAGCATTATCCAGCCTTGGGCGTTGTAAGATCTTAGTTGGCCACGGGTATACCGGGTGATCCACACACGGAGGTTGAGGCATCAGATCCTCCAAGTCAGCTTCGGCCTTCAGGCGTCTCTTCGTCTCTGGTGACGGAGTGTTCTCCAGAATCAAAACTTCCCAGTCACGATATTCTGCAGAGCCTGGTCGTACAAAGCGACCATGTCGTGGGAAAAATCCATACTCCACAATCCTTGCAACGTCAGAAAATTCATTCACCCACGTATTCTTGTCAGAAATGTTCACCACGCGCACCGCCACAGGCCATGACCGGGCTGCATAAATCAGCTGAGTCACCCAACGGTCTCCACGTCCCGCCCACACGACTTCTCGTTGCGGGTTCGTCGGACCATAATCAATGCGAACAACAAATTTTTCACCAGGTCTCAGAAGTACAGCTTCACTTGGTCTGATGGACCTGTTCCTGCCGATATGATCACCGGGCTCCCAGCTGCACATCATCACCACGACTTCGTCTGGCATAGATACCAGTCCCTCACGGACGCTGATCCTCAGACCAGCAGCGAACATGAATCCCATTCCCAATAGCACGTTTATACCTTCGCCGATATTCGCAACCCAGACATCAACAATGTAAACCACTCTCGGTCCGAGAGTCAGTTTGATCTCAGCACTGGCACCAATGTACGTCGGAACTCCTCCCATCCCAGACACTCTTGTTTGTTTATGTGACTTGAGCCTGAGTCCGAGCTTACGCGCAAAGTCGTAACTCAGGATGTTGATAGTCGCACCGGTGTCCAGGAGAATCTTGGTCCGATGATCATTGACAGCGCCGTGCACCATAACCACATCACGCTTTGCAGGATCAGGGTAGTGATCCTCCCACCAGCCATAACATTCCCCGTCTTTCAAACGAAACTGGATTGTGTCGTCCGGAGGCGGTTCATTGTCTCTCGGAAAGTCCGGTGAACAGTCTCTCGGAAAGTCCGATGAACTGTCTCTCAGACGCGGAATTTCTGAAGACATGGCTGATTCTTGAGCTAAAGCGGTCATGCAATGTTGATTTTTAGGTTGGGTTGTTTTCAGCTCCGGTCCTACGTACACTAGAACACATAACTCTGGGGGTGTGCCTTGCCCGGCGCGTTTCGGATCCCCATCCGACGGGCTTGCTAGTTTAACTGTTTCCCAGAGACCCAGGAGTCTCTCCAGTAGGTGATCCGGCAGGTCCTTCAGTGTACCTTGACGGGCTAGTTTCTTGAGGGATTCCAGAGTCTTGATGTCTTCGCATGGTCTCCCAGAGTGCACCTCTCCGCAAACCTCACACGGCGGTACTCGGCACATCCTGCTCGGGTGACCTTTCTCCTGACATCTGTCGCAGACAATGTCTCTCCAGCAGTTTTCTTCTGAATGGCCTGAGCGACGACACTTCTCGCAGAACTTGTTCCAGTAGTCAGGGTTATCGCGCCGTGTCTGCTGGAAGTCTTGACCTGACGATCCTCGGGGAGACTGGGGCGGCGGTCGCCATCCCATGTTGTCCATGACCCAATAAACTTCGTTTGTCAGAGTCTGAGTCCAGTCAGCACCACCAGGCGCCTGAGAGGCAGATTGTACACCAGACGAAGATTGTACACCAGACATCTCGCGATCGTGTTCTGACGACGAAGCTCTGGTATCCTTCTCTTGAGTTCTGGTATCCGCATCGACATCGTCAGAGGCATCCGGGTCTGCTTCTCGGGCGACGTAAGTCTTCCCCATACGCTTCGGCTTAAACTGTCCGCGTGGGAGATTATCCGCTCGGAAATCCCGATGTCTGGTGGTCGTAGTTTCTTGATCAGCAGTTCGCCAGACATCTTCGTCCTGTTGCAGAGCATATTCCAAGTCCGAGATACTCCTGAACTTCCGGCCTTGTAACGCGATCTTCAGACGCTCGTCCTTCAGCTTGGTGATGTACCTCAGAACGTGTTTCTCCAGACGTCTGGAGGATTTTCTGAAGTCCACCTCAGCTTTTCCGGCGGCCGAGTTCAGGCGATAGAAGAAGTCCAACGGAGTCTCGGAACTCTTCATTTCCATCGTGAAATATCTCTCGGAGTATGATGACCGGGCCTTGCAATAGCGCCTGCGAAACTCCGACGATAATTCCTTCCAGTCACGGGAAACGCTCTTCGGAAGCTGGTTAAACCAATCTCTGGCAGACACTGGGAGCTTCAGCTTGAGCTCTTGAATGCGGGTCTTGTTCGTCCACGCTCCCTGAGATGCCATGTTCACGAAGCGCTCCCACCAGTGAACACGCTCCCGTAATGTCGCTCGGGGATCAAATTCTCCGATGATACTTGAGTTTATGAAGGGCCTCATAGTCAACAGAGTCGCTCCAGCTTGTCCATGGGACGCAGAAGTCAGGTTAACAACCTCCGGAGGGTCCAAGTCATCAGACGACGAGTCACTTGAGTCCGAGCTTGAATCGCTGGAGCTTCCGCCCGGGTCTGGATCATTCCTGCGTCTCCCAGGCTTTCGCGGAGCGTCCCGACCATCTTAGGAGCGCCTTTCACTCGGTTTCCGGTGTCCATCGCGCCTGGGAGTCGCTGGGCGCCTTCCTTCGGTCTTGACCTCGGTCAGGGGAGCCGCTTGAGCCGTCTGGGTCGTCGTAGCGGCCGCGGTGGCCGCGCCATGCCTTCCAGCCTTCGCGCGCTTGGTGTCGGTCGATCTCCGTAAGGGAAGAGGCGTATGGAAGGCCTCCGTCGTTTTAATGGGTGTAACCCTACCCCTACTGGCGACTCCTTCTGATCCCCTAACCCCAGGTGTGCAATCTCCCGTATCCCGACTGTTCACCAGAAGTCCGGTTGCCGGTTTAGGGTCATGTTCACCGGAGATCCGACTTGAAGTTGCTACTTCAGGGTGGGCGACCCCTTGAACTTAGGACAATGTTGCACGAAGGTTCCTCAATTCTGCGGCCTGGAAACGCTGCATGTTCTGTGAACTTTCTCGCTCCCTGTCGCGCTCCGACTCCACGTCGTGCACCCGCTGTCGTAAGGTCTCCATTTGCGAAATCCAGTCACGTTTCAGCTCGTCTGCCCAACGCGCACGTTCGGCTTCGACCTCGGCTTCCCGTTGTTTCCAGCGATCTGCAAACTCGGTCTCCAGACGCTGTACGTCGGAAAACTGTTCACCAGAAACTTGTTCGTCGGACACCTGTCTCTCAGACGATTTCGAATGATATTTGAGCTTGGACTCTGACGCTTGACTCCGACGTTCTTCCAAGTCATCCGCGCGTCTCTGGGCTTCCAGTCTGGCGCTCTCAGACTCGAGTAGTCGGTCGGTAAGTGTCTGGATCTGCTGGCGCGTATCAAGTTCTCGTTGTTCACGTCGACGTTCATGCTCCATGGATTCCAGACGTTCTCTGGCCAGAAATTCCTTCTGCTCCTGTTCCATTCGACGCTGCCATTCCTGTTGCTGCCGCATAGCGTTCAATTCGATCTGCGCTGGGCCTGATCTCTGGGAACTTCGTGTGTGGCTTGACGCAACGGAACTCAGGCGTCTGGAAGACACTTTCTGGTGATCCTCGCTCTTCAGACTCTGATGCCTGCTCTGGTGACTTCTCCCACGACTCGAGACGGACGATTATGGAGCTTCTGGCGTCCGGTGAACAGAATCTCTGGTAGACAACCGTCTCTCAGACTTCACTTCTGGAAACTCCGGCTTCTCTTCCAACATCTCGAAGTCTTCAGGCTCCGACTTCACCGGCATCAATGTTCGTGTCACGTGGATTCTCATAGACTCTCCGGCGAGCATTCCTCCGGCTTCAGCACCTTGGGCGATCATCGCCAGACCTCCGACGGACAACGGCATATGTGCAGACGCCCCTCGACTCATGGACATCAGCGACGAGTCTGTGGAACTTCCACGAGAGGTCTGGAGTCCCGACGAGTGGTCACCAGACGTACGCGAGGTCCCAATGACGCTTGGCACAGGCGCATCAGTCGTCAGAGAGCTACCTCGATCTTCAGACATTGGTACACCAGACTCCAAACGAGTGCTATCAGAGTGACTCTCGTATACTGGCAGCGAACTCAGCGACGGCGTCGACAGTGCAGATGGTGTCGACGAGACTTGTGGGCGCGGCGGACCATGCTGTAGGCGCTTGGACTGCGGCGGTTCTCCACTGCTGGACCCGTCGGAACTATGTGTGACTCTGAGTCCGGTCACCCGGAGTCTCATAATGAGCTGTCGTCCTTGTAGGTCAGCCTTATCGCGTAATATACCATCAGCTTCGCCTTGACGTGCTTCGTTACCTGCTTTTGCATCTTCTGGGAGTCGATTGACCTGTGACCTGGCGGTCACAGTGGCCCACTCAACCAGTTCTTCAGCAAGTCGGCTCTGAAGCTCCGTCGCCACACTGCGCACTTGAGGTTCGAAGATAGCAGACGCCTGGGTCTGAGACCACCTCGGTAGCAGGTTCTGGAACGCAAATCCTGCTTCATACAGCATCGTCTGAAGCACGGCAACGCATTCGGGTGCCGTCAGAGTATTCATCGAGATCTCGACGTACGACAAGTCTTGGATTCGGCCAAAACTATGGCGCCTCAAGCAGAACTCCGATATCCACATGTCTTCCGGAAATACTGAAGAACACCGCCACTTGATATAATCGCCCGTTGCTACCGCAGCCTTCTGAAAGACATTTGCGTCAGGCTTCGCTGTTCGCCAGGCGTATTCGACGTTCGGCGGAACAATTCTTCCAGCGTCCATGTCCCTCCAGCGGCGAAACTCACGGCGTACGTACTTCAGGGCACGTTCTCCATCCAGCGAATCGGCCCTCCCAGACTCATCAGACGGTGTCTTCAGAGAATCTTCGGACTTCATCGGCATGTCGTCAGACATCGGAGTGTCTTCGGACTTTGGAGTCTTCGAGACACGTTCATCAACCAGTCCGGGTTCCGTCTTCACTTCCCCCACGGACTTCCCAGAAGTCGTCGACTCAGAACACAAGTCAATGACCTCCGGGGACTCAACCACATCGGCGCCTCCCTCAGACGCCTCATCACCACCCTCACGGGCAGTGGCCACCTCGTCACCAGAAGCTTCAGCTTCGGACGGGCCTTCCTCAGAACCTTGTTCGCCAGACACATCGGGTGTCTCTTGGACTTCAGGCTCCGCAGCAGGCTGGTCTTCGACCGCCGGTTCCGGGACGTTCACCTCCTCGACTGCTTCCTTTTCACGTGCAGCCTTCCTCTTCTCGCGTGCCGCCTTCTGAACAGCATCCAAGTCGGGTTGTTCGTCAGGCGGAAGACCTTGAAGACGCTTCGACTGACGTGTCGCCATACTGCGACCACCGCGTCCCCGACGTCCTCCTCTCGTAGTTCCATGTGAAGCCATCTTGAATATAGACGCTTGACAGAAACCCTCTTCTCAAACTCTCTTAGATCCGGTGATATCACGATACCAAGATCCGGGCACGCGCACCAGTTGTCGCGAAGTCGGTGCAACTTTTACCGCGGTGCAGGGGCGTACAGTGAACCTGGAAGTGTGACTACCGGTAATAATACCAGAGTCGCACAGCAAGGTGGGCGTGTGTTACCTTGTGCTGTCCTCGTAGGTTCGTTGTCTTGGTAATGAGACCCTCGCCGGGGTCGTGAGAGTGTGTGTGAGAGTGAGGGTTCCTTGCGTAGGCTGTCGGATGTCCTTCCGGTCCTCACAGGAGCGCTTGAGAGTCGAACGTTTTCCGGTGAACACTTGTGTACACCAGAGATTTCTGAAGGCAAAAGAGAAATTAATACAATGGGAAGTCCAGTAATTAGACTTCCGAGATAACCGCAATATAGAGTTCCGATATACAAATATGTAGCTGCTCTTATTCTTTCCTGGCCCTTGAGCAGTGGGCTAGTTCTCCAGGTCAACTAGGAAATGTTCACCAGACACCTGGTCTGTCTGGTATTCCCGTAACTTTCGCGCACCACCCTCTAATATATAGAGGGAAAATAAACCAATACACTATCAGTTATATAACAGTCTACCGAGCGTCTTGAGAGCGACTGTCTAGCTCCCAAAACCTGTCCAAACGTACAATATGAAATGGGCTACCGCTAGAGACAAGACAAACGACCCAACTAGTAAATGGAATAGGTGGGTCCTCTCAGGTCTCTGCGTTACGCTGATCTCCACCTAAAGGGGCTTGATAGGTGAGAGATCACACGACTCAAAGCTTTGTCGTGGCCTTACACTTTCCAAAGAACCGAAGAATCGACCTTGGGGTTATAACGCAATTTGAACTCGGGGTACCGAGCAATTTGAACTCTGGTTATCTATCTCGTATCTCTCTGTCTTCTGTCTTCCATATTCTCATATACACTTGGTCTCAGTATAACTCAGGAACTTTCACTTGGGCTAACTATGGTAGTCGGTACAGCGGATCTTGTCGAGTCGACACTTAATGATGTCATTACAGGGATGGGCAGGTTGCGTTTCACTTGATTGCGTGAGGTCGTGTTGGGTACACTTGGTTTCAGTATGGGGCGGACTTCAGAGTGTCAGAGTCTGGTATCCTGTTCATCAGGGTCTGGAATCATGTGCGTCGGAGACATGTTCATCGGAACCATGTACTCCGGAATCATGTACATCAGAGTCGTAATACCAGAGTCGTGACACTTGGGTCTGTTCATCGGAGTCTTGTACGTCGGAGTCTGTTCATCGGAAACTGGTAAATGTCTGGAATATTGCTTGTATAAGCCGGACACATCAGACTTGTTTACCAGAATCATGTTCGTCAGACTCATGTACGTCGGACTTCATGTACGTCGGACTCATGTACATCAGACTTCATGGTGTGATATCAGAGTTTCCATACGTGATACCAGAAATCCATGAATGTTTTTAGGGTGCGGAGCACGTATGCTACAACGCACGAAGTCCAATTTGGGATATGCGCGGGGTGCGCTACGTCCGGTGCGCGATACTTGGTATCTTGTGGGTATAACTGTATTCCTTGAACCATCATCGTCACACAGGACGGCAACGGGATGAGGTCTCTCAGAGATATATTCTTCTGAGAGACTTTTCTGCCAACCTTTAGGCACTCATCGTCGGGGAAAGTCCGGTGATCAGACTGAGTGTTATTGTCTCTCGGAGTTTGTGCACTTTTCCGAGGAACACTTCTGATCTCTTGGGCCCCTTTGCAGTACAGGTGAAGGTTAATATATATAGCAGTTTTCTTCCACAGACCCATCATATTGTCACACGGGACATAACCTCGTCCCACATCTCCCTTTCTCCCACAATCCAGTATATGTCCAATCACATCACAGCGTAACGTCCATATCCACTCGAAAAATCGTAATTAGCAACGTGTCACCACGCTCGTACTGATTTGGCAATAAATGCTCCACATATGAACACTCCACGGTCCAGCTCTCATCAAACTCCACTGAACGTCTCTCATTAATGTCTCCATTTCGTAGATTCAAAATGCGAAACCCTTCTGAGTTCTTCGCGAATTCAAGGAAAAGACCCAATTTACTAGGATTCTCCAGCTTGTTAGTGTGTAGCACCTTGGGCGTGAACTCGTGCACAACACATCCCCACACACGCATGATTCCAACGTATGGCTTCTCACCAAATTGTCGCGCGTAAGGTGTGCCACCATATAGGCCTCGAGATGGACTCACATTCACTATTTCCACCGCAAACGTGAAAGCTTCACCCCACAACAGATCCGGCATGTTCGCAGTTGTCAGCAAACTACGTACGCGTGACAACAAGACGCCGTTCATCTTTTCGACAAGACCATTTTCCTCAGGACTGTAAGCATTTGTCCACAAGAACTCTACTCCTTCCGCCCTGAGAAATGCTTTCATCCGTTTATTTACCAGCTTCTTTCCTCGGTCACACAAGAATACTTCGACTCTGTGCCCTTGGTCCAGCAACCACTTCACGTGGCTCATCGCAACAGTAGTGGCTTCTTCCTTTGCTTTTATCAAGAAACCCCTCACGTATCGTGTTGCTTCATCTTGTATCAGCTGGAAATGCTTGTAGCCGAGGTGAGTTTCCACTCCTACATAGCACATATCCGACATCAGCTTCTGGTAACATTCGGTAGTTCGTATTGTTATTGTCTTCTTATACGACATACGCTTGAGTTTTGATGCCCGACATGTCCAGCATTTGTCAGTTGGTTCTGCAGTGTTATCACTTACCAAGCCCTCAAACCCAGTAGCCGTCTCATGAGAAATCATTTGTCGCAATGCTGGATAATTCAGATGAGCATACCGAAGGTGCCATCTCTCAAGAGCGCTTGTATCCCGTTTAACCCACCGGCGACCGCTGTTATCCCAGCAAAGCTGGGATAAGTTTTATATAGAAATTTGTATGGGTAGGGAAATCAATGTTCCCATCGGTCTGGAGTGTCACCACCTGCTTTCGCTTACTTTTTGCTTATTGGTCAGTAGTATCCAATCAGAGTTGAGATAAGCTTCTAATAGTGAGGTCTGTCAATGGACTTGGCGAAAAAACCTTGTCGTAATTCGGAGTAGCCGCCCAAAATCACGAAAATAATCTCTACTTTTAGACTATCTATTACAAAAATTTATCCTCGGCATCTATCCCCGCCCACTGGGCGGCGCCCAGTATGAGCACGCTGAGGAACATCTTCTCGCTGGAAAAGCGCAAGAAAATACGGCTGGGCCCCTGCGCTGTTTGAAGGCCGTGGACGACGTTCACTGACGCTGGATGGAACAGACGCTCAAGGTCGGTATGACGACGGCAATGAAGAACTTGAGACGTCACGGAGCGAAGAAGAAGACGAGGAAAATGATGTGCAGTCCACGGAGGGAGAAGAACACTCGTACCGACTTGGACGACAAGCTATTCCAATGGATTCACCAGGTGATGATCTACGTGGAGACCATTTGATGCTGGACGGGGAGGAGGACGGAGATTTGGCCAGACGCATGGCTGGAATTGGTGTGCAGAGATTGCGACGTTTAAGAGGGAGAAGAGGCTTCTTCCATTCAGATGCAGATACTCGCATCTTCCGATACAGATCTAGTGGGGGGGGGGATTCTGCAGATAATTACACTGAGAAGACGCAAAAGAGAGGACCATGATGTGTTCTGGACTGCGATTGGAGTATTGACGCTGCTGAGCTTCTTACTCATGAGCAGCATTACGATCTACTTGACGCAGACGGATTTCTTCGAGTCGCATCAGAACGATCTCTTTGGAACGACGGTGGATAATAGATTTACAGTTGTGGCGGAGGATGACGCACAGATCTTCTTGAAGAGTGGTAAGACGGACGTAGTGGAGAGTTGTTTTGCGGCATCAATAATGTTGTGTGTTGTGACGCCCAGGATACTCTAATACCGCCTACTCTGAGGGAATGATCGCATTTGATGATGGAGAGTTGAAAATCGGACGTCGTGCATTGGATTCCGGAGACCAGCAGACATTTTATGGGGTGACTTTCTTCTCCAATGGCACTGTGACGTTCACAAACAGGGTGGATTGTAAGTGCACATGACATTTTCTTGTGTGCGTATTGCTTTGCTAACAGTTTGGTGTTACATCAGCTCCCATGATTGAGGCGGATTATTTGAGTGCCAGAAAGGGGGTTGTTTTCGATGATGGCACGATGATGACCACAGCTGCGAACAGTTCGGGCGGTGTGAAGGAGCAGGGCGACCTGAATCTCGTATCAAAAGCAGGAACTGTCATCACGAGCGCTGGTGGAAGCTCCCTGCTTTTCGTCGATCCTGCTGGAACGGTGACAGTGGCCAACACCATCGCGGACGATCCTACAGCGGCCGGCATTACGCTTGACGGCACGCGCGGACTTATCAGCATTGGAGATGGAATGACGCTAAAGAACGACGGTAACGCAACGAGTTTGTCTTCTTCCCAGGACCTTTACCTGGATACGAGCACAGTTTTCGTAGGTTCTGCTGGCGGCGGAAAAGTGCGGGTTTCGGTACCTAGTGGTGACACTACTGGAGATGATGGTGCACGAGCACTTGAGTCTGCGCAAGAAAGTGAGCGTCGGGTACAATCCTCGACGCTATTTGTCGTGTCAAGCTGGAGCGACGGTGAACATCTCTACAGTAGTCTCTGCCCAAGAGCGAACAGACAAAGAATATAAGAGAGGACGAACGCTTTTACGTCCTGCTCGAGCGAAAAAAGCCACTACATCAACGTTGACAATGAAACGTTGGCTCGGAGTGGAGAAACTAATGCTGCACCGGTTTCCTGTGGGGAGTGCAGTAGTAACGAGAAAATTTTGCTGTCAAGGGGTGGAGAATATGGCAGATCTATCTTAAAGCACACAGCGCTCTTTCATTGAGAGAAGACCCGGATAAGGAGGCTTTATCGAAGGCACGATTGAAAGCCCTAGTGTTGGATATCTGGCTGGAGTTTCTCAAGGAAAGAGTCAGATAGATGCTCATCAGAGCTACCTCTGTTGCTGGATCTCAAGCAGCAACGCAACCTGACAGCGAGGTTCTTGCATGCGAGCGTCTCTCTTCACAATTTAAGCTTTTGAGTCGAGGTCGTACTTGCTCGAGTTGGAGATCGTAGAGGAATGTAGAGCGCAGTCGGAGATAGACCTATAGCGACGGAGCAGCAGAGAAAAACATATAATAAAGCGAAACACAACGACCTGCTTATTTATCCTTTAACTTTGAGATGACACGAACGTTGAGCATTAATCTACATGTATTTCTACTATCCTAGGTAAGTATATTGCACGAGATCAGTTCACTATACTCGAGTCGGTAAACGCCAACCATAACACGTGCGTAGTACATCGTACGTCTCCACATATTCTTCCGTGACCTATTGTCTTAAATCTCACGTGACCTCAACTGTCGCAGGGTGCATCAGGTAGCTGTACTCGTCCATCGGCAACGGAATGGGATGCCAAGGCGTACCCGCCGCAGGTGCTCGTCGACTGCACCAGTTTGCCAATTTACCGAAAAGCGATGGAGGCTCCACTTGTGAAATTGCCCTTGCTGAGTGACAGCAACGCCTACCACAACTCCAGCCAATAATCCAGCCACAAACTGCATCGGCCCGAAGAAATATCCGTCTTTATAATTCCAGAGTGAATAGTGAAGTGTAGGCAACGTCAATTGCTCAACGTAGCGCTTGTGACGATTCATAGCAGCGTTGAAGTTGTTCACCACATCTTTAGTCTTCCAGACTAGAATTGGAAGCCACAGAAGAGCTTACAGACGTAGAATCATCCAAGCCATTGACTCCACTGCGATCTAGTGACAAAAATCTGTATAAGTATAATTTTAAATGATAAAAGACAACTTGACTTCAAAACTAGTACAGTAGGATAAACGGTATTTCTGAGAATTGGCCGAGACGTTTGAGAGACTTTGAGAGACCTCCGAGAATTATCTATAAGGAAAGAACATGACTACGTCTGAAAGAATTGGGGATGCCACTTTCATTTTTTCCTGCATTGGTCCAACTACAACCGAGGTATGGATTGGAGCTGGCGCGTGGAGGACGTGGCATTGTCCATCGTTCACGACTTTATTGACAACAAAACATGGTCCTATGGGTCGTGTGTTGTCGTGCTACGTGGGTTGCCTGGAAGCAGGAAGACAAAGTTCGCCGAGATGCTTCGACGTGCGTTTGTAAATGCATTCGCAGAGGACACCGTGAGCAATGCACGGATCGTGCGTATATTCACCCCTCAGCAAGATGAATGGGGTGCATGGTGGTGTGATAGGAACATGCACGGCGTATTTAGAGCTGAGCTTCAAAGCGCCGAAGTTGTGATCGTTGACAGTTCGCACATTTCTCAAGTGGAATGGGAGTTCGTGGAGAGAATGGCAAATTCGTGTTGGAGCGATTGTGGACTTGAAGGGAAGACTTACGTGGTGAGTTTTCTTTGCGATGATTTCGAGCACGCGAAAAAATTAAATCAACGCGCGGATGACCCGCTACCAGATGAGTTGTTGTGCAACCTTTACCGTGATTTTCAAGCGGCGGAACCTGAGGTGGCTGAAGTAGCACATTTCTACACTGTTGTTCCTCAATAGCGTTGGAGACACGCAGTGCAACAATCTCCGGAAGTACGGCAATGTACTGGCTATCAAGGTTTTTTTTACGTTTTATTGTTAGCAATACAGTTGACAACATTAATTTACATCGATGGCAGAACAACATTGACATTAAAAGACGTATTTATATTGAGTTTAGTAATGACGATGTCAACTCTTCACATAGCGTATTTGCATACAAGACTTTATATTCATGCTCCCTCTAACGCGTAGAGATATAGGCGTGAGCACACCACGTCAACTTGGTACGTCTATATGCCAGATTTAGTGCATGACGACTTGTGCTTGGACGACTTCTTCGCATGCCTCAACCTTGGTCTGACCAGCCGTCGTGGACGCCACTATGTTGTGCCTTTGGACGATGCGCCCTCGGCCCTGCAGGTATCGTCGCCATCTCGAATGACACCGTTGTCTTGCTGTTGACAGTTTGAAGCACAAAAAGTAGCATAAAATTCTAAAATCTACCTTGCGAAAGTAAACACAGCATAAAATCTGCTTAAAAGGACGCGTTTAGTGACAATGTTGATCCGCCATCGATTCAAATATTTTTGTTGTCGTGCCGAAAGAAAGTAGATCCTTTCAACGCTCGCCATTGAATGACTGCCCGATCTAAATGTTTTGCCTGTACATCTACGATTTATCTTTGGACCTTCCAACACCATGTCGATGATGTTTTACCATTGACCTATCCAATACTACAGTAGTACTAAACTCGAGATATATGATAAGCACTGACGCCGTCACGCGGTGTTCTTCCCTGAGCTTCTCCTTCTCCAGATCGAGCAGGTGGCTCATGGCTTGTCGTAGCTGCTTCTCTTCTTCGTTCTTGGCCTCCAGCCCAATAGCAATGCGGTGCAAACGCACATCTTGCTCGAACCGACAAAACCGAATCTTGTCGACGTTTGCCACATGCTCCCCAGACTTGTACGCACGTTCCAAGTGCTGTCGCTGAGAGGTCTCTCGCTGGCGTAGTTCCAGTAAGTAATTCTTCAGTGAGAGTTTATACCGGAGATACTGAGCTTGAGCCTTCGATGTTGCCTCGTGCTGCCTCGTTTTGGGAAGTAGAGGATGAAGAGACTTGGATGTATCACGTCGGGTGGTACGAGAAAAGGACGCTCGCTCAGGAGCGTGAGGATCCTCTCGTGCAACCTTCTTTTTTACTGGGTGTCAATTCATTGTCTTCTTCAGCCTCCTGGTGGTTGGCACTCTTTCGAGGAGTAACAGGCTTCTGGGCGGGAATGTTCTCGCTTGGTCGAGAATTCTCGCGATCTCCGACATCTTCAGCCGCAGCTTCGTCTTCTTTGTGCTCGGGAACAACTTGTCATTGACCTCTCAAATACTACTACTGTAGTACTAAACTCAAGGTAAGCACTACACCTCGAGCTGATCAGCTGACGGGGAATCGAAGCCGTCAGCAGCCACAAAAACTTTCCCTAGCGCAACTACACAGCAGAACGCCGGGCAGCGTAGCAGGTTAAAGCAGCATTGTGATGGTGTAGCGTAAGGGTTGCGTAGCAGAACGTCGAGCAGCGTACCAGGTAGAACAGCCTAGTAGGTAGGGCAGCGTAGCAGGTTATAGCAGCATTGTGACCAGTAGGGCTCCAGCAACGTAACGGGTAGCGTAGCAGATCGTCGACCAGCGTACCAGGTAGAACAGCCTAGTAGGTAGGGCAGCGTAGCAGGTTATAGCAGCATTGCGACCAGGTTCGAGTAGCGTAGCAGGTTATAGCAGCATTGTGACCAGTAGGGCTCAAGCAGCGTAACGGGTAGCGTAGCAGCCAGTAGAACGTCGAGTAGCGTAGCAGCCAGCAAAGGTCGAGCAGCGTAGTCAGCAATTTCGTGTAGTGCACGTCGAGCAGGGCGTCAGGACATTGGGTAATGGGGGACTTGAGGGGGGCTTGGTGAAATTGAAAATGAGGCTCCGCTTTGCGATTCTTGCCGCGAGGATCGCGCACATGAGGTTGGCTAGAGCTTCAACTTGCTGGTCAATTAGCACTCGTCATTTTTACGCTAGCGTTCTTATTGGCGGAATCGTCAGAGCGAACCCGCCGGGGAAAAGCTTGGCTTGGAAAAGCGCGCGGAAACACGTATAGTGGGCCTTGCGACCGCGTAGGAATCATGTTGGCTTCAAGTTCAACCTCAACATATGATTACTATAATACTCACACTATACTATTGATATTACTATACGTGGCGAAGAGTGTGTTTGTGCTTGCGATAGTATGAACCCTGACAATAAAATGTCAACTGCGAAGAAACGTCGACTTGAGATTTCAATTATCAGCGATGGTCTGCATTTCACTCACTTTCTGTAGTCCGCCATGGGGACGATGATTAAACGCAGTTGCAGTAGTTAGTGGTAGTTCACGGGTGGCACGACCATGCAGAAGCCGCCCGGAAAAATTGACCGTTTTGAAGTTGTTGCTAGAACTTCACAGCCGGCTACGAAAGCGCATTCAGGGACGTGGACACCCACGTTGAAGCTCCCAGTCCGGCTCGGCGTGGCTTTAGTGTCATAGACCTCTATCGATGATACCGCAGCCAAGACTGCTGCCTCATGTTGTGAGGATGTTTAACTTTATCGATGTTCATACACAGTCGCCTTGCACCTATGCTACTACGTTTGTATCAATTCTAACTTCGCGGAAATCCATATGCGTTGTCTTCGAAGGTTTTGCGTTCGGGCTCAAAACCCAAACACGTAAGCACTTGATTAACCGCTTCGCCGTCAATGTTCCAATCCGATGAGTGTTGAAACAAGACATGATAATGGCTTCAAAAGGAAGCCTGCATATTCGGAATACTTGGCGCCACCGCTTGTTTCGCCGAAGTAAATGTCGTTGTGCAGCCTCCACGTTGCGTGGTCGCAGTGTGTATTTTTCCAGTGTATCAACAAGATCTCGTGATCTTCTCTCCGGCCTCTGGCAATATCGCTGTTGCCACAGAGAATACCACAGAGAATAGAGGCGCAATTCAACTATGACATCGACTAAGACAAAGACAATTCGCAATGTGACACAACGACAGCGTTATGACCATGGCAACACCTAGACGTGATGAGGTATATTGAGTTACTTCCAAAGAGTCCTACAGACCTAGACTGGTCTAAGGACCGGTACAAGTCCAACCTTGGATGGCCGAGCCGTCTAATTTCCGACCGGGGAGATCCAGGACAAACTCTACAACGAAATAGCGACAGCGACTACGACTACTACTACGACGATACGGACCTTCGTGCATTCGCCGAAGGCTTAAGATGGCCGGAGGATCTGCTGCGCTGTTACCAAAGCCTCTCGGACGTCTCAGTGTATCAGATGATGACCCGGCGGCCTTCGGCGTCGCTTGCGTACGCTGTCTGTGTTCGCTGACCTTCAGTGTCAGTACTCGCAATTTGAACGTATGCTCTGTGTCATTATCGTTCGTTTGCCCTAGCACTGCGAGAGGTTGGCTCTGGAACCATTTTCGACGTGGTTCCATGAAACCCAACACTGGTATAAATACAGTCCCGGACCTAGTGGAGCTAGGCGTTTTTTTTTTTTTTAGGACGTAAGCTCGGAGATCTAGTACTCGGTGGCTGACGCAGGACTTGCGGGTAACATGCTGCTACCAAGCCAGCTTCCACTTCCACTGGTAAGGATACGTCTAGTGACAAGATGTCGTCCTCGACTCTTAAGATCAAGAGTAGTTCGGTAACCCAAAATACTCAGTTGTGACAGTCTAGTCTTATATTTCTCCAAGAACACAAAGCCTTACAAAAACATTTGACGCAACTACAACCTCCAGCAGGCTCGCAATCTGCCGCGCTGAGTGACCGGCTTCATTCTACTCATCATATCCCTGAATCTACCACTGGTTCGCGAGCCGTTGCTGAAAAAAATGAAACGACATTTCCAACACTAGCGCGTTAGATAGATGAATGCGCATCCAAAGTCATATTGGGACATTGGGCATCGAAAACCCAACGCTGTTAGCCTAAAACTGCATGTACGTGGCGAACCCTCGTTATCATAGTTGTTTGGGCCAGCGTGCAGTTTAGTCATTGACCCACAGCACAGCATCAAAACCTTTCACCATCTTTAGCATACACATCCACTTACAAATTTTGTATTCTCGTGAACGTCACGAGAATACACAAACCTTGATTCAACGTGGAGAACGCGACTAAAACGCAAGGATGATTACGTCCCCGCTAAAAGTTAATCAACTTCTCTCTTCTTCTCTGTGGTAGATTCCGGACTATGATTAATATGGTATAAGCTGGTTTAAAAGCAGAAGATCTTCAGCGGCATGTTGTCTTTCTGTACCAGCACTACTAATGAAATTCATACGACGCACTCTGCAGAATGGACAGGGCGTCCATCGATAAAGTTAAACATCCTCACAACATGAGGCAGCAGTCTTGGCTGCGGTATCATCGATAGAGGTCTATGACACTAAAGCCACGCCGAGCCGGACTGGGAGCTTCAACGTGGGTGTCCACGTCCCTGAATGCGCTTTCGTAGCCGGCTGTGAAGTTCTAGCAACAACTTCAAAACGGTCAATTTTTCCGGCGGCTTCTGCACGGTCGTGCCACCCGTGAACTACCACTAACTACTGCAACTGCGTTTAATCATCGTCCCCATGGCGGACTACAGAAAGTGAGTGAAATGCAGACCATCGCTGATAATTGAAATCTCAAGTCGACGTTTCTTCGCAGTTGACATTTTATTGTCAGGGTTCATACTATCGCAAGCACAAACACACTCTTCGCCACGTATAGTAATATCAATAGTATAGTGTGAGTATTATAGTAATCATATGTTGAGGTTGAACTTGAAGCCAACATGATTCCTACGCGGTCGCAAGGCCCACTATACGTGTTTCCGCGCGCTTTTCCAAGCCAAGCTTTTCCCCGGCGGGTTCGCTCTGACGATTCCGCCAATAAGAGGCGCTAGCGTAAAAATGACGAGTGCTAATTGACCAGCAAGTTGAAGCTCTAGCCAACCTCATGTGCGCGATCCTCGCGGCAAGAATCGCAAAGCGGAGCCTCATTTTCAATTTCACCAAGCCCCCCCTCAAGTCCCCCATTACCCAATGTCCTGACGCCCTGCTCGACGTGCACTACACGAAATTGCTGACTACGCTGCTCGACCTTTGCTGGCTGCTACGCTACTCGACGTTCTACTGGCTGCTACGCTACCCGTTACGCTGCTTGAGCCCTACTGGTCACAATGCTGCTATAACCTGCTACGCTACTCGAACCTGGTCGCAATGCTGCTATAACCTGCTACGCTGCCCTACCTACTAGGCTGTTCTACCTGGTACGCTGGTCGACGATCTGCTACGCTACCCGTTACGTTGCTGGAGCCCTACTGGTCACAATGCTGCTATAACCTGCTACGCTACTCGAACCTGGTCGCAATGCTGCTATAACCTGCTACGCTGCCCTACCTACTAGGATGTTCTACCTGGTACGCTGGTCGACGATCTGCTACGCTACCCGTTACGCCGCTTGAGCCCTACTGGTCACAACGCTGATATTACCTGCTATGCTGCTCGACGTTAGCAGTGGTAACTTTTCCTTGTCAGCAACTGGTAACTGTTGTGTTTACCTTGAGTTTAGTATTTACAGGTTAATGATAAACTTTCTTGAGTACTGAGTATTGGCCAGGTCAATGGTAAACCATCGTTGACATTTGTAGTTTAAACCATCGTTGACATTTGTAGTTGGTAGAGGCGTTAGCACAGACAGTACTGACACAGGCTGCGTCTGACTTGTGCCTGACGGTGAGCCCACGGTCAGTATCTTTCGAAAAAAAAGTTAGTGGCACTTTCGAGCAGCTGCCAAAATCTTTAGCATGGGACGCCTTTCATTCTTCGTTTTGCTGTTGAGGAGCCATGCGTGACTTTCGGCCGAAAGCAGAGCAGTTTGAAGTATGCACTCACTTCAATTTGCATAATCTGCAATTGGGTAACCCCTGGTATCATTTGTTGCTGTCGACAGATAGAAGACCCATCAAGATCCTTTGCTTCTGATGGCAAGCGTCTGTACAACTTCCGCGAAAAGGACGAGTTTAGAACCGAGGTAAATTGTACATATTCAGCTTTTAAAGCATTTATCTAACTTGTTTGAAACGATAGGCTCTTTCGTTCTTTAGTAGCACCGACGAGATCTCGTTCGACGCGTTGTATCCTGTTTACTTCAAGGAACCTGCCGAAGGACGCGTACGTGCATGATTGGAGACGTTAATGTTATCGCTGTTTTTGGTAACGCTTTGTCTGATAAATAGGCACAAAACTCCAGCGACATCGACGACTTCGTTACTTCATTGCCCGTCAAGCAAATGTATGATGTGTATGTTGGGGTATGGAACTTGTACGCATTCGACGAGCATGATTACCTTTGGATGCTGCAGTGGTTGGACACATCAATGAGTTTGTCGAAGGTATTCCCTGTATGTTCTTACAATTTGACGGTTTACTAACTACTGAATGAAAAAAATAGATAACTCGAGAGCAGATTAAAACTCGGTTGAGGTTTCTAAACGACTATATCGACCAAGAAAGACAGGAACTCGACGCTCATGTCGAGCATTATATTCGCATGCAGGCAGACATTTTCGTGGATGCAGAAGAGATTGATGAACATCGCCGGGAGGGACGTCAGCTGAGAGAGAACACAATTTGATTTGTTTCTTGATGGAAGCTATGAACGTTGTGGATATCATCGCATACGAGCTATCAAAAGCCGAGTTCCAAGGGCTGTGCAAATGCGAAAAGTGCAAGAACTTCCCAACGCAAGATTACCCGACGGAGTCAGTGTGGCACGAATTGCCTCCCAAGACCTTTTATTGCGAGGACAGTGGCGAGATTTGCATCGAGGAGAACTATAGGCGCTATGACTAGTTACAGCTCGTCGCTTGAATCGTATCGCACATGGATTGCAGCTACGTAGTAGTTTTATTGTTGCAGATTGTAGCCGACATATAAACTTTTACATTTATGGACGGCCACGACCTATAGTGAAACTAGTATATTCACCTCTCTCAAAGAGTCCACGTCGATAGAGGTAAATATACTAGTTTCACTATTGGATTGTTTTCTTTAGTGAAACTAGTATATTTGCCTCTAATGCTGACGTCGATTACTTGGTATACCAGTATAGTTACGCCGTATCCGGATATTTTGGATCTCATTACGTGATTGTAAGTGTAAGTGCAAAAAAACTGTCCGGATACCACTTGCATTCAATTCAGGATTCTAAGGTGGTCATGCCGCGCAAGCGCAAGGAGAGAGAAAGAGATCCCCAGTCGTCTCGCACGAGCCGGCGGAGAGCTACTCGGCCCGATGAAATATCTGGTACGCAGACACAACTCTTGCGTCGTTGGCAGTTCTAATCGAATGCTTGTTCGTAGATGAAGAGTACGAAGTGGAACGTATTATCGATATGAAAATCGTGTCGGGAAAGCCAAAGTATCATGTAAAATGGAAGGGTTACAATGACACTACATGGGAGCCGGAATCCAATCTTACGTGCCCCAGGGTTCTGCAACAATTTAACGAAGAGCAGCTAAAACGTGCCCGTGCTTCCAAGAAGAGAGCTGCGAGCCCGAAAGCGACAGCAAGCTCCGAGAGCTCCGTGAAACGGAAAGCGTCAAAAGGTAGCTAATGATATTGTCTTCGAGTGCATTATTCTCTGACTGAACTGTTGGTCACCGGTGATACTGTACAGGTACTTCTCAGGAGAAAGAGTACGAAGTGGAAGCAATCCTTCGAGAGAGATTTCGTTTTGGATTACCTCATTACCTAGTCAAATGGAAAGGGTATACGGAGTGCAGTTGGATCGCTGGATCAAACATGAACTGTCCCGAAGTCCTGGCGGTATTTCGACGTCGTCAACAGAAAGCTCATCCAGCGGCAAGTATACAGGTTTCTGTTGCCAATGTCACAGAAAACCACAGTACAACCAATTCTACAACTGTCCCGGTGGCCACCCCAACTGATATAAACCAAGACGCACGGACATTAGATCCCTCTCCAAACAGAATCGACAGATCTCAACGGATTGTCAGCAATGCAGACGAATTACGTGGAGTTCAAGAAAACTCGAACCCCAATTATGAATTTGATTTTCCTGATTATCGGGAGGAAAACACCCACGACGAGGAGACCAAGGTAGACGAAGAAGCGAGGAGTAAAACTAATTCGAGCAACCTTTTTCGGAAGAAAAGACCAACGGTCAGCCACAGTAGGCCGAAATCGCTGTTGAAGGCGCCACGGACCCGTCCATTTCGTATCGATGTAGCAAATGAAGGCCTTGACGACGATCATGAGTTTTTAGCTTCTGATTATTGCGCTAGTGAGAGTGATGACGGTTCTGACGAAGAAACCACAGAAAATATCATCGTCAACGAGGAAGATGACGAAGACGAATTTTCTGTTGAGACTGCTGAGGAGATTCGTGCTGTCGCAGGACCTCAAGATTATATAACAGATGAAATGCTGCGGTCTATGTCTATAAACGGTTGGGAGGAGCTGAATGTCGGCGATGGTGTGGACGATACCAATACGGATGGCATGTGTGATGTTATGAACGATCCTCCCCATTTACAACAATCAGCAATTGATGCAGCTCGAACGATGAAGCCAACGGATTTATTTTTTTATTTTATGCCGAAACGCCTCTGGAGAGATATCGCGCATGAAACCAATTTGTACGAGCGCCAAACACGCGCTCAACGGTTACAAGCCGCGTCGCTGGTCATAAATGCCAAGACGAATGATTAAGGTTTGCGAAGCAAGTTGTACCGAGAGAAAGAACGAGCCCTGGATTCGTTCAAGGAGATTTCCGCAGCGGAAATAACGCATTTCTTGGCGTTGATCATTTCGAGAGCTGTTTGCCCTATTAAAGCCCGTATGGAAGATCATTGGAAAACCCAGGCGCGTGGGGCAATTCCCGCCGGGACATGGTCACCATTCATGCCTCGACTGCGTTTTAAGGAGATTAACAGGTACGAACGTGCGCTCAGAACTGGATTATGAATTGCCGGTATAAATGATGAGACAACGTTGACATTTTACCTGGTACTGTACTAATAGAGACGTGTTGGTAGGTTCATCCACTTCACAGACAACGAGGACCCACGAGCAAAATCCGATCGGGCATGGAAAATTAGAAGTGTAATTGATACTCTCCAAGATACGTTTAAGGGTGCGATGGAGCTAGGGCGTTGGGTTGCGTTCGATGAAATGGTTATCCCGTCAAGGAGTTCGCGGAATACAATTCGTGTTTTTCTGAAGAATAAGCCGCGCAAGTACGGGACAAAGCTGTTCGCAGTTTGCTGTGGCGAAACCCACTACTGCTCCAGGTACAGAATGATACTGTTTAGGTGTATGTCAAGCAGATGTCATTTACTTAGATCTTTTGTGCGTCTTTATCACAGATTCGAAGTCTATTGTGGCAAGAAGCAAGATAGTCAATTTGTTGACACGAGAAGTGGGCCAATGGCTGTCGTCCGTAACTTGAAGGCCCTGTGGGAACAGCGTCGAGTAGATCGCTCGAAGAAAAGAATCGTTGTTACGGACCGAGAATACTCATCAGTATCGCTTAGTTTTCGCCTGATGGACATGGGGTATTACAATATCGGAACAGTGTCCACGAGTCGGCTTGGTTTTGTGGAGAATTTCAAGACAAAAAAAAGAGCCAATCACGCAATATGCCTCGAGGGTCCTACAAGCTTGCAAGAAACACCACAAACGGAGTATTGTACGCATCAAGGTGGGTAGACTCAAAACTTTGTTATTTTCTGGCCACTGGAGTCTCGGCGAAAAGGTCGTCTGTACAACGAAAGCAAAGGGACGGTACGTACGCTACTATTCCGTGTCCGGAGTTTGTTGTGAATTACAACAAGTACATGGGTGGCGTTGATAATCACGACCAATTACGCCTGCAACGGTGAGTTTAATGTAGAGCAGTGCTTATTTCATTTTTACTGACATGAGGTACTGTATGTGGTTGGTTTAGTTACTCTGTTCAAATGGTCATGCGCGCCAAAAAGTACTACAAGAATCTTTTTTACGGGCTTCTTGACATTGCGATCATCAACGCATTCATTGTACACCGTCTATACGCAAAGTCCATCGAAGAGAAACCGCTTTCACACTCGAACTTCCTGATCCAACTCCACGAGGAGCTCCTAGGTCTTCAAGACCAAGATTTCTTGGAAACTGAACACATTACTGAAGAAGTTGTTGCAGTGGATGACTCAAGGGACCGGTCGGCTTCGATTGCTACTGCCTACGCTATTGCTAGCTCGAGTCATCGAGTGTTGGTGTCACCAGATAAAACTGCGGGTGGGAAATTCAAGTTTCGCGTCTGCAAAGTTTGTTCCATCATGTGCCGTACAACTTCAGATGGAAGGCGTCGATTGGCAGGAACAACGCGCCATTACTGTCAGCAGTGTTCCTCCGATCGCGGGAGACTGTTTTTATGTTCAAAAGCACGGCATGTGACTGATGGAAATTCGGTGTCTTGCTTTAATATTTGGCATTCGAACTGGAAGAATGGAAGGAATATTCCGCAACTGGAGAAGAGAGGGGGTATTCGGATTCGCCGTTCGACAGAGGAGTTACCAAACGATTCAATTGCTGCCACGGTTGAGCCACCCGAGGTAAGCTCGCGACGGAGGAATTTGAGCTTTCAGGAGCTTCTCTTGGGTGAGATTCCAGTTGTTGGAAGTCCAGCCCATTTTCAAAGTAGTTCATAAGCTCTTCATTACGGTGTCACCAAGGACCAGTTCTGGCGTTTCTTCAAGGGCAACCTGGCTTCGGGCGGTGCCCGCTCGCCGCACTTCGTGTATCCGCTTGACTTTGCCCGTACCCGTCTCGTAGCTCTTGAGGTTTAGTCAATGGTGGCGCAATATTGAGTTGTGAGATAAATAATTCGTACTTAGTGAGTAAATGATGTCAAATTCTTTGGTATGTTTTTTGTTGCGTGTGTTTTCCATTGAAAGACGATGGTGAAGACGCGTGCGGGGAAAAGGAAAACCAAGGTCGCTCTGTTTAAGGGCAACACGTGGGTGAAGGATGGGCAAACCGAGAGAACTGCGCATACGAGGCAGTTACTGTCGGTGGCAGCACAAACGAATTCGTTAGTCGTCCCGGCCAAAACGCAGGAGAATCAGTCGGCCAAGAGCAAGTCGTCAACCAAGGGCAAGCCTTCATCTAAGAAACGAAAGGGGAATATTACTGAGTCCTCGGATGGATCTAGCAAGCGACCAAAACCGACAGGCCAAGATACTGAAGTTTCTGTACAGGATGTTGATGCTGCTGAACCGGAGGAGGCAGAAGACCAAGAGGTTCCCATCAAATTCCTGAAGGAAGCTTGCGATGAAATGAGGAGAGCTTGCAACGAGGAGTACCAAGGAGATAAGCGGCAATGCGAGCGGCGCACGAAAGCACAGCCGTACACTTTGGCAAACTATCAGAAGCGCTTATGGGTAGAACGGTATCTCGCCGCACGAAATAGATGCGAAAAGGTGGATTACAATGATTTAGCGACCAAAATTCAGTTCAAGGCCTTCAAGAGCGAACCAGCAGAGCTCAAGAAGCACCACCAGACTCTGCTCAAGGAAGTATATGCAGGGTATCTCAAGGTGTTGGAAAATAAGAAAAACAAGGCTAATGCAGATCCCAGCGCAGGCCTAAGAGAACTCGTGGCGTCAAGCAATGCCTCGTTGGTCACGAAGATACAGGAGCTTTAGAGCGAGGGCCACGAAGAAACTAAGAAAGAGCTGAGACGTGCAATTCGGGAGGAAAGAGAGATAAGCCAAGCAGCGAAGCCACTTGCTACTGGAAAGATAGGGAAGGAGTCGAGTTTAGACCAAGTTGAAGCAGTAGCGGCGACTTTACCGACTCTCGTGTGTGACACTGAAGAGGAGAAGCAGACTTTACGGGCGGAGTTTGATTTGATCTACCGCAAGATCTCCGTCTCGCTGTCTGCTGCATCCGAGAGGAAGTTGAAGGACTTGGAGACAAGCCACGTATCCAAGTTGGAGGATCTCAAGGCGAGACACTTGGAAGCTGAGGAAAAAATTCAAGAACTAGTGCGGGAACTGGATGAGGAGAAGTTGAACTCCACTACGCTTCGAGAAGAACTAGAGGCTCAGCGCAAGGCTTCCACTGGTCGACGAGGTGACAAAGGTAAGCAGAAAAATTGGAGGAGGCACTCAGAAACAGAACAGCCGAATTAGCAGGAGAGAAGACGATATCAAGCGGCTACCAGAAGAAAGTAAAATATCTGGAGACAGCACTGAATGCGGCGAGAGCGAAGATTGAAGAGCAAGACGAAGAGCTGGAAGCGGCCGTACGGCAAATCAACACGAAAGGCAAGGAAGTGAAATCTGTCAGCAGTACGATAAGAAAGAAGGACAAGAAAGGCAGAGGAAGCATGGGTGAAGTCAAAAGAACTAATGCTAAAGGGGTAACGAAGAAGTTGCAGGGAACAACTTGTGAAATTTAAAGGAAGAGAATAACGAACAGTCAAACGACTTCAACAACCGTGTTTCATTATGTGTTGAAGTAAACTGTGGTGCAATGTTGGTATGTGTCGGGTGTTCTGGAATTGAGCTCGGGAAGTTTAAGTCCTTGCTAGCTAGCCGCTCTAAGCACTCATGCACCAGCACCTATTTGTCCTACTGACCCGTTATCGACAGCACGATGCAGCCCTCATTGCCATTGTCGCGAAGTTGCCTCTCCATCTTGTCATGCTTCCACTCGAAGTCCTTGTGGCTTTAAGTTTCTTCGACTGCGACTGGTCTCGCTCGTCTAATGTACAAGTGTAGCTCTCGGAGTGAATTCCCGAATGTCATTTGAACATGAAGTGTTTTCAGAAGCTCCCATCGAATACAAAAAGGGCTAGAGCATGAATGTCGATGGCGTGGACATACCAGCGTCGTTAATCCCACCAGGCGAAGATGAGGTAATACCACACACATGTTGATAACCGCCAACACGGCATCTTCTTCAAACACGGTGTCATGACAGTACAAAACAGTAGCGGAGTTGATTAGCGAGCCAGGTCGACTTGACGATAATTTTTTCCAGCGCACACAACAGCTTTGTTGCTTTCCTTAAACCCACGGATGTCTCCGGCGACAACACAGATCTTTTGCAAATGCGGAAGGTCCACAACTGCTGACGCGATTAGTTTCATCCCTTTTGCTACCAAGTTGTCTTGAATCTCAATGCCCACCACGCAAGACGCCCGAGTTTGTAACGCAATCTAGACGAGAACGTTCCCGATACCAGATCCAGCGTCGAGAAACACATCGCCCTCTTGAAAGGCTGCTTCAGTTATAAAACTGGATACTGCTACCATCGTGATCTCCCAGCATTTAGCTGACGCTTATTGGCACGTACATCGCGCCTAGTCAACACACGAAAAGCCTTTCTGTGGCGTTGTACGTGTCTTCGGGAGACAACGGTACCATCAATTGCTCTGTAATTCCGGGCGTACTATCCGCTTGTTGGACTCGTTGGCTCTTGCTATTTTGTTGGAGTGACTTCCGAAAGAATCGCGGCGGAAATTGCAACACGTCAGTTCCTAGTCGTCGCTTGAGCGTCTTGATACGTTGCTGAAGCTTCTCTGGGCTCCATTTTTGTGGTCTCATCTTTTCTGCCACTAACGACCACTTGACGCGGCGTCCAGATTTCACGTACGTCGCTGCTAGCTGGACGAGCTGGCGATCTTCTTCATCAGAAAAATCTGCCATTCTCTTTCACAAGTTCACAAGGCCCCGTTTGACTAGAATTTGTATACCATACGATCTGTAGTCATTACTGGCACTTAAGCCAAGGTTTCGCCACAGTTGACCCATTCCATTTCTACATGTATGCTCACTGATGAACCAATATGTATTGAGCCGTTTATCCGTCACTTTGAGCCAGGGAACTAACCTCGCTGGCGACTAACGCCAGACCTCCAGTAGTCCTGCCACCGGTTGCCCACTTTCTCCTACACGAAACCGCTTTTATAGCTATCGACTTTGTGTCGCGGCTCAGCAGGGGGTCTCGGATTTGGCTTCCGTCTGCAGATACTCAAGAAGTACTCGATCAACGGTTTCTACCTCCATAAAATCCTTGATCTGCTGGCAAAACAAGGCAGCATTTGTCTGCAGGTTGCTCATTGCAACTGGTGTCGATACAAATATCTTGGCTCGTACACGCGGCCCTGAACGGTACATCCTTCGGATTGCAGTCCAGCCCGAAGTAGACGTGTGCATCTCGTTCCACTTGCTCCAAGTAAACGTTCCGTAGTCAATTGACACAGCAATTGTCGGGAAAGTGATAATTCCAAACAGCAGAACCGAAAAGATCCAGGGATATCGAGCCATTGGACGCCACCTCCGAGTGTATTGAGTACGAGCCGAGTCATTCTGTTCGTCTAACTGCCGTCGACGGCTGCAGATGCCGAGGAACGGCTGTCTTGTACGTGATGCCATCGCAAGATTGGGTATCTGCGTCGTTTCAAAGCTTGTAGATCCCTTTGCCGGGGGCTCTTCACTCTACGCTCCACTTGGATTGAGGAGTCGGTCGAACTTTGCCTCTAGCTGCTGCTCAGGAGACAGAATACCCTGCTTCTCAAGCTCTTTTTTGCGTTCCTTCTCCTTGGCATTGAGTGCTGCAATACGCCGTTTGTTACGAGTGCAGAGGTCGTCACGCACTACCCGCTTCATGCGCTTGAAAATCTCTGGCACTGAGTGGGAATGGAGAAAGCGCAGTAGATCACTCTTAGGAGCGTAGTCTTCTCCCAGTACGTTGCGTCCTACATGACAATCAACCATCAATTCAATTCACACAGTACACTCACACGTAGACGTACCCCATAATTGAGCGATACCATGAGTATCGCGACGGAATTCCAGTGGATCTTCTTCCAGCGCTGTGATCTGCAGATGTCGAGGCTGGAAAACACCAGTAGTTTCAATAATTTGCTGGACTCGGAGGCTTTCAAGCTGGTCTTCCAGTCTCCTTTTAGTGACAGCGCTTGATGTCGACGATAGAAGCCGCAGTAGATCTGCCTGGACACGAACTGAACTCGTTTGGAGCTTTAACTCTCCATCTTCGTGCGCTTTCTGTCTGCGTTTCAGCGTGAGCTTCTTCCGTGTAGAGTTCGTATGCATACTGAAATCGTCTGACGCTTGTGGAAGGCGCTCGAAAGGACTGACATCTCGTTCGTACTGGTATATCTCCCATACATCCTCTGATACTTCGTCAGCCTTCTCCACCGCTACAACCATACACAGCAACGTGTACGGAGCTTCTCGCCCGCCTCCATCACTTGGAATCGCAGCATCTTCCAGATACAAATCCAGGGAGGGAGTGTCCTTGCCAGTCACCAGCCAACGGATGCCTTCTGCTTACTGCTCTTGCCCTTGATAGCTGGTAGTAGAGAACTGTATTATCTAGTTAAGACAGCACGCAAAACGCTTCCGGAAGCATATTTCACAAATTTACCTTGCAATAAAAGGTCGTCAAGCCACTAAAATGTGCCCTGCCAGTTGCACTCCGCTCTAGTAAATCAACGCTTGGCGACCAATGGCGGCAAGGAAGACCTCCCGCCATGCTCATCACCGTTCCAGGGGAGAAATCCGCAAACGACACCTATTGGCTAAAACGACGTGAATATCACTTTAAAGACGAAAGGGCTTCTAACAAGGTTTTTCTCTGAGGTTTTTCTTATCCCAGCAAAGCTGGGATAACGGTCGCCGGTGGGTTAACTGCTTGTGAGATAATATGTACTTCACGATCTCCAGAGGATCTCGCTTGTAGTCGATAACGACCTCGTTTCTTCTCCAGTCTGAGCTTCGCTTCATTTTTCATCAGGTAGCAGCAGGATTCTCAGTTCTCCCATTCGAAAGTCATTTTCCACCCATGTTCTTCAAGTAAGTGAGAACTCAACAGGTTATCCGGTCCAGTAGGCGTATGAACAGTACCAATCAGAGTCAAAACTTCCTCTTGGTTTCCGTTTAGATTGGTCACAATAACTCGCACATCACCAACCAGCCGTTCTCCTTTCGGTTGACCATCGAAGTCGAGAAAAAGATGTTCTTTATCTCGCTGTGGGTTGTCCAACAAGCTCATGTCAGTACAGACATGTACGTCAGTTGCTGTATCCAGAACCCACTCTGTCATTCCAGAATTCCGAGAACGAGTGCCAACTGCAGTCGCACCAATCTTGCGCACTGTTAATGCATCAACACTCTTCTTTCCACCTTTATCTTCACCTCCTTGCTTATGCTGCCAACGCTTGGCTTCCATACCCGCAGATTGTTTCTGGTTTTGAGAATTATCATCAGATTTTTCGTTAGGGCAGTTAGGCCGAATGTGGCCCTGCTCACCGCACTTCCAGCAAACAACTATCTTGGTTTTACCAGAATTCCCATCCTTGTTCTTCTGCTTTGCCTTGTATCTCCCTCGACGCTTCTTCTTGCTATTTCCTCCACTATCAGCTCCAGAATTCGTCTTTGCTTACTAGTAGATTCAATCGCCCTAGGAGCATCCGCGACATTCTCGTCCAGAGCCTCCTCCGCAAGGAGAGCATTCATCACTTGCGCGGATGTGGGTGGCATCAGTTGAGTTCCAGGTAAGACAAGTGCAGCATAGTGGCGTGAGAACTGACGCACAACGTCTGGGTGTGTCCGAGTCACATTGGCCAGAAGAATTTCAGCAAACTCTCCGTCACTTATCACTTTGCCATAATGTGAAAGTTCTCTACGCTTCAACTGGATATCTCGAAGCCAATCAGTCGTTTCCAAATCACGATTGTACTTACTCGAGTATAACTGTTCCCGAGCGAAAATGTAGTTTGCATACTCTCGCTTGGTCTGCTTGTTCTCAAAGCGAATCCACATATCCTTCGCAGAAACCTCGTGGCATATTAACTCCGCGTCTACCTCAGGGATACCACGTAACATTGCCTCTCGAGCGGCATTATCCCGTGCGTCAAAATCAGCTTGCAGGTTTACATCGTAGAGTGGACGTATCTCCGTACCGTGAATTAAACTCCACAAACCTAAGCGAGTCAAATACGTCTTCAGCTGCACCGCATAAAGATCAAAACTGCTCTTCATTACAGGAGGTTTGTTCGAGATGTCCTTAATTCCACCTCCACCAACTCCAACGGGGTGACTAATATGAGTACCAATTGTTCCTGAGCCATACATACCTGTAGGAAATCCATATCCGTAACTGTGTGCCATTCCAGTACCAGGCAACGTCGTAATGGACGGTATGCTCGTGGCCCCAACACTAGCCACAGAAGGTTGAGACCCCATTACCACGGGTAGTGGCATTGTTGCTTGTCTACCGGTCATCACACTTGAAAACGTAAATCCACCGGACATGTTGCTCCCAGTAGTACCCAACACTCCAGTAGAAGCTGCCGATGTAGTTGCTGTGGGTATTACAACACTAGCCAAACTCGATACATTTGGTCCAACGCTTCCAGCTGCCGTTGTTCCCACCATCGAGGTGCTACTTGCTGACGAGGCAGCAGTACTTGTCTGTGGTGTCGCCATAGAGAAGGCAACACTGAAGCCTGAGAGTGTTAGTTCTCATGGTCTTCGACGCTTGGGCTCAGTACCTATTAGCTTTAGGCACAGAAGACACAAACAACTGCTCGCCCACTCAGCACAATTGGGATTGCGAGAGAACTACGACTGAGCGCAGTCTCTGTTATCAGTAGGCTACAGTATACAATACTAAACATAAATATACTTTGCGACGAGACTCAGCATTACCAAACCAGAATTCACCACTTCAACTGCGAAGAGAGACTTGGAACACGACAGACGCCAACTGCCGTTGTTCACACATAGTTCTTCTTAAGGCCGTGAACACCTTCCGTCCGTGGGCATCTGCCGTCGGGGACGTCGAAGGGCATCATGAAGATCTTTGACGACATCGCGATACACTGTCGGTTAGATAAGTCGTATGGCTTAAAGAAACCAGGAACAGCAATGCGTACCCGCTTCACTAATCCCATCATCCAGTACAGAGTGTCAATCGATGCGCAAGTCGGGGTCAGTAGATGAGTATGCAGAGCGCGAAGTGCTGCTTCAGAATATTGTAGCGCTAATTAGTGACTGGGGCGAAAAAGAAGCTCAACGTAAGGAAGAACGGACAGCCAAGCAGCGCGGCATTGAGAATTCTGGAGAGCTTTTTACGTCCTCCGCTTCATCGGCAGTAGCTGAGGCCCAACAAACATCGCGCACGTCTTGAAATGGCTGTCACCACCACCCATCTCAACTCAAATACAGCAGGGGTAGGCTTGAGGTAACTGGGTCACTACCCATGTTTGAGTTGAAATACAACCCCTAAACGACGTCTACCTCGAACTGAAGCACGAAAAGCAGGCTCCGAAAGTTGGCTCAAAATCAAACAAAAATTGTACGGTTAAAAAGCTGTAATCGCATGCTATCGATTGAGCCAATCAGCGATTAATTTAGATTGGTTTCAACGGCACCTTGGTGTCAGGCTCATCAGGAGCAGCCGAATAGCAGCTTTTGCACTTGTTGGTCTTTTGTCTTGTCTTCCTGCTCCTTGGGTGTTGTGCAGGTACTCCAGCGTCTCCTTGGTGCGTCGAGTGTTCTCGTTCTCCAGCAAGAGGTAAGAAAGGAAGAGACTTGTTATGTAGAAGGTAAATTCCAAAGTAATATTGATTGTTATTAGGAGGAAAGCCTCGGGCACAAAACCTCCTTTAGGCTGGACCCATCGATCAAGATGGTCACTGGCCTTCCTGTCACTCAACCGTGACGGACCTGACACAGGCGAAAGTTCTTCTCCGGGAAGTCTCCAGAACCCGTCGGCTCAAACTCCCCCGGAACTAAGCCTGCGTGTCATTGCCAACATCAGCCCTTGGCCGAATCACATTAGACAGTACTTCCGCTGGCTTCGGCTTTCGTCCGATCTTCTGCCAACGTTTTGCGCTGCTCAACCACAGCTTCATTACCCTGGCTCATGGCCACGCACTGCTTGACCACAGTGTCAATCTCTTGGCTCTTGGCCATGTACTGCTTGACCGCAGCTTTATTCCCATGAATCTTGGCCAGACGCACGCTTCAACGCTTACCACGCCTTGACCATCGTGCAGACGCTCAGCCACGCATTCCTCTGTGTTCTGACGCTCCTTGGCACCCTCAACATCCTTCACCCCGAGTCCCGCTCGCAACTTTTCGAATCGCTGCGGGCCCAGTGCCTTGGTGAACATGTCAGCGACGTTATCCTCCGTCGAGACGTATTCGATGTCCGCCTTGTTCTTCAACACCAGCTCCGCAATCTTCCGACTTTTCTTAGCGTAGCGCTTCACGCCGTCGCAATTACCGGCGTCGGAACAAACTTTAATAGCCGCTTGATTGTCCATCAACAGCTTCCCAACCTCGGGCTTGAACTTCAGCTCCTTGAGCAGCTTCCTCGCCCAAAGTAATTCCTCCACACATGTACTTGCAGCCACCAACTCTGACTTACAGGTATCATCCGTCACGGACGCCTGCACCTTGCTTTTGAATCCAAAGCTGTGGCCATTCAGCTGAAGTACGTAGCCAGTAACCGATCGTGACGTATCCGGGAAGTTCGCATGGTCCGCATCGCAATATGCGCTCACTTGTAAACCCTCGTTCAAGTCCGAGTCATTCGCCACGTAAACCAGCCCATACGTACGTGTACCCTTCAGGTACCTCAGCACCCTCTTGGCAGCCGCAAAGTTCTCCTTTGTGTAGCTTCCTGTATGTCGACTTAGGTTCCGCACCGCATTAGAAATGTCCGGGCGGGTACACGTCACAAGGTTCTGCAGCCCACCAACCAACTCCTGGTACTCCAAGTTCTTATCATTGATCTTGCTCTCATCCCGCTCAATCGACAGGACTTTCTCGTTGTGCTGCTGCGGCGACCTCACCGTCTTCGCATCCTTCATCTGGAACTTGTGCAGGATCTTATCAATGTACGCCATCTACGAAATGCACAGCTTCTTCCCAGGCACGTAATCCACCTCCATACCCAGTAAGTAGTGCACTCGTCCCATGTCCTTCAACGCAAACTCGACCGCCAAGTCCTTCTTCATCTTGTCGATGTCACAGCGAGTTCCAATGATTAACATGTCGTCCACATACACGGTCACCATCACGAGCCGTCCGTCAATCCACTTGTAGTACAGGCCCCCGTCGAACGCACTTCGCTTCATGCCAAGCTTCTCTAGGCGCTTGTGCAAAGTCAGATACCATAGTCTAGCAGCTTGTTTCAATCCGTACAGACCCTTAAGCAGGAAACACACCCTGCCAGTTCCGTCGTCGAACTCCGTAGGCTGCTCCACGTAAATCTTTGCACCATCCATATTGCTGTTCAGGAATGCCGTCTCAAAGTCACCTTGATCGACCTCCAGTCTAAGCAACAGCACCAGCAAAAGCACAATCAACATTGTCATCCAGCGTACTACAGGTGAGTATGTCTTCCAGTATTCATGTCCAAATCGTTGTTCATATCCATGTACAACCAGTCTCGCCTTGTAGCGCTGCACTCTGCCATGCTCATCACGTTTCATCTTCAGGACCCACTTGGTAGTCATGACCTTGATCCACCGTCCATCGTCGTCCTTAGGGCGATTCACCAGCTTCCAGGTTCCGTTCTTGATCAAAGACGCGTACTCCTTCTTAAGAGCATCTTCCCATTCCTTCCACTGCGGCGAATCCATTGCCTCATCGACGTTGGCCGGGTCTTCAACTTCAGCACCCATTAGCAACTGGTAGTTACTAAGCCTTACATTTTGTCGTCGCACTCGGTTGGACCTTCTCACTGGTTGTTGTTGCTGGTTCGCAGCACGCTGCCGTCTCGCTCTTCGTCCAGCAGGTCGTCCAGGTCTCACTTGTACAGGTTCTTCTACGACTTCATCTCCGTCCGACTCACTCGACGAACTTTCCACATTGCAGTTGTCGTCATCCGCCATGCACTTCTCATTCACGTCTTCTGGCAAACTCTCCTTTACTGCCCGCATTTTCCCTTCATGCAAATGCTCTTCTACCACAAATTCAACCGGCAGAGGCACGAACGGAATGTGCTGATATGTCTTGTGCTGTCCAGCTAGGAGCGCGTCCAGGTATTTCCTGCTTACTGTCACGTCCTCACGAAACTTTACATCTCGCGCCTCCACAATCCTCCCAGTCCTCAAATGCAATAGTCGATAACCTGGTAAGGTGTGTGTGAATCCCAGCAATAACGCCGGGTCAGCCTTCGGGCTGATCTTATCCTTGCGCTTCGGTACATACACAAATCCAATAGCACCACAGACACGAACCTTGGTCAAGTCCCGCTTCTTGCCGTACCACTTCTCCGATGGGGTCAGTCCGTTCAGTGCCTTGGTCATGCTCATGTTGTCAATATCCACAATGTACTGAAACACCTCAGGCCACAGCTTGCTCGGCATGTTCGCCGCCTGCATAGCTGTCCGAGTCTTGTTGGCCAGTACACCGTTCAGCTTCTCCACAAGCGCGTTCTCTTCGGGTGTGTACGCGTGAGTTGGCACAAAATCAACGCCGTGCTCCTCATGAAACTTCTTAAGCTCCGTGTTCACGAACTCACCACCGCCGTTGCTTGAGAAAGTCTTTATCCGATGACCTTGCGCTATCAACTTCTTCATCAGCTTCATCGTGTTCGCGTTGGCATCACTCTTATTCACAATCGGGTAGCACCACTTATACCGTGAGTCCTCGTCCTGTATCAACTTAAAGTAGCGAATGCCTCCAGACCCAGGTATGTACTTGCCCCATGTCACATGTATCCGACATCAGACATTCGTAGTTGATCGTCGTCCTCTTGTTCTTTGCGCTCTTCTTGTAGCTCATACGCCGTCGCTTCGCCGACATGCAAGTCAAACACTGGATCAGCTTCTTGAAATGTCCATGCCGTCCACCAACTTCTGGTCCACCATAGCCTTAATCGCGGCCACATTTAAGTGTCCCAAGCGCTCGTGCCACCGCATCATCGGACTGGCATCGGCGTTCAACGTGGTCATTACCATGTCATCCGGCAATCCAGCTTCCAACCAGTAGTGAGAGCCACGCTTCACGAACTCTAGTCGTCCAATAGCAGAATCCAACCAACACTTGCGAGGCGTTACTTCAGCCGAACTGAACGAAGGCGTCCAACCCTCACTCTCCAGCTTGCCTAAGCTTATCAAGTTGACGCTCCCCGCAGGCGAGAATTCCACAACCTGTAGCTCGACTTCCACCATATTGCCGTTCTTGTCTGGCAGGTTCAGCTTCACCGTCCCACACATTACACCTTTCGTAATCTCACCAGTCCAGACCTTAAAACGTTGCCTTCGACTTCTTCACGCTCGAGTACAAGTTCTTGTCGACACATACATGCGTCGACTCCCGCAGTCCAGCATCCACGCGTTTCGATTGCCTGCGCCGTCGACCTTCGCCACCATTCCAACCATGGGAAAGTCTCCGTCGTCTTCATCATCGTCGTCGCTGCTGCTGCTACTTGCATATCGTCGTATAATTTCTGGTGCATTCTCGTTCAGGATTAGCTTATTATTCTTCACACCTGGTTTGTCTTCATTCTTTGACTTCTTCTTCTTCTTGTCCTTCTTGTCGGTCGTCGACTTCTTTTCGTCGCTCTCGACCTTCTTGGACTGATTCAAATAGTGCCAGCACTTGCTTGAAGTATCCAGGCTTGCCACAGTGGAAACACTTGCGTTTCTTCCACGCTCCCCCGCTCCGCTTGTTCCTCTTTGTCTTCTCTCCAACAGCAGGCGTAGTGCACATCACTGCTTGTGGCTCACCAACTTCACCGCGCATTGCTTCAGCCATTCGAATCCTCTCATCCTTTGACCTCAACGCGTTTGTAAACTGCCGCAGCGTCAGCGGCGTTCCCTGCCTTGCCGGCAAGTCGAATTGCTCCACGAGCTCTGGATGCGACAGCGTCACGCCCATTGTCAATACTCTCAACATCTCGTCTTCGTCCACTACGTGAGTTGCTCCAATGCTGCCAATCTGCTGCCGAAGTCTGTTCATTGCCGTCAGATACTCGGTCAGCGGCTGGCCTTTCACGTGCTTGGTATTGTAGAGTTGCGCCCGCAGCATCGCCACGTACGAATAGTCTCTCTGCGTCTTATCAGCTGTGATGGTATCCCACATCGCTTTCGCGGTATCCATCGAGCAGATCTTGTTTACTTCGTCGTCTTGACACCCGCGTAATCCTCGCAGGATCGCAGCCTTAGCAAGTCGGTTTCTGTTGTCGAATATTGCTTGTTGGTCTTGATCGTTGGCGTGGCGGGTTTCCGTTCCGGTCACGACATCCCACGCTTCACGTTCTTCCAGATACAACTGAAGTTCCACCTTGTACAACTCGAAAGTCCCCTCAAACCTTGGGGCCTTGGAGCTACCTCGAATCACTGGTTGAGCAGCAGCCATGTTATCCCGCTGCAGTCGTAGTCGTAACTTATTTACTCGATCACAGCCAAGTAGAGCTTGGGCTCATAACCTAGCAGCTTTTGCACTTGTTGGTCCTTTGTCTTGTCTTCCTGCTCCTTGGGTGTTGTGCAGGTACTCCAGCGTCTCCTTGGTGCGTCGCAGCAAGGATGCCAATAATCGTTACTCGAACTCGCGAATTGTTTCATAGCCACATCATACATCATTTCCATGTACGACTTGGGTTCAATATCTAAGCCTCATAGGTATGAGCTTCTGTTGCTTTCTCTCGTACATCCCCACTCGCAACTTGATCTTCTTCCCGACCCTTGCCAACGAATGCACGTAATTTTCAAACGCAATGTCCTTGAGCCCGTCGTCTTGGAGCAAGTTGGCTTGGTGCCACAGCTCTTCGTAGTAGGACGGCTCCACAATATTGCCAAGTTGCCTCAGCGCATAGTCCGAGGTGATCACATAAACCCAATGTTTGCTGTATATGTACTTCTTCAAGTCACAGAAATCGTTTTTTGGGATCCCCGTCATGCGTAAGCGATCAACTTCACTCGTCGATACAGCCCTGTACTGCGTATTGAGAAGTTCTGCAACCGCCGGTACAACCAACTGAACAGCATTGTCGATCGAGTTCTCCATATGCTCTCTTTCTGATAAGAAGTCGCGCAAATTTCCGCCCGAGTAGAAGTATTTGTCCGAGATGTCTGATTCCGACCACTTACGATACTCGCCAATCTTTTTCAGATCCGCTAAAGACCAAAACGGCACAAGGCATCGTTTTAGAAGGACGTCATTGTTCTTGAATTCGTAATCAACAGAGACGGCAAGCAGACGGAATCGTCCCAGCGTTTCAAAGCGTTTTATCACCTCGTCACGCAGGAGAACTCTTGAATTTCCAGATCAGCAATATCCCGAATAGCTGCTCCATACTTTCTCCAGAATACGGGGGGTTTGTTCTGTGCATCGAGGTACAACATGGAATATCCTGCAGGCTGACATGTTTTCTTTCGACCAAGGCCATATAGAACGCAAACAACACAACCAGAGCGTTATTTTCTGAACTGCCAAACGACTCAAATTGAGAGTCACTCAATCGATGCGTCTTCTTGCTATACCTTCGTCAACGCTCTGTTCTCGAAGGTGAGGTCGGATGAGGAAATTTCTGCCAGGAAACCGTCCTCGAATTCCGCCTTCACTGCGGCCCGCAAAGCAACAACATCTTCAATGTCAACATTTGCAGCAGTAACATTGATCACCGGGCTACCGTCCTCGTCAGCAAGCTGAAACCACTTCCTCATCATCACTTACGCCTTGTTCTGCAATCTCATGAAAGCTACTTGAAGAAAAAATTCCTGAGTGATCGATAGAAGTTGATCAACTATGCGTTTCACCGCTTTATTTTTTGTTTATCTTTTTCTCTGTTTCTTCCTGTTTTGTGTTCTTGTAGTTTTTTTCTGGCCTTCTCAAATTTTCTTCATGCAAATATGTAGTTACTAGGATATCACGACAGCTAACTAGCCATCATCCTTGTATTCAGTCCACTTCGAGCGCTGTAGCATCGGTGCTACCGTACTCAGTCACGTCAGTTCCGACGTGGAGATCGAACACTGTAAACAATTCACTCGCCATTCCCCCGAGAGTTTCGTAGATCGGAGTTTCTCCTTGATCCAGTCACTGGTATTGCCACATCCGAAGGGACTCGCCCATGATTCGACGGATCGCTCTAGTAGAGTCACGGCCGAGTTTTTGCTCGATCAGTCGATCGTTGAATGTGGGGACGATAGGCTCGTTATGAAATGCAGCATAACTGATGTCTGTCAGGGAACGCACATCCAATTTGTTGTACTGAACCAACGAAAACTTCATCATATCTTCCAGCTCTTTTGTCACTGCCCGCCCCTTTCTCTCATTCGTATCAGACCAGGTCCGAACCAGGTTTCCAAGAGTATTCACAAACTCGTCGCGGGCAAACTCCATCACGTTAGCTTTCTCCTCGACGTCTTGAAAGATATCAAATTGCCAGGAGTAACTAAACTGCTGGGCTTCGACGATGTGGTCGACATGGTATTTCTCCAGATCCAAAATTTCCTTCCCAGGGTTGTACAGGTCGCAGTCACCGTAGAGCTCACTTAGTGGCTCCAGGACCCGGTTACGAAGGTATTCTTCGCGAAACTGTTCAGGATCACAGTAGCGCTCTTGAAAACGTTGGTCGTGCTTCACCGTGCAGTACGGGTACTCCGGGTCAGTCACACGGCGGTAGCAATTGTCTCCATTGACCTTGCATCCTTCGCACACAGTCTCGGAGGGTGTCGCCCAGTCTTCGTGTGGGTTTGACAATAGTAACCGTGTCCATTCACACTGATGGGTTTCGTGCACTTCTTTCCATCAGAACGTTTAATGGCTCGACACTTGCCCTTCCGCTTTTTGTGTAGATCGCAGTGTCCCGTACCCGGGATTGCAGGACCCATTCCAGCGGTGGTGGACTCGAGCCAAGCTAGGATGAGGACCCGACCTAGGACCCGTAGGATGGCTACACCACCCAGAGGCTACACTCCCGGTACCGTTCCTGTGGTACCGTATCACTAGGGGGATGTGCCCCTTGGAAAGATGGCGCTAGACGCTCGTGATCCGGAAGCGTGGAGGTCCGCAGAGCTGCTCGGACCAATGGACGCCCCTGAAGGTGGGAAGATGCTACTCTCGTTGGGCGACAGGTGACTACTGCAAGGACGGATGGCGGGTCATAGGCCCCGGTGTGCGAGGTGGACGAGGTGTCGTCCCTAGGAGCGTAGTGCTATCGCTCCCCCTATTTCTTTTAGTTGCGAATTTCCCTGGTCGAGAGAAGACGAGAACAAATTTACGTATTTTTATATTACTAAAAGCGTTCTACCAGACTCTACTTCGACAGACTCCGAGGCCCCACTCAGGACTGTACTCACCCAAACAGCCACAGGTACTGACCCAGCCGGGGAGGTGCGCGACATTTGGTGGAGAAGCAGGGTACCTGTTAGCTGGAGAAGGTCCCGTTTGGCGCACTAGGAGTTCCAGAACAACCACAGAGGTAGCCGCGAAGTAGCAAGGTCTCGGGGTAATCGAGTCAGGAACGGGTCGTTAACACGCTTGGCAAGCCAGAGGGCCATTTACAAGCCAAACGCGTGGAGTGAACGTCGCCGGAAACACTCACCGACGAGAGACTACTGAGGCGCGGAACCGTTCTGCCGAAGTCGAGAGCGACCGAAGAGTCCAAGCGGACCGTTCGAAGGAGACAGTAGCCGTCGCTACTATAGCCAAGTGCTGTGCGCTTTATCTTTGAGTTGATTCCCTGGGTGGGACCTCGACTTTACGCGAGCAGCAAGGAGGAAGTCCCGGAGGACTACATCGTGAAGGTGACGATGGAGACTCTCGGGCAAGGAAGCAACCCCTACGGGGCAGCCCCAGAGGGGGAGAGAGCGTTCTCAGGCGGATCTGAGGACGGAAGTGGGGGACACCGGTCGCTGGGCTCAGCGGACCGTTACTCCCGGGCAGGGAGCGTGCTGGAAGGTGACGCTCCGGATGTGACGACGACGGCAGGCCTCAGTGCAGTGAGGTCTACCGTTCTTCAGTGGGCGGCCGGAGGAGGCAGAACGTCGACTGAACAACCAAGAAGTGTGGCTCCCAGAGTGGGATTTGGGAAGTCCGAGGACCCGAGTGCGGGCGACGCTTCAAGAAGAACGGTTCCTTCAGGGGAAGGAGCCAACCCAAGTGAGTATGCTCGGGGAGCGCCCCGACAGCATACACCCTACGGTGAAGATCCCTTCGGCATGAACCCTCCTGAGCCGCTTGAGGAGAAGCCGAGCGCCGAGGAGCTCACCTACCGAGATGAGTACTACGGCCGTACTAGTAGAGATTCGGAACGCTACTGGCAGGCAGAGCCTTCCGCCTCGATGCCTCCGGGAGCGTGGAGTTCCACCGGAGAGACCGTTCAGGCCCCAGTAACCTGGACGCAAGAGTACGCTAGCGAGCGTGCTCCTGGATATTCTGCGTTCGCTGAGTCGTCCCGACCGTCGATCCCAGCGTGGGAAGGAGTTAGTGACCCTGTGAAGAACGCTTCGTCGGCCTCGAAGACGCCTCAGACAAGGGGCGCGATAGCGAGTTACCGTAACGTAACCATGAAGAACCCTTCGAGTCCTGGAGATTATGGGCTTCACGGTCTGTTCCACCCGCCGGCCAGTCGGGTGCCTGTCAATCCGAAGCCGTCGACGATGATCTCGGCTTCTTCGCACCAGACCCATGCTTCAGTGGGCGTCTCGACCTATCCTGGAACGGTCGAGGACCCTGTGCACTCGACGCAGCCTATGGGGGTGCCACCACGACAACCGTTGGCGCGGCAACAGCTACCGTATCGTCAACAACCGTTCCAGGCTCCGGCTCCAGTCTCGACAGCCGCCCCGGTGATGCCCTCGCAGCGAACACCCGGGCCCCTGAAGACGTCAGTGATGAATCGAGGGACGTATTACCCTCGGGGAGGCGGTGCCCCGAGCGATCCACCGGGACAGCTCCTGTCGTCGGCCTCCCTTGGCCACCCCGGGATGTACCCTGGGCCTTCGCAAGTTGGAGCAACTACTGGAGCGTGGCATGGGTACGCTCGCCCGCCTGCTCTTGGGCACGCATTTCAGCCAACTCCTACCGTTACTACTCAGCAGCCGTTCCCGGCCGTGCCGCCCTCGCAACCTGCTCAGCCTGTGATCGGTATGCCGACGAGTATAAGGAACGCTATTAGGATGCTACAACCGTTCTATTCGGACGACTCCACTGCTGAGAGAGCTGGAAGTTTCTGGGAGTCGTTTGAGCGTGCTACAGTGGGTCTAGACGATGTATTACGGTTGAGCGCGTTCCGTGAGTGCCTCAAGGGCAAGGCTGGCGACCAGTGGTGGGTGCACTCGAGCATCGATGACTTCGACACGCTGAAGACGCGGTTCTACAACCAGTTCATTTGTCAGACGCCTCAACAGCGCATCGAGTTGCTGAAGAAGACGACCCGATCGAGGGGAATGTCAGCGGAAGTGTGGGGTGATCTGATCTCTCGGTTGTGTGACGACGCACGCTGTTATGATCCGGATATGCGTTACCAGTACTTCCTGTCTGGGTTGAGAAACCGTGAATGGAAGGCCACGCTTTCGAACGCTATGGTCGACTCCATTCCTCAAGCCGTGACCGTTCTGCTATACAAGAACATGCATCTCCCGGTCGAGAACGACGCGGACTTCGAAGACGCGACGTCCTCCAAGGGTTCAGAGAATACGATGATGCAGCAGATGCTGAACTTGATGCAGCAAACGCAGAACATGTTGGCTCAACAACAACAGCAGCAACAGCAGCAGTACGCTCACTCGAGCGTTCCGCAAACTGCTCCTACCATTGCTGTGGCTCACTACGAGGATCCTGCGTTCGAGAACGCTCCGCCCACCGTGAATGCAGTTGCTCCTGAGGGCCCGGTCAGAGGAATACGGCAAGGTCCGGACATGTACACGCAGGAAGGGAAGATAGTTTGCGGTCGATGCCACACCTTAGGGTGCAACCGCATTAACTGTCGTCGGGCTGGTGCTACTTGCTCGAATTGCAAGGTTAAGGGCCATGTGTATTTGGAATGTGAACAACCAAGAGGACAACAACAGCAGCAGAACCGTTCCAACTCGCAACCCGCTTCAAACAGGCCGACGAACGGTTATTACAGGAACCCTGGATGCTTCCTCTGCGACGGCACTGACCATCGAGTGGCCAATTGTCCAACGAAGAAAATACTTACTCAACTGTCGGCTCAAAGCAAGGCTGGAGGCTCGTCCGGGCAGGGACCAGCGTCTAGGCGACAATGAAGAGGACAGGAGGGAGAGGAAGGGGGTGTCGACCCTTCCTCTTGTCTGACGAGCGACATGTCCGAGAACGCTTCTTCCTTTGAAGAAGGAGGGAGTAGAGCGTTCGGAGGGGGAGAATACGCGGTTACCGCCGTAGGATTTGAGAGTGAAACGACTGAAATTGCTGTGAACGAGACTGTTACTGAAGAAAGAGGAGAGCGTTCAGAGGAACGTTGGGAACGCCAGGGTCAGAGGATCCTAGCAGAGGCGAGCGTTCCCGAAGAGGAGAACAACTACAGAGAAGAGCGTTCAGAGGAACGTTGGGAACGCCGGGGTCAGAGGATCCTAGCAGAGGCAAGCGTTCCCGAAGAAGAGAACAACTACAGAGAAGAGCGTTCAGAGGAACGTTGGGAACGCCAGGGTCAGAGGATCCTAGCAGAGGCAAGCGTTCCCGAAGAAGAAAGCAACTACGGTGAAGGACGTTCGGAGGAACGTTGGGAGCGTGCGGGTCAGAGGATCCAAGCAGAGGCTAGCGCTCCCGGAAGAGAGTTCATCTACGATTATCGAGAGGCTTCGGAACTACCCAAAGAAACTAGAGAAGGAACGCTACTACCAGCAGAGTACGAGGCCGCGGTGGTCTCCGAAGGAGAAGAGGATTACTTTTGCGATTACTATGCAGACTACAAAGAGATCGCTAGTCTGGAAGAAGGGATGCCGGTTGAGTTGACCGCGCAACTAGGAGTCGCTGGTAGCGTTCAATGGGACGAGAATGTTCCTGAAGAAGCTGGAAAAGATAATGATAGCGAGACTGTTCCTGAGGTAGGAGGAGTTGTGGAGGGTGACATCAAGCGGAACGCTGAAGAAGAACGGTACAGAGTGCCGCCAGGTTCTAAGTCACCCAAGTTGGAGATGTCTAAGGAGTCGACGGAACGGTTTGACAGCGATGTGAGTGCTGTTCGAGTACTGTTCCAGGGACCCGCGTGCAAACACAATAAGGACGCGGAGAGGATCTACGTACGCTTTTTGGCAGGCTCTATGTCAAGCGAGGAACGAGAGCGTGAAACAGAGGAGGGAGAAGGTGCAGGAGAAAACATGGACCAAGTCGGGGAGTCGGTTAGCCCACGAGAAGACAAAACCGCTGAGGTAGCGGATGAGACGACGACTAAGGGCCCCGAGGTTTCTGGACGAAAACCTGACACTGAAACGCTCCATCTGGAGAACGCTTCGTATCCGGACAAGAATGAAGAGTCTGGCGAAGAACGCTACGTAGAATCTGGGGAAACGGCTACCTTAGCGTCGGGGGATATAATGGAGAAGAGTAGCGAAGGGGCAAACCCTGTCGCCGGTGAGCCCGGGTCCCAAGCTGGGAAAGTGACTACTAGAGGGAGACAACCCAGGGCTAAGTTCTTCACAACCGAGGAGTTAGACGCATTGGAAGAAGGTCTCGCGTCTACGGTTGGAGAAGAGAAGGAGGAGTTCGAGAAGGAGCTCGAGGATCGCCTGTTCCCTCTGGATGAGGTAGAACTGAGGAGGCGTGTGAAGAAAAACAAAGAAGGAAAGAAGGAATTGACTCTCGCGGAGCTGAGCTGCATCCTCAGCATCCCCGAAGAGACGCTGAAGAGAACGAAGGAGTCGTCGCCCGGTGAGCTGTCGACGCCAGAGTACTGGGTTAAGTGGTACGCTTCCACTCTCGCTGCCTCCGAGGCTGCGAAGCGTGCTAACCGTAACTTCAGCAAGGAACCGCCTGACGAAGACGCCGTGGCGAGCGTTGTCGTCGAGGATGGCCGGGATTCAGACCAACGAGACGTCGGCGGTGGACGCAAACTTCATCGAAGGTCGTACAAGAGGGAGAAGGAGAGGACGAAGAGGAAGTTGGTGCCAAAAGACGACCCCGTCGAGACTGAAACCGTGGCCGAGAACATCGGGATTCCCTTGAGGGAACCCGTACCGGGAACGCAATCGTCGCCTTTGTCGACCGTTCCCGTGCTGGACAAGATCGACGCTGACCCTCAATGGAGACAACTAATCCGGAGAACGGTTTATCAACTCATTGGCCAGGAATTGATGGTCAAGGAGCGTTCCTGTGGGTCCTGCCAAGTGAAGATTCGGGGTAGGAAAGACCTGAATGGCGTTCGAGACCGCTGGCTCGACTTCCAGTTGTAGTCCATGGACAGGAAGATCGAACCGTTCCTCCAGCAGGCGGACCCTCACCTGAGTGAACCGTTCAAGAGTATGCTTGTTCAAGAGATCAAGAACAACTACTTACGCTTCGCCGACACCATCCGGTGTAAGATACTTGAGAGGACCCCGACTTGTGAACGGTGTCGCACGCTCGTGAAGAACCCTGAAAGAGGACCGTATCTACGAAGCGTGTCGTTCGACTGCTCGGCGTTGTTCGCTAATCGTTCTGAAGCGTTGGGAACGCTCAGTTCGAAGGAAGGTCAAGCGAACGGAGTGTACGAGTACGCTCATGCAGTTTCGGACGACCGAAAGGTTAAACCCCAGAAGGGTGGACTCAGGGAGGTTCTAGGGCCGAGGGCTGGCGACTCCGAGGATGAGGACGAGGTAGTCCCGGAAGGTAAGCGAATCATCGGCTCCGTCGGAGGGGTGGAGTCTCTCTCTGTGGGTTACATTGACTGCCTGCCGACAGCTATGCTGATCGACTCCGGTGCTGTCGCGAGTTTGATCGACTACCGTGTGCTGAAACGGTTGGGAAGAGCGGACGCTCCGATGTCCCCGTACCCGCAAGGATTGAAGGGTGTTTCGGGTCACTCGCTGCGAGTACGCGGGATGGTCGATCTACCCATGCGACTTGGGTCCCGTGAGATGACAAGACCGTTCGTGGTCGTCGACAAGCTGCATGTGGACGTCATATTGGGGACGGACACGCTCAAAGCGTACCGGGCTGTCGTGGATTTAGACGCTAGCACCGTGACTCTCAAGGACACTAAGGAAGTGTTCCCCATCGGATCGCCTCGTGTGGAGGAGATGTACACGGCCCGAATCAACTCGACCGTTCGACTATGCCCGGGAGGCCAAGCGTTAGTGGTCTCGGATGTGCAGGGAGAGGCGGCCGATAACACTACTGTGCTAGTCGAGGGTTACGTGGACCTGGATGAAACTGTGAAGGTAGCTCGGACCTTGTGCACGATGAACGACGGCAAGGTGGTGGTGGAGGTCTGTAACGCTTCCACTGAAGACGTGATCATCAAGAAAGGAACGCTTATCGCGGCCGCCACGGTCGTTCCGGAGTCAGCCTTCACTTTCGAGGATGCAGAGAACGCTTCGAAGCGTGGATCGAACTGGGTAAGTTCGATCATCGGCGCGGTTGAGTCGCTACCTGGAGCGTCCATAGATCCCATGCCTGAGTTGAATGAGGAGCTGAAGAAGGAGTTCGAGGTGGATTTCACGGACTCCAAACTATCGCCCGAGCAGCAGGGGCTGTTCTCGGAGCTGCTCGAGTCCTTCTCTGACATGTTTGTGGAGACTTCGATGAAGCCTGGCAGAACGGATCTATTAGAGTTCTCGATCGACACTGGGGAGAACGCTCCTATCAAGCAAAGACCGTACCGAGTGTCGAGAGCGGAAGGGGATGTCATGGAGGCGGAGATCCAACAATACCTCGACTTGGGGATCATCCGACCGTCCACGAGTCCGTGGGCGAGTCCTGTCCTGATGATACGCAAACCTGACGGCGGGATACGCTTCTGCATCGACTATAGGCGCCTGAACGCTGTCACCATCAAGGACTGTTACCCTATGCCCCTTATCGATGACATTCTAGATGTCCTGGGGAACGCTAAGCTCTTCTCGACAATGGATATCGCGTCCGGTTACTGGAACGTGCCTATGGCCGTGGGGAGCATCGAGAAAACGGCGTTCACGTGCAAGTACGGTTTATTCGAGTGGTTAGTTATGCCTTTTGGCCTATGTAACGCTGTGCCTGCCTTCGAGAGACTCATGGAGAACGTGCTCGTGGACCTCAAGTGGAGGACGTGCCTTGTGTACTTGGACGACTGCGTTGTCTTCAGCGAGGACTTCCCGACGCACCTGGTAAGGTTGAAGCAGGTGCTGGAACGCTTCCGAGCGGCCGGCTTCAAATTGAAGATGAAGAAGTGCAAGTGGGGGCGTGACCAGGTAGCGTTCTTGGGTCATATTGTAACGCCGTCCGGCATCCTGCCGAACCCTGAGAAGGTGAAGTCGGTGATGACTTTGAAGAACCCGCACGACCTTCATACAGTGCGAGCGTTCCTGGGACTTACGAGCTACTTCCGTCGCTATATACCGGGCTACGCCGCTATCACGGCGCCCATAGAACGGTTGAAGGGGAAGGGAGTACCGTTCAAGTGGTCGGAGGACTGCGAGTCGGCGTTCCGACAGCTGAAACGGAGGCTCGTGAAGCCGCCTATCCTGGTGTACCCGGATTTCTCGAAGCGTTTTAAACTGTACGTGGACTCCTCCACGTTGGCGATCGGGGCGTGTCTTATGCAGACCGTGGAAGGAAGGGAACGCGTGGTAGCCTACGCTAGCAAGTTGCTAGTTGGATCCGAAAAGAACTGGGTCAACAAACAGAACGGCACCTCGGAGATTGAGTGCTGGGGCATTGTTTGGGCTACGCGGAAGTTTCGTTGCTACCTCGATCGGCGTGAGTTCGACCTGTACACAGACCACAAGGCGTTGACGTGGGTCTTTGACGAAAGAAACCGTACCAGTAACGCTAAATTGGCACGGTGGGCTATGGAACTCTCCCAACTACGATCTAAGGTGTTCCACAAGCCTGGAACGGCTATGGGCCACGTGGATGGACTCTCGCGTCTGCATGCGGTGACTATTAACGCCGTTTCGATGGCGGATCTGCTTAACGCGGCCGATCCTGTGGAGGATGGTCCCGACGAAGTCGGGGGGACCGCCGTGCCAGGAGGCGATACTACGCGGAGAACCGTTCCTGAAGACGGAACGGTGGAGGGAACGGGAAACAGTGAAGCTGGAGAGCGTGGTTCCATTCCGGTCGGGGGGTCAGCTCGTCGTAACGCTGCTCCTCCTGACCCCGACGATCAACTGTTAGTGTCCCCTGTGGACTTGTTCGGCCTGCAACAGGAACGGTTCCTGGACGAGCAGAAACGGACGCCGTGGATCTTGGCGATGATCGCGTATCTCCAGGATGGTGCTCTCGCCTTTGACCCCCAGCTACGGGCGCGGAAGTTGTTGATGGCTCCTAACTATGCCGTCAAGAACGGCGTGCTGATGAGGAAGGTCTACTTGAAGGCCCGGGCCGGACCTGCTAGTTCTATTGAGGTGCCAGTGATCCCGTTACCGTTTATCTCAACCGTTCTGCACCACTGCCACACGGACGTATTGGCAGCCCACGTCGGAGTGACGAAGACGCTGGACAAGGTCCGCAAGCATGCGTTCTGGCATGGCTGGAAGCAGGACGTGGCGGAGTACGTGCGAGAGTGCACGATCTGTGGCAGCGGCAAGGGCTACCGTCCGTGGCGGAACGGTCTGATGCAAAGGATGCCGGTGCATGACCTGTCCGGACCGTTCTCGTTGCTGGTCGTGGACGCTATCGGACCCCTGGTTACGACGCCTCGGGGCAAGAAGTTTATTCTAGTCTTTGCCGACTACTTCACCCGCTGGGTGGAGGCGTTCGCGATCGAAGCCTTGGGCACGATCACCTTCGTCGAGACGATGGTGAATGAAGTTATCTCGCGGCACGGAGTGCCCGAGAGGTTGCTTAGCGACCAAGGATCCAACTTTATTTCGGAGCTGGCGCGCTCGTTTTACGAAACGCTTGGCATTAAGAAGCTGTTCGGAGCCGCCTACCACCCGCAAACTCAGGGATTGGTAGAGCGGTTCAACGGAACGCTTATTGGCATGCTGAAGATGTTCGTGAATGAGGCCCAGACCGACTGGGATCTGTATCTACCGCGCGTGCTGTTCGTCTACCGTACTTCTTATCACGAAGCGTTAAAGGACTCGCCGTTCTTCTCGCTGTACGGTCGAGATCCCGTGTTACCGCTAGATCTAGCGTTCCTGAACACGGATAACAAGTGGAAAAGCAATGAAGTGGCCGCCTACCGACGGCGTTTGTACCTGTCGCTGAGGGACACCAGAAGGATGGTGGAGCGTCAGCTGCTGAAGGCGCAGGACCGGCACGCTGCTCGCCTTGAGGAGCAGGTGGAGGTGAAGTTCGAAGAAGGAGACCCGGTGTGGGTCTACCAATACTTCCGAGCTCGCAGAGGCGAGCGTACCACCAAGAAGTTAGCATTCTCCTGGCACGGTCCCTACCGCGTTGTAGGAACGGTGGGCGAGAACGCGTACCGGGTGGCGATCCCTTCGCACCCGAACCGGGTGGTGACCATCAACGTGAACCGTTTGAAGCGTTTTCGAGGACGCTGGAGTCGACCGTACCCGACGGAGGTGCCTGAGGGTGTGACGTCCCGTCCTGGTGTTGATGATGAAGGACCTCTTGAGGAGGCCGACCTACCTTCGACCAGCTACGTGGAGCGGTTGGTAATTGGTGGTGAAGAGACGGCTGTCTCTGGGACGAGCAACCCGGTTGTCGACATCCTGGCTCGACGGAAGGAAAACGGTGTCACGCAGTACTTAGTACTGTTGGCTACCTACGAAGTGAGCTGGAGGCCTGCTGCTACGCTTCTTCCTAACTATCGAACGCTTCTGCAGGCGTTCGATAACGCTCGACGAAAGGAGAAGGGTCTACCTGAACTGCGTCGCAGTGCACGGTTGGCGGAGGCCAACGTCGCTGTCGACGAGGATGACATGCTCTTCTAGAGAGAAGAGGGGGGCTGATTGTCTGTGTGGTGACTATTACGGACAATGCGAGCTTGAAGAACGAGGGCGAGAAGAAGGCTCTCGTGTGGTGGCTTTATATTTGATTATATTTTGGAGAACGCTCGGTCAAGGAACCGTGCCTACATATTGGAGAACGCTCGGTCAGGGGACCGTGTTTACATTCTTGGATAATGCCCGGTCAGAGGACCGTGCCTACACATTGGAGAACGCTCGGTCGTGGGCCGTGCGTGCTTATTCTTGTCGAAAAACTCGCTGTCGAAGCTGTACGTGCACATCGATGCGTCCGCGGTCGGGGACCGTAATTCTATCGAAGAACGCTCGATGTGAAACTGTATGCGTGTTGGAGAACGCAAAGGGACCAGTGTGTTTATATTTTGGGGGAAAGAAGCTACGAAAAACAAATGAAGACGACTAAAGCAGAAAGGAAAAGAGAAAAGATTATTATGAAGGTTATGCAAGGAACGCTACGCTACCGTTCCTAGAAGCTCGGGACACTACGAAGTGCTGTTACCTCCCGACAAGTCGAGGATCTTTTGCTTCTTGGCTGCAGGTTTCTCCTCGTCCTCGTCTTCGTGAGACTCGTCGTCGGACTGATGCTCATCGTCGTTCTCGCTCGCCTCGGAATCACTCTCGTCGCTGCTGCTGCCCAGAAAATCGTCTGACGTCTCCTTCTTGACTTGGGTAGTTTCCTTGGCCTTCTGGTCGCGGTTGGACACTTCGGGTGGGGGACTCGGCTTCTTCGGGGAGTCGGCCTTGGCCGGCGAAGGACTGCGAGACTTAGGCTTGGACGGCGTGGGCGCTTTCGCCTCGGGTGACGATGGGGAAGCCGGCTTGGACTTGGTCGGCGAGGTGTTCCCTGAAGCAGCAGGAGAAGCGTTCTTGGGGCTGGTCTTGGGCGTCGCGACAGGAGAAGCGTTCTTGGGAGACTTCGGAGGAGTCGCAACCTTGGGGACCGGAGGGGACGTTTCCGGGGAAGCGTCCGGAGCCACCGAGAAGTCGCTGGAACGCGTCTTTGGCGAGGATCCCGACTTAGACTTGGACTTCTTGAAGTGGGGAACGAGAAGCTTGGGATCCAGGCGCCCAGTACCGCGAGCTGTCGGACGGCCCTTGCGTCGGAAACGATCATAGCCGCCGACCACCTCGGAGGACTCGAGCGCTGGAACTGTCGTGGAGATCTTGTACGAACCGTTCTGGAGCTGCTTCACCATGCTCTTAGCCAACGCGACGATGCGAGAACTCTTGCGAAGACACAGCCAGGTGCCTTGGTGAGTGTCCACGGCCCACCCCTTGCGAGGCGTGCGATCGGACTGGATGTCGATCAAGCATCGGGCCAACGCTTCGTCGGAAAGACGATTCTCCACCTTGATGTTGTCCGGATCCAAAGCCTCCGTCCAGTAGAGAAGGTCAGGAACGTCGGAGAAGAAGTCGCGGTCCAGGAAGAACGGTTCCAAGGCGTGCTTCATCTTCTTTTCGTACGCGGCCTTGTCCCTGCGGCGAAGAGAAACGAGACTGTCGATGATCGGGCCATGGTAACCCGGGCCTCGCGACTGGTTCCGTCCCGGTTGACCACCCCACCACATCAGCAGCTTGGAGTCGTGGCAGTCCTCGAGGAGCTGGAGGAAGTTGTAGTATCCCCACGTCTCAATGCAGAGACTCAGGAACCTCATGCGCCCGGCGACCGCTTCCATCTTGGCCTTGCGACGACGAGTCTGTGCGGCTGAAGACTTGAGAGGCGCGTGAAGCTGCCATTCCCAGAAGACGGGGCGATCATGGTTCCACCAGCGCCAGTGAGCTCGGTAGACTTCGGGGTACGCTTCAGGATCGTACCATAGACTCGAGCCCTCCCACGGATATGCCAACTGGAACGGTGTCTTCCCCTTCTCCGCGGCGTCGCTGTAGAGCTCTTCAAGGTCGTCGTGAATCTCTTGGGGCGTGGTGACAGCGAGCTCAACAGTGAAGAACGACTTCTTGCGCTCCGAAGAGGACGAAGGCGAAGAGTTTCGAGACCGTTCCTTGCGTTTCTTGGACGAAGATGACTTGGGAGTGGACGTCGTCTTGGAAGAGCCCAGGGATGAAGCGTTCTTGGTTGAAGGACCTGTGAAGCGAGGATGCAACTCGGCCCTCTTGCTGAAACGCTGACGCGAAGGCTTGGGCAGTACAAGTACGGGGCCCCCGAACGCGTCCGAAGCGTACCCTGTCTGGTCAATGACAGCTTCGGCGATGTCGTCCAGGATGTCGAGCCCGGTGGAACATTCATTGACGCTCAACAACTCCCTCATCTCGGACCAGAAGGCGACCTGGGCCTGTGTGGGCGTCATGCCTTCCTCCTCCCTCTCTTCCCTCTCATCCTCCGCGGCGTAGCGCTTGACGAGACGCTTGAACAGCCCGTCGTATTCCTCCTCGAGCCTGGACTTGCCCATGACGACGTTGTTGCCGGTGGTGTTATCGGAGTGGAAGGAACTGTGATGTGGGAAAGAGCCCCTTTCTCGTTGGGACTTTGCGAAAGCCTTCTCCGAGAAAGTGAAGCGTGTGATCCAAATGGACCGATTTTGACTACTAACTACGGTTGGTGGGTGGATTGGACTATCGAGTCTCGGTGGTTGAAAGGAAATACCTTCGATGATGCCAGGTGACTGGTTTTGGTACTGCAGCGTGCGATAGGCTCTGAAAAACAGACCGAACGCTCGAGTCGGAAGTTGCCGAAGGGGCCATTTCCGTTTTGGTCTCACCACTCGCAAGAAGGACTGATGGACGAGTGGGCGAGCTTTGTGCTCGTAGAATACGCTCGCTGGGAGCTATTGCCGGTTTACTTGGGAACGGTTCTCATCTGGATTGTGACCACGCCCCTGAGGAATGTGTTCTGGACGTTTGGTGCTGAAGCGTGGAGAGTGACTCGTTTGAACGGTGGTATGTGGCTTGACTTCACGGCGCGATACCAGGAAGTGATGCGGAACCCTGCTTTGCGTCAGTTGAACGGTTTAGCCTACGGTTTTGCTCTGTGGAGCGCTCTCTTTGCTGTCCCTGTTCAAGTATTGGAACAGAACGCTCTCGAGTACGGTCGCTATGGACAAATGCACCGAAGTTGGTGGGTTGCGAGACAGATCACGTTCGGAGAGTACGGTCCCGACCTTTTGCTGGAAACTACTGAGTCAGCTAGACGCTACTACCAGGCCTGGAGGGAGGGAAGCGTGAACGCTTGGAGACGTGTGTATGCTGGCGTGCAAGGACTGTGCTGGATAACGCTTCTAACGCTTTCGATGGTTATACATCTGCCAATGATGCTCTACGATCTACTGGAGTTTGTGCTGTGCGGAAGCACAGGTGTGGTCGTGGTGTTGGCTGTCCTGAATGTGCTGAACTACGGTGAGAGATGGACTTCTTGGGGGTATAATATCACCGGAGTCGTGGCCGTTGTCGGTCTAGTAACGCATGGATGGCGCCTGGGAGACCGTGGAGGTCGTCTGCGCAAGATTGCTCCTCGAGGAATCATTGAAGAAGCTTTGGACAGCGTGCAGAGGAACGCTGACGAGCGTTACCGTGCGGAGGAAGCTAGCCTGCAACGTCTACGTGGGCCAGAAGTGATGCCCAAGGAAGAGGCGTCTAGTGAGGAGAGTGATCGCGGAGGGAATGAAGAGTCAGCCTCGTCAGAGGACGAGCCTGAAGAAGGACCTTCACCTGCCGCTAGCGTTCCTGCTCGTCGAGCTTCGATGCCGGAACACTTCACGACGGCCGACGCCTACATGGTCGAATCGCTACGGGGCTTGGCTGACGAGTTCCAACACCGTGTTCGCCGAGGACGGCGAACGTCTAGTCGGGGGGAATGTCCCGTACCCGGGATTGCAGGACCCATTCCAGCGGTGGTGGACTCGAGCCAAGCTAGGATGAGGACCCGACCTAGGACCCGTAGGATGGCTACACCACCCAGAGGCTACACTCCCGGTACCGTTCCTGTGGTACCGTATCACTAGGGGGATGTGCCCCTTGGAAAGATGGCGCTAGACGCTCGTGATCCGGAAGCGTGGAGGTCCGCAGAGCTGCTCGGACCAATGGACGCCCCTGAAGGTGGGAAGATGCTACTCTCGTTGGGCGACAGGTGACTACTGCAAGGACGGATGGCGGGTCATAGGCCCCGGTGTGCGAGGTGGACGAGGTGTCGTCCCTAGGAGCGTAGTGCTATCGCTCCCCCTATTTCTTTTAGTTGCGAATTTCCCTGGTCGAGAGAAGACGAGAACAAATTTACGTATTTTTATATTACTAAAAGCGTTCTACCAGACTCTACTTCGACAGACTCCGAGGCCCCACTCAGGACTGTACTCACCCAAACAGCCACAGGTACCGACCCAGCCGGGGAGGTGAGCGACAGCAGGAATCCGAATGAATCCAATGCCTTCCGCATTGTTTTCCAGTTTTCTGCGCATACGCTTGGCAGCCAGTCGTCCTCTGTGGCTCGAACACATGAGAACAACGCCCCGATCACTCATGGCCTTCTAGAGCGTAGGTGTCAGATTTTTTTTTTTCTTATTACAAAATACGCTCACTGATTGATCACCTTTTTGGCCAATTATAGCAGTCAGAGAATAATATTGGCATCGCTGCAATTATGGCAGCTTGTCGTGGCTTAACTAAGCGTGGTCAGCCGTGTGCCGTGACGTGGGGGCTTACCCTTGAAGGTTACTGCAAGTTTCACGTGCCTAACGCTGACCAGTGTCGCGGTATTGCGCGTGCAACAGGTCGCCGCTGCCAAATCAAGTGGAATCTCAATAATGGTTACTGTATTCACCACCAAGGGCAGTCCAGAAGTCTCCAATGCATCGCCATCGCCCAAAGCACCGGCCAGAGATGCCAGAACACTGTGGGGATCGATTGTGAAGGGTTTTGCTCAGCACATAGCCCATCCAATGCAAGTACACCAACTTGTCAGGGGACAGTAGCCAACTTAGGAGTTCCCTGCAGAAATCCTGCTAAACCCCGGTACAAGTACTGCTGCTCAACTCACGACCCATCGTTCAAGTACTACTCGCCGAATTTGTTCGGAGACTCGAAGCTACGAAGTCACAAGGAAAATGGAGTGGTCAAGCTCTACAATAGTCGGGATTTGTATCATGGCGACCGACTCAACTTGGAAAAGAGCGAAATGGACCATATTCTTGAGAAACAATGCTTCTCATACGCCTTCCACTACATTCCATTTCGAGATGATGGAGAGGATGCTGAGTTTCTAGCGTCGGTAGTGAGAGAAGATGTCGTGAACGAACTGCCCAACCTGTGCTTCACTCGAGCTGCCACGAACAAGATCAAAGGTGCAGCAGTTTGGAAATTTCTTGACGATTGTTTGACTGGTCACGTGGGGTATCGAGGGACTGCCACGTTCAACGATTATTTGTTGGCGGAGAACCGAGACGCTGTGCGACTCGGACGACAGACAACTCGCGTGATATCTGGCGAAATGGGAGTTGCACTGAAGTTCTGCCAGCGGAGACTGGCTGATCAGGGAGAAACGCCAGAGATCGATGCGCTTAGTGATCAGTTGCAGCAATTGTACGTGAGGATGCAGCTACACACAGCTCGGGGGGCTGTTGGTAGGACAATCGGACGGACGAAGTCGCCAACAAACAGTACCACACCTGTGAATGGGACGCCATTTGGATATTCTCTCGAAAATGTCGATGGTGTTGCTGAGACGTCCTTACGTGCCGATGCTGCAATATTTACTCCGCCTGTTGTTCCAATTGGGCTTCAATCTGGCAGAAATGAACAAGTTCAAATTGAGGATGGTAAGGCTGTGAAGGGGTCTAGTATATCTTCAGACGCCAGAGCAAACACTAACATTGACGGTTCGGCGACCAAGAAAGCTGACGACGGAGTTAACTCGACGTCTGCAGTTCCTGCTTCTTCACAAACGAAAAAAGCGAAAATGAAGACTCTTGACGCGTTTGCGGAGCCATTTATACCACATCCAGTGCACCGGAATGACTCTACACGGCAGAATGGTCGCAGTGCTGCGACTAACAAGATTGTATCTAGGTCCAATAACCATTGAGAACAGGGAGACGAAGGACAGCCATCACCCTTGCAACAGCAAGCAGGCTTACCAATTGTATTAGAACTATAACCTATGCAGATCCAATTCATGAAATGATGGAGTGATACAATATTCATTCACTGTCTTCTCTGCTCTAACTCATGCACACCATGCAAACTAAAAACTCTTCCAACTTACTTGTGGAAGATGGAGCCACGACGCAGCGCAGCGACGGCCTCTTCACGGTCCTTGTCGCTCAGAAGGTTGAGCACCTCGAGGATACCGGCCACAGCGGCCTTAGGGTCCTTGCGACCGATCTCCACAACCTGCGAGGCCATCTGCTCCTGGCGCAGACCTGCCACACGCGACGCGATCCATTCCTTGTCGCTCTTGAGCCACAGCAAGACATCCGAGTCGCCGTGCGACCACAGCTCCGACACCGACACGTTCTGTTGACGCGGCACACGGCCGCCGTTCACGGCCTCCGTGAACCAGCCCTTAAGAATCTGCTCTGAGCCCACGAACGTCGTGGCACGCGGGCCGCCGGCGCTGGCAGCCATGACCTCGCGACGAAGCGAGAACTCCGCGAGTTGACGCTTCAGACGCCAGTAGAAGAACTTACGCGAGTTCGACCACGGCACCACCTGCCGGATGCAGCCCACAGACTTCATACGGCCGGGCGTATCGTGCAGGTCGCCAAACTCCGTAGCCACCTGCACGTAGATCGGCAGGAGGGTGTCCTCGCGGGTCTTGATCTCGGCCGAAATCTTGGGTCCTTCGGTCTCCTTCTCCTCGGGCGACAGCTCCGCAAGACGAGCGGTGAGCTGCTTAAGTTTGTCGTCGAGACGGTGCATGGTCTGCAGAAGCTGCTTCTTGCGGTACTTGATCTCGATCAGACCAGCCGGCTCCAGCACACCACCACGGCCCTGCGGATCAGCGTACATTTCCATGATACCCTCATTGATGGTAGGGTCCACCACGGCCCAGGCGCCACCACGCAGCTCAGCGAACGGTGGGATGTACACGAACACGGGCTGCTCGTAGTTAACGAGACCGTCCACGATGGCCGCGCCGAACTTGAGCACCTCGTCGAACATGTCGCGCTGTCCACCAGAGAATCCACGCCAGTTGGCGAGGATGAACAACGGCAAGTCTTCACCCTTGAAGTCCTTGATGGCGGTCGCCGTCTTGTGAGCCGAGTCCGGGAACCACACCTGACCAGCCTGCTGCACCAAGTTCTCCTGCGACGCCGGAGTGGCCGGATCTGCTGGGATAATCTTCTCGGACGTGCGCACCTCAGTGACCACCACACCAACAGGGATACCACCAAGACGGCCACGACCAACAATCACACTCTTAGCCCAGCCATCAAGCGTCTCACGGAACGAGTCCTTGTCCATCAAACCCGACACCCACTTGCCAGTAGTCTCATCGACCTTACCCGCCAGGAGCGCACGCGGGTCGTACTGCGTGCTCTTGTCCTTGGGGGCGAAATCCACCGAACGCTCGATCTCGTCCACACCAGTGAGGTCGCGGATCGGCAACGGACCGCGACGCACCGCCGGCACGAAGCTCAGCCATTCGAGGATTGAGTAGATGCCCGACAAATGGTTCTTGGCAGTCAGGTGCGTCACACCGTTCGTGTGCATGATCTTCACGCCACCAAGCTGGTCGTTCGAGGTGTACACCTCCTTGCCCATGAGCTTGTTTAAAGCCTGGTAACCCGTCAGGATGATCGGCGAGTGCGTAGCGTTTTGCACAGTACGGTGACCCAGACGGACCAGGTAAGCACCGATGCCGACACTGCGGCCGCAGGCATACGTCAGCGTGAACACATCCTGGTAGGCGCGCGACGTCTCACCAGCAATGGTACCGCTGCCACGCAAGCACTCCACACCGAGATCGATCTCGCGACCAACGATGTCGTTCAGTACGTAGCGCTCCTCACCCGCGCTGGTGACCAGCAGCTCAGCGTTCACAGAACCGTCAGCCGATGCAGTCTTGTAGTCCTCAGGCGTCAGGTACAAGTACTCGAAACCCTTGGTCGGGTTGGTCTCGTCCTTCCAGCAGACCTTGTACAGAGCCTTGATGGACTCGGCCATACCGATGCGAGCGCCAGCGTTGGCAGAGAAGAAGAAGCGAGGGATGCCCTTGGAGCGAGCCAGCTTCGACGCCAGGTCGAACAGCGTGTCTTCGCGTGTGCCGAAGGAACCGGCCTTGAACGTAATGTCGTTGGCGATAATGATGATCTCACGTCCATCCGGGAACTCAGGCGTGTACAGCGTCAGCAGCCACGCCACCATGCCGATGTCGTTCTGGCCACGGGGACGCGTGGTCTCCGTGATGGCCTTGCCCGTCGCATCAAGGATCAGCTCGCGCACCTCCATCAACAGGTTCGGGATGGTGATCTTGGCGCCACCGCCGCGTGTGCGCTGCTGCACGTACTTACGCCACTGACGCAGCAGGTTGTACTCGATGAGCTCTAGGAAGTCGTACACGTACACCGTGTTGGACATCGCCTTAGCCATCTGACGCTTCTTGTCGAAGGGGAAGACGACCGAGTACGGAGTCGTAACAGGCATGCCGTCAAGCTCGCCGTGAGTCTCGTCACCGATGGAGGTGAAGATAGGCTCGTCGTGGCCAGCAGCCTCAACATACGCCTGCACACGCACCACGTAGCCAGTCGGGTTCTCGGCAACGAGACGCACAGGGATTGCCGGGGCCTCGCTGTTGAAGCGCGCGATGATCTTGAGCTCTACTGTCGACACGCCCAACTGCTCCAGGCGCTCGGCGTAGCGGTACGCCAGAATGCGAATCACGCCCTCGAGGTACTGGGGATCCACGATCGCCTGAGGCAGGATGTTCAGGTACACGTGGTTGTTCTTGGTTGGCAGCGACGACTTCTTGACGAGCGGGTTGGCTAAATTCACCTCCAGAGCGTTCAGAGCATCAACGAGCGAGCGCTCAGGGCCCGGGTACGCGTCGTACTGTGAGCGCGAGCCACTGCCATCGTGGTCAAGCTGACGCACCACTGCGCGCACGAAGATGCGCTGGAAGCGGTCGGTCACAATGTGCGAGTCAGACTCCTTCATCTTGGCTAGGTACAAGTGCACGTTCTTGTTCTCCGACGCCAACGGGGTGACGCTGTAGTTCTGCAGACGACGCAGCTCCAGCTTGTAGGCGAGCGGGGCCTCCATGTGACGGACGATCTTGTCCTCGCTGTAGTTCAGGCGGCCGGGGAACGTGTAGATGTTCGGGTACAGCGCCATGTCAGCGTTGTGGGCAGAGATGTTCTCGATGTTTTGCGGACGCACAGAGAAGGTCACACGGCGGATATTGTGCGAGCGGAGGCTCTGGTCTACGGACTTGAGGTACGCCTCAGCCTGCTCCAGCAGGTTCGCCTCCTCTAAGTGCTCGTCCACCAGGATAACATGCAGCACGTTCACAAGAGGGTCCTTTCGCACCGACAGTGTCTTCTTCGCGAGCGGGAACAGAGTCATCACGTCTGTAAACGCATTCTGGAAAGATTCCAGGTTCGTAAGACGAACGATGGCGCCGTGACGCTCGAAGTCCGGGGAGATCTTCTGGTAGCTCTCAACCGGCTTGGGCAGCGGCTTGTCGACGGTCTCCTGATCGTCACTGCTCTCCTCCGAGTTGTGTTCACCCAGGTCCAGCGAGCTAGCGGAGCTGTTGCGGCGCAGCAGGCTGGCCAGGTCGTCGTAACTCTCGGCAGGGGCGACACCGACTGCAAGCGCGTCGACAACCGGGGACTTGAACTGGAACGTCTTGGCGAAGATGTCGTTGAAGCTCATCGTCTCCATCGACTCGATGAGGTACGAGCGGTACACACGTTGCGCGTACAGCTCCAGAGCCAACTCTCGGATCTGCTGGTCTTCGTGGTCAAGGAGCGAGATAAGCAGGTCAAATAGCGGCTGCGACTGGTCCAGGAGGTTCGCGCAGGCCTCAGCAATGCTCGTCGATGAACCGTTGGCGAGGTAGTCCTTGAGGACCTTCTCCACCTGGCTGAGGCGGTCGCGGTACGACGGCATCTTGTTATCGATTAAAAGCTGACGCGCCTCCAGGGATACCAGCGAGTACTGTTTCTCCTTGAAGGTAGCCAGCTTCTCAAGTAGCGGCACGAATGCAGCGGCCTTCACGGACTTGCGAGGAGTGCTACGCGCCATCTGAGCTAGAAGCTGCAGCAGCAGCTTGTTCTTCGACTCCAACGCCTTGTGCGAGCGAGCAATGGAGAAGACCTTGTCCAGGTCGGACGAGTTCTGTTGGCGCAGAGCCATCACCACGTCCTCAATGTTATGCGAGTTCGCGTACACGGTTTCCACCGTGAAGTACTCGTTGATCAGGTCCGTCAGAACCGCCTCCTCGCCAGAGATTAAGCCGTGCTTGTACTTCGTGGCAATATCGCGCAGCGTCAGCACGGATGCCTCGAAGTCCGAGCGCTTACGGTCCGTATCGAGCGTCTTCTTGTGCTCCTCCAGGATCTCGACAACCTCCGCGACGTTGAACTCGTGGGTGGCCGTCGGCTCCTCAGACACAGCCTTCTTGAACGTTTGAATCTTGTCAGTGATCTTCGCGAAGACGTCTAGCGGGATGCGACCGGCCAGTGATGACATGGCCTCCTTGATCTCTTCGACAGGGAGGAGCGGCTCATTAAGCACCTGGAACAGGTCGACCAGCGCCTTCTGCGTGAGGTCGTCCGGGGCGTAGTAGCCCTGCAGCACACTCTTGAGCACGGCCACCGACTTGCGCAGCTTGTGTACCGACTTGGTGCTGTTGCCGTTGGTGTTCTCCGACGAAGGCAGTTTGCCCATGAACACATCGGACTTCTTAACACATGACGGGTCATCCAGCTCCATGGTAGCAATGCAGTCACCCGGCGCCAGGACAGCACCCTCTGACTTGAGAAGACGGATGACACCGGCCTCCGGGGTGAGTAGAGGCATGTACATCTTCATCACCTCGATCTCAGCGTACGGCATGCCACGGCGCAAACTGGCACCATCGTCCACCAGGTAGCGGGCAAGCTTACCGGCCGTGTTGGTCACGAGACGTGTGGGGTCATACTCCTTGGTGAACACGCACGTGTGGCTGTCGACGACAAGACGCAGGCCCTGAGCTTCCTTGGTAGCATACGCAACGTGCGACTTGCCGTTCAACAGAACCAGGAAACCACCGTCCGACAGCGTGCGAATCTCCACCTGCACGTACGAATCGTTGAGGAAGAGTGTGAACTGAATGGGGCCACTGCGGCACGCCTTGATGTTGTACTTGATGCCTTCGTAGATAAGCTCCAGTGATTCCTCCTGCGACAGCAAGTCGCTGTGCGGGATCTGGCCGCGCTCAATCTGGCTCACGTAGTCCTCCTGAAGGGCGTTCGATGCCTGGTACGCGCAGCACACAGCACCCACCAAGACCACCATCAACGGGTCCGGACGGCCCTGCAGACGCACTTCGTTGTGGTGCGAGATACGCTCGTCCAGCCACGACGTGGAGATGCGGTTATACTTGAAGTCGTCCGACTCCATCATGTTTACGATGTACTCGACTGTCGTATGGATATCACCACGGATAGACAGCTCCTTGAGCGCGAGGATCATGTTCTTACGGGCCTTTTCACGGGTCGGGCTCCACGAGAACAAGTGACCAATCTGTGAATCAGCGAACTCGTGCACCTGACCGGACGAATCCACCGAGAAGTAGCCCCACACATCGGGCGTACTGCGGAAGTTGAGCTCCTGAATGGCACCGCTGGTAGGCTGGAAACCGGCGTTCGGGTCCTCAGCGGTGATACGCGCGGCGATGACGTGTCCATGCGGGGGTTTCTGCTTCTCTGTGTCGAAATCGATCGGGGCCGTCTCGAACGCATCCTTGTTGTACAGACGACGCACATCGGGGATGCAGTGCAGCGGGATGCCCATAGCCACTTGCAGCTGGGCGGCCGGAAGGTTCACGTGGGTAATCATCTCCGTCACGGGATGTTCCACCTGAAGACGCGGGTTAAGCTCCAAGAAGAAGAACGAGTTGCCATTGTCCTCCGGCAGCTCACTGAACAGGTACTCAACGGTACCAGCGTTAACGTACTCGACCTCCTTAGCGAGGCGAGTGGCAGCGCGCATCATCTTCTCCCAAACTTCCTGATTGGGGGCGAGCACGGGGCCTTCCTCAACGATCTTCTGGTGACGACGCTGCACGGAGCAATCACGTCCGCTAAGAGCGATCGCATTGCCGTACGTATCCGCCAGCAACTGCACCTCCAAGTGGCGCGACTTTGGCGCCAACTTCATGACGAAGATGGGGGAACCGGGGATTTCACCACGCACAGCTTCCCAGGCAGACAGCACCTTGGACTCTTCGTGGACCATACGGATACCCTTGCCACCTCCACCTTCACTGGCCTTGATCATGACCGGGAATCCAATGCGCTTGCATTCTTCCAGACAGTGCTCGCCGTCACGCAGCATAGCCGCGTCGTAGATCTCATCGGGGATTCCGTCGTGTGCCTTGTAGTCGACTTCCATACCATCACCATTCCAGGCGATCGTAGGCACCTTTGCACTCTGCGCAATGATAGTAGAACCAATCTTGTCTCCCAATGCACGCATGGGCTTGCCCGGAGGGCCAATGAAGACAATCTTACGCTCGGTTTGAGCCAAAGTGTCCGGCAGAAGGGGGTTTTCCGAGGCGTGGCCCCATCCAGCCCACACAGCGTCGACATTGAAGCGTTCAGCGATCTCAATAATGAGCGAGACGTTGGCATAGTTGTTGTTGTTGGAGCCGCCGGGCACTTCCACGACGTGTTCGGCCATACGGATGTACTCTGCGTTGGCCTTGAGGTCCTCGGGTGTAGCCATAACGACGAACGTGACGACGTGTTCGTCAGCGAACATCTCGTAGCTCCAGCTACGGATACTGCGGATCGCCTTGACGGCCGAGATACCGTTGTTGGCAATGAGAATGGATTTAATGGGGCGCGTACCATTCTGCAGACGCACATACTCGTCCATACTCGCGTAACTCAGCGGATTGCTGTCACTGCGCGGCGCCGCGTCGGTGGCTGCCTGGACGTCTGGGATCGCTTCCTGGGCCACCATGTCTTGCGTGTCGGGTGTCGTCTCCCCTGCAGCTCCAGTTGTGGAATGGTCGGTCATGGAGGCGAGGAGGAAGGCTGCTTCGTTCTTGTTCGGGTGGCGGGCGTGCATGCGTTGTGCGTGTTGAAATCAGCATTTTTGACCAATGAGTGGGATGATTGGAAGATATGCATGTTGATTCGTTGAAATTGATAGATAGAACGTTCAAGTTTAACGGCCAGGCTGGTTGTCAGCGAGAGCTTTTAGAGCGACGTCATCGTTTTGGTGGCTTGGGCCACTGCTGCAGCGAATGACGTACGTCGCCAATACAAAAACGAGGTGAAAGGGAACGAGGAGAGGAGGAGATGGGCCGCCGAAGCCGGTGGACCAACGCATTCCTCTGGTGTGCGCTGTCATTCGACCCAGCCTCCAGACGCCATAGCTGATTTCTTTGCGCTTCGCTCGCTTTCTTCGAAGCGCACGTACGCGGATGGAGATCTGGAGGCACCGCTGAAAGCGGCGCTGTACCTCGATCGCAGTCAATTAAAGTGCCAGACCAGCCAGGAAATGCAATGCAGGCAAGGATGCGTGCGTGAAGAGCGTGGAAGTGTGTATCGGAACAAAATTGTCAAACCATTTTCACTCTGATGGCACGGAAGCCTTCATATTGTAGCTTGCTGGGAGTCAGCAATGCTGGCAGCGTGGGGCCAAGAACGCTTGTCAAAGTCAAAAGAGCCCGTCATTCGAGTGACGTCACCCTAGTGCCTTTTCGAAACAGTGTCGACGCGCCTCCCAAATGTCAACTCTCCTGTGAAATTATATATCCTAGGATAATTTATGCGCTAGGTTAAACTTTAACTTATTTTTTACGCTGATAATCAATATACCTTGTTAATTGTATGCATATCACTTTGAAATGGCTACTCATAGACGAGGCGTTGCGTTCCAGATGATGCCTCCAACGTGTCACACTCAGTGACGCGCCCTGTGTATCCATCTGGCCTGCCTCAAACTTTGAGCTGGTTGTCGGCACTCCAGTCATGTCGGTGAGGAGGTCTCTATTACTAGTGGTCACGTTAGCGTTGGCATACAGATCGGAGATGTTGATATTGAGCAATGGTTGTAGGTGGTGAGCAAGTCCACAGTGCAAGGCATCACTCCTCCCAGAGATTGATTAAGGCGCTGAAGATACGACAAGCAAGGAGAGTGGGGTAATGTTTGCAGTGTTCATGAAACTTAATTCACAGCTTTGGAGGGTATTGGCTAGCATAGATACCCTGTATAGTGCGGACCTGGTCGAATCTTTGCCCTGTGGAGCTGGTAGCTTCTGTCTGCATGTATTTTGTAGGTATCGGTGGACCGGCTTATGACTTCAACTTTAACGTGTATAGGTTATTCAGTTCTCCGTTTCAGGCTCGCTATATCCCTCATGCGCATGAGATATATAGCGAACCCCGGCATGAGTCATGCCAGGCTTATTGTCCGACACGTGAAGTGTATCTCAAACCTACCGTCTACATATTTGCGATAAGAGAAGGTCGATACATTAAACAATGTTAATTTCTGGAAAGCGAATGCAGGTTAACATGTTTAGTAAGAAAGGCAGCTGAAAAACTTCCGCTTTACTCCATCTCCTCCAAGCGATCGATCCCATTCTCCTCGATAAATTCATGAACGCGACTCGGGTGATACTTGATCTTCGCGTCGTTCTCGAGGTAATGCTCCACTGCGTACTTGAAGCATCTCCACTTGGGAACTTGTAGTACGCCATCTGTGGTGTAGTAATCGAAGACATCACCGAGCTTGATCTTGGCGTGTGCGTACTCAATTGGTGTAAGCCCGTCCCAGTGCGTCGCTACTTCGCCGATCTTTTGTCATACAGTTGATGGACTAATTGCACCAATTGCACCAATAGGTCTGGGTCCCTATCAAGTTCATACTGATACCCCCCCCCCCTCCCCCACTAGCTCAAGTTTAAATCTACACTCCCTGTCATAACTCACAAACCACGTATTTACGTCTCCTTGAACTCCAGTTATCGGTGACAGTCGCTCCTGTTCTGACATTCCAGAATGAGATCGAATTCAAGTGTGAGTCAGAATATAAAGTCTGGTATTTTCGTCTGCAGTTTCAGAATGAGCTCGAACGCCGGTCAGAACGTGAAGTCTGTGTTCTCACTCCTCATCGTACACTTCAATGTATAATATATTCATCTCCTCCGCCTCAGTCTCAAGTTCGTTGGGATGCCATCGGTAATACGCTTTCCAGAACAACTGAGAGTTCATGGTAGACACCACCCTGGTAAACCGTATACGCCAAATGAAAGATGACAGTGCAGGTCGTAGAATACCCCTGACCGAAACAGTAGTTTCATCAACGTATCGTGCACGTTTTGCATCCCACGCCGGTCTTAGCGTTGACAGAATCTTGTTGAAGCGGAAGCGCCAAAAGTGTTTTGCAAACACTGGACGTAGTAGCTGACGAACTGCTACCACTTCCTTCTGCAGCCAAATCAACGTATTTACATTGCTTTGCTTGTAGCGAAACACGAGCCAATAATCCGCCAACGCGAGATCATAGATGTCCACAGGTACAAGCTTCTTCTTTTGTTTCTGATTGAGCATTTGCTCCTGAGTCCAGCTCATGTCGAATCCACACACACATACCACTTGATCACAGCCTTCAACCTTTAGCAAAAGAACTCGACATGAACGGCAGCGCACAAGATCGTTGTCTTCATCGAATTCCTCAGCGCAGGAGTCATGGTGGCCCATGCACTTGCAGTTGAAGCAGAACTTGAAGCCACAGCAGTGCGTCTTGGTATTGGGTCGGAAGTACATCAACGATAGCAGCAGCGTAGCACGTCGTTCCGGGTCTTGAATACGCGGAATCGCCAATTCATTCATAACCACCAAAGCTTTCTCTTCTCCGAAGGTGTCAAAAGCATAGTCCAGTACGGCTCGAGGCTCCATTTTGTGTCGACAAAACCTCGTGCACATTTTCTTGAAGTTTTCAACCTGAGACGGTAGCAACGCGATTGGGTCCGAAGGTTTGCGGACTGGGTCAAACACCGGTAGGTGTGTATAGTCCTCTTTGTGGCAGCACGGCGGCAATAACGCACACGCCTGGCGGCACAAATTACCGTACGTCGTCCTTAACGTCGTCCTAATATCAACAGGGGCGCGACCTTCCCAGCAACTTGCATGCATTACGACGAGGCAGATTGGACAGCAAATGCGAGGAAGGAGACCGGGGTAGAACTTTTGCAGCGTCACCTCAACGTGACGGCCCAGACAGTGACGGCAGATGACAGCAGTGCAGCTCTTTCCACAAACTTTTAAAACCAGTTGGGAATCGTCGACATCGTCCAGGCAAATTTGGCACGTGGCTGCCATGATGATCAGCTTGTGCGCTAGTCGGAAGATTGTCGGATGTCGAATCTACAAAGTGAAGTGCGTGTAGCCGTTTGGGTTAAATCACATTGGTGACCATCACTCATGCAAAAACGTACATCACTCCTCGTAACTTCAACTTCGAACAGTATACTGCAAAACTATCGATCATTACACGTAACTACGTACGGCGTTTCTTCGCGGGCGCTTTACGTGTCTTCTTTGCTGTCGCAGCTGGGGCCTTCCGCTTCGCACCACCACGAGCTTTCTTCTGGAACTTGCTGACATCCAGATCTTCCTCGTCGTCTGGTTCGCTTTCGGCATCTGAAGGAGGTGGTAAACCATCGTCTTCGCCCTTGACGGCGGCCTTTCCTCGTCCTTTTTTTATGGTGGTAGATCCAAGTACCGATTCCACTACTGCCTGCGACTTGTGTGATGCCTTGTTATACCTGGGAAAATAATGGTGCCAGTTAATATGTGAATTAGATCAGATAGAAGCAGTAGGCACATGCATTCGGGTAAACGCTGTCTTGGCCTTTGTGTCGAGTTCCGAGTAGGAGTGGCGCTTAATGCCAGGGAACTTGAAGCTCTCCATTGACTCCGTCAGGTCTTCACGGGTAATTTCGCACTCGTCCAGAAGCTCAATCACCTCGTCAATGTTCTGAACAATAAACGCAATAAGATTCCAGTAAATAAAACCAGGATATCAAACAAACGTACGTCGTCTCCTGACAGCAGTTTCTTAAGCAGGATCTCCTTCATGTATGGCACGTAGTCGAGACGAATGACTGCGTAAACAAAAATCAATATCAAATGAGGAGTTGTCCAAAAGTTCTTAAAGCACAAGCAATATAAACCTTCTCGGGAACCGGAGGCGTGTGATCGCATTCGAACAGACAGTTCGCTGAGCAATCGTTTCGACTTGGAAGCCGATGAATTCTTTCCCAGCCACCTAAAAGTAAACAAAAAGCAAACAAGTGTAAGGACTACTATGTGTACCGACAAACCCGTAGCATGAGCGTACTTGGAAAACTCTGGGTGTCCGATAAATCCAGCCGAGTACACACAGGCGCCGACATTCATGGCGGCCTGTTTCGTCAGAAGATCCCAACGCTGCTCCACTCGAACATACGTGTTCAACAAGTCACTCTCCGAGATGAATTCTGATGCGTACATCGCTTTCTCCAACTTCTCGTCCGACGATATCTTGTTGTTCATGATACTCTGAATGTAGTTTTCCTGAACCATGAGGGGCATCAAGTCGTAGTCGACGAAATAAGCCTCGTTTCTTGCGTCAAAAGAGATATCACGCTGAAAAATCTGCTGGGTGGCGCTGAACGGGTTCAATCGTAAACTCTCGTCCTTGTTGTGCTGGGAAGAAGGGTTCACCATGTCTGCGTACGTAATATTCGTCGTGGTAAGGCGCCATCTTTGCATCTGCGTGAGCAGTTGTCGAATATCGTTGCCACATCGGTCTGCAGCCTCTTCGATTGCGTTCTTCTCCATGTGGAGCCCCTCCTTCAAGCCGATTTCCATCAGCCGCTTACCAATCTGAACCTTGGTGGGGCGACGCATGCGTAAATCAAACGAGTGATTTGCCAGCGACCGCACCTTTTGGCTTTGACGGTCATTGCAGATGCAAATGATTGGAGTTTTCGACTTCTTGATAAGCTGGATAAGCTCCGCTGTACCTCCACGATCACCACCAGACATACCGTCAACCTCGTCCATGATGATCACACGACGAGCGAGGTGCATCTTCTCCTTGGAATTCCCACTTGGAACGCCAAATTGAAGCGCCTGGGTACCTAAAACATCCTTCAGCCCAGTTTGCAGCATTTTCTTGCTTCGGGTGTCACTCGCGTTCAGTTCAGTACACTCGAAGCCGCACTGACGGGCGACCAGGTTTGCGATTGTAGTCTTGCCAATACCAGGGGGTCCTGATAGTAACACAGTCTTCGCTCCACGATTCTCAGACAATTTGGTTGTGAACGGGACTTTCTTGGTTCCTTTGACGTGCATCGCTTCCCAGTCTTTCAGCCACACCATTAGCTTCTTGCCAAGCTCAATGTTGCCAATCATGTGGTCGAGAGTCTGCGGCTTGTACTTATCCGTCCACAGTTCAACATTGATGGATCTACAGTACAAAATACACACGTTATCAGTTTGAATCGCATCAACTCTCACAGAAATTAAGCTGTCACTTACGTGTTCAGCTTCTGTTTGCCTTTAGAAGAAGCAGTTCTTGCTCCAGCAGCTTCTGCCTTGATCTTCGCCTTCTCAGCAGCCAAATCCTGTGCCTGTTGAGCAGCTGCAGCTTCCGTGATCAGGTTATAGAACTCATTCTGCGTCAAGATACGAACATTCTTGGCCACAGCTTCCTTGTACTTCGATCCGTCCGTCACTTTACCACCCTGCTCCAATGTAGTGCCAATCACCAGATACTTTGTGGTTCGCGTGATGCTATTTGCAACAGAACCACCGCAACTTTTGACTAGATGTACTGCATCTTCACGGGATAAACTGTCCAGTACTCCAGAGAACGCAAATGTCTTCCCATCCAGACAGCCAGAGCATGGAGCTGGCACCTTCTTCAACGCTCCTTCCTGCTTTACAGGAGCTTCGTCTACATCATCAGCTGTTTGTTTAGAAGAAACAGTGAAAGGCTTGATCTCTTTCACCTCAGACTTGACTTCCGGCATCTCTTCATCTTCGTCACTGTTCTTCACAGCACGACGTAGCCTCTTCATCGGCTGCTTCTTGGGCTTCTCTTCGTCACTCAGCATCTCAAAGTCCGAGTCTGAGTCTACACGTTGCGATTTCTTCTTAGCAGGAGCTTTACGCTTGCTAATAACCACGTCTCCATCGTCTTCACTGTCGTCCAGCACCACTACGTTCTTTTTGGCGGCTCGACGGGCTGCGGGACGCTTTGTAGGCGTCGGTTCTGGCTCTGCTTGCTTTGCAGCTACAAAAGTTCATATTAATTAACACAGGTATCAACAAATATGAGGAAGACTCTACAGCTACGTACACTTGGCCTTTGTAGCCATCTTCTTCCCACTGCTGCCATTGGTAGGAGGCTTCTTCTGGAAGAACGAGCGGATGTCCATCGCCGTTACAACAGTATGGATCTTCCTCTTGTGACTTTCCCGCCAATATTAAACAGCTCTTGTACAGGGAGATGAACTCTGCTGTTCTTGTAAAGAGTGTGGGATGTCATGTTAAATCAGTATTTCTACCAATCAAAATAAATGTATCCATTCCGTTTCGACCAATCAAATTCATGCGATAAACGGCAAACGTGTCCCTAGAGTCAGTATCATACGTAGCTCCTCGTAGTCATGGAGTTGTCCCCGGCGGCGCTCAAGTATGCGAGTCTGTGCGTCTTGTGCGTGCAGAACAGCCTGTTGGCCATCCTTATGAGACTCTCGCGTGTCGGTAATTACCCGCGCTTTAATCCCTCCACCGCTGTGTTCGTAGGGGAGGCATTGAAGTTAGCTACTTGTCTTGTTGTGCTCTTCCACGTGAGTGCATTGCATTGCTATAAGTAATCCTACGTTGCAACTGACTGTGTCTATCTATTCCAGGAATTTAATGCACTGAATGAACCGCAGCGACGGAAGCGCATGGGCGAGTCCTTCCGTACGATCACTAATGGGAAGGAGCTGCTGCGTGTGAGCATTCCCGCGATGCTCTACGTGATACAGAACAATCTGCAATATGTGGCGGTGTCCAACCTCGATGCACCTACTTTCCAAGTCATGTACCAGCTCAAGATCCTCACTACGGCTATCTTCTCTGTCGTGATGCTGCGGAAAACGGTGTTGATCACGCAATGGGGAGCAATTGTCACGCTTATGATGGGCGTTGCGCTTGTGCAAATGGATGACGATGCTTCAAGTGCTGCAAAGGCTGATCAGAGTGCACAAAGCACTACAAAGGGACTTCTGGCTGTTGTAGCTGCTTGCGTCTGTTCTGGATTTGCTGGTGTGTACTTTGAGAAGATCCTCAAGGGAACCAGTTCTAAGACGACACTCTGGGAACGTAACGTGCAGATGTGTTTCCTCGGTCTAGCTCTATCTGGTGGTGGTCTGGTGTACAACGACTTTGGCTCCATTATGACTCGTGGATTCTTCTACGGCTACCGCCCAGTGGTGTGGGCTGCTATCGGCATGAGCGCTTTTGGTGGTCTCCTAACGGCTGTCGTCGTTAAGTACGCTGACAACATTCTGAAGGCCTTCGCTACATCAATCGCTGTTGTGCTCTCCGTCATCATGTCGGTCTTTGTGTTCGACAAGGTGCCGAATGGGCAGTTCGTTGTCGGTGCCATTCTGGTTAATGGGTCCGTATACGCGTATGGAAAAGCTCCAGAATGGCGTAAAGATCATCTCGAACCGATTTTGCCTCTCACCGGTCTGAAAGACGCAAAGGAAACGTAACATGTTGCTTAAAGTGGCAGAAACTTCGCCGCAATTGTATTTGCTTACCTACTATAGATGAACTTCTTCATATCTTTGGCATGCGTTTCCTTTTCCGGCACGAATTTATCCGTTGCGAGTGACCTCAAACCAAGAAACGTTACCATGAAGTGCTCCGTTGCTGTCACCGTTGCCGTGCTAGTACAAACATGCTTCTGTGCTGGACTGGTGGCTGGTGAAGCTAATGGAATGCGAGAAGTTGTGATCGATACCAGAGGTGATGCAGTAATGGAGCTCACCGACACCCAGCCGGAGTATGCCACATACTGGAGCAAGGTAGAGATGGCTATCTCAAAGCAGTATCCATGTGCATTGTTTCTCATTCTCACTTGTATCTGTTAGGCTCAGTCGATACTTGTCGAGAAACAATTCTGACTAACCAGCAAAACTTCTATCGTAAGTTGCCATTGTAGTTTGAGGGTAACGCTACCACAGCTAACTACTTACTTTGTTGCTTTCAGGATGATCAAAGCACTGTGTGGCCTCTTCGATGGATTGAATTTCTCGACGGTAGCTGGCTGAATGAAATCCTGGTACAATGCGATCGTGATCCAGTCTTCAAGGCTGGCGTAACACAAAATCTCAGCGCAATGCAAGCCGTACGTACATCATATCCCCCAAAACAACCTTTAAACTGACAGATTCTTTACAGTTTGTAGCATTCGTGTCGATTGGATACGCTGTCATCGCCATGTGGCTCGGCCCAATAAAGCTCACACGCTGGCAGCAACGCACCGTACTCATCACGTACTCAGCTGCAGGTACTGTCCAGGCGATATTCCTGATGCACGCCTTTAGAGTATTGGACATCCACTACGCGTATCCATCAACTTTGGCACTGGCGGTCGTCTTCTTCGTAGCGTTCAACCTCACCAACGCTTTGCTTGTACTGGAGACCGATGAACCTGAAGCTGCAGTCCAAGTCCCAGTCCAGCAGACCATAGAGGCGTCTTCCACTCGAGTGATCACAGTGCCTGCTTCTAACAGTTTAATCCACTGATGTTTTCATTCATCGTCCATTGAGAATGAAAGCAGCTTCTTGTTGCTGAGTGTTGGTCGCTCCGAGCGTTTGCGCTTCTTCTTCTTTGTAGTGTCGGCATCTTTAACTGTACCGATTTGCACAACGTTTTGTGCTCCTTTCTTCTTGTTATCCTTGCTTTCTTCTTCATCCGATCCATCAGTCTTCTTCTTCTCTTCGTCTTTCTCCTTTTTATTGGCCAAATACTCGTCTATTGCCGCCTGTTGCACTTCATCCAGTCCTTCATCCTCTTCTTCTCCAGGTTTTGGCAGCGTTGCAAACTTGGCTTGAATCGCTGGAGGCTGGTGGTATTTCTGCAGGAATTTAGGGATCACACGCGTGAACTGTGGCCCTTTGCCTTTGCCCCGGGCCTTCCCCTTGCCTCCTCCAGTGGCGTTCAAGCCCCGCAGACTGCCATCCTCGCGCCAGTCGTCGTCCATGTGATTTTAACAATAGAATGCTAATTCCTATCATAATTATTCGAATAGCAGTGTTAATTTTTGTCGTCACCAGTCACAATCAACACAACAATGGCGAGTGGACTGAAAGGCTACTTGTACGCCCAGCGGTGGAACATCCTGCTGACGACGCAGGCTATCTTCACGTGCGGCATCGTGTACAACCGCTACCAGGAGAACCAAGCATCGCTGAAGACGACAACGCAGAAACTGCCACTGCACGAACGTGTGGAGAAGTAGAAGTGAATTCAATAAATGGTCTTTTTAGGACAATTCTTGATACAATGTACATGCGCACTGCTGAGTCGGTATTATGGTTTGTAAATCGACGCTGCGGAGTTGAAGAGAACTTTCGTCGTGATGAAAACATGCCAAAGCACTGGGAAGTACAGAATGCGCTCCGAAAGCTACATGTATGGCACGTCGCTGTCGAGCCTGCTACACTGTTGTCATTTCACTTGTTCCAGTGGTTCATGCCACCTTGCTAAAGGGCAGTAACGACTATTTTGCGCTATGTCTCACTCTGGAACGAGTGGCGATTAAAGTTGTGTGCCTTGGTGTCAGCATTGTCGACACTCCTTGACGCATATACACGAAGACCCATGCGCTGCGAGGTCCTCATTGAGCAGTATCCTGGCTTTGACCCATGCGTCATTATCCTGCCCTCGGACCATGCGGCATTACTGCATGTGCAGTGCATGCATCTTACGTATTATCCGGGATAGTGCAAATTTGTATGATGCGATAAGCCTTACAACATCATACAGTATCGTAAGCATTCAGTGCTTGATGTAACCAGTGCTGGAAAAGTTTTACTCGTAATCGCCTGTCCTTACAGTACTAATCCTGCCGGCACGGAGCCCTCGTTGTTGCGCTGGCATTCTCCACTTTTCGGTGCGTCGTGCACACTTTCGGCACGAAAGAATGAATGTTTTTATCGCACTGGTGCTCAATGCTAGCTTGCTAGTCATCGCCAATGCCGATCCTCGAGTCATGGTCGAATCAATGTACACCGATCCACAAGGTCTAAACGATCTCGCCAAGGTACAATACCAGGAGAGGGGAGGTAAATACATGGGCACAGCCACCGACGTCAAGCAGTTGGGTGACCCCTATTACGTTAACGAGCTTAACAATACCAAGGACTTCGGAATGATCACCCCAGCCAACGCCATGACGGTGCGTTCAGAATGACTCATGCCTTAGTCAAATATCGTGCTAATTAGTTTCGTGTACGCCGGATAGTGGGAATCAACGGAGCCAAAGCAAGGTGTCTTTACGTTTGACGATGCCGACAAAATTGTTGCTTTTGCCAACAAAACAGGATCCCGAGTACGCTGTCAAGCCCTTGTTTGGGTAAGTCGAGCCTTGTTTAGTACTGATGTATAAGTTCCAATTAACTGGCTTACATGTATATCGTTTGTTTTCGTAGCACAAGCAAGTTCCGGAATGGGTGCAGATTCTGGAGAAAGCAGAGTTACTGAAAGCGATGTCGAACCACATTACCAAGCTCATGACACACTTCGGAAATTCGTGTACGGCCTGGGACGTCATCAAAGATGTAATTGAAGAAGATGGCTCCTATCGGGAGTCTTTCTGGTACAAGAAGACGGGCAAGGAATACATCACGGCTGCAGTTACGACTTCCAACATCGTGAAGGCGAATCTAAGCTTGCAAGCTAGACTGTACTACAGCGACTTCAACATTAACGTTGTCAACAACAAGTCCGACGCAGTGCTGAAAATGGTTACGGATCTGCGAAGCGACAAACATTGGATCGAAGGTATCGGCTTCCAGTCGCACTATACCAACAACGACAGCGTTGCGGGCGCGAAAATAATCGAAAACTTGCGCCGTTTTACGGTGAAGCACATGGACGTAGCAATAACCGAGCTCGACGTGAAGACGAGCATGGCTAATCCTACCGTCAGTGAGCAGCAGCAACAGGTCGGCATCATTACCAATGTTGTCTCATCTTGCAAGAGGCTCGTCAGATGCGCTGGGGTGACTGTTTGGGACTTTGTCGACACGTACTCGCCGATCAAAGCGTCAGCACCCCTGCTATTCTACCAACCTGATGGACCCAGAACACCGCTCGTTCGGAAGGCAACGTATGATGCCGCCGCTACAGGTTGGATTCTGACAGGTGGGAAAAAGAAGTAGTTAGGACTGACATTGCCCAGGTATGTTTAAGAGCTTCCGGACCGTGAAGTCCCTTCGATGTTGTCGTCACAAATGCACACCAACGTTATTGAACGTCATTCGATTCACCGCTTCCTTAACACCATGTTTAAAACACCAAACCACTTGTTTGAAACACCAATCTGCACCAAAATGCGGCAGCCTCCACACATCGACAAGAAGAGCGTGAAGCAACGGCTGCGACAGGAGCAACAAGCTTGGTACGTCGTCAGTCTTCTCTCTACATTATTGCCAACCCGTTAGCTGCTCACAAGTTGCACGACGTCTTCTAGGGAAGACGAACAGCGTGCTGCAAGTGTCCAACAACCTCCTCTACTGCAAATTTGGAATATTGGAAAACTATTGCGCGTGTTGCAGGCTTCTGTAGCAGCTTCAAACCCTCTAGAATTCCTTCGACAATATGGTATTACTAGATATGCAGTTGGTAGTGTTGACCAGCGCCGGGCGATCTCTCAACCTACAGCATCGGAGACAGAACACGCCCCTAGTGCTGACGCTGTGACGTACTCGTCAACTCACGTGTGGATCACAGGATTTCTCCGTTTTGGAGAAGATCTGGGCACTTGTGACGTTTTAGAACTATGTGACGCCAATTCTAGACTTCCTAGTTTCTTGTTGGACCCAAGTCCGCAAGTGGTGGATCAATTGGTTTTGGTGAAGCGCTGGGTGCTAGTGGACAAGGCGTTCGGCGGTGTACGAACGACAAGTTCAATGTTTCTTGAAGTGCTTGATGAAAACCCAGTACAATTACAACCGGTGAACGATCTTTATGCGGATTGGACGCAGGAAAAGGTGATACAAGTGCTAAATGCCAACTACCCGACAAAAGACCCGCCAATGTACACCGGAATGGATAGATGGGCAATTGCAGCACGCCCGCGGTCAAGTGAAGCCAGTGGAGTAGTGTTAAACGAAGCAAATGCCGTGCAAACATCAATGCAGAACAGAAAGAAGAGGCGAGTTCACGCAGTTTTTGGTCGGGTGACGAGCGTGAGCCCTATCTCACGTCAAAAAGACCGCGCGAGTAGCCATTTCTTCGTGGAAATCGAGTGTCATCTGAACCGCGGGTCTTCAACGCAAAGTGTTGCTAATGTGATGTTTACTGGCGTCGACAGCATGCACTGGAACCTATTTATTCGACCAGGGAAGATCATACTCCTGACAGATCTGGTTAAGGTGCTTTCACGAGAATGTGAAATGTTTTTGCTGCAAATTACACTTGGAAAACAACGAAAAGACCCTGGAGCAGATCCCCCGAAGACATCGATATTGCTGTGGAACGTACCCAACCCATCGCCAGAGCATGCAATGCAATGGATCAAAGATTCGTTTACCTCGTACTCGAAGATTTCTCCTCAGTGCACAGGAAAGCTTCTGGATTACGAAGGCCAAGTCTCTCGGATCCTTTGGGACGAGTGCATTGAGCTCGAGGGGCCTGATAAAACGCGGGTGATAATTTGTCTATTTCATTTCCCGTATACTCATGAGTTGATCCGTCTTCGCAACGGAGCTACCGTGAAAGTCAGTAATGCCCATATCCTCCGCTGGCCAACTCCAGTAGGCGGAAAACTCGTGTTAGGGCTGTGTCCTCGGAGTCATTTCACGATTAGCAGCTACGGGGACCCGAGTGGTTTTTGTATCACGATGGGAACTCGTTCTCATCGAGGTAGAGCGCACAAGAAGTGGTTGAGTTTGGGTAATTTCCACCATCAATCGATGGTTTTATCCATGTGGCTTTTGGAGGTTCTGGAATTGCTGGATGCAAAGTTTTTCTTTGGAGGAGAGGGGCAAACGAGGTCTACAATGACTGGATTATCATTTTCACAAGCACGACGGAAAGCAACTTCTTTCGTGGCGAAGAAACTCAATATCTCACTGGTCAAAGGCCATGATCAAACATCCTTTACGCTTGGAGCTCTGTTTTTGAAATGCCACTCCGAGAAGCCAAGCAACTGTATTACTGTACAAATCCCTTCACATGAAAAACTTCTGACGTACAGTAGAGTACTTACAGTCCGTGAGCTGCAGGCATTTGGCAAGGCAAAGTTAGATGAAGAAAGGTCTGATGACACCAACGCGTCTGGAGGAGCACTTCGTACAATTCTTTCAGCCGACGATCTGAATTGGTGTATTCTGCTGGGAAACATCAGAGGGAATATCGACTGCGGAGATTTAGAGGTTTACGACCGTACGGGGGCAATTTCTTTATGTTTGAAGAGCGGTGAGAGGGGTGTGAATCTTACTGATGAGCGTGGAGTTTATTTATTTCGGAATTTTGAGTTTACTATCGAGGATTACAACCAAGCTAGCGACCTTCAGCCTAATGAAGTATTGCCACTGGTATATGGTATTAGCTGCTCGATGGGCAGTGTGGATTACATCTCTATGAGCGAAGATATCATCAGTTTATCCCCAGAAGAAAAGGAGGCGTCTAAAGCACAGAAGGAGCAAGAAATAGTAGCTTTGGTGACACACATTGATGCTCTACCAAGTTCCAGCAAACTGATGGCTGGGATCCTACCAGAGTATCGTGTTGTTCACGCCATCGTGTGGCCAGTTCGCCACGAGCTTCAAAATGATCCACTGACTGCTGTACACACCACTGATATCCTGGTGAACACACAGTCTACGAGTTGGTATCTTCAAAAAGGGGGTTTCTATCGAATGAAAGCAACCGAATACATCAAGGACGATGGAACACGTCCTTCTTCTCGTTATAGCGTCGAAGATCGAGTAGTCGAAGCGTCGATTTCTTACTGGGAAAAAATCACGGTAGCTGGCAGTAGCACCTTATGCTTTGAGTCCCTCAACAAGTTTCTCAATCAACACGGCAAAGGATTTATCATAAAGGAGCGCCCACTTCGAGTCTTTCGAGTGGAGGATTCGATTCATCAGATTCAATTGGAAAATGGCAAAGTGGAGGTGTGTAAGGCGCATGATGTATGCAAGGAAAGTGGTCAAGACGTGAGTGGTATACTTGTGGATCGGTCGAAAGTGAGTTCATGGGGTCTTGATCCGCTTGTAGCACTTTCGCCTATTGAAGTAACAAAGGACAAAGCTCTGCTGATGAGCATTGTCAAGTGGCTTTTGCAACGATCAGAAAAAGTGTCTCAAGTGGTTAATTTACTCCATCATCCACTCACTCTGCAGTCTACTGACAACGGCATGGACGATGAAGACCCTGTTACGAACACCTTAATTCCAGATCTGCACAAGGCTCACCTCATATCAGTTGTTGGCGTAATTGTGATGAAGAAATACTACTGGCGATCCAACGCACGACAGCAGACAGCAATGGTTGGAGTGAAGCGTACTCGGGAAATTCCCCAGAGCACAGAGACCCCCGGTCAGCGATTAGCTTGCATCCTTTACATCCGCGACCTGCAGCATTTGGATATCGTTGAAATCCGCGTGGATGCGTCGCGCTTTGGCCTGTTAGGGTCCCTGCAATTGAATCGTGTCGTGGAGTTCTCTAAACTTCAGGGCTTCATCGCTCGGTCCAGTTACAAGGTGTACCTGAATTGGAGTCATTTTACTGCAGCGCGACTCATTCCTGAAGGGTTTTACTCGCATATACTATGCGATGGAGAGCTCTACAGCTCCATGCCTACTGCGTTTCTGAACGAACTCTACGATGGTTCGTGTATTGACCGAATGATCCATCGGTATGTGGTTGGAGTGATGCACATCAGCTACGTCGTGATCAAACGGAAGTGTGGATTGTGTCATCAGGCCTTGGAACTGAACAAGCGTCGAGGTGTATGGAAGCATGTGGATTCTCAACTTGAGTCGCAGTATTCTCGAAGCTGCGCGTGGGGGTGGCAGCATCTAGCACCTTCCGACTCGGCATTCAGGACACGAACGTACATGGGGACTACGGTGCGTTGTATTATCGACGACGGATCCGCTCAAGCCGAGCTGTTTCTAGAGAATGATGTCGCGTGGGAGCTGCTCGTCTGCACTGAAGGCCAACGCCGTCGCTTTGAGGATATTGTGAGCAACTACGTCGAGGAATTGACGTATTTTTCAGGACGAGCTGCAAACAAATGTTTCGCAACCAGCAAGGCAGAACGCGAACAGGAATATTACCAGAACGAGCTGCAAGCATTTGTACTGAACGCTCTTCCAAGACTGAGACGACTTGTGGTGTTCGCCCATCGGTTCTACAAGGCCAAAGACATGGAGGGAAAATCAGTACTTACTTTTGGCAAAGATATCCATCTCACGACCAAGACGTTACCACAGCCGAAGCTGGAGGCCAAGCGAGTGGATCAACTGCACGTACGCGACGAACTACAACAACGTCTTGCACAGTTGCAACAACGAATGGTCCATTCGTCATCGTGATTCAGATCGTGCCACATTATAGCAAATCTCAGAATTTCTTTCTCGCCAAACCATGCAAAGTAGTGTCTACCTTGTGGTACATGTATTGAAATGAATGGTTGTGGAACTCTACAGGTACTGTATCAAGTGAATTCTTTTGATCACTTTGCCTTCAAGACCATCACTCTGTCGTGTTCTGATTGGTTAATTTCATTGCAGACACCCAAAGGTCAAGTGCACCCAGATCGGAAAGGCCATAATGGCGTCACCTCCAGCCATCGACGCGGTAAAGAAGCCCAGCTCACGCTCAATGAAGATGACGCCGCGGTCCAGAGCCAAGAAGAATGCGGTGGCGGAGAAGAAAGCGCCGACTCCGAGACGTCGCGCGAGTCCTCGGAACGTCCGAAAGATACTTCAAGAAGAGAAGAAACAGGAGAAGAACCAAGTGGAGAAGAAGACGGAGGTATCTGGAGATGAGACGGAAGTTGGTACTGCCGCGTTGGTTAAAGAGGAAGGACAGAAGGAACAGAAGAGCCAAGAAGGAATGATCGTTGAGAAAACCGAGCCTGGTAGACAAGAAACTGCTAAAGAGGAGCAACTGCCTCTTGCTCAAGATACACAGCTCCGACGAACATATTTACAGAGAGTGTAAGAGATTTTTAGTACTTGTGTTGTAGATTTTTTTTAGAATACTGATTGATTTTATGTTGTAGTTATCGTCAGCTGCAGAGTACACATATGAATGAGGACGACACGGTATTGCGGCAATTGGCGACGAACGTGGAGATGGAAGCGTGTCAAAAGGCGACGACAAAAGTGGGTGGTGGACAGTATCTTCTATTGTAGAATATTTTATTGACAAAGTGTTTTGTCGTTGCTACTCTATGGTAACTGTAGAACCAATACGTCACGGCGATGGACCAGGAGATCCACAAACTCATGCAGTTTGAAATGGAGCAAGCGAATGCATCTGCGTATACAAGCAATGCTCAACGTTTTGGCAATACGCAAAGTGGCACTCCTACACAGTCGACGGTATCAGCAGAGATGCAAGGAGGATACTCTCAGCATCAGATCTCGCAGTCTCGAAGCTTTGAGTACGCTCAAGCACTTGCAAAGGCGCAGGAGCAGGAGCAAGCGAATGGTATTAACACAAATTCCACCCCACGGCAATCGATGAATGGAGATGCCACATTCCAGTCACTGATGGGCAATCAGAACCAAGGATACGCAGCCAAGAGCATGCAGCAGCATCAAAGCACACCGTATCGAGCTATGAGCATGCAAAACAGTCAACAAGCCAGGAACCAGTATTATCCGACGTCTACAATGACACCAACAAGCCAGAGTTTCTCGATTCAAAGTAACGTTGGAGAGGTAGCAGCAGGACAAGGCATCCCACGGAATATGATGGAAGTACACCAGCTGAACAATTACCAAGCGCAGTCGCCGTATACGAGTCAGTCTGGGCCGATGAGACCCTCACCTCGAGTGTCAAATTTGCAGGAATTTTCGGCTCAAATCCAGCACCTCGAAAAGCACGTGCTGATCGAACTACTGTGGAATCAAAGGGGAGCTCTGGCCCAGTGGCAGCAAAAGGCAAAGCAACTCGAGAACCAGGTTGCAGCTCTACAAACTGGCACAATGAATATGGGCAGTCCCGGGTTCAGTTCTCCGTACAACTCACCGATGGTTAGCGGGAACAGTTTTAATAACTCAACCATCTCTGCAGAGGCTGAAATGCAGCGAGCTCGGGAACGCAGCAACGCTCGGAATATGCAACAACAGATGCCGCCTTACTCCTACATGCACCAGTCCAACGAAAGCAGTCCTGCTTTTTCGCACACTGGTGGCAATGGTATGAACTGGGGCGAAAATGCGCAAGTGTACTGGGATAAAGTCCGAATGTTGAGAACTACATACGCTGAGCAGTTGCGCATTGCTAAGCGAGCACTGGCCCACAACGCGGCTCCTCCCAATACGATTTACAGCCTGAAGGCTCAGTCTGTGATGAGCAATATTGGCTTAGTGATTGACATTCTCGACGAGCTGCCTACAAGCACACAGCCACGAAAATTCAATGTGCTAACCTCTATCGAGCGCTTCATTCAAATGACCGTGGTTCCAATCGTACGGAAAGTCCAGTCGTCATATGTGGAGGCATCCCAAGCAGCGGTGACTTCAGGATCGCTTCCAGCGGCGACTAGCAGTGCTGCTACTTACGCTCCTGGAATACCGTCGTTGCGGGATAGCACGACTGGCCATGGAACACAAAATCAATTTTCTGGGTGGTCTCCTTCGAACTCAATCTTCAGTCAGGGAGACACTCCACGGCAATCAATCAGTGGGTCATTTGCAGATATGGAAGCTAAGAGTCCTGCGATTGGGTATGCTGGCACCGGTTCTCGTGAAAATACGCCGACGCAATTGATGAATGGACTGGCAGCAGTTGGAAACAGCCCTGCAGTCAACAGTGCAGAGGTCAAGTATAAGTGCCCGGAGTATACTGAGCTGAGCACGGAAAATGGCGCCAAAGTGACGGAAAGTTCCAATGAGATATTCGAAGGCTCACTCATGACACCAAAAGGATCCTCTTTGCCTGCTATTGAAACTCGCCTGTCAACTATCACTGACATGCGACTTCATAGCGTAAGCCCCAGCGGCAACGCGCGAGAATCCAACAGCAAGGTGATGGAGGCCGGTGTTGATGATACTCTGCACGAATTCTCAGAGCTGGACGGACTGGAGTTTGACGAACCAGTGGTAGAAGGCAACAGTCTTGTGAAAGAGAACAACCCGTCAAACATCACAAGGAAGCGAGGAATCGAAGAAGTGTGAGTCAATTTTGTCCCGTTAAGCACCGCATCTCGCTGAACTTCCGATGAAGACAACGCGGTACATTTTGCCATACCTAAAAGAAAAGATCAAGTCGACTTGGTGATCAAGAATCCAAACAGCTGAACGTCAACCAAAGCAGTGCTTTTGTGAGTGTTTCCTTTTTATTTTGCCTTAGTTTTTTTCTTAAATATCTCGTGTGCGTTCCTCTTGTGCCTCCGTGTTTGAGCAGCTCCTAGAGTCTCGCTCGATGTTCATATTCATACTCCTAACGAGCTAAGCCCAGGGCAAGATTCACTTGATGAGCTTGACTGAGAATATACCTCGCACGGTCTCCGATAGCAGCCGTGCGGCCTCCAGGGAAAATAGCATCGGGCAGATCATTCCACGAGCGGTAGGTGATGTCGACCTCCATGCCGTCTTTCTTCTCCGTGGCAGTGTCGAGTTCCGTCGCGAGGAAGTATCGAGTCGCCGAAGCGACGCAATTTCTCGCCAGCTCTTCAGTGCCACCAGCGGTCGGAAAAGCTGGTCGAGCTGAGTGTCTTCGATCTTCACGTCGAGAAGGTGGCATTGGTGGTGCGTTGACTGTGTATCCAACAAAGTAGTAGCCAACCACTGCACCATTTTCTGTTGTTTCAGGTCTCTGAGGCCGAACGAGTTCTGGTAGAGGGTGAAGAGAAGCCACCGATGGTGTGTGCTGCAAAGTCTCCACAAGCTTTCGAGTTCGGCTCGCAACAAAACTTGACCACTCTGCTAGGGCCTCCTCGTTCGGTGCGCGCAGCTCGATGGCAATGTGGTGGTCGTATCGTACAAGAACTTCCGTAGGTGTGAAAAGCTGGTTCCATGACGACGGGTGGCTGAGACTGCGACGGCGCAAGTCATCCATGATGCGTTGTCCTCGTGCGAACTCCTCTCGCATTACTTGTAACGTCGACAAGTTGACGTTCACGGCAGTGTTGACAGCAGGGAAACCCGGTGTGATAATGGGCATTAGATGTGCGCGGTCGTGGATGTTGTGTTGCGGATCCCACTGGACATAGTCTGCATCGTCCCCTTTCGAAGGGTGTGCCACCAAAATGGGAGTTGGCCATCGCCAAGATGCCATGACGGAGAAGAACCGATGCACCAGGGATGCCACACTAGCACGAGGGAACATTTGGCACACGAAGCAGACCAACAAGGCCCACGAAATGCCACCCAGGAAGCCGGCTTTGTTCGAGTACAGGCCTCGGTGTCTTGCCCACAGGCGGATCACACGAAGACACGATCGGAACACGCTAGCGTTCGGCACCAGTTCCAGAATGAGAGAAGCTACACGAGCTACCGACAATGAACGAACGGAAGTTGCATCCATGCCGCGCATCACATGCATGTCATCACCAGGCAGGAACGGCAAGTGCTTAGGCACTGCCTGCTTCTTCGCATACCGCGCGAACAGCAAGTCTACGCGGACTCCATTTACCTTGAACGACAGCACTGGAACGGCAGCTTTTCGTCGAGCAACAAGGTCGGACACAGACGCCTCCTTTTCGAGGTGTTCACACAGAGAACTGAAGAAGATTTCAGCTGTTACAGCGTGTGGCATGAACGCCACAACGTCCAGATCCGACTCGGCCATTCCTACCTTAAGATGCCAACTGCCTCCCAACAGCAAAGTCGCCGTCTCCGTCGATTTGGTTTCACTTCCATTGAGCTCGTCAAGTGTACGCCGCAGCCAGATATCCACCATCCTCTGCAGTTCATTGATGACTAAATGCTTGGCACTCAGCTGTTCCGGTGTTGGGAGTGGAGCAATAGCGTTGACACATTTCATGAGGCCATTGGTGCTCCTCAGATCGTATTCAGTGGGAGGTACAAGTTCGGCTGGGACCACAATGGGCATCACTCGTCGTAGTCCAAACGCTGCTGTCCTCAGTGTCTTCATGAAACTTTCCTGGTCCTTCATCCTGTGCTTTTGTGGAGATCCAGTGGGTAGTGGTGGTTGTGTCTTCTGCTCGTTGTTTTTCTCCGTCCAATTGGCCTGACACGCTTCGAGTGCGAGTTGCAAAGGCTCCGTCACCGATTTCTTGGAGACGGGCGAAGGGCTACGCGAGTCGCTACTGGAGACGGATCCGTCGTCGCTGCAGTTGGATCCGGCCGTGGACACGTCGTCGTCGTCCCAGATATCGTGGCTACTGGAACAGCTTGTCCTTCCACCGGAAGAAGTGTCGCTCTCCTTCTGGTGCTTGCCAAGGTCGGGGAATGCACCAACCTCGAGGTGTTGAGGTGTGCGCAGTGTCTGCTTGAGCTTCCTCGTGCGCTCTGCGTCTCCCCAGCACAAAGCGTTCATCTCGACTTGTTGCAAGTTGGTCGTCAACTGTCTTATCACTTCGGCAGGTCAACACCCGATCCAATTCCGATGCTCGCACTGCCCACGCAATGTAAAAGTGCTCAAGTGGATCGGCGGCTTCTTGGCTGCCGTCTACAGGGATGTTGGTCAAGCACAGAATGGCAGAGAGGAAGAACAAGTTAGTATCGGCGCATTGCGAAGAGTGCAAATTGACAACATTCTGACAAAACAGCCTGGAGCGCGCAGACTGGAGCGGAACCTGCACCGACGTCAGCAGGTTCAAGGAACCGCCGCCAGGTGGTGACAAGCTCCAGGGCTGCAAATCCGGACTTTGTGCACGTACAATTCGAGCTGAAGGTGATGCGATCGGCCAAAGCGAGCAATTCCGCGACTGAGTGGAAAAGCTCCCCGCTGCATTATAGTATCAGTACATGCAAGTGGCCAGCACATCGGAGACGCGGACTAGGAGACCGGAACCGTCTATTTATGTTCAGAGTCCATAGAAGAGGGTTCGCCACAAAGGCAGGTTAAAATACACAAAATCTCGAAAGTGACTGGGCTTGACTCATGGATACCATCTGCAGGGATAAAACGCTGTAAAAGCCTCCCAACGAGAGAACATCTAAGATGATGCCCAATGTAAATTGCACCTCACTCACTGGATGTGCCATGACTCCACAGCGTATTTTGGATAGGACTCCAGGCCTTTGTTGTTGGCAACACTGCAGTGCAGTGCACTGACTCTTCGCTACCACGAATACACGAACCTCGACACGTGTGTGACCCATGCTGCAACTCAGGCGACTACACGACCCAGAAATCATCCGCTTCTGGGGCAGTATGGGTTGTGGTTTTTGACGTGAAAGGGTATTGATTTGATTCGACCTACCATGCGCCACTGTGAACCACAAAGCGCAAGATTCGCGCAGTATTTTTTGCACAAGAGTTTGCATCCCGCACGCTTTCATTTAGCAGGATACCTGGTAGTAGATTTTTTTGCACCCATCTGCCAACGCCGTTGACGCTGGCATTTCGCACAACAGCCTGTCCGCCGTTGACTCTGGCCATAGTGTGCAAGTGTTTTTTATCATGGGTGCCATGTGAAACTTGCGTGTAGTCTTTTAGCGTCGCTGGAAAGCAAATGCTCGAAAGTATCATTTAAAAATAAAACAGAGCAAAAAAGAACGGAAATATTATCGAAAAGCACAAATCCACCGACCACTTCAACATGCGGACCCGTCCGGTCTGGCGACCAAGCAGCCTCCAAAGAAGTTGTCTACACGTGCGCGCCGTCGGCTTCGCGCCGTGTTCGTGCAGTGGCGTTGGGAGACGGACGTAACGGGGGCACATGGCTTTCGCGATTTCCAGCTCGTGCGCTCGTAGAATCAGAACCACAGCTTGACGGTGCATCGGGCACCATGCGCCGGGCTGCTTTATGCGAACGCCGAGACTGGCGAGAATTCTTTCGCTGCGGAGTCTCCACAAACACGCGAAGAGCTCTGCTAATGGCCGGCTTTGCGACAGACTCGACGTGCGTCGGTCAGCTTGCTTGGATACAGAGGCCGTTCACGCACGCGCCACCTGCATTGGTCGCCATACCATACCGGCGCTGATCATCAGCTTGGTGAACGTGGCACTGGTTCCCTCCAGACGGGCGGCAATTGACGCGCGCTTTACATCATCCTGTCACACTTGACAGCGGTGACCAGACTTGTCGGGCCGTCGTGAACTCTCTTGAACAATCGTTGCTGCTTCCGTGCGGAAACGTTGCCCATTGTCCAACAATCCGTGGCGACCGGATCGTCGCGAGCGTTTGCAATACTCCCCATGCTCTTCTGGAGATTCGCGTCTCGTCAGTCGTGGTGTTGTGCTAAAAGTTGTTATGGCTCCGTCCGGTATTCATCAAGAGGCTTAGCCGGCCGACCAAACTTTGGTCGGCCGACAATTTGTCGTGCAGCCCACCAGCGTTGTTGTTGTTGCGGTCCATTCACACACCTTGAAGAGAAGAGCAACACTTTCTTAACTTCAACTACCTAGCTATTTGATACTTTCGTAATGACCTGATGTCGTCAGCCTATCGATGCTTCATTGCATGCTAAAAGTGCAGTCTAAACGCTAACAGCCCAGCTTTTCCCTCAAGAAGAGTTTGGAGTGCAGGAGTCTTGGCTCCAACTTGATGGCTTGACTTTCTTCCTTCGCGTGGATTTTCGCGCTCTTCCGGGGGAAACGGCTTGATGGCGAAGTTCTAGCGGCCAAGTTACCAGCGTATTGCAGAGGCCCTTGATGCGACAATCGTCGCGTCGGAAGAACTGGAAAGCCCTGTCCGGTTCTTGGCATTGGTCTGGTTCTCTTCCTCCTTTCTCCGCTTCTCCTCCTCTAATCGCTTCGATCGCTCCTGTTCCTTCGTGAACTGCTCCAATTCGGGCGTCGCCTGTGGGTGGAAGTGACAAACATCCTCGAAAATGAGCTGACGCAGTGTGTTCTTGTCCATGTTGCCCTTGTTCTCCCGCTCAAAGGAAAAGTCGAATGCGCTGTCCGCCAGTCGCTCCGAGTCCATATCAACGCCATCAGCACGACACGGTGCCAGGAACGGGTGCGCGATGGCTTCGTCCACTGAAATCCGTTTGCGAGGATCGAACTGCAGTAACTTCTTCATGAGATCCAGCGCCTCGGTCGGTGCATTCGGACAAACTGAATTGAGCGCCTTGGCTTCCTGTTGCTGTTGGCGCGCCATCCATCGTTTGGCCTTCATGTTAGTGACGAAACCCATGTCATCGGGTGACGGGCTTCCCACAAGTTGCAAGATTAAATGCAACTGGTGCACGTGGTCATGGCCTGGAAAAAGCGCCTTGCGGGTGAACATCTCGGCCAAAATGCAGCCTACAGCCCAGACGTCAATGGCAGTAGAGTACCGGCTGGCAAGTAGAAGCTCAGGGGCTCGATACCAACGCGTCACTACGTATTCCGTCAACGCTTCATCCAAAGCAGGCTCCCCGTCCTGACTGCTTGGCGTACTGTTACCGTCAGCACTGCTAGGTGTAACTGGTCGGATGTCGATGCCCCGTGCTAGTCCAAAGTCACAAAGTTTGACCAAGCAGTCGCGGTTGATGAGCACATTTGAGGGCTTGACGTCGCGGTGAATAATATGCGCTGAATGGACGTAGCGCAGTCCGCACAACAACTGGTATGTGATGAAAGCAATGTGATCACTTGATAAAGCTTCTGGGGAATTGATAACTCGGTGCAAGTCTGTCTCCATGAGATCAGTAACGATGTACGTGTCCTCAAAGTTGGCGAGCGATGGGGGGCGCATAACGTCGAGCACCGAGACAACATGCGGGTGACGAAGATGCCTCATCAGTCGAATCTCGCGGACGATGCGCTTAGCATCCACCAAGTCGTCAAAAGTACGAGGGATGTTCTTGATAGCGACAGAATTTCCAGTTACTTGATCGCTGGCTGCGATTACCACACCGTAAGCGCCATGTCCGATCGCACGAATAAGTTGATATCTCCTGTACACGCGGAACTTAGTGGAAGCCACTGTAAATGTGTACATTTCTTCCTCGTCGTCCGATGAAGATTTCTTGTTCTGTTTATCCAGTCCATCAGCATCCACCAGCTCAAATCCACCTGGAATATCACTTGCTGCGAGAGAGTAGCGCTCCGAAACTCGACGGTTTTGGCCAGTCTCTTTGTGTAGTTCTTGCAGCCTGTCGAAACTCTTGCGATGCCTTGGTGATCGGCCTCCCTGAATTGGAGTACTTCCATCCGTCGAGATAATCGATCGCTCTCCTTCCTCGCTCATGCTCACATCGTCATCTTCACCCATTGAATCATCTTCTTCTGTGTAAGGAGCGAAGCTAATACTTAGTTCCAGACGCCCACAGCTCTCAGTGTCAATGCCTCGCGCACACTTTTCAAACGTCTCGGATCGATAGATATCAAACCACTTAGGTACAGCCACAGATGCGATCAGCTCTTCCGTTCCCTCTGACGAGCCCAAATAATCCGCCAAGTTCACTTTCGCACAACCAACCAATTCGTCACCAATGACACCGAGACTCCACACATCGACACACAAACTCGCCGTCGAGCCAGGAACTGCACCGGAAAATTCGAGATGCAGAGTTTCGGCCCAAAATGGTCCTTTGCCACCACTGCTTTTCACCACTCGGGTCGAGTACGATTTCCACGATCCAACTCGGTTCAACCCGTCGGTACTCGTCGTTGTGACGTCCCTGCTACTAGCACTACTGGTACTTTTCGGCCCAGGAACTTTAGTTGTCAAGTGAGGGAACTCGTTCAGTCCAATTATTACTTTGTATCCACTGCCTCCACCAGTTGTAGGCTTCCGCCTCCTGAAATTCTCGCCCGATATACACACCACACGGATTTCTCCTGGTGGACACGTGCTAGCTTGTCGCTCACGCTCACGAGGTAGAGCTGCAAGTGCTGGCCCGGTAGCCTCTCCAGTCACAGGACCTGCTCCACTACCGCCACCATTAGCAAAAGCCACAGCAGCTGCGGTTTTATCCGCTAGAATATTAATGTGGCTAATACGCCCATCAGCTTCAAACCGCAGTTCATGTTTCCACAAGTGTCGAAAGCGCCTTCCACTCTCACAACTTCGTATGGTTTCGCGGCCAGAGACAACCGCTAAATCACCTCGACGAGCCACATGTTCAACACCATAGTGCGACACATCCATAGAGCCGTGTAGATTCGCAAAGAATGCCAAAACTCCAGATAAACCGTGATATTCCCCAGCAATTGGGACAGTCGGGGGATAATTAGACGTCAAAGTGATGTTGGGGTGAAAACTCGGCATAAGTAGAGCGAAATTCCCCTTTCGTGCCTGAATGCACCCCCATGCATCATAAAACATGTTCAATTCCACACTCACGGGTGTTCCCAGTAACGTCAGCGTCTGTACTCTCATTCTCCTTGGTGTAGACAGCGGTCCCAGTGTCAGTGTTTTCCTTGGAGAGACTTCAACTCTGGATCCAGAAGATTTTAGTCTCCGTTTCGCTTTTGGCAGCACACTCTCCACTTGCTCCACTACCGCACCCAATAGATGGATCCACAGTACTCTCTCCAGCTCACTGTCCACTACAAGGTGTAGGAGTTTGTTCTTTTCCTTGGTCCTAACGAAAAAGCCGTGAGGACGACCTACATTCTCCTTGTCCACGGCAGTAACAGTGTAACAGTGCTTCTTATCAATAATGGCAGCATTCTGGGTCTTTGCATTGCCATCTTGCTGCATCTGTTGCTCCAGTTCCAGCACTTCCAAGAATCGGCTTCTGGACTCGAAAACTCGCAGTGTTACGCCGTCCAAAGTCAAGTACACGTCGTCCCAGCGTGGCAGCCAGTCGCCTTTCTTACGAGCCGATCCGTCCCAATGGATAGGGATCAACTGCATCAGTAGATTGGCGCCAATGGCGTCCGAGAAACTGGAGGATGGACCCGATATGTGCTTGTTTCTGCGTTCATGAGGCTGTTGCGGGTCCAAATGCGGCGCTACCGGTGCTGGAGGTGGGTTGGGTGATTCACTGGTGTCTGGGTACGAGAATGAGCCATCTTGGAGCTGTGGAGATGCAGCGGGGGCCTCCATTTCGCGCGCCAAAGTACGCCACTACCTCAGCTCAAATCAGTTTCGAGGTGATGTTTATTTTGCTTTTAATGGTCACAAAAGAGAGGGAGAGTCAGTCTTCCGCGGTATGAACTTCAAGAGTATGTTTGCTAAGTGTAGCCATGTCTGGTCGTCATTGCTACAAGTTGCTGTACACGACGCCAACAAGCAACATTGCCGAGATAGTAGCGGTTCCTGCGATGACCTTGTCCGGATAGCGCATACAGTACAGCACAATGTCGCCCAGCAGCTTTGAGTCGAAATGTTGGGCATCCGGACGCATGGGCAACGGGGACCCAGCGGCAGCGAAGATATCCACCACAGCACGAAGCGTTAAGCCCCACAGCACGAAGTCGTGTACGTCACGACGTGGCGAACGTTCATCATCAGGGGGTGCGTGATCTGGTCTTGGGAGATAAATGCAGTCGAAGAGCATGTTGCCCAATGTCTTCTTCGCCAAAGCCAGCACTTGCGGATGCATACGCAGACTCACGAGACTTTCTTCCAGCGGGTATGAAAGCACTTGATACCGCCGCGTGTTGAAGAATTCCTGCACGTCCACCCAGAAGACATCGGAGATCTCGGACTCCTGCAGTTTTGGCTTGTAGTCGTGCTCGTCCGCAGCAGCATCGATGAAGAACACTAGCAACAAAATAGGAAGTCAGCAAGTGACCACTTGACTGCAAAAACAATTATACTTCCGCGTACCTTGGGTGCTGACGCTTAGAGACCGCAGATGTGTCCGAATAGGAGGCAAGTCACCGATCCAGTGCACATGTCTACAAAAGTAGAAGTACGTTAAAATCATAGGAAACCCCACCTCTTCAACGAGCATACGTACTCGGTGGTGAGGTCCAGTCCGACCTCCTCCATTGTTTCGCGCTGTGCCGTCTCTTTTAATGACTCCCAGTCCGTCCATTCACCCGAGACGTCGTTCAAAGCGTTGATATCCATCTTGGTCTTCTTCTGACGACGACCACCAGGGAATGCGATCTGGCCGCTCCACGTGTCCTTCTCGTTCACACTACGGCGGACGAATAGCAGTTCCAACGACCGTTGCTCCTTCTCCTTCCATCGGAACACTGCAGCTACACTTGCACGCTACAAATTGTCACGTCAACAAAATGTAAAATTCTCTTCTTGTGACGATCATAACGCACCACAAACGGCGCGTCATGGCGCGGAGGTGGCTGCTTGGCCAAGTTGCGCTTGAGCAGCGGCACGAGTGACGTCACTACACTCTGCTCCACGAATCTACGGGCGCCAACAGAGCTCATTCTTGACTGACGGTGGGGGACTGTTGTTGATGGTACGGCGGTCTGGTAAAAAGAGTGTGTAGGGTTCAATGCATACAAAAACTAGGACAATTGACCTCTTCAAGCAAGAAAGCGATACTTTGACACATGTAGTTGCCTTTGATGGTCGACTGCACGCTTGTCGATGGATCAAGATAAGCTGTAAGCTGCTCGTGTTCAGATCCCTGACCATCGGTTGAGCTGTCTTCAAGGCAATGCTAAAGCAGATGGCAGGTGTGTCAATCAGATGCAGGCCGCCTTTGCGCTGTGAAGACCCAGCGGGTTCTACACTGGGACTCTCAGCCACATTCTTGACAAGGACCAGTGGTTGTAGGCAACCGCAAGGTACAATATGTATCCTTTGGCGTTAAGCGTTTTCTTACCGGTATCGTCGGCGCCAGAAAAGATTTTCCGGATTTTTGGGTTGTAGTAACTTGCTTCCAGACTCCTTCTGCTGAACGTCGCTGCCGCCTCGCCATAACTAGAAGATGTATTATGGCGTAGTTAACGTGCAGGTATGTAGCGAAAGCAATAGTGAGCTCTACCATCATGAATCGATCTCGATGCCACACGATTGCGTCTAGACGGCAACCCACGCACTAACTTTACCATCCTAAAACTCGATACCCTTTTGTTCATCAATCCATCAGCTTTTGCAAGTCAATACAAAACAAATTTCTATATTAAATGTCCCTCTAACAATGATAAATCACCAAACCGTAAGCACAGCTCCTCTACAGGGAAACGTTGACTTGTTTCCACTATACCCAGAATTTCAGCAACAGCAGAGCTGTCCATAATCGAACTTGCAGACGTCAGGCGACATCATTTCTCGGTAGAAGAACCCCGTTCATGATGGACCTGAACAACCTCAAGAGCATGGCCAACCGCGCGGGTAACACGCTGTACTTTGCCGGTGCAGCAGCGGCGGAGATGGGCAAGGAAAAGGGAACGCAAGCGTTGGCCGCCGCCAAGAGCTCCAGCACCTTCCAGAACGCGACGGTAGCTGCTACTGCTGGCCGCGAGAAGGTCAAGACGTCGCAGGCCTTCCAAGCAGCTTCATCGGCCGCAGTTGTCGGTAAGGAGAAGGCGTCGACGGCGGCGTCCACTGCTGCGACTGTCGCGTCCGCTGGTCGTCTAAAGGCAGTGAGTGCATTGGTACTGGCCAAGAACCGCATTGCTGGACTTAAGAGCGGCAATTCGCCCACGTCCCCGCAACCAGGCAATCTTCCGTCGGCCGAGAAGGAATTCTACAAGTACGAGATGTCTGAGGAAGAAAAGAAGAAGAAACGTGCACAGGCTCGTCGTCGTGCCGAGAAGAACAAACACCCTGGATCGAGCTCGAGTTCAAGTTCAAGCTCCAGCTCGAACATGCGACGAGATGGAAGCTCCAGATCTGCAACAAGCTCCAGCTCGAGTTCGAGCCGATCCGCCGGATCAAGCAGCAAGTCCAGTAGCAGCTCCAGTAGCAGGAGCAACCAGCGATCGGCCGGCAACAGTAGACGACCAGGCAGTAGCAGACGCAACAAAGGAGAGCACCAATTGTAGAGAACGAGATGCTTGAAATGTACTGCTGGTGCAAAATGAGCACGTACACATTGACTTGATTCAATCCGTCGTCTACACGAGACAATGCTCGTGTGCTTGTGTGGACAGTTCGACTAAAGCAGCTCACAAAGCTACACAGTGCCGTGAAAGTGGGTACAGTTCTGTATGAACAGGAACACAAATTGCATCTAATGGCGCGTCTACATTGGCTATTGACCCGCGAGCGTCTGCTGCGTGCAAATTGACACGTTATCCTTGCTTCTGGACACTTGGCTCGGCTTGGAGGTTCTTGCGCTTATAGAACAAAATGTAGGCTGCGTTGGACTTGACCTGGCTGGGCATAGCTGGTGACACCAGACTGTCGTCGAACGAGTACCATCCAGGATACATTTCACCGTCTCCGTCCTTCCAGCTCTTGGCAAAGGCGGTGTAATGGCCGAATCCCATGCTGCCGTAGTGGTTGCTAACGGCGAATAGATCGTAGCTGAGATGGTCCTTGTCGTTGCTCTTCTCGAGGCAGTACGGAGACATGTCTAGACTCTCGAGCGGGAAGTCCACAAACACGTCCAGCTTGTCGCGCAAGATCTCGTTGCGATATTCAAACCTCTTGAGTGAGAGTACCAGCACGTCCGGCAACCGCCACATTTCCATCGTTTTGCGCGCTTGCCGATGCTCTTGGCACTTGCTGCAGTACCACAAATTGGCTTGGTCGAGAGTCTCCGGCTTCACAAAGTTCCGGAAACAGTCGTCCAGTGATATTCCATCATGCGAGCGAGATCCGTTCGATTTCGCACGCATACTCTCATGGTTCTGAATTTGCTCGATGTCAGGTCGAGGAGAAGCTGACGATGACAGCATCGAGGATGACCAGGCAACCGTAGTGAATACCAACTCGTCTAGCGATTCTTCGTCATTCAAAGCAGCAAAGCTAGAAAACTTTGCGTCAGCCGGAGGAACAGGTTCCTGACGAAGCAACACGCCGTCCCGGTCTGTCAAATACACACATTGAGACAACATGTTGGGCGGGATCTTGGCGCTTGACGATTGAGAGATATGCGTGCTAAGCAGATTGCTCCACTTCTCTAGCATCTCGGCACATGTAGTTGAAGTAGTATAGGTGAACAGCAACGGGTCACCCGCCAGAGTAGATCCTACACGATGATAGAGGAATCCATACTGCACAGGGTCATCTGTCAGCATGTATTCCACTTGATACATGAGAATACGATCATCTTCTCGAAGGCGGTTCAACCGCTCAGTGTCTCCGATAATGCGATAGGTCATCGATTGGTAGATGTCAGCCGCCAGCAGAGCGCTGGGGCTCACACCACACAGTTTGCTCACCGCACGCTTCAGGACAAGCACACTTCCCTTCTTGGGCACCTCAACGAGGTACCGAGTCATAGACTTGCCTGGCTCGCTCGGAACAAAAATGACTTCTATCTGGCGATTCTGCTGCTGAGGTAGCTCAAGCTGGATGCAGTTGAATGGGTCAAAAGTGATTGAGACCTTGTTGCAAATTGGGCACACCACCGTAGACTTGAATTGGCCCTGAACATGATCCACAAAGATACTGTCATTGCGAAGCAAATGCCGTTTCCACGCTTCCTTAGCCACTGCTGCATCGTCTTGCGATCCGTCAGACTCCTTCACCTCAGTGTACGGCTTGTGCTTGACGCGATTTAAATCTTCATGCAAACCATCAATGATGTAGGCAAGCAGTTCCTGTGCGTCATGCTGCTGGAAACCGGAGAACTGGGGCGCAAATCGACTGATGGCACGCTTCAAACTAGCAGGTGACGTGCTGGGGACTGTGCCGAACCAAAGCTCTTTCAGCAACGCGTCGTACTCGCAGGCCAAATTGCCACCTGTGCCGAGAGGATTGTCGGCGTTTAGATCGTTCTTGTACTGGTTGCTCAAGAAGTAGCGAGTCAGAAGTTCTACATGACTCAAGCACTGGAGCGCTGAGTTCATAAAACACGTATTGCCAAGGTTTCGAAGACCCATCTTGCCTCGTCGCTCTGTTTGCAAGCCTTGCAAAATCTCGTCTTCCTTCTCTTCAGCTGTGAGCGTCGAGCGGCACACCATCTTGTGGTACTTCCAGTGTGACATCTGACAGCTTGCACCGCAGTACCAGATCAGTTGGCAATTTCCACATCGCTTCAGTGAACCAACAGTCTTCCTGCAAGCTCCACAAAGCTTTGGGATCGAGTTGGATACGGCAACAGGTTTACGTTGCACAGCCAACTTGGTATTGGCGGCATCTGGTGCATCATTATTTCTGTCATTCGTATCGGTCTTGGAAATCTCATTTTTCTTCTGCACTGACTCGTCTTTTGTGCCATTTGTCGTAACCTCAGGTTCTCCATCCTCGTTTTGTTCCTACAGTATACAGGTAAGCTCAATGAATTAGTCCACCAGTCAACATTTTCCAATTCGTGGGTGTTAAAACTCAGCGTACCGGATAGACATGCACTCGGTTATAGGCATTGCCAAGCTCTGGGTCTCCAACCTGAACGATGAAACGTGCAATGGTTGGGCCGCCACCGTACCAGATCCGCAACACATCCCATACTTCTTGCGGAATAAGCACATAGTGATAGCTTTCCTTCAATTGCGGCCGCAAAGGGCCACCCATAAGCTCGTCCAGTGGTGTATCTGAGCCAACATGGAGCAGCGGCAGGTTGTTGATTCGGCTAGGAGGTGGATTGTCCGCTTCAGCCACTGGCGTCTCCTGTTTCTCGTCATAACCCACAAACTCACACCAACGTTCCCACCACTTGGCCGAGAGCACAAAGCGCTTGTCTCCAACCTGCAGTCCCTGCGTGTCAGCCTGTGTCATAAGGCGCTTAACGATCGTGCGCTGCTTGTTGCGGTCCAGACGCTTCACTGTATTAGCCATTGGGTTCCCTCCTTTCCCTGATCCATTAACACTGAGATTCGTATTGACAGCGAGTGCTGCAGGGTCCTCCGTCGCTGGGGCGGATGTCCCATTCTGCTTTCGCTTGTGGCCTTTTTTAGACTGCTTCTTCTTGCCCTGTTGAAAGAGTTAATAGGCGATACATGGATACAAGAGCGTTTAGACGTCATGCAGAATGTATAATAGCTGGAGAATACAAGCAACGAGGTCAGAAGACGACGTAATGCGTGCACGAACCTTGCCCATGTCTGCCGTTCAAGGGTGATCTTTTGTACAGGTTAAATCAGAAATTACACTCCATTTTAGTGACTTAACCCTTAAACTGCTCCACAGAGTGTTGGTCAGTCTGACATCAAAGATGGAGCCATCGGCTCCGCTTGTGCGCGTGGAGGAGCTGGTGCTCTCGGGGGCGGACGTGAGCGTCCTGAACCACACGACGCTGTCGCTATGGCACTTCCGTCAGTTGGCGCTGGAGATGCTGCCGTCTGAAGCTGCGTCGACTGAGCCTGAGGACGACCAAAGCCAGAAAACGATTGAAATACCGCCGCCCAACCGCGGTATTGAGCTGGGCGAGGGCATGAGCGTGGCTGCTGTACTGTTCGAAGAGACTACAAACGCCTTTAAGGCTGAGAAGAGCAGTCTGGATGAGGCAGAGCCCCAAGGGAGCATTAGTATTCGGACAGAGGGAGATCGTAGCAGACCCGCGCTTCAGCTGCAAGGCGTGACAACACATATTCAGGGACAATTGACGCCGGACACTCGTGTTGCTGCTGTTTTCCAACGATACCGCTGTGTGCTGTGTCTGGACGCGTCGCCTTCTATTCTGTCCATTGATCCGTCGTCTGGACGACTCTTCTTGGACTTGTTGTATGAGAGTGTGGAGCTTTTTATCTGGAGTATGTTGAGACCCATGGAAGTGGGTGGTGTGGCTTTCACACCGGAGATCCATGTGTCTGTGCTGGTACAGGGAGCACTTGTGGAGTCACTCTGTGTTTTGATGCAGGGATACATTGTCACCCCAACGAACGCTGCAGGTTTCTTGCAGCTGATTAAAGAGAGGTTCCAGCTTATTGAAAACGACTGGGCCTCCCAGGCTCAAGAATTAGGACAATGGGGGTACCTGGGCAATGCGACGCCTGCTTCACTGGACTGGATCGTGCAGAATGCTGTGTTTGCTCTTAACTCTTTACCTACAGATTGTACGCCGATGATAGTGTTAGTCACGGACGGCGTTGTGGATGTTCGAGATGCCTATTCATATGACAACTTATTGATGCAGCTGGTACGGCATGATATTCAATGCCATTTTTTGAGAATTGGAGGTGGTGGAGAAGATGAACTTAACGCGACATTTGGGTTTGTACCGGATACGCATTTGCTGCGTTTTGTGGCGGAGTATACGGGTGGAACAGTGTTCGATTATTCGGCTATTCATGAATCGTGTTATGGCTCAACAAGTGCGTACAGTAATGTTGTTAAGAAGATGACGAAGCTTCAGGATGCTTGCTTTCTACGCAAGTCGAGTGTGCACGCAAATTCAGCGCCTGTGGTCAAACTTAACGAGATGGATAGCACTTCTTTTGATGGAAGAACGCTTCTGCCACTTCGACCTTATCGAATGTGGCGCGAGAAAGTTCATGAGTACCGCATATTTGCTGACGTGAATCGAATAGTGGAAGCACGGCTTCGTGAAGGGTTCTCGATTAATAAGATTCATGTCAAGACTTTCCAGCAACCCCCTTTGATAGATGGAGCAGGCGTGGATTCGGCGCAAAAAAATTCTATGGATGGTCCAAGTGGCTGCTTCGATGAAGTCACTAAGATTCTTATTGTGTTTCTGCTCGAGTGGAAGCAAAACGTATGGCTTGAATACGTGGTATCGACTACAACTGAGCACTCAGCAACGATGGTGGCGTCGACCGGTACATCTCACACAGGACGTCGAGCAAGCGGCCAAGGCATGAAGGGGCCAAGCTCGTCCTCGTCAGCAAGAAAACCTGCAGCATTTTTTTCCAAAGACCAGAGAACGGCGTGGAGTGAGTGGTATGTCAAAATGAACATACTCGGTTACGCAGATTTTCTTCGTGCATTCGAAGATACCAGGCAGCACTCACCACCGAATGGGGATCGAAGTTCTGCTGCTCGAGGGCCCGGAGGAGATGATTCGTTGGCAGCGCCGGTTTTTATCCATGAGTTTATTCGCAGTGTTCAGGATGTCGATCGTGTGTTGCTGCATTTGATGACAGCGACGGCTAGCATCAGTGAGACTAGTGACTCGGTTGCTAACCAATTCTCGTTTGGGACAAGTTCAAACTCAGTATCAGCGTCTGTGACCCCGAAGATTACCAGTTCCCACCCCGTGTTTAACATTATTGGTGATCTTTCTACTGTGTTGTGGCACCGTTGGTTTTACGTGGAGCGCTTTGAGATGATTTGTGTTGTCAAGAGTGATGCTTGTACGGACCTGTTTTATCGAAATGAATTGCATGGTGTCGTGGAGCGTGGAAATCCAGGCTCCCATTTGCGAGGCTCAGGAAACGCATCGCAAGGAATGACCCATGGTCACGGGGCCAATGTGTATGGAACACCCACTGGAACTATTTCTATCGGTGTTGAGAGTCTCGCTGAGCCACTGATCGCAATTCTGGTGAAGTGGTCGTCACAGAAGTTAGCCCAAGATTTGTTCTTGAAATTTATTCGTCCGAGTACTGCTGACAAAAGCCACGCTCCACCCAGGGCCAAGGCGTCACCGTCTTCTGCTACGGCACCTGGAGGTATTGCTCAACGACGTCGACAACGTAGTCATAATAGTAACGCTGGAGATGAAGCCATCCAGGGTGAAGATAGCATCAGTTCAAAAGAAAGCAAAGCGGCCCTTTGCTTTGTTCGACTCGAGTTCAAGAACAAAACACTATGTGCTGTTCATGTTGCATTCTTTGCGACTAGAGCATCGACACGCCGCCAGGTACTGAATGATTTGAAGGGCTCAATCTTTGCTGGTCTCAATGAGGTCGCGGTGACACCATCTCCAGCTAAGTTGCTCTCTCCATCACTGACGGATACTTCTGTGATTCTCTGCCATCGTATGCTGAGCCGCCTACTCGTCACACATGATACTCTACTACTTCATGGGATTGACCAGGAACCTGGCCCCTTCGACTATTATGTAGCATCACCGTCGCTGGAGGCTGAGAAGAATACAGGAGCCATTCCTCCTTCAACTACATGCTGCGGTGGGAGCGAGCTCCAGTTGCACCGTGTTTTTGGCGCGTATGTGTGGCATTCAAGCTGGAAGTGGGAAGTGGCAAACTTGGAGGCCCTGTTGGATGTGATGCGGCGACTGCATGATGCTCGTATCAGCTGTGGATTTTGGGTATTGGATTGGAAAATGGAGGTGGGAGATGATGGACAGAGTGCACATGTTGAGAGTGTGATTTTTGGCCGCGAAGTTTTAATGGAAGATGAAAAGGGGCATACGAAGACAGCGCTCGTGCAATATGCCCTTCGTCGCGTTTCGGATACTTGCTTGATGACTTCTTTTTGGATGGAACCTCAGCATGGAACAGTTAAGACACGACTGTCAGATGACGTTGACCATAATGATAAGTTTCACTGGAGTTTGAAACAAGCTATTGGACATAACACACCATTCGAGAATTACGAATCTCGTGCTATACATCGGAATGCCACCCCTCGAGGAACTTCTGGCCGAGTTTCGGTGTCTTCTGCAAGTTCAGTAGAAGAAGAACAGAAGTCGATGGAGCAGGAAGATGTGAGCATTGATTGGGCCGGCAATTCTACATATCTTGGTGAGAGTGAGTTGCTGCATCTGATTCGTGGGTACATTTTCAAGAGCGATCGTCACTTCCTCTCGTGCCTGTACACGTTTGACTGCATTATCAACTTACGTGAGAATATTGAGTTGCTGAATCAATTGAGCAAGGAAGTCGATGGTGTTGTTGGTTCCAACTGGGTAATCGATCGGCAAATGGCAGCAGAAAACGGTATGATCCTCCCTCCGTTTAGCACGGCAAGACTCTTGGCTACTTCAAACCGGTCAACAGAGCATTTTTTGATGTACCTGCAGAATGGCACAACCCATCAAAATGGTGCTTGTGGATCTACAGTGACCGAAATTCCACCTTCTGTCTCTACTGCGAACGAAAATTTGTATTCTATGCTAGAACTCACTCTCAGGGGCTTAAGTGACTGCGAAGTGTCTTGGACAGACTACAACGGAGACATTGTGGCGAACGAGGCGGCTGTAAACACTGCCATTGAAGACGATCAATTCTTTAGGGAAGGAATGGATGGTCAATTACCGCTGTGGTTAAAGCACCATCTGGGTTTGACTTTCAAGGATCGGGTACCGCATCATGCGCTAAGCAAAGGCAAGTGTTTTGCCAAGCTCGTGAGCGACGATTGTGTCGTGTTGGCTTTCTTTCCTTCTTTGGATACCCTACAGGCCAAAAACAAAAACAAGAGTAACAGGACTCCTGGTGGTGACGGTGGAAGTAAACTGTCCATTGACGAACGGTTAAACATGCCACAAAAAGCACCTGGAAAAGGTGGAGAGCACAGCACTTCTTCTCAGCAGTTTTCAGTTCGTGCAGCAGAAGAGGATGCTAAGAAAGAACGAGTGGTGCGGATGTCTGTATCTGCAGACGATATTGTTTTGTATCAAGAACGTCGGCGTAGCTTCCGCGAAGGTTACAAATCGTGGAGAATGGGTCATTTTCAGGGGTCTCGCGACGAGAAACAGAGTTACGGGCGTGATTTCCAGAAGCTTCGCCTTCCTTCTACACCTGAAGACCACGAGTTTTGCGAAGAAATGAGTCGTCAAGCGCCTTACGGCTGTGACTTTCATCTATTGATTGAAAACACTGGTGGTCTTGTTGGCTCAGGCTTCTTTCAAGTAGCCTTTTACGAGTGTTCACTCTCCCGACTGTCCACAGACTTGCACGACCGCAGCAACCAAATGCTCGAGCGTGTGGATTTGCCTCATACTATTCTGAAGCAGCTTTTCTTTTCAAAACGCCGCGATCGCCCGAAAGAAGATCGTCCAGCCATACCACTTGACCGAAGCGGACTTTGGCGGAAATATCCTGCACGATCACCGTCAGACTCCAATGGAAATGCACACGCTCGATTGTCCTCTAGCAGTATTCTCGCGTCGCGTCGCTTCCGCAAAAAAGTTAAGCGAGCACACGAGCATAACTTCTCGCGTGGTGTATATATGGCGCTGCGTGAAGGTGGAGCGGTCCAGCACAGTGATTTACTCCAGGCGTTATCGAGCTGTATTGAAGTCCCTGTGGATGTCGACATCACGTTGCTATATCGTATGATGGAGACTGCCGCAGCACAAAAAATACTTCCCCTGAGCCCAGCTACTGCAGCAGTCATTTCTGCTGGGATCGGCGCAGATATCCTAAAGGAAAAGCTCACGAAGTCTATCGAAACTATTCTTTCGAGTGTGTTTGTGCCTATCGCTGGTACTAAGTATTACTATTTTACGGGCAATGAACACATGATCTACGAGGACCTGTCGGCAAGTGAGTATGACTTGCATATTCTGATGGAGGACTCGGACGATGGAGATTCAAGTATTGAACGTCAGAAACGTGAAGAGAGTCGAACTAATGATACCGCTGTTGCTACAAAGGATGAGCAATTCAGACACAGCGTTGATGGAGGCGATCCCTCAGCTTTCAGTCATCTGAATACTGAGCCAGGAGAAGATGCCAACAAAAAGCGCCCGATTCGTCACAGACGTGGAAGCTTGGGGCGTGAATTACCTCCTCCGGTAGTCACATCAACAGATGAAAGCTCGGGGAGTGAACAACATCACACGAATGTTGAAGAGGATGCAGAATTCAACAAAGAAGTCGCTGTGGCTACGTCCAGCTTTTCAGTGCCCTTCTTCTTTAAGTTTGAATGTCGCGTGTTAAACGGCTCAAGAGATACTCGGTCTAATTCTGCAGACAACCATGCCTCAGGACCTACGAACGACTCCGAAATTTTGCGTCGGTCTTCGAGTACCGCTGCGTACGAAGATATGCGAAAGAATATGGTTGCACAAGCACAATTGACGTCGCCAAGCAGCCGGCAGGAGGAATTTAATTCTTTCTTGGAATCTTTGAAGACTAGTACTGGATCTGGCAAGCATTCCACCCCCGCTGATGCAACGCAGATTGCCGAGACGTTTTTGAAGATGTCCACAGGTCGTATTGCTTTACGGCTAGTAACCTTAACACTTCCAAACGAGCAAGTGTTTGATGGTAGTCATGTGCCACCTCAGATGCCATTTGAAATGGATAGCAGTGGGCAGGCTGGGAAGCCAAACTCCTTGCCATCATCGCGTTCCCACAGCTTCTCGACGCTGCATCTGTTCCAACGACAGGTGCTTACTCGCGTTCGAAAAGATATAAAGGAATGGTGCAGTGTGGAAATTTTGTCAATTTTAAAGTCAGCAAACGAGTGCACACCGGCAATTGGATCGCTGGTGGAGAGACTCTTTGATGATTTGCCTGAAGATGCTGTGACAAAAGCAACCTATCCACTTGAGTTTGTTGCTCATAGTCAAGAAACCCCAGTGAATCCGATTGAGTTATTCAAGCGTGAATTTGAAAAGGGTGATTTGCTGAACGTTCATCGTTGCAATAACGTCTACTTCGTCGTGGATAAAAGGAAGTCTGGCAATAAACCTGCGGATCCAAGTGACAAGTCCGACCAAACCACACGTGATACTGGTTTCGAAATCCCTTACTGGGCATACTTTGAACTTGGATCAGATCATGTTACTTTGCGACTCCACCATCCAGATCGCTTTGAAACAGCCGCAAAAGGGTTCAATCGGTTGGAAGTTCTAACCAGCTTGCAGCTTGGTGTTCGCGCAGTATGTCGTCGAGTAAACCAGTTTCTGCTGTTACTGCAGCTTCATGAGACTCGGACTTGCAATGGACTTCTGCTACCTCCAAACGGCAACTTGCCGTCTAGCCCACGTTCGCCGAAACGACGGAGTGGATCGCAGGGGATGTTGGATGCGAAGGGTGGACAAGACGAGCAGGTGAAACAAAGTGGCTTCTTCTGGCCAGGCCAGTTTGAATGTGAATTGCGCTACTCTGCGTTTTTCAAACTTCATGAGCGTTTGGCACCGACTTTTGCGCTAAATATGCTGTGTACGTCAGCACTGGAGCAGTTCCAAGTTCACAATCGACGCCACATATTTGTGTATCGCGATCGTGATGGTCACGTGTTTTATATGAAAATCAGCATATTTTACGATACGACATTGTCTCCTGTTGTAACCAGTCATCCGACTGAAGAGCGACAAGAACGCAGTAGTCTTGCTAGATCCGGTACTGGAGGAAGCAGCGGTGGAAGTATGACAAATTCAGCATCAACGTCAACACCCTCAGGTGTCCCTGGAATTCGACTCGAAGTGTTTGGTGTATCTGAAGCTGGAGAAGAAGTGACTCATGAACTATGTCGTCTGCTGGAAAGGAAGCTAGATGAAGCGACGCAGGTTGTCTTGATGAAGCTGCTGGCGCGAAACACAAAGTTCCAATTGAGTCCGACGGACTTAGCTTTCTTGTGTCCGCCTTCTGCAGAGCCGTCAAGTACGGTGGAGTACGTTCTCCCTCGCGAAGTTAAAGATTGCTGCACACTGCTCCACTATTTGTCCCAAACGCTCAAGCTAACACCGTATATTCGTCCTGTTACGACTGGAGGAGCTTTACCTTCTAGGCACCCACGAGATGGTTCGAATAACTCGTTACATGGGGCTAGGCGTGGGAGTTTGGCATCTGCTGGCAGCACAATTAGCTTACCCAGCGAGGACTCCCTGAAAACAATAGTTCAAGATACAAAGGAAGATGCAAAACTGGAAAACAGTGAGGATCTAGCTGCTTCCATGGATAGCACACAAGTGCACCCTTCTTGCTTCGGTGGCTTCGAGAAAGCATTTGTTGAGCTCCAGTCAGAACTACCACCTGTATTTGACGCTGCAACAATATCCCCAGTTTTCTTCTCGAAGAAACTTGAGACAGACGTGGCGAGTATTGCATCTAGCGCTGAGGAGTCAACATCTCCCTCTCCTGAAGTGGTGGCTCAAGCATCCTATGTTCTGAACTTGAACCCGGACTTGCGACTCTCACAAGGGTTTTTGTCTCGGGTTGGCAAGGGTCTTGCTCTCATGCGTGTTGACCTTGTACGGAACAGTTCCGTTGCCAGCGGGGCAGGAGAAGAAGAGAAAGAGGATACGGAGTTGGATAAAAAAACTCAGCGAGTGAAGCGTATGCTCAATATTCCAGGCCTCGCAGCGCTGTACTCAGATGATAGCGAGATCGATGCTACTTCTATGATTGCGCGCTGCCAGGTGTGGATTCGTGGATCTATCCATACAGCAGAGCTGAGTCAGGTTGTAGAAGCCATCTTTGACGAAGCGCTGTATGATTACCATATTGAAGATATCATCAAGAAGATGCAGACAAGTAACGGGCGAGCGGGTAATTACACAAGCAGTGAGGATGTCCAAGCACCAAAAAAACTGCATTCCGATGTGGACAGTTTGAAATCACTCTTTAAGAGTGCAAGTCAGTTGCCTTCGTCTTCCGTGACCAGTCTTGGAGTGAATCTGTCGATCGCGCAGTGGGATCTTGAAAATACTGTGGCCCAGATCCGGACTTTTTTGAGCTGCCTACCACAGCACTTACGGCCGGCGGTTTATGCGAAGTCTAAGCTTTTAGGCTGCTATGAGAGTGTTGCTGGTCAAAGTGAGGGAACCCTCGTAAACCCTCATGTAGGTGGAGTATCCGCAGATACTTTCCGGCTGGTGGTGAAACATGCTGGCGATTCAGAGACTTGTGATGATTTGGAATCGAGTGACTCAGATGGAGAAACGACAGCGTCAATGAGTTCAGCGCTTCATCATATCGAGCCGCTGATGCGAACGGATTCAATTCATTCTGAGATATCGGACATCGACTCAGTGTCCGGGCGAATGCCGCTTACGTGGGGTGCCAGCTCTGATTCGATTGCAACCTCGCATGTTCAAACGGCGCCTTCTGTGTCGTCGACGACATCGTCTTTGGTTGGAATGATGGGGAGTTTGCCGCACCAACCCCATGTACCGAAGAATGCGAGCTTTTCAGAAAGAGACGTTATGCTTTACTCGAGTAGTGGCAACAGCCATCATCATCACCACAGATTGTCAGCTCACGAGCACCGAGAGGTTAAACGGTCTTTCTACTACGTTGTGGATATATCCGCAAGCAAGGGGCTGCAGGTGTACGGATACAACATGAGTGCTGCTTTGGTGGAGGCCTTGGCCACTCATATCGCTCGGGTGCTAACGTGGACGATGCTCCGCGAAAAGCTGCTTCAAAGTCTGCTGCTGGAGAAGTCGGGCATTTCAACGGCTGCCCCCGTTGGTTCTGTGGTGTTACAGCCTCGTAGTTTGTTCCTGACCGTCGGAAGGACGGAACAAGCTGGTAAAGGTATGGGTAACAACCCCGCAGTGCTATGTAAAGACTCAGCGGTGCACTTCATTGAGTATCGGACGCCCGTGCTGTCAATATTGCAGGCCAACGAATGGTTTCCCAGAGTGTTGGATGCGAGTCGTTTGAGGTCGATCGATGGTATCTCTCTTGGTGTGTATTTGCGGGAGGCTCAAACTCAACCAATGTTGGAAGGACTTGACTCTCAATATGCACGCCCGCGGGGGAAGAGCAACACGAATTTAGCTGTTTCAAGTGGACCCCCAAGTATCCCAGACCTTTCCCGCGAAGTTTCAGGACCATTATTGTCCCAACGGAGCCTACTTAGTAATGGGGACGCACCGCCTTCTCTAACTCCCGGTAGAACCAGGAGTGGCGGTATTGTGAGCAGCAGCAACGTTTCTGATAGCTTGGCATCATCTCCAAACAAACGATTGAACGGTCCAAATCCTTCATTACCATATCCAGGCGGGAACCGGAGTGAGGTAGCTGCTCGAATGCGAGGGAGTGCTGGAGCGGCGACAGCATTGATGGCCGCACGCGCTCGGGCGAGAGGAGGCAGTGCTTTCCTAGGTCGGATTGGCGGTGGTCCAGGTGTTGGTTCGTCGAGAAGCAGCGGAAACTCTGGGACGTCCTCGGGAGTCTCATCTGGAGACAGCATTGCTCCTTGGGATTTGCCGTTGCACAACACGAAAGGACCGCGGTTGCAGGGCACAGCTGAAGCAAGCACAACTCACGATAGTGTTGATTCGGACATGAATACAGGTCATGATTCTGGGTCGGCAAATACGCTGGGTAAAACCTCGAAGGGAATGCCCAGTACATCGAATCGACCAGTACGAAGAGGATCAAGGGGCACCGGTTTGTCTGAACTGGGGTCATCGTCATCGTCATCTTCGTTGTCTGGACTGGCAACGGCCAAAACATTGGCTCAACGTAGAGGAAATAATGCCACAGTGTTATCGGATCCTGGTCGGATCCACAGTTCATGGAAGAAGAGATTGGAATGCGCTTGGGGGCCTCGCTTCTTATTCCCAGGAAGCAAGGAGCGATGGGCAACGAAGATGAAAGCAGTGCAACAGCATTTCATCGAGCTCGAGGATGAAGACGACCACCCCACGAAGAACCTAACTCCTCTTCCGTTCTTTTGTGCAGCTCTGGAGAAGCGGTGGGAGGCATTCGAGACGCGGTCCACTAGTCATACGGTGTCCATGAACCTTCTGGAGAAACTAGCATCATTGCGTCCGGATGAAGATATGGAGGAACCCGTTGCGAAGGATGTTGTGGCACATTTAGTGGAAAGTGGGCATCTCTTATTACACCAGCGCTTCCGAGCTGCGTTTGTGGAACGGTGGATAGGTGCAGAGGTCATTAGGTTATCTGACAGCGAAGATGACGAGGTTGTGAGCAGTCGGCTACATGCGTTGCAATCTTGCATGGACCTGGTACATCTACTCAGTTACAAGAGAGAGTTTGTATTCGATGAAGATGAATGCTCAGTGGCGAAGCTATATACGGAGCACACTGTTCTCAGCATGGGCGCAAATGCTGGTGCTGACATCCGTGGTATCAAGCAGCAAGTTGCTGCAAACATAGAGCCATTGCGCCTGGAAGTGGCAAGCGCTTTTTACAAGGAGTACGCAGTTCATTTGCGTACACTTGGCTTCCGACGCCTTCGGACTTTAAACACTGGCAGGACTCATGCACGTGCATTCTCGGTTGGTCATGGCATTGCAGCTGTCGAAAGCGAAGTCCCAGGTGGAGAGAGCTTTTCTGAGTACTTTTATCATCCGGAACGAGATGCAGCGGAAATTGGTGGTTGGAGTACAGAAACAAATAACGCCAGCAGCAATGCCTGCCCACTTTCCATCGTGGTTCTTGAAGTGAAATGCGACAACCGCGGTGTACGTTTGACTGCTGTCCTCGTAAGTCTGCATGACCTGGAACAACAAGACTTGCGTTTCCAAAACCGGTTGGCGGCAAAGGCTGGAAGGAGAGTAACTGGGGCCTCTGGAGCAAGAGTTCAATGTGTGGCTTCGTGGTTACGTGCCCAACTGCAGACCCAGGCACTCATTTACGGGTTCACCATCCGCTACTTTCAGCAGCACATACTTCAGTGGATTGACGCCTCACACAACTTCCATGACGGGCAGGATGGTCAAGGTCACAGTGTCGGAAAGCATTTGATTGACGATGATGCCCTTGTGGTGACCCCACGGATGTCATGGAAGAAAACCTCTACATTCCAAAATATTGTCAAAGGTCTTCAATGCTTCTTGCACGCCTTCCTGGACCCACCAGAGGAATTAAAAAAGCACAGCCTTCCAGTACCTACTCCAGTCGCAGCTAGAAAACTCGCCAGCAAAATTCCGGGCACCTTTAAGTTACACGACCCAAGAGCTACTTCTGTCTCGACGCATGCGGCACCAGGTAGTGACGGGCATCGATCGGTTTCACGGGCAGCAGCGAGATTTGCCAGACGAGCTGCATCCAAACAGCATCAGCAGCAACAGTTGACTCATGTTCCGTTGCCTTCGTCCGGATCGGCACCAAAGTCGGCGACACCATTGTCGCAGTTGTGGCGCAATTGTATGATACGAATGGCGACGGTAACGCTACAACCTACGTCACTACAGTCCAACTGCGTCGAGTTGATCATGGTGCAGATTTTGTTGCGGTATATTGGATGTCATGGCTCGCGTTACGAGGTGCTGGATCTGCTGCAGTTCGGAACTCCTGATGCAGTCGTGTGTCATTCTTCGTCGGGCAGTTTTTTCCATCGGACACCATCCACTATAACACCTTCAACCCAGACTCGCAAGGTAGAGCCTGTAAGTGGCTATTCACTGGTGATCACCACGCAACCGTTGACGCACAAACCTCTTGACAAGGATTCTGTGCAGCTCTTGTTACTCAAGAGTACACCGTCGGAGCTTGGTGTGGGTAACGGAGTGTTGCCTGTGGAGCGGGCACTACAGGAAGCCCAGTTATTCACCCGCGAGCTCTTTCGTGTTGCTGCGCAGCACTACGAACGTGACTTACTGTGGTCTCGACTTCTCTTTGATGACTCGCGTGGTCCTGGTGCCGAAGTGGCTCGTACGTTAGTGCTGCCCCCGGACTTGTTCCAAGTGGAAGTGGGTCCGCAGCAGTTGGAGGAATGCCTTCGTTTATCCATCTGCACGCCATTGGAGACGTTGGATCCTCGGCTGGACGAATTGCTGCGAGTCTCAGGTGTATGTTGGCAAGAACTCGCGCTGCGACTTCAGGATATTTACGCAGATCAGATACGCGAGTTCCAGTTCCAAGAGGAGGGCGAGAGCAGTAGCCATTTGCTGTTGCTGTGCCCTGACACGTTCGACCTTATCATTCACTTGACATTTATCACACCGAAGGACCCGGTGGTTCCTTCCGAGCAACTCCAAGAAGGAGCTGAGAGTGCTAGTGGTGACGAGAGTGCTGCCAGTTCAAGCAGAAGTGCTAGCGTTAACGGTGGCAGCCACGTTAGTAGTACCAGCGAGCAGTTCAGTGAAGGCTTCCAGGAGGCTCAGGGTGACGTGCGCGTCGAGATCTGCCGCCGCGAGGAACCGACCAACAAACAGTTCACATTTGCGCAACGGCGATCGATCTCCGAGTTCGTCAACAGCATTGTGCACTGGCAGTGGCGGAGTCTCATCTACGACTGAAGTGTACGTTGAGATTTGAGATGGCTACGTGCAGGAAGTTGAAGTTGTATGTGTAATGTTATGTTGTGCTGGGAAATACCAGCAGCTTTCCTTACCACGTGCACAGTCAATCTCCGTGGTGCCTTTGATCAAGTTGGTTGATCACTAACATTACCGTCCTTTTACTACTGTGCAGACCAACCGTCAATCGAACGAACAGAACTTGTTGCTGTTCACGGTGTGCACGTATGTACCCGATACGTCTACACACACCTCAAGACAGATGTCCCGAACGAATCAAAGTTACTGGTTGTCGGTTTGCACATTGCACAGAATTGAGGACAACGTGGGTTGGAAGACCTGGCGAGGGCGTAATAAAATGGTGGGCGGACTGTACGCTATCATAAAAAAAAGTGAAAGTGTACATGTACTTTGCAGTACATGTAGTACATGTGCAAATTTTTTAATTGCTGATATCAAGGCTGTCATAGCCACTAATTGCTTGGAGGAAAGGCAAATTCACTTCTCCTTGTACACGTTTGAAGCCGCAGAGTACATGTAGTGTTTGTTTGGTCTCATGAACGACAGCCCTCGTTCGCGCCTAAAGTGGATTTTCCACGATTCTTTTCAATAGTTCAAAAAAGCGTCGTCTTTCTGCCGTTCACTTCATTTCACTAAGGACACGCGGGATAAGCCCTGTGTGTATTACACCATAATTCCATGTCACAGGTTTTCGATACATAACCTGAACTTTTCTTGATGGGCATGCACAAGAAGCTGTTACAAACCAATTCAGTATCGCTTTGACCCAATTGATCACTTCCCAATACACCTCCAAACCCCTCCCAGTCCCTCCTTCATGGCCACTGCCGACCAATTCGACGTGGTTTGGCGCCAGGATGCGCTGGGTCTACGCTTTACACCCAATGAGAACGACTTGCCGGTCGTGTGTCAAGTTCCGCCCAACGTCTGCCCCGCCGTGTTGGCCTCTCCTTTGGCTGTCGGCGACGTGCTCGTCGCCTTCGACCTGCAGTTACAAGACCAACCCGAGGGAATGCAGCCAGTCAAGGCTTTCGACCAGTTGGTGACGGTGCTTCGTCGTGCGAAACTTCCAGTCACTTTGCGCTTCCATTCGAGGGAAAAGGAGATTCCAGCCAAAGTGGACGAGTCTGACTTGGTGCGCAATTATGTTTTCACGTGGGCCCCACAGATGCCCCTTGGTGTGTCGTTAGCTATGGACCCGTGCTCTTTGCACGCAGCTATCACAGCTATTGACCCTAACAAGATTTCACCAGCTTTCCAGAATCTCAAACCAGTTCTAGGTGACGTGTTGGTCGCTATTTCCCCCGACAACGATGGAGAAGCTACACGTTTGGATGAAATGCGATTTGAGGATATTATCCAGACCTTACGTCAATTCCCAAGACCATGTCGGCTTACTTTTGCCAGACTTGTCGAGGAACCTGACTCGTCTGGATCGGAGGAGGAGAACGTCCTCTTCCCAATGAGACCACTGGCCCCGTTGACTCGTCCGAAGGCTACTTCTTCCTCAAGTGACAGAGGTGAAGAAGCTGCTAATATTTTAAAGCCTCCATTCCTCACCCGGCCGCTTCAAGTGCGTCCTAAATCTCGTTCCAGGGCTGCTTTGCCTCCGCCACGGAAGCAACTTCCGATCTCAATGCGTCAGAGCTTCCGTATTGACGCTCCAATGCCGACTGCTACTCCACCGCCGTCAAGTGATGGCCGACCTCATGCTGGATCGACTGATGGTCGACCCCATTCCGGTTCGAATGCTAACGACAAGGGATTCTACACAGTCATGTACAGCGGTGGTGCTGTGGGGTTGCAGCTCCGTGACTGCACGCAGGATGACAAGGACCTCGCGAAAGGCAAAGACAAGAGCAATCGTACGAATGGTTATTCAGTGGCGATCCGAAATGTGACGGACCCGAATTCCGCTCCTGGTTTGGACATCGCGACGCCCGACGATCTGCTGATGGCCATTGACCAAAAGGACCTGCAGCATATGTCGTTTGAAAACGTACGTAAGGAGCTGGCAGCTATCCAAACTCCCACGCAGTTGCTCTTTAAGAAGCGTAAACGCGTTACGGCCAACTCGTCGGGCGCTTCGCTGGTCGACACGCTGCTACTGTTCCTCGTGTAAATCCCACACGATTTAACCCAGAATGCGCGCGTCTTGATGTAGATGAAGCAGCCAACGCACGGTGGCAAGCACGTTTAGATTTTGCTTTTATGGGCAATTCTTGTTTCTCAATGAAATAAATAAAAAATACCTGGACTTAGTTGAGTGTTTTGTCCGAAATGAGATCATAGCATTTCTCCCTTCGTCCTCAGGATCAACCCTCAGAAACCTCTTGGAAAAGTTGTCCCTCTGTATCGTCAGCTTCGAGTCGTTGGATGCAGAGACATAATCCGTGGAGGTAACATAACCACTAGAAGAGCAAATGTGGTTAAACTTCATTTTTGACGTACTCGATGGTCGAGGTGAGTGCAAGAGAGTAAATGTGAAAGTGATACAGCGCCTGGCTCTCCGGTGGCTCACACTGGGTCCTCGTGTGAAGCGTAGCGGGTAATATATTGCTGAGTAATCTTAATTCAAGAAGATAAAACACGGAATGACATGTACTACATGTAGAATCGAAACAAAGTGATCTTAAGTTGGAAAGGAGACGAGACATAACATTCTTTGGCGGGTATATACTGCAATCGTTTTTCATGCAACATGGAGACTTCGAATCGGCAAACGGACATTCTTGGTCACCCATGTCATCTTAACATGCATTTGTTGTGCTGTTTTTCGTTCGATGGCGTCAAGTGGTTTCACCAGAAACACAACTTCTATAACACAGATACGGCAAGTTGGATTCCAAATTTATGGAATGGGAGGTAGAGATCTTTAGACACACTCCTCGACTCAAATTGTGCAGATTTCCCAGCGAAGTTTACGGATAAACACATATTCTGAGCCAAAAAATATCGTAATCCAAACAAGCCATGGCAATGTATGGTACATTTCAATTGTGCACATCCAAAGTAACCCGTCAACGAATGTATCGTCCTGAATTGAGATTACTCAGACGACGGAGTTAATATATGACTACCACCACACCCCTCCAGCCCTGGTACATTTCGACCATCGATTCCCTCAGACAGGAAACACCACTCCACAGTCGATACAGTGTATCACTTTCAAATTTGCTCTCCGCCGCTCACATCAGTCCTCAAATCTACTACTACCGGTAACCTCAAAAATGAAGTTACACCAAATCATTCTCCTGGTGGTTGCTTTGCTGGTTATCTCCACGGATCTCGTACAGGGGAAATACACTCCTTCCAAGAGGTTTCTGAGGGTTGACACTCCTGAGGACGAAGGAAGGGTCTTTCCTGTGAACATCCCTGGTCTAGGGAAGATCTCAAATGCAATGAAGACCAGCAAGACCAAGGAGCTTCAGAAGCTGGTGAATGCTGGCCAGTCTGCTGACGATTCATTCAAGGGACTAGGATTAGGACAAGTGCTGGACTTTAAGAAAACGGTGAACTGGGAAATGGTGGGCAAGTTTTTCTCCAACAGCAAATTCAAGGCTTGGGCCAAGTATACTGCTCAGCTAAACCAGAAAGATCCGGACGGAGCGATGCTAGCAACACTCACGAGCGCTTACGGAGAGAAGAATGCGGCAATCATTATTCTATTGGGGAAGGATGCACGGAGTTCTGTGGCCAGTCGATTGGAAACGGCGCAGTTCTACAAGTGGCGTAATGTGGACAATCTGGAAAACGCTGACATGGCCCTAGTAAAGGCACTGGGAGTCCCTCGACGCAAAATCCACGCATACCCTCTTGAAAAGAGCATTTGGGAAAATTACAGCAAGTACATCATCAAAGAAGTGATGAATTATGGAAAACCGGACACCAAATTTACCAATCCATTCATTATTAACCCCTTGAACCCGAAGCGTTTCCATTCCCCCCATCGCCCCAGTTAACATGTATCTGTGCGGTTAGGTGTGTCATACTGAAAGCAAGTTATTACGGTATCGTGTATGAATGTGAATGTTGGAAGGACGCAAAGTAAACCTAACCGCTCGAAACTGCCTCTCACACAAACTTGTACATACATGATATTGATTCTTCAAAATGATTCTATATCGTGTATCGTGTAGATAACAAGTAATGGACAGTACAACTGCAAGCAAGATACTTTGAAGATAGAAAAGCGCCGGCTCAAAGACAAAAGAAGGTATACTGAATTCAGTAGATTCTTACAGACGCAATATTCGCCTACACTTGCGTCTCAGACGGCCGTGGACGTTTTGCCTGCGGTGAGGCGTCATCCGTTGACACGTTGTCTTCCAACTCAGCTTCTCCTTCACTCAATTCCTCGCGCAGGGTCACCGCTGCTGGAACGCGTGCGCGAATGTGTCTCTTGCGAGCTTTCTTCGGTAGAATGGTGCCATTACGCCAAGCCTTATGCCAAATTTCAAAGCAGGACATGAGAGCACCATTGTGGCGGTGGCGAACCTTGTCACACAGGAACACGCGCCATGCTTTGGGCTTCTTCGATGACGTCGGCAATTTGCAGTCACTGCAATAGATGGAGGAGTCCCCTACCCGAGCACTATCAGTGCCTTTCAATAGCGAACAGACCTTACATGCACGTGTACGCCTCTTGCGCCCGCTCTGATTGTTGCCTGGCCTCCACTCATCGTTGAGAACGACCGTATGTCCGCGATACACAGGCGCAGTTCGGGCTTTCGACGGCGTTGCTGTTGCTTCATCACTCTGGCGAAGACCATCCCAGTCATCCTCCTGAAGCTGGCATAACTCCAAATGAAGCTGCTTCAGGAACTTTACGTGGGAAAGCTTGCTCAGCCCATCTGCAGCTCGGCGTGCGTTGAAGATGATGTAGGCATTGATCACTGCAAGGTCAATGAGCCCCAGGAATACTCTCTTGTAATATTTCTTGTACTTTATTGCGAGTTGGAGTGAATACCTGTTGAAACGTGTACATACAAGATTAGTATTTGTCCAAACATGTATATACACATTTTTCACTTACCGTTGTAGACGTCGCTGATCATGTACGTCTACACCGCCCATAAGAGTCTGATAATCTTTCAGTACTCGTGGACAAGGCACTTCAGCTTGTTCACCAGTTAGTTTGTTCCGGCGAACAACACGATCGAGCTCGACGCTCCCACCGGATGCGAGCAGATAAACAGCACGGTTGTCCCACCAACGTATGGCGCGTAGCCCCTGGATGTGTGCGTGATCAGCAACTTCAAAGGTGCCTCGTTCAATTGTCACTGGACGATGTTTAGGAGGTTTCCGCTTCTTTCCACCCCTCTGCTCCCCCTCCACTAGCGAAACAGGCAGGCCTAGTCGATTCGTTTGCACGGTGCCCACGGTATAAAACCCCATAGTCAGCATTTGCATTGCCAGAGGTACTGACGTATAGTATCGATCAGTGACAATTAGACGCATAGCATCCTGCCCAGGACCATTCGGCCCAAACACTTCACATAAATTGCGGATGACCGCTGCAGGGCCAGATCTGTAGTCATTCAACGCTCCATTCAAACCACCGTGCTCTTGTTTACCGCAGTAGAGTTCGAACCTGTGTATACAAGTTTGCAACAAACGTTAGCTTGTCTGGTCCAAGATAAGATAACTTAGGCGCCAAAAAAAAACTAGTGCTCCAGTGGAGCACTACATACATACCGGATACAATAGGCGGTTGAAGAACAGCACAACATGAAGAGCTTCGTCCCCCACTTGTGGGGTTTATCCTTCATGTACACCCTCATGCGATTGAAGCTTGACCGTGACGGCAGCATCGCCTCATCGAAGGCCATAGTAGGAGGTGGGGTATATCCGTGCTTGAATCTTCGCGTCAATGCATTGATAATGGGCCTTATTTTCCACGCCTTGTCTTAGCTCGCGTTCACGTCCCCATTGCTACTGAAGTGTAGATTTCGCGAAAGATGCATGAATCGATCGCGCACCATATACTGACCGAAACAACCTCTGGGAATTGCTCCCTCATCAGTTGTTTTCCAATGGTTTTGTAGCTTCTCCTTGTTCGGCACGATACAACGCGCAATCAGCAGACCAACGAAGACACAGAGCTCGCGTGGTGTAATCGGATCCGTTCGCTCGAGGTTAGTCCTTATTTGGTCTCTCGTCTTTGGTTGAAACTCTGGATGTTTTGCTTTACGAGCGACTTGTTTCATACACTGACCTGCAATTCTCTCATCCATTTTTCTGCGAAGTAGGCATTGCTAGCGGCGGCGATATCTTCCCAAAGTGTAGGCTGGACAAAATAAAAGAAAGCTCCGGAGGGTGTGGCGGCAGCTTTCAGTGCTTGTGGCGTTGGTCCGAATTCACCGTTGTATAGCCTAGGATAGTCCGCTAGCATCGATTGAGCGGGGCGAGGCTCGTATGGTTCCATTAGACAGTTGTACGGAGTCTGCTTAGTCAATGGCCTCCATCCGGTCTTAGCCATGCCTTTCAATAGTTCGCTGGACACATTACCACTAGCCACGGCCTTAATACCACCGGCAGATCTCAGGAGCGCAGGATCAAACGACATCTCAGGCTGTGTAGGACCATCGTCATCTAGCTCAAACAAGAACTCGCCATCCCCTGTCACCTCATCAGAATTCCACCCTGTTCCCTCGTCGTTATCTCCGTCTGAGTCTAGGGATACATATGTAGCACGAGTGAAAGGCACTGCATGAGCACGGGAAGATCCTAAAAGAAAACCATCGGTATATACACGTTAGCGTAAATGTGGTAACTTGTATGTACAGCTTTGACCAACCTGCTCTGTTAGGTGATGTATCTTCCTTAGTTTCTTCGGCCAGTGTTGAAGTCTCTTCACAATCCGGATTGTGTACTGGCGAGCGATCTTCAGATAGGTTATCAGCTTCCACAAATTCTTGGCTCAAATTGCGCTGTATCTCAGAATCACCTGGATAACGAACGTAAATACACGTTAAAGAACAGTCTTATGTTGTATGTACAGGTTCGTACGGATGGTGATACTCTCGCTGTCGAAGCCGCTGTTTTCGTCGGTGTAGGAAGTGCCATGAGATTCACAGCGACGGGCATCTTCCTGCGTGTTTGTCACCTCCGGTGTTGATAACGCCTGGACTAGGTTGTTGGATAGAACATCTATGATACATACATGACATACACGATTACCGAGTAAATAAACGTGTATATACATCTCGTTGATCATACCTGGATTTGAATCCACAACGTCTTCGCGGAGATGTGACGGGAGCGTCGGTTTTGGTGCTTTGTCCTTGGTTACTGCTGAACAGCCATACACAGTTAGACTTAGCGTAAATCATGTGAATGCAAATACCAGCCCATTACCTTGACGCCGCCCAGCACTAGCCGGTCCCTCAACCCTTGCAGTCTTCGCCCGAACCTCCGCTACACATACCCACACAACAAGTACGTGATTAGACTGGAATTTAGTTACTGGGAACCACGCACGTCCTACCGAGATCAGTCTTGTCGAGAAACCGCATAAGCTCCTCCTCCCCAATAAAAAAGTCTACCCCGCGCTTGTCTTTCTTAGTCTTCCCAGGTTTTAGGTACGCGAAGTCGACCGAAAGGCCAGTAGGCTTCTTGCTGTGCCACCCAGCCTTCTTCAGTTCTCTCCACCGCGCTTGGAAAGCCATTTGTCGCTGCTAGACGGAGATGTTAGCCTTCGACGTCTAATCTGAAACTGAACGCAAAATAAGTGGTGACCAGTTACTTCATTGTCGTATAGCATATGCAGTGTGGGAGTTTGATTTGATGTGCACTTTCTCATGGAATCATGGTCTTTCTAGTGTTCATTTCAAGGATTCATTACCTACCCCTCGGTTACTTGAAAATTGTATAGATACATACAAAAATCAAGAATAGTGATTCTTATCGTGGACCGTACACGTTAAGAAAATAATGGTAACGTGTACGGTCCAGGTTCTCGGGTTTAAGGGGTTAAATAAACACGAAAGAAGGTTTTATCTGCCCAAAGTTTTTAGTTGTCATTTACTAGTACAGAACGAGGACAAGAAGTTGCTCTGCCACGCACACAGAAAGGTGTGAAGGTCATTACCGAGTCGACGGACTTGCCACTGTGGTGGAGTTTCGCACGGATTAGTTCTTGCGATATACTATTAGTATGGAGTGTACTAGTTTGAGGGAACTCATAATAAAACGTAATCTTAACTGGACTCCCCCCGTCCTCACTTCACTAGATTCGTCTCCTCAGCAGCATTGAATCTCCCCACCGGTGCTAAGAATTCCCCTAATGACAAGCCTCAAGTCTCCATTTCTGTAGGTTCCTATTCTTGTTCATAACTACTAAGAAAACTATCCTCTTTCCTATTGGCTAAAAACTCATACAGAACACTAAAACTCAGATAAAAAAGGAGTAATTCCCTGCATGTCCGAGACTTCCGACCCAGCAGCAATGCCCAGCACTGAAGAGCGTGTCGCTCTGCGTTCATCAGGCCCAAGTAGCAGTTCTTTAGCGTCTCCTTCTCGTGCGCGGTTATTGGCTACTGCGGGAGTTGGTAGTGGACCTGCTGCACCCGATGAAGCTCATGCTGTACGGTTGAACGTACTTAACAGCAGCGTCCAGGAAGCTCGAGATGCTCGCAACTCGCGGCTCATTATGTGGGCGATCTCATTGGTTAATTTACCGCAGATTGTGGCTGCTAGTGTCATCTTGGCGATGCATTGGCAGGGAGAGACACTGTGCTACCGTATTCAAGTGTGGGTCTTGCTACATACGGTCCACCTTATGTTCACGTTACTACTGGAATGGACTCTTTACTATTTAAACGGTGCAAGAAGTAATACTGCTATCAGACTTCGGGAACAGTATATGACGCCGTTGAGTCAGCTCAAGTATGGATTGGACCTGGCTGGGCTCTTCTGGTTCCTAGTTGGCAACATGTGGGTCATCAGTGATGGAGCACGCTGCGATGATGGATCGGCAATGTATCAATTGGCTCTGTGGATGATTATCATCTCGTACGCCAAGATCTTCTTGCCGTGTTTACTGCTTTTGGCTCTACTGCCAATTCTTTGCTTCTGTCTACCATGTGTCATTCGACTATTGAGTAGATTGCAAGACCCGATGAGGGGGAAAGGAGCCACGAAAGAGGTAGGAGTTCTGTTGAGTTCTGATAGTTTTTTGTGTGATATTTTACAGCTAATTTGTGCTTCTTGTGAATAGTTGATCGACCAGTTAGAGACCAAGACGTACACAGCCAATATGTTCCCGCCTGAGGATGCTTGCTGCTGTATTTGCCTCAACGATTATGAAGCTTCTCAGTCACTACGGGTACTACCGTGTGCGCACCATTTCCATAAAGAGTGTGTTGATGAGTGGCTTCTGGTGAATTCGACGTGCCCGACATGCCGCAAGTCCATCTTCGATGCAGTAGACACTGGAACTACCACAGCAACAAGTGAAGAAGATATGCTACGGCGTGTGTGAGGGCCATTTTTTATTCTCCAGCAAGGACCAGTGATGCAACTCAATTCTTTATTTTCAGTAAACCCGGTGTTGATATTCCTGTTGACCTCCGAATCGGAAGCTGTAACCCTCTACTTATTCCTCTTTAAATCATCGGCTTCCTTTATAGCTTTTCGGACTTGGAAAAATGAACGCGGGCTCGGTTGTTGCAAGTCTCTCCTTGCATCCCTGTAGCAGTTCTGCATTTTCACAAAAATCAAACAGGTAAGGATTGTTGTTCGACCTGAAATGCGGTTAGCAGAGCAGACATACCTTCAAGGTGCCTTGTGTTTCCGTTGATGAAGTCGTTAACATCGATAGCTTCGTCATTCAATTTCTCAATGTTGTCATCAAGCTCGAAATTTCCCTCTTCGTGACCATTTCCTTGTCTTTCATCCGAAAGCTTAGTATAGTCAGTCGATAATATGTCTTCGAGCATTCTTGTTAGCGTGAGAGCCTCTCCGTTTAGAATGAAAAGAGCAGGAAAGGCTTTCGACGCTTTTGTGCGAGTACTGCTGTCGAGGGGATTCCCATTGAAATCAAGAACACGAAGACTTGGCAACTTTGTAGACAGCTCGAGAAAGTCGATATTTCGGATTCGATTGTTCTGTTCAGAATAAAAGTAAAAATCTGGCGCAACAACAAAGGCTCAGACAGACATACCGCTAGAGTGAGCTCTTCCAGCAGAGGCAGCCTTGGCAGACTGTCTGAAAGTCAAAGCAACAAAATTAAGCTTCTAAACGCATTTTTCTAAACGTATTTTTCTATCGGTATAGATCATTTTATTCACGAACCTAGTGAGGTTAATTGGTTGTTGGAGAGCTTCAAACAACGAAGTAGTGGTAAAGCTGGAAGTCCATCCAATGAACGTAGCTACAAATTCAAACCCGCAAAACATGTTAGAACTGCTAAACTACGTCTACTGTAGATAAACGCACCTCATTGTGTGCCACATTGAGCTCCAGAAGGTTCAAACATGCTTCAAGCTGGGCCAAACGATGGATCTTCATCCGTGATACATCCAGCAACGCCACCAAGCTCACGTCATAGTGGCCACTTCGGCGCTTGATGATGTCAGCAGTCAGCTCCATGGCGGTGGCTCCAACTAAGGTCAAAAATACCTTTTAGTACAAAGCCACGAAGACATTGAAATCCCTTTGACAGACTGTCGGTTGGCAGCGCTTTTGCTGGATGCAGGAGTCAACTTCAACTGAGACTGGTGGATTGCGATAGCTCAAGGGCGTTAGTGCCGGCTTCACCCGTTCTTGAAGCTGTGACTCCATCGAGACTACAGGTCCTCATGCATCGGGTTAACAGGATAAGCTCTTGCCATCTTCAGAGTCGTGCGTGCACAGCTGCTGGGTGCTGTCGACGTGCATTCGGTCGACTGTGCTGCTTGGGAGCGAAAAGCAGTGGTCATTGACCACTGGCCAATTCACGCAATTGCCGTTAAACGATCTTCCTACGGTACGGCCCACTTCAATTCTAGGCATCACCCGACACGCAAGGTTTTCGTTCACTCGACGGTCGACTCGAATCGCCAGAACGGGAACTTCAAGCGGAGGAGGCTCGCTCCATACTGAGTCAGAGTCTGGGTCTCTCTGCCTACTAGGCAGTGCCTACCGGTGCATGTACTGTAAAATGGATGTATCAGGAAGGAGCCTTAGCACCGGCTCACGGCGGCTCGATCTCCAGCATTTAATTCAACACGTACGCTGACCCCACTAAGGCAAACGGCCAATTTAAGGCCGTAAAATAATCTCGACTTTGAAACACAATAACTTCGAAACTACAAGACCAATGGCAAAAATGACATTGGATCCATAACGGGCACTGTTTCAGCTAAATTTAGAACGCTGTGGTGGTCTAAATGAGTAGTGGAAGGTGGAGTTATTTTCGTTTATCAAACACATCCATTTTGCACTAAAATCAGTTTATGACCGCAATTTGACTTGATTTCAGTAAGCAGCAGCATCCGAAATTGCGGCGAAAAATATACATTTGAATTTCATTTAAGTTCGAAGCAAACCTGCTTAATTACATTTTATCAATTACCATTATATTATAAAGGGTTATTTAAAAACACAATACTTACAGAGCCATTTCGTAAAGCTCAGGTCCCGGATCAGTAGACGCTTGATGAGGGTATAACGAATGCTTACTCGGTTGTTTGTGTTGCTTGCGTTTCGTTGGCTGCGAACACCGCATTGGCACCTCAGCTGTCGCGTAAACGTTTAGAAGCTCTTGTGTCAAAATTCTTCCTTGTGTAGTGGTCGTTTTCCTTTTCGATTGACCTGTTTTCGTGGTGGCGGCAGCATCAGCAAGTCACTTTGAACAACCTCTTACCTGTAGCCATGATGCAATATGAACGTGCACAGGTAATCCATTCCGCCTGAAGTTTTGGAGCTTACTGTGCATTTTCACCAGTGACAGCGGGAAAATTCCACACGTTTTGAAGTTGCTAGAAATATTGATCGAGAAGTTGATCTCATTCTCGATCATAACCTTGTTCAGCGATTAAAAGAAACTAGTAATGTCTTCAATTGACACCGTGTTGCGCGCTTTTGTCACGTTTTGAGATCTTCTAGCGCCAATAGCTGGAAATCGATCCTTGAAGCGACGGTACCATCCTTCTCCAACCACCGCCCCACACACAAGTAATGATATTTTGCCAGCCCGTTGATTATTTCTTGACGACCCACTGGCGGTCCTTGCATTTGTCTTCCAATGATCCAGTCGTAAATACTGTTTTCAGCATCAAAACACAGTTGTGGCGGAGGTCCGCGCCTCGGGGTGGTCGTAGCCTCGCTGTAGTTGGCGGAAGTGTCTTTAGCGATCTTCACCCAGCGACGAATGCACCGCGCGGGGTTTTTGTGATGTTACTGACATCGTCCACGGATTTGCCTCTCTTGCACGCTAATACTGCTTCCGCCTTCTGTGCTGGTGTGTAACTCTGTCGCCTTCTTGGACTTTGCTCTTTTGTTGTCGTTGGCTTGGTCATTGTTGAAGTGGCGAACTGAAGGCTCAAAACAAGAGATCAGAACTCGAAGGTTTTGGGATAAACACATGGAAAATATTTTTATCCAGTCCTACTTCTCTTTTTTCGTTTACATACTTCTATTGGTTAAAAAATCTGCGGTCTTAAACTGATCCAATGGCCTTAAATTGGCCGTTTGCCTTACATATTCCCCGCCACTAAGCCCTTTGTAAAATCTTCTTGCTGCAATAATTCTTCGTACTTGTGCCACATACTATGACTCATAGTCTATGAGGCGAAGTAAGCTCACGATGCGATTTTACCGTCAGATCGGTGGAAATTCCAGTTGCGAGTGGAACTTCCAGTTCTGGAACTTCGAGGTTGCCAAAGACGACGCACCAGCAGAACAGTGCAATGCAACTTCAACCACCACCCGAACCACTTCTCGAAGTTTGACTCTGGAAGATGCTCTTGCAGCAAATTAACTAGTATTTGGCTAAAAGCAGTGCTTTTAGAAGCACTCGAATCAACGACGTCTGAAGATACGAAATGTACCAACTGCCAGCTTCAGCTCTGAAGCTTCCGCCATCAGTATTGGCTGAATGTTTAGGCTAGTCGACACTACTCAGCAACACATTTGCGGCTGCTAAATTAACGCGAGCTTCTCACGGTTAATCCCGTTTGTCCCGCACATAGGATACATGTAGTGCCCCGCCAAGTAAAAGCCGCTGCAAATGGCGTCAACTCGGCTTTGGCTCTGATTTCCATCCCAGCGTTTAACGCCGGCGGCCATCGCCTGACACGCAAGCGCGTTCGACTGACCGACGTCAAACCAGCCGTGCAGCAAAGCTCGGTCTCTCGTCGCCCGGCAGAAACGGGCCCCGTATATATCGCTTCAACCTGGCCCTAGGGTCAAGCACTGAGCAGCAGTCTTGTGCTCCCGGTTCCTGGATTCGCATTCCCCAATTGGCAGCGTCGTGCGCACTTGTGTCCTCTCTCCAGTCCTTCTACACAATGACCGACCCGTCCGTCCAACAAGTGACTCCTCCTGCCAAGTCCTGCGGTGACAAGATCACTGGTGTGCTCGTGAAACACTGGACGGTGCCCGACAAGCACCGGTCCGACGAACAGGACGAGGCGGAACGATATCTGTTCACTGCGTACGTCTTCGGCAAGTACTTGACGCTGCGATGGGTGAAATTCAACCGCTGGTACCTCTTCTTCGCGAGTTTCATGGTGCAGTTCTGCATTGGTTCGCTTTACTCGTGGTCGGTGCTCAACAACCCCATCGACTTTCTAATCTACGGCGACAAGACCAAAGGTATGGCTGTCAACGCTTTCTACATCGCCGTCGGAGTGTTCGGTACCTCGACCGCAATTATGGGCCCATGGATTGAGCGCAATGGACCTCGTGCAGGTGTCATGCTCGGAGCCACGTCGTTCTTGATCGGATGTGTTATCAGCTGCATCTCCCTACACGCCGAGTCTATCGTCGGTCTGTACGTGGGCTACGGTCTGTTCTGTGGCTTCGGAAGTGGTTTGTGCTACATTTCACCTGTGTCGGCACTGCAGAAATGGTTCCCGGATTACCGTGGCGCTGCTGCTGGCTTCGCTGTGGGCGGCTACGGTGCTGGTTCGGTGGTGTGGGGTAAGGCTTACCTTCCGATCATCGATGCTACCAGCGTACCCGATTTATTCATTGTCATTGGCTGCGTCATGGCTTTTATCCTCTACTGCTGCGCTGTGTGCCTGCGAAACCCGCACTTTGACTTCCACGTTGGCGGCCTGAACATGCACGGTGAAGCTGTTCGCGAGGCGCAGGAGTCGTTCCAGCGCGGCGAGAAGCTGAGCGTCATGTCGGCTCACGAATTTGAATCAATCCGTACCCCTACGGCCCGCGAAATGGAGGCGATGGTCGACCCGAACTCGCAAGACACCAACTCACAGGTGAAGAAGATGACGCTGATCCAAGCTATCACGTCCCCGGACTTTATCTTCCTGTACATTATGTTCTTCGGCAACCAGCTTTACGGTCTCATCGTGCTATCCAAGCTCTCCACCATGTGCACGACACTCTTCGGTAAGACGGCCGACCAGGGTGCCGACATCGTGTCCATCAACGGCGTCTTCAACTGCGTCGGACGTCTGCTATTCCCTCTCATCTCGGATGTGATCGTGCGCAAATTCAACATCGAGCACGCGTTCGGCCGCAAGTGCCTCTTTTACTATGGCCTCGCCTCGCAGATCACCGTCATCGCCATCGTCCCGACGCTGATCAAAAACGAGAGCTACAGCGCTTTCGTTGCGCTCGTTTTCCTACTGACGCTCTCGTACGGCGGTGGCTTCGGTACGATCCCGTGCTTCTTGACGGACATGTTCGGTGCTTTCAACATTGGTGCCATGCACGGCTTCATCCTGACGGCCTGGTCTCTGGGTGGTGTGGCTGGCGGCTTGACTTTCAACGCCAAGTACAACGCAGCTATTAAGGACGGTACCACGCCCGTGGACGCGTACGTGGACAGCATCTACAAGATTTTGATCGTGGTGTGCATCACGGGAGTCTTCATCTTTATGGTGCGCACGAACCCGCGCGACCGGTTCGAGAAGGGTTACCACTACAGTCTCTTTGGCAAGCGTGTGATCAGCATCAAGCCCAAGGACACACCCACGAACAAGGAGGACTTGCTGCAGAGTGAGGCTTAAGTATGCGTGGACGTTCGTAGTATATGACGTAGCTCAAAGAAGAGAAACGAATAGCATGTAGTGATTGTGTACTATTCTGAAGCTGTTGTTGAAGCAACTTCACAACTAGCAAGACGTCATTCTCTTGTCCATGTTCTGCCTCTTTTCTTGTTGCAGATTCAATGTGCAGCTGAATCAGATTCTGATGTGACCACCGCAAAAGGCGAAGCACTCGCCACGCAACAGCACTCAGTTTTGTACCGGTAAGCACCCTGGGAACTTGGAGTCTGCATTGCGATGGTGTGCCATGCAGTCGTAACCACGCAGCAACGATGACCTCGCATGCCCGCCACCGGGTTGTATCTAGGCAAGACGATGGCGGCTTGTTGGTGGTGCAGCACATGGCATGGTCACCGTGATGGTGTTAAACGGACAGGGATAGTGCTCAGCACCTTGCGTTCCGCGTATGAGCATGTTCGTTGACACATTTCGGTCATGATCACTAGCGTTAAACAATGGCCAACGTCAGCACGGAGAAGCCAGGGGTGTTCTTGACGTCGAAAAAGCAACGAGGAAGTAAATGTCGTGGCAGCTTTTGTGCTGAACCAGACGTGCTGCCTTGTCGGCGACAAGTTGTCGCTCCTGGTGTCACCCCGATGACCGTCGTGACATATAGGCAAAATGGCCCGTCCTAAAGCTTGGGACAGCAAGCCGAAAAGTTTTAGGACAATTAACACCCGGAAAAGGATACTAAAAGGCGTTGCTGATGCAAGGCCCTGTTGCCGTGTTGACACGTCCATCCCCTCACCTCGAACGTAGGCAGAAGTTGCATGGATGGTGTAGGCTACATCATCCTGTAGCTAGTGGTGGCGCTCCTATCCTTTGTAAAAGGCTTGGTCATACACCTCCACCTTCACTCTAGTGTAGTCCGCAACCCGAGCGAGCACTAGGCCTTCCGGTGCGGTCATGTCGTCTTGATATCTCCTCGACACATGCCCTCAACTCGGATTAATTTCCCCAATTACCACGACCACTTCAAACATTTTTCAAAGGTACAGTGTCTTACAAATTCAAGTATATTGCAAAATATAATGCCACTAGTTTCAACCATGTATTCATTTTCACATCCAGTCATCCCAGGAAAGTTTCCTGGGATGTTGGTGAAAAAAGCGATATAAATTGCGTTTCCTCAGGAAACGCAATTTATATCGCTTTTTTCACCAACTTCAACGTTCCACCTCCACCACGTTGAAGTCTTTAGGAAGTCTTCGACTCCTCATGACCAATGCCACCGACTGCCCGACTGCTCTCGCTTCGGATGCCAAATTCTGCTTGCCAAACCTCCGTTCATTCCTCAATTGGCTGCCTCCACTGCAAGTCGAACTTCCGTCAACCCTCCAAACCTTTCACTATGGGCGTAGAAGACCCTGCCACCATCGATTCGACTGCCCCGAACGAGAAAACATGTCTAAGGGCCACGAAAGACGCGATCGCTGGCCACTGGACGGTCCCGCCCAAGCATCGTACGGCCGAGCAAGACGCGGCCGAAGAGTGGCTTGTCACGTGCTACCTGGGCAATAACCGCTACTTCTGGCTGCCGGGTCTGCGCTTCACCCGGTGGTACCTCTTCTTCGCCAGCTTCCTGGTTCAATTCTGTATCGGTTCCCTGTATTCCTGGTCCGTCTTCAACAAACCCATTGATCTGCATGTGTACGACGACAACAAGGCTGGCCGCGCCGTTAACGCGTTCTACATTGCTGTGGGTGTTTTCGGCACGACGACGGCGATTATGGGGCCGTGGATTGAACGTCATGGCCCAAGGGCCGGAGTTGTGCTCGGCACATCATCGTTCCTTATTGGCAACATCATTGTAGCCATCGGCGTGCACTACAAGGCGATCGCAGCCATTTACATCGGCTACGGCATCTTCTGTGGCTTCGGAATGGGTCTCTGCTACATCTCCCCCGTGTCGGCACTGCAAAAATGGTTCCCCGACTATCGCGGAACGGCTGCAGGCTTTGCAGTTGGGGGATATGGAGCTGGATCTGTCGTGTGGGCGAAGGTCTACCTTCCGTGCATTGATGCCGTGGGACTTTCGTCGACATTTATTCTCATCGGCTGTGTCATGGCCTTCGCTATGTACGTTTGCGCTATTGTACTGCGTTCTCCGCACCATGAATTCGTTGTCAGTGGCTTAAATATCCACGGAGAAGCTGTGGATGAGGCCGACGAACTCATTCACCGCGGCGAGAAGGTCAGTGTCTTGTCTTCACACGAATACGAGTCCATTACGACACCTACCGCACGAGATGTACAAGAGATTGTGGAGCCAACGACTGCTACCAACACTTTAGTGCGGAAGTTGACGCTGATCGACGCCATCAAGACCCCGGACTTCCTATGTATGTACATCATGTTCTTCGGCAATCAGCTCTACGGTCTGATCGTGCTGTCGAAGCTCTCCAGTATGTGCACCGACATTTTCAAAAAATCTGCAGACCAAGCATCGGATATCGTCTCGATCAACGGCGTCTTCAACTGCTGTGGGCGATTGGCATTCCCGCTCGTGTCCGACGTCATCGTGCGCAAGTTCAACGTGGAACACTCGTTCGCCCGCAAGTGTCTGTACTTCTACGCACTAGCGTCGCAGGCGATCATCCTCGGTACGATCCCTATTCTCATGCGAAACAACAACTACACTGGATTCGTGGCCGAGATCTTCATCCTTACAGCCAGTTACGGTGGTGGCTTTGGCACGATCCCAGCCTTCCTAACTGATATGTTCGGGGCGTTCAATATCGGTGCAATGCACGGATTGATCCTTACAGCCTGGTCAATTGGTGGTGTCGTTGGTGGAATCACATTTAACCACACGTACGGCAACCAGATCGCAGATGGATGGGAGATCCATGAAGCTTACATCTACACGGTACGCCGCATCTTCATCATTGTGATTGTTGGCTTCGTTGTGCTGTTCTTCGTGCGTACGGAAGCTGCAGATCGATTCAAACCTGGCTACCACCTGAGCCTCTTCGGCAAACGCGTTATCAGCATCAAGGGCAAGCAACCACAGAAGGAGGAACCGCTTCTTGATGCAGCGTAAGTAGTCGCGAACGAATATGGACTGGTACACGAAAGAATTGAAGGCGAGAGGGAACGTTGTGCACGTAGTTGTAGTTCGAACAGAGCAAAGTATGTATAATTCATGAATCTTAGCTATGATGACAAAAAGTTTTCGACGATATGGGTTTCGCAGGAATGTAAACAAAGAACGAAGTTGAAGTTATCTGGTTAGCCACACGTTTTCCCCCAGTTGGCAAATTCAGCACAAGCCAAATTACCTATCGTTTTTAGGATAAGATCGTTCTGGGCTCGTCTTTCCCATTTTTTTCATGGTGATCCTTGCCATATGAAAGAAATGTAACACATTATGGAGGCACCATGTCCTCACCTCTTCCACGGTGTTAGCTATTTCACACAGTAGCACCTCATTTTCCATTCCTCTTTCAAGGTCTCTTTGACTTTCCAAGATGAGCCGAGTCAACAATTCGTGCATGCATTCAGTGCAAATGAAAATTGCCAACCACTGGACTGTGACACGGAATCCCTGCTCTCTAGAGCAGTACGACGCCGAAGAATGGTTGTTTACGTTCTACCTCGGCAAGGACCGCTACTACTCGGCAAAATGTCTTCAGTTCTCTCGGTGGTACCTGTTTTTCGCGAGTTTCCTGGTCCAGTTTTGCATCGGATCGCTGTACTCCTGGTCAGTTTTCAACAAACCCATCGACGACTACGTGTACAACGACCCGAAAGCAGGCCACGCTGTTAATGCCTTCTACATTGCAGTCGGTGTTTTCGGTACCACAACGGCCATAATGGGTCCTTGGATCGAACGCAATGGTCCTCGATCCGGTGTGATGCTTGGTACGACATCGTTTCTACTAGGTCACATCATTGTGGCCCTCGGTGTGGCACACAAGGCTATCGTTCCTGTTTATCTCGGCTATGGTCTATTCTGCGGCTTTGGAATGGGTCTTTGCTACATTGCTCCAGTATCTGCACTTCAGAAATGGTTTCCAGACTACCGAGGCACAGCTGCAGGCTTCGCTGTAGCTGGATATGGTGCAGGAGCTGTGGCTTGGGCGAAAGTTTACCGTCCGTGCATCGAAGCTGTTGGTGTGCCCTCGACTTTTTTGGTGGTTGGCTGTATCATGGCTGGAACAATGTATATCTGCGCTATTGTACTACGAACTCCACACTTAGAGTTCACAGTTGGCGGTTTAAACATGCACGGTGAAATGGTCGAGGAGTCCGAGATGACAACGGGTAACGTTGCTCCACTCACATCAAAGCTGCAATATGAGTCTACGATGTCGGAAAGCGAAATCGACTTTATCACCAGTACCAACGCTCAAGTCCGGAAATTGTCGCTAATTGACGCCATCAAGTCCATGGACTTCCTCTGCATGTACCTCATGTTCTTCGCCAACCAGATCTACGGCCTAGTCGTGCTCTCCAAGCTGTCCAATATGTGCACGGACATTTTCGGTCGTTCAGGGGACGAAGCTGCTAACATTGTGTCGATCAACGGAGTTTTTAACTGTTTCGGACGCCTCTTTTTCTCGCTGTCATCGGATATTGTGGCTCGCTACTTCAATATCGAGCATGCGTTCGCCCGCAAGTGTGTGTTCTACACGACTTTGATCCTGCAGGTGGTGATCGTAGGCACTACACCGATGCTCATTCGAAACAACGAGTATACCGCATTCGTGGTGGAGATTTTCATCCTGACCGCCAGCTACGGTGGAGGTTTTGGGACGATTCCGGCGTTCCTGACCGATATGTTCGGTGCTTTTAACATTGGTGCCATGCATGGACTGATCCTTACCGCTTGGTCAATTGGAGGCGTCGTCGGTGGAATCACGTTCAACAACGCTTACAGCAGTCAGATCGAAGCTGGGGTGTCCATTAGTGAGGCCTACATCTCGACGGTGAACGACATTTTCATCATCATTGTCGCAGGTCTAGTAGTTTTGCTTTTCGTGCGCACCAACCCCATGGATCGCTTCGATGCGGGCTATAACTACAGTATCTTTGGCCGACGAATTATCAGCTTCAAGGGCAAGGAAAGCGCTCAAAAGAAGGATCCGCTGCATCAGATTATCTAAATCTTGAATCATTTTTGTACCATAACATTTGAATCCCTTATTGTGATCAGTTAGGCAACACGGCTGTCTTTCGGCGTGAAGTCTTGTCATCACCTTTCGTCAACATAGTTTTCCGATGAGCTCTAGCTTTAGTTCATTTTAGAATTCGCCACAAGAGGAATACCAACTACGCCAAACCGCATTCGCACCAGCCAATAACGATGGGATTCAGCATTTTCAACAAAGAAGAAGTCAAGCAGGAGGCCCCGCTTAAGTGCCCAATGAACAAGGAGATGTTGGGATCAGTGTAACACAGTAAGCGCGCGGGGGCGAGGAAGCGGAGGCCGGACTTGGACGGCGGAGCGAAGACCCAGGGAGGCGTGACCAGTTGGTGGGCCACTGAGAGGTTGTTGGTAAATTGAAAAGTGAATTGAAATGAGGAAGGCTCTTACGGTCCTAAGCTAACTGGTGGCTCACAGAGCTCTCTCAAAAATCCAGTAGAATGTATCCTAGAGCCTATCTTTTCCTATCTTCTGATTTGGCTATCTACCAATGATTTTCCTATAAACTTCCACGTAGCAATGTTGACTTGACTCCTGGGCGTCCCATAATCAAGCTTCGAGAACCTTCTCGAATTTCAGCCAATGAGACTCTCTCAATGTCTCAGCTGAATGGCGTAAACCACAATGGCATAATACCAGAATCTAGTTTTAGCCAATCACAAAGTGGGTACATGTAGAGATATGTAGATTGCACTACAGTGCATCAACTTGCACTTCAATGCCGACGGAGTGCTATCGACAGCATTCCGTCACATGACCTCCCTTCGAGAAAGAGCCTCCCCTAGAAAGGATTCTCTCTTCTTGGACTTCCAATAGAGGTCGATGAGACCAGGGATCTGTTTCAGATTCTCAACAGGTTCCCATGTGGCCTCCTTCTTGGTCTCGCCTAACCACCAAACCTTGTACTGCGGCTTCCCCTTGTACTTACGGTGGTTAATCACGGCTTCGACCAGTTGCCCTTCAGTTCCATCGGCTAACACAACCTTGTTCACCTTTGCCTGCGCTTCGGGTCCTTGCGGTACGGCTTCAACAGTGATGTATGGAAAACTGGATGCAACTTCAGGTTCTTCGATAATCCCAACTCATACGAGTCTCGAGATACCTTCTTCTGGACCGGGAATGGTCCAATGAACCTCGGAGCTAACTTCTTCGACTGTGCGTACCCCTTATGACGGATATCCAAATTCTTCCCATCTAGTAGCACCATGTCGCCAATTTTGAAGTCTTGGACAAGTCTGTTCCTGTCGTAATAATGCTTCATGCGCTCCTGTGCTTCACTCATACGGTCTTGCGCGACCTTGAGGAAGGCTTCCTGTCGGAGAGAAACTCTTTGCTGCTTTCTCCAACTTCTTAAACTCCGGATCTGCCGCGATATCGTCGGGCATATATGGAATATATCCTAGATCCGCTTCAAATGGTGACATGCCAATCGTAGCATGCAATCGCCGATTATAGGCGAACTCTGCCAAATGAAGAAACTCATCCCAATCATTCTGGGCTGGGTTGATAACACCTCGGAGATAATCTCCGATAAAACGGTTTGTACGTTCCGTTTGTCCATCCGTCTGCGGCCTATTTCAAATGCCGATGACAGGTTATGCTGCGTTCCCATAGCAGTGATAACAGCCTGCCAAAACTTAGACGTAAATTTGGAGTCACGATCAGACACAATCGTCTTCGGAAGGCCATGATCTCTTACATAACTCTTCATGAAAACATTCGCAATATCCTCTGCGCTGTCTGTCGTCTGCGTAGCAATAAACTTTGCACGCTTGGTCAATCGATCCACAATGACCATGATGGCATTCAAACCATCCTTGCTGGGAGGTAGAGACACAATGAAATCCATTGAAATGTCGACCCATCTACCTCGTGGTATCTCCAGCGGTTGAAGTAATCCGGGAGGCTTCACCTGCCTCGCTTTGTTGCGCTGACACATTTCACAAGTGTTCACATAGCGCTGAATATACTTCATCATCTTCGGCCAATAGTACTTCTCACGTACTGCGACATAGGTCTTGTAATACCCTGGGTGGCCTGCCGTTACTGCATCGTGGTTCTCACAAATGACTCGATTCTTCAGATCTTCGTCATCGGGAATGTACAATCTAGGACTCTCATCTTCACGCGTCTGATAATACAGCACGCCATGATCTAGCGAGTAATGCGGAACCTTGTCTCCAAGCTGTAGCTTCTTGACAAGTCCTTGCAAGTCCTTGTTCCACGAGTACATCTTCACTGCGGATTGTGCCACGGTCATATTGTTCTCGACCATGGTAGCCACAATTTCACGGTTTTGAGCCGTATCAAGAAGTTCCTTCAGGCTCACTTGCGCTGCCTTATGCTCGAACTCAGGATTTCTCGACATCGCATCTGCGACTACATTCGTCTCTCCTGGAATCCACTTGAACAGAGGCTGAAACTCCGCAAGTTCGTTGAACCACCGCGCAATGCGTCGATTCGTCGTCTTCTGCGTGAGAATCATCTCAATGCTCTTGTGATCTGTTTCCACCAGGAATGGCTTGTCGAGAAGATACACGCGCCATGTCTTCAACGCATGCATAATAGCGAGTAGTTCCTGTTCGCGAACTGGATAATTCAGTTCTGCTGGCTTCATCTTTCTGCCCGTATAGGCTATTGGATGTTCCAACCCTCCCTCCTTTTGAAATAAGACTTCAATTGCGAAATTTGAGGCGTCCATCCGAATTCCGAAAGGTTTGGAGAAATCAGGAAGACTGAGAACCGGAGGTGATGACAAGCGCTTAAGCTCGTCAAAACAGCGTAATTGGTTCTCATCGAGTTCGATAGCATCACGAGAACGTTTTCCTTGATACATTCATGCAAAGGACCTGCAAACTGCGCGAAATCCTTGCAAAATCTCGAAACGTAAACCGTTGTCCCCAGGAAGCTTCCATTTGCTTCTTGGTCTTGGGGACTGGCCACTCGGCGATAATCTTCACCTTATCTGGGTCCATACGAACGCCCTTGCGTCCGACGAAGTCGCCTAAGCATGGAATCTCATCCACGCAAAATTGGCATTTGGACAGTTTGATGTAGAGCTTCTGCTCTTCACATCGCTTCAATACTCCTGTCCAGTGCTGCGATGTGGTCGTTCACATCTTCACCCTTCGTGTATACGTAGATATCATCGAAGTAAATCTTCGCCACATCACTCAAATCCATGAAAACCTTTTGCAGCAGTCGATTAAAGGTTCCTGGGCTACCACTGAGCCCCATGGGTGTGACGAGATATTCAAATAGACCATCTGGGGTTGAGAAAGCAGTGAAAGGTATATCTGCTTCTCGTAACTTCACTTGGTAATAACCCCAAAGTAAGTCCATGCACGAATACCAATAGCTACCGGCCATCGCATCAAAGGTATCTTCCTTGCGAGGCATAGGAATAGCTGGTAAAATCGTCGCCAAGTTCAATAGACGATAATCGTGCACAATACGCCATCCGACTGGTTTCTTCACACAGAAAGTCGGTGCACAAAATGCTGACGTACTCGGTCGAATGATGCCAGCCTGAACCATCTCTTTGGTCCATTCCTGAATCGTTTTTCTCTGATCAGGACTTTGGCGCCATTGTTTGACCGAAATCGGTTGAGTACCGGGTTTGAGCAAAATCTCGTGCTCAATTCCTTCCCGTACTGGCGGTGTCTCATTCGGAAGTTCCGTACGGAAAACCGTATCCGCATACTTCAGTAGCGTCTCATACGCCGGATTATCCTTGAGAGCGTCCCATCCTTGACTCTTGAAGCGTTCAGCCTTCTCCGAATCATGCGGATTGATGACAAACACTGCTTCAATATCCTTGTCCCTACGCAACATCTGCTGGAACTGTTTGGACGAAATAATCTTCGTTCGCCCAAACTGGCCGTTGTGGCCATGCTGCCGATAGTAATTGAAGATCTCACGGGCCTGCGCAACTCTGGCGCGGCGTTGTCCTGCCACCCAACGGGCTGGACGAGTCTTCGGCAGTCTCAACTTCACAGTCTGCGTGTTCTCCACCTTGATGCGAGGTGCAATCTGTCCAGTATTCCAGTCGATATCAGGGTTCTGCTCCCGCAGCCACATCATGCCCAAAACAACATCCTTTCCTTCAGGAACAGGCATGACTTGGAATGTTCCCGTTGTCAAAGGAAACCCTGGTAACTGCAGAGACATCTCTACAGTCCGACGTGGACGATGCACAACTTTGATCATAACCGAGATCAACTTGCATCATGTCACCTTCAGTGACATCCAACTCAAGCTTCTTCACCAACTCCTCAGTTACGCCATTCAGGCTACTGCCGTTGTCGATGAATATCGTGACGGGCCTCTCTTGGTCATCCGTCTTGAATGCTCGAGCTTCAGCCTCTAGGATCGCATACACTGCGCCCTGCATGTACCGATTTGCTTCAGTACGTTTTGGCTGAGTACAATCTGGAGAAATGTGGCCAAACTTGCCACAGTTTCTGCACGTAGCTGTCTTTTTCCAATCATCGCTCTTGCCTTTCTTCTTGTCGGAGCTCTTTGAATTCTGCTTCGACTTTGACGCACGATGCCCCGAGCTTGATGATCCTTGCGAACCTTTCGCAGGAGCTCTAGGGGGTTTTCCCGAGTAGTGTGCAAACTCAAAATTCGACGCAATCTCAATGGCATCTTGCAGTGTTGAAGGACTCTCTTCCTTGATCTTCCTCGCTGTCTCCTCTCGCAAACCGTTCTGAAAGAAGAAACGCTTCTCCAACTCGCTGATAGACAACTCTGTCTGTGATAGCAAGTCTTGAAACTTGGAGACGTAATCATGGATGGTCTCATTCTGTTTGAGACGAAACATCCTCTCGCGAAGATCATATTCGAAGTCCTTCGGCCTGAAACGAGTGCGAAGTCTTCCCTTGAAGAGCGACCATGTGGGCTGTACGTTCGTACCTCACACTCTGCGATAAACGCGCGATACCAATTCAGTACTGACTTGCTCTGCTGCTGGAGATCATCGTCACAAAATCCGATGTATCTGCCTCCATCAACTCGCGTCTGCTTGCGTAATACTGCTCGGTGGCGAAGATCCATAACTCAATATCTTCGCCGTATTTGCCTTCATACATAGGCGGATCCTTCTTTCTTTGCTCACCCCTGGACGCAACTAGATATTCGAATCTTGCGTTGGCCTGCTGCATCTGTGCTTGCAACTGGGTTTGCATCTGGGCTTGGTATGACTGTTGCTGCTGCGTTAAGTAAACTAACAGCTGTTGCATCGACATCGTGTCTGGATGCTGCGCCTGCTTGTCCCGACGACATATTCGTAGCTTGCGGTTGACCCTGTGGATCAGGAGTCGTCCTAGCCGTTGGTTGCGGTTGGCCCTGTGGATCAGGAGCCGTCCTAGCCGTTGCTTGCGGTTGGCCCTGTGGATCAGGAGCCGTCCTAGCGGTTGCTTGCGGTTGGCTCTGTGGAATTGGAGCCGTCCTAGCGGTAGCCTGCGGTTGGCCCTGGTGTGAATCAGGTGCCGTCCTGGCTGTTGCCTGCGGTTGGCCCTGGAGTGAATCAGGAGCCGTCCTGGCAGTCGTTCGAGGCGTTCTACGCGGACGCGGGTTTGGAGAGTCGCGCTCACTCGATCTACCACGTGTAGATGACATTTCGAGTGGACTTTTCGTAGCACGAACTCAATCCAATAAAACCCAAAAATCCAATGAAAGAAGGAGAAAACCTTTCTTTAGTTACGACTACTGCTTACTTCGCGATCTAGCTTGATCGTAGTGATGTCTTCAAGATGTCCGAGCTCGACGAAAATCTCGTTAAGTAAGCCCTTGACTCTCTCTGCAACCGCGTCGTCCTCAATACGATTTGTCAGTTTCTTGAAACGACGGGTAATGCGACGAGACTTCTTGATATTCTTAAGCCAGATCCTCTTGAAGCTTAGAGAACTTCTCAGCGTCGTAAGGCAGTAGTCGAAAAGACTCGTATCAGGAAGAGGAGCTCGTCTCACAACTTTGACAACAGGTGGTTTCGAACTGTCTGTCAAGTTGAGCTCACGACTCTTCCTTTTACGACTCTTGTTGTGGCTCGGTTTGTACCGACCCATACACCAAAAGAAAGGGTAAATTGGAAGCTACCGGGAGCGATGGAAATAAAAGCTGCACTTAAGAGCGTTCCAAGCACTGAACCGGCTTCTAGTAGCGACCAAAGAGTTACGTGCACTAGGCAGAGATATACCAACCTTTCAAAGTTGATTCCCTGACCTGTGATGGGCACGAACTCTCCCAAAGACAACCCGAAAGACCCCTTTAGGCCTAGCACTTCCCCAGCAATTGGCTGGTGCTAATAGCCAAGGATCTACTCGCTTCTGGCTATGCCGCCCACGAGAGACCTGACCTTGGACGATGGAGCGAAGCTTGACTCCGACAAGCGCTACTATGTAACACAGTAAGCGCGCGGGGGCGAGGAAGCGGAGGCCGGACTTGGACGGCGGAGCGAAGACCCAGGGAGGCGTGACCAGTTGGTGGGCCACTGAGAGGTTGTTGGTAAATTGAAAAGTGAATTGAAATGAGGAAGGCTCTTACGGTCCTAAGCTAACTGGTGGCTCACAGAGCTCTCTCAAAATCCAGTAGAATGTATCCTAGAGCCTATCTTTTCCTATCTTCTGATTTGGCTATCTACCAATGATTTTCCTATAAACTTCCACGTAGCAATGTTGACTTGACTCCTGGGCGTCCCATAATCAAGCTTCGAGAACCTTCTCGAATTTCAGCCAATGAGACTCTCTCAATGTCTCAGCTGAATGGCGTAAACCACAATGGCATAATACCAGAATCTAGTTTTAGCCAATCACAAAGTGGGTACATGTAGAGATATGTAGATTGCACTACAGTGCATCAACTTGCACTTCAATGCCGACGGAGTGCTATCGACAGCATTCCGTCACAATCAGCTACATGGTCGCTCGTAAGTCAAACATCCTATTTCAATACGTTATTCAGATGCAAGTTCTACCCGATACTGACTCTTGCCTGCTGGTGGACGGGAGCTCCTGGATGCAACGAGTAAAAGTAGCACCTGAAATTTTGGGTGGCTGCGGTTATCGATTTCCTGTGGTAAGTCTTGCCGGTTAGAAATAAACAACCATCCACTAGCTTTTGTGTTTGGATTTCTGTTTTGTTCTGCTTCAAAGTGACCTTAGATTGCGTGGAGTTCATAGTTCACCTCTAATGAGATTTTACATCGAAGTTCTAAATTTTGAAACGATACGTCAGCATTCATATTTCCTGTTATCCTGGATGACTTTGGACAAAATGCGTAATATGTTATCCAGAGCGCGTTCCTTACTATCTATCATTCCTCAACTTACGGCAAATCTCGCATCTAACCTCTATCCCCGTTAAAGATGCCCCTCTCTCGATTCCTACAATTGCTCCTGCTAATGGCCATGACTGTCGTCGGCAGTTCAGCTGCACTCCAAAAGTGCAGCACTTCGCAATTGAAAACCATCTTGAAAACTGCCACATCTCATCCCCTTTCTTCCAACATCGGCATCTGCAAAAAGCTCAGCTCGTACCAGATCTTTCCGTTCACCAAGAAACCCACCGGCAAGTCCCAAAAACACATCTGCGATCAGTTATTCTGCCGAATTGCGATAAAGACGATGTACAAGTCACGCAACATCCCCATGTGTTACATCACGATGAGCGGAAAGTCTATCACTCCCCAAGGGCATCTGCAGTCGATCTGCCCCAACATTATGAATTCGTGAATGAGAACTCCGATACTTTGAGTAATTTTCTAAATTTGAATGTTTTCTAAAACATAGTACTGGTCGACCAAGCTTTTTCAACTGGATCACTGGGATCCCCCACCCCACGTTGAATCTGCAGCTTGCACATATCGTTGTACCGGCCTGATGAAGACTACCATTCGACTATTGTAGCATATTCCGTCCACTCCATTCAGCAACCATTTCTGTATTGAACCCCGTTGCAAAGTTCAACTGTCGAATATTTACTTGGCGCTGCTTTCTCGTGGCTGAGGGGGCAGTTTCATCTGTTAAGAGACAATAGCGACGGCAAGTGCTCAAGATCCGGATGAACATCGTAGTTCTTGAAAGGAAAATTGAGGAATGCTCATAATTCTGATGCATGACTGTACCACTGGTATTACATGAGGCAAGGTTGTGCCGAATCGCCCAGATGGCTCTGTTTACGATTTCGTGACTAACGTTTAGTCACGAAAGTTAGGAGTTGGGCTTTTGATGAGCTAGGTCGCTAAATTGACAGTCAAACTTGCAATGTGATGAAGCTTCGTTTCGCTTGAAGCCACTTGTTGCCGTCGGACGGGAGCTACACAACGAATGCGTGTCAAACGATCAAGTTGAGAGGTTAACCACCAACGTCGAAGGACCAAGTTGTTAGACAGACTCTCAATTTAGAACGAGAAAGACACCCACAATGCTGCAAACAATTTTAAATTCGATTTCACTTTTCAAATCCGACATCAAGTTTATAAATGAGACCTTGAATTTAGTTATTTTATCAATCGTTGGCAGAGTGCAGTGACTAGGTTCATGTTTTACAATCGCGTAGGTGAAGGACCTGGTGGAATAAACATTGTCAAGAAAGGCCTTGCCACGCAGCGGCAAGAAAATGATGCCATCGGAGTACATATCCCGGCACTAAGCTTCCGTCAAAGACGATTCACGCTTCTTCAACAGCTTCAGCAGTGCTAAGTAATCCCACAGACTGTGTGATACCGAACAATTGCCACGTACAACGTCGTCATAGAAGTTATTCACGAAGATGACTGGGGACTTTTCGAAATCACCAGGATGGAGACAAGCGTTGCTTCCTCTGTGGCGGAAAGTTCTCACGACTAGAAACGAGTAAAATGGCTGGATCGCATGTCCCTACAACTTGCACGAGCAAAAGTCATCTAACGAGCTTGTAGTGTGGTAATAATGAGTCATTCTGCAATTTTCCTCTCAATAATCAAATCCTCACCAAGATCCATAAGTTACTTCTCAAGGACGGTTTTTTTTTGTAAACTCAGTGTGCGTAGGCATTCTCGGTGTTGGATCAAGTCCAGGAGCTGAGTGCAAATATTTCAAAACGTCTACATACCACCGCATTCACCGCTCAATTAGCTGAAAAATGCTCCGATTGTGAGAAGTTGTGCAGCAGCCCTTTGCAACTCCTACGTGCATCATTATTTGGTAGAGCGTCTGTCAACCTACATCAGAGAATCTTTTAAGGTCTGTGTGATGGATGTATGATGCATCAGGGAAGGAAACTGAGTTGATTAGCTAGTTATCTCGCGTTTCACTAAAGTGTATATCATTTCGGAGTCTTCACGTTGCGTGAAAAACAATTGCAGTATGAACTCGCCAAAGAACGAGGAGAATCTTAGCCTTTTTAAGAAGTATAGCCGTGAGCAAAGTATGAGATCTCCAAAAATCATTCGGAGCATCACATCATGGACAACCGGGTTCCAGGAGTGTATAGTTAGTAACCTAACACAAATACATGACCTCTTAAACACCATCATGGACAACCGGGAGAAGACAGCGTTGCAGAGATAAATACTCCGATAATGTCTTCTGAACAAGAGCTTGAGGGCATCGAAGCTCCTTCAGAGGGTACGAAGTACATGTGTTGAGGGGACCAAGTTACGGAACGTTAACCCCTCCAGTCCCAACGTCGTAAGATACGCCATAGCCAAAATTCTATGGCGTAAGATACGCCATAGGATGCGTCACAACAGGATTTGGCTCGAAAAGTTTTTTCTCATACTTTAATCAAGTCACCTTACAAACATTAGATTCAACAGGTTTTTTTGAAATTGTTAGAAACAGGGAGAGCGGGAAGCGTAGGTGAAGGGGATCAGTTTCTCGGATACGCAGCAATGCCAACAGCTCATTCCAGAATTTTCCCCATGGCGCGTATCCGGTCCAGTCGTCGGGGGAAGGCCGCTGCCACAGCCGCTGCCACAGCCGCTGCCACAACCACCACTGCACGCAATATAGACTTCGGCCACTTTTGGCGCCAGCTTCGAGCGGCTGGATGGACTGCTAAAAAACCTAGTGGTCTCCAGACGGAATGGAGTTACTCGGCCCCCGGTAGTGCTGAGATTTTTGTCGGTGAGGATGCAGTTGTCGCGCATGCGCTGAAGGCCGGATTGATCGACGAGGACGGGCCCAGAGAGAGCGACAACGAGGCGAACGGCCTGAGTGACAGCAGCACAGAAGAAGGCGTTAGAGCATCGCAGATTGATACCAGCATACAGCTTTCTCAACGCACCATGGACGACTTGTTCGGCTCTTCTAGTGAGTCAGAGCCTGACCTCTCGCAGTCTGCCGTTACACGGGCATTTGACTTGCCCCCAGAAGGCCTGGTACTCGATGCGTCCCAAGTGGAAGAAGCTGCCGCAGGATTGCAGTTATTGTCCGGGGCATCTGGTGCTGAAAGCGTTGACGAAGCAGACGATGAATCCCCAGCTGGAGAATCAAGACGTCCACATCGATGCCACCCACTGAAAGCTGAAAAGGACATCAACTTTGTACCGGACGATGAAAACCCCAGCCTGTACGAGAGTTTCAGCTCAAGTGAGAGCGACGGCGTAGCCTACCAGGATTCGGAAGAAGGTACCGATAACGCTCGGCAAGATGATGACAGTGACGATGTCATTTCTGACGGCGACGCTGCGGATATGGATGAGGCGTATATCTCCTCTCTTCAGATGGACGCTCTGGACAGACGCAGCGTACAACAGCGTCAGGACGCGCTGCGTGGCACAGAGTGGACGCCTGTGTCGTCTTCTTACGAGACGGATGTGGACGCTTATCCAGGACTCAACATGGAGCAAGCACAGCCCGTCAGCGAGCTGCGCAGACTGTGCCACTCACCACTTTTTACGTTCTTCTATTTCATGCCCAAATCCATGTGGGTGATGATCAACTACGAGTCGAACGTGTACGCCCTACAGCAAGTTGACCGGCGAGCTGGAGAAATTCAGAGACGGCAAGCAAAACAAGGGGACCGTCGGCAGGAGACTCTCAAGAACATTCAGCGACGGTTGAAGGCGAAGACACCATACCAAACACACGAAATCCTGCATGTAATTGGCCTACTTGTCGCCCGGATGTTGTGCCCGCAGAAGAACTTTCGGTCGCACTGGTCAATGGTGGCGGATGGAGCGGTTCCAGCCGGAAGCTTCGGCCACTTCATGGGACGCAACAGATGCCAAGATATCCTGCGGGATCTACATTTCGTAGACAATCAGAGTGAGAGGAACCGGGACAAGCTCTGGAAGCTCCGACCGGTCATCACTAAGGTGCAGCAACGCTTCCTTGAGGGCTGGTCGTTACCAGGCGTCTTTTCGTTTGATGAAGGCGTTCTTCCTGCAACGTCTAAGCGGAACACCACAAGAATGTTTATGCCAGATAAACCGCACCGCTATGGGACGAAGATGTTCATGACATGTGACTCACGTACCGCATATTGTCATAGGTACGTTTATTTATGTCGTAACTTACCCCATCTAGCTGCTGACTGGGCATTTTATGGCGTAACTTACCAGGTTTGAGATGTACGCCGGCAAGCGCAACACCGAGGAAGATGGCAGCTCCACATTTGACCACAAGACAGGAGCAGCGGCGGTTGTTCGAAACCTGAGAATCGTTCTTGCTCAGAACGAGCGTCATCGCTGGCATGCAGTTGTAGTAGACCGGTACTACTCTTCCATTCTCCTCGCCGTCGAGCTTCTCAAAATGAACATCTACGTGGTGGGTACAGTAATGGTGAACCGTTTGGGACTGGACAAGAACCTGAAGGTGAAGAGTGCAACACGGCCTGCCAATATTCCTCGCGGAACATTTACCTTTTCCCGTTCTGTCGCGATCCCATCAATGGTTGCGTTCCATTGGTGGGACCGCAAACCGGTCCATTACCTTTGCACCGGGGCTGTGATGACCGCTTCGTCTATTCAAAGGAAGGTGAAACAAGTTGGTGCCGTTTCCGTGCCGTGCCCCACCGCAGTCAATGACTACCAAGGCTGGATGGGAGGAGTTGATGTTCATGACCAACTCCGCCTCCAGGCCTATTCTCTGCAGACTTCTACAAGATTCAAGAAGTACTACAAAGGGCTGTTTCTAGGCTTTGTCGACCTGGTCCTCGTGAACTCCTATATCTCTCACACAGAAGCAGCCAAAATCGCTGGTACTACACCTATGGGCCGTCGGAAATGGTTTGGGGTGCTTCAGAACCAGCTCCTCCAATTGAAGGCTGAAGATTTTTCGGGTGTAGTGGCAACACCTCCACCCACCACCTCCAAGCGCAAGCGTGCTCCGGTCCGACTTACGCATGTGTTAGAGCAGTCGGAAGACTGGGTTACCGTTTCCAACGTCCAAAAGCGGCGCCAGCGCTGTTGCAAAGTTTGTGCTCTGCTTCGGACCGACAGGAAGAAGAAGTCATACGCGACGACTTTCTTCTGCGAGCGGTGCTCTGTGGATGATGCTAAATGCTGGTTATGCAACAAAATACGGAGGGAGTACAAGGGCGTGGCCAAAACCTGCTTTGAGATATGGCATGACGACTTCGACGCTGGAGATGCTATTCCAGCGACCTTAGGGAAGCGAATTGTGCTGAGACGCCCGGGCCAAGAAGCAGGAAGGCGTAAAATGACACGCCGGGAACTCCGGCTTCAGGCTGAAGAAGCTGATGATGAGGCAGAGTAGAGTAAGAAATGCTAGTCAATAATTGATGAGTCCACCGCGATCAGAGATTGTAATACACCGTACCTTGAAGATATGTGCGTTTTATCCTTCCTGTTTGCAAAATTTGCTACGGCAAACAAAATGATACTAATGCACCTTTTAGAGTTTTCGAGATAATCGCGTTTGAAGTTGACCAATCAAAAATCGTACCTAACCGGACATCAAAAATTTGAAACCGAAAATCACTGGGAAATGGCTTAAAAGTACTCTTATTCACCTGCTGTTCACACGTTCTTTCCATCAATATACAACACATTAAAAACGGAGCAATATTGACTCGACAACTCACCTAAACATGTCGAGTTTTTGGGGCCTTGAAAATGGAGACATATTTTTTAGATGAACACTACTGATCGGCTATTGAATATCTCGAGACGTACTAGGGCTTAAAATAAGCACAAGACGCGGCTCTATCGAGTAGTGTGCTTAAATCGCGATTCGTACTTAGGTTCATTAGTATCATTTGGTCCGCCGCAGTCTCAAATGACAGGCCAACCTTTGGACTTTCTTTTTTGACTCTGCACGTATTCGGGGCAAGTTACGACATAGAGCTCAGGGCTGTTGACAGTAAGGTGTATAAGTGACGACATTGCTCAGCAGACCTGTTGACAACTAATACTTCGTTTGCTAAGGCTGTCTTTGCTCCTTACAATTTCGTAGTCTAACACTAAGCCGTAAGATACGGCATAAATTAGGCCGTTCTGGGGTCTCATTCTTGGGATCCGGGGGGTTAAGACACTCGCCATGCGTGTGAATTGCTTTCTGCTCGTGGCAGTAGCCACGCTCGTCGGATTTATCGACACTTCCGTTGTAGCTACTGACACCACTGTTGCCAAGCTTGCTGTGGGGAATCCAGCATTTGCGGTTGAAATCAACAACCACCGATCTCTGAAGCTGCGTAAGGACGATGTTACCGACAACGAAGAAGACGTGAGCAATGACGACACTGAAGAAGATGAAAGCGATGACGACAGTGTGGAAGAAGAGAGAGGGATCGGGGATACTTATCAGCTTACGAAGTTAGCAGCAAAGTTCATGGGGAAGTCGTCCGATGAGGTTGGTCAGATTATCAAAAATCTGAAGGATGACAAGATCGAACTGCTCTTTGACAAGGGCGGATATCTTCTTACGAAGCACCTCCCCGGTTTCGAAACTGGAATGAGTGGTCGTGCATTTGGCAATTTGATTAGTGACCTGCCACTGGAACAACAAGCTCCGCTCTTGAGTGCTTACTCGAAGTACCTTGACATCAAAGGATTACTGTAGGTTTAATCAACCCAGAAGCTTTGCTTTAAACAACCCTGACAACAATTCACAACTCGATTTCACTTCTCAAATTTAGCATCGTATCACATTCAAAAAATGAATCAAACTAATGTACATGCAAAAGTGACGCCACATGAACACACAAACGTTTATCAGTAGAATGTCCAACGCGATGAATGGGTAGCTAAACATGTACACTGTATGCTTGTTGCGGCTGGACACAAGTAAAGCCGAGAAGCGCACGAGAAAAGCTACGAAGGAACTGTGGAAGGCAGTAATCTTGCCGTTTCCAATTGGCTTACCTTGGTTTACAGATCTGTAAACGTGTTCTTCCCTATCGGGCACCTCTGGGCATTCCTAGTTGGAAACATTGTTATTGAATACTTCATCAAGCTCCAACCAGGTCAATTTCCAATTGAGCTAGCCAATTTTTCAATACTGTTGGTTATCAGTTATTCTAAACCGTAGCACGCTTACGTTTTGGAACATCCCAGCCAAGCTTCCACTTGAGAATCGCATGGATCTCCAACACGGCGTTGAATCTGCAGCTTTCTCATATCGATATACCCGGACGTCGTCTCACAATTAATAACCATCATACGAGTGTTATAGCAGATCCCTTGGACGCCATTGAGCTCGCATTCCTTGTACAACGTACCACTACACAGTTCATCCGTCGAATATTTGCTTGGAGCGGTCTTCTCTCTGTCCAAAGGGATTGATGGCGGGCATATAGCAGAGCTACTGAACGATTCAACGATTTTCTTGTCCGTCGAGGAAATGCGCTCATCCGTACATGATAAAGGGTATTTTTCTCCGGAAATCGGTAAACACTGGGGCTCCGTCATGTTGCACGTGCCCGAAATGAATCCATTGCAACAAATAGCACTTCTAGGTCGGATAACCAGCGAGTCTAGACTGGTTAAAGGCTTCAAAGACGGCAAACGAGAGGCTCGAGGAGCGTGAACAATACTCAAATCGCTAACGGACGTGAGACCTTCGAAACTTGGTATCTCCTTTAGAGAATCCAACACCGCAAGGGTTAAATATCGTAACTTCTTCAGAGATGCCAGCGAGGGTAGAACTTCTACATCCGGGAGGGTTCCCAGGTGCAGGAAGACAAGGTTTCCCATATTGTCGAAGACTCCGTCCGCTATGGTTTTCAATCTCCTGCTCGTAAAATCTCCTTCATAATGCCTAAAACCATAAAAAAAACAGTATTAGCCACGTATAAACAACATCTTTTACCTACGTACATGTATTCGAGGTGGGAAAACTCGGACAGCCACTCTGGAATTGTTTCCGTCTTTGTGTAAATGAGAATAAGCTGCTGCAATTTAATGCACGCTTTCAACTCTTCCGGTAATTCTGGAACCGCTCGGTTAATTATCTGAACGATTCGTAATTCCCCTGCCATGGCAAGTTGTGCAAGATTAGTGGTTGTATCTTCCGGATCTGTCCATTCAGCATACGTCGTCGGTTTGCTTTGTCGATCAGCAAAAACTAGGCATGTGCAGTGTTTACAACCGAAATTCCACTGGAAACTCTGAACGACACACTTGGAATAGTTATCACACACCTTTTGAGTGGAAACTACAGATCCGATAGAGAAAACCAGCACGAAAACTCCCCAGACGAGAAAAACTAGAGAAAGCAGCAGCTTCGGAATGAAATGTCGGCCGAATCGAGGCTTTAAGTTGGCGCTTGAGAACGTCTTGGAGATTGCGTGTTTAAAACTCTGCGAGCGGGATTCTCTGTCTGAAATGGGTCCAACTAGAGCCTTCAGTCTGCGCTCGGCTTGTCGTTCGTGGTGGTTGCGGATCAGTGTCAGGATGATTTTACGCCATTTGTACAGTGATAAAACGTTCAAAGCGGACTTGTAGAAAAGTGTGGATCCTGAGGAGAACTGCAAGTAGTGGAAGGCACTGCAGAAACTGGAGATTTGAGATGGATCGCCAAAGACTCGAGCCACGTTGTCGAACGTACTGGGACTGAGAGTTTCCATTCTCGTGCGGAACTCAGCACGATCGAACTGGAACGTGTTGATGAAGTAGACGAGGACCACAAGGGGAGCAAATACTGCGAAGAATAGATCAAAGCTAAAACGATTGTTAGATAAAGTCGTAGGCCAATGTAAGAAAAATTACGTACGTGTAATAGAGGCGAGCAATGATCAGGTCTGGGTCATTCACGTAATGTTGACTCCGGTAGCAAGCTACAAGCCAATTCAAGAACAACAGGATCGTGTAATAGTAAATAATCGCAGTAGGAAAGCCATCCAGTAGGTAGGTATAAAGTGTGACACTTTGAAATATAAGCTTGGGTAAATCCAACGCCGCAGTCTGTAGTTGGTTTGGCCAAATATTAGCGCTATACTGATAACAAATGAATAAGTAACTTACGAAATAGTGCTGCCGAATGTCAATTGGTAGTTCTCGAAACCAGAGTATAACCCGTTGGAATGCGTTCTTTGGTGTATTTATCTCCGTGCCAGTAGTTGATATAGATTCACTAGGGTGAGTATCCGTTGCTTGCTTACCATCAGTGTGGATTTTAGCGCGATAAAAGAACAGCATTGTGACTGCCAACGCCGTGTATCCAATTCCGAAAAGTGTTAACAGCACAACAGAAGAGATAATAATCGCAGGCTCAGGTTTGGGGAGTAACCAGAACTCGCCATTATCGAAATGTGTCGTGTTCATGATGTAATTGGCCATTTCATCCGCATTCGCTTGAATTGCAGCTAAAACGAACGTCCAAGCGGCCGAAAGTAGGAAAACAATAACCATTGGAACTCCCAGAAACCCAAAAACGTCGTGGAAAGTGGCAACTTCAGCCGTAACAACATTCACAATAGAGGGGCGAGGCTCTGATCCAGAAAGTATTGGAAGAAGCCCTGACACTCTTGAAGGACGGAAATTTTGGCTGGAAATTACTTTTGGATCTTGTTTTGTGTTAGACCGTCGCTTATGGCTTGTGACATCATCCGTTTCCGCTACGACAGCGTCAACTTGGTCCACTTGAGTATCTTGAGGGTCAGAAGGTGTGAAATCTTCGTCCTTCACCTCCAACATTACTACAGAGTGTAGAAGAATTCAATAACGTTGCAAGAAAGTTGAAAGTTACTTGTCCTAGAAGGGTCCGTTTTAAGTATGAAAGGTCTGTTCGCAGGAGTGTGGAAACTCCCGACGAGTATTATCGGCAAGAGTTTTTGTGAAATTTTTTTAGCAGACCGGAAAGATATTTTTCTGAACGGTTATTTATTATTAGGAACGTTGGGATTGTTTATCTATACACTTTCCTCTGGTGCGTGATGACTGCAGAGCCACCGTGTACGGCTTAACGATGAGGATCGTTCAATACTGACATCACAACGTCTCAAAGATGCCCAACTGCTTCGTTCAGCACGAGACATTAAATCTTCGTCACTCACTAATGCGTCCAACAGATTCCGGACGTATTCACGTTTTTCCTCACAGAAAATGAGTTCAATGAGTTGATCCAGAACCTCTTGCGCTTTATCTTGATCTCGAGTCTTCAATTGTTTCTCCATTGGCGCTAATTCCAATTCATTTACAGGATTCACCGTAGCTAACTCCATCCGTTCCAACGCTCGGTAAAATACCCGAAGTCCTTCCCATTGAGATCCCGAAAGTCCACTGGCTTTACCAACATTCAATCCACCAGAAGAAATAGTTCGAGCTTCGAGGAACAGCATCGTTTCCCGTACTAAAGGCATCACCAGAGGTAGCAATGAGGAAGGCACACTTGCTCCGTACTTAGTCGAAGCGGAAATACTGCACGGAATAGTATCTGACTCACATGATTCACACAGGAAGACAAGAGGAAAGCGCAGTTCCTCAGCATGTTGTTGCTGGAGCTTTTTGAGCTTGGAAACCCACTGGTCGACGTTTATCAACTCCATTTCAAGCTCTTTTGGGGGTAGAAAAAGCCACAAACTGGGAGGTAAAGGCTCCGGGGCGACACGTTCACAAGGCCGAACCTGTTGTTCTTTGCCACTTCCTTCACGTTCTGGTTCACTGAAGATCAAAGAGTCCATGGATATCTTCTCTTCGATTATAGCTGAGAGCATTCGAGGCACAACTGCACTTGTCACTGTAGTCGGTCGAGAAACTTCACGTTCAGTAACTTTTAACAGCTCATGTGTTGAGATTGCCTCAATGGATGGTCTTGAAGCTGCCGATCGGTTCAAACACTGTGTCAATAGCTCCTTCATCTCATCATTGGCCACGAATTGAGCGATAGATCGGCTGAAAAAGCATTCAGCGACTTCTCCAGTTGAGCTCAGGCGTTCAAAGACATCGAGAGGACAAGTGCAGCCCTTGAACTCTTCCAGTGGCCGACCAGCAGCATAAAGTTTGAGAAGCAGTACGCCAAGACTCCAAATATCCAATGACGGAGACGTCCGAGAGCTTGCGGTCTCATTTAAGACAAGCGTAGCCAACTCAGGAGCGATACATTCCGCTTCGCATACTGTAAGTACGTCTGGATCTGGACAAGGGCTCTTGTGGCCTGCTCGGGCCGTGTGTTCAAGCCCCCAGTACTTCCAACGACCATCAGGGGAGCAAGCAACAAGACTTTCAATGAGGAAAAGTCCATGGACAAGTCCTCGGGCATGAAGAGCACGTAACGCACCCACAACTCGACAGATTTGCAGCTCTAACGGCTCTCGAGACGTTGTCAAGTGCGTTTGAAGCGAAGTACAGCTCGGTTTGTCCAAAACGAGGATGCTGCAGCTCAGTTTTACTGTATCCACTGCCAATTCGAACTCCAATGCATCGTCAAACAGTCGAGGGGCAAAAGCTCGAGTCAAATCGTCATGTTGCAAGCAGGAGAGCGCGTAACTCTCTCGACCAGCGAGATCTGCGTCGTCTTCAATGAAAATTTTCAGTACAAGTTGACCAAGAGGAGCTGGATCAGTTGCTTTATCTTCCGATATTCGGCCAGTGAGGCGACAGTCGATGAAGAAAGCTAGAGAACTCTCCTCGATCTGTGTCCCAGTGTGGAAGGAATACTGGTACGCATTCACTCTCAATGGAGTCTTGGGACGTGATAATATCTTCTCCAGAGCTGTTCTGAGTGCAGTTCGAGCTGCAAGTCGGTATTGAATCGCAGTAGGACTCGCAGTACTGTGGGTACTGAGCAATTCAAGTGAATGTCTGTCTTCCCGTCTTGAGATTTGCCTCTTCATGTTAGCGATTGGTGGTTTCTTGAACGGTTTGTGAGGGGATCTAAGATCCGCGTAGTTTGCACGTGCCGAGGATGATCTGTGGTGGGTTTGGTCCATTGCTGTAGGTGAAATCGGTACAATAACGCAGGAATCTCGGTCTTCAACTTGATGGCCCTCTCCACTGGACATCCGGCTTCGAGATAATTCACTTTCGATCGCAGTGAAATGTCCAGAAGTCTCCGATCGATCACGTGTAGCCTTGTCAAAAGGATGAGGAAGTTCCAAAATGGCGTCCGTCTCACGATCCTGCATCCGCCTACGCTTTCTCACAACAAACGCTAGCGTGATCCCCACAGCCACCAGGGCAGGGATGACAATAGCCAGGATTGTGACTGGGATTACATCCATATTATCGTCTTCACTCGTAGCCGCGACGTTTGCATTGCTTCCGGATGAGGCTGAAATCGGGTCGGCACTGGAATCCGAGGTATTGTCTGAAAGAATTGGTTTCGAAGTGACCACAATTGAGTTTCTGTCTTCCTGGCTTGAAGGAGTCAATGATGCAACGGAAGAGCTATCTAGCTGAAGGACATCAGCATCAATCCACTCAGCTAACTGCTTCTTGTGAGTTGAAGTTTCAGTTGATAAGTCAACATTGTTGCTGCGTAGGTCGATTGCAGAAATTCCACTCGGTAGTTCGAAAATGAATTGTGGAATTGCATCAAGGTCATTTTCACGGAGGTCTCTGCGTAGTACAAGATGAGCCTTCGTCAATAACCGTACTATTCTCGAAGCTGGTTTGAATACTTACATGGCGGAAATTCCAGAATCAGCAATTGAAGAACCGTCTATGAATTCTAGCGAAAGGTTTCCCAATCCACAATTTACGATTGAACTATTTCCCTAAATCGTTAGAAATCCCATCAAGATACGTGAACAAGAAGAGCGACTTACATTTTCTGTATGGATGTTGGAAGTACCAAGTGCAGTTTACCATCCTCGAGAGGAATCCCCTCCAAATGTCTGATAGGAACAGAATAGATGAATGTTACTAAACTGACAAAAGCCCAATATAGCAAATACTTACAAGATTTCGAGGGCTGACAGTTTGGCGACAGCTGTAGGTATGATCGTCACAGGGGTATCAGGCTCGAATCCGGACGCTGATAGCAAGGAGAACGTTGTGATAGACGGAGAAATGAGCGTGTCGACCTCAGAAAAAGCAGACGAAAGGTGCAGATCCGATGCCGAAGGTTCAACGCTTGATCCACTATTCACAATGAAGTTCTTGACCAACGACGGGTTAAAATACGCAGACGATGGGATCGTTGAGGCTTCACTGACGCAGCGAACATTCCATTTCGTCGCTGACTGAGATCCGAGAGCCACACGGTCGCATGAAAGACCACTTGACGCAGGAGAAATAGCTTGAACACAGTAGCTCCATCCAATCAGCAGGAAAATTGCTAGTAGGATTTGTGTTGACTGCATTGTGACTGACAATTCAAAAATCTCTAACTGACGGTGGGTAGTTTGGTGTACGCGCTCGGCGTGGAAATGCCAAAGTGGGTGGAAGAATGGAGGAATCCAAGTGAAACAGCCCCAGCAGCTTCCAGAGGTGAAAAACGCTTCGTAGAGTGGCCTTGAGGGGTCAGGAGCTTGACGACACGGCGTGCAGTTCCTTCCGTTTCAAACTGACCGACTGGACGGCAACCAACCCAACGGTATCCAGCAAAGTGATCCCTTTGCAAGTGATGCATTCTGCACCGCTGCCAACGTGCCTGGAATTCCCAGAGAAATCATCATGTTCATCACTTGCGTAACTTTTCCGAGTTGAGAACGAGTACCATTGAGATGCAACCGACTGTCGATCAATTGGTGAAAAGTGCGACTTCAACAGTCCGAAAGCCGTTAGAACTCGTGTCGTTTCATGCGCAACGCTGGTCGCGCCTGTTCATCTGGTTGCTGAACGTCTCGCTGGACGGAAAACTTGGGGGTGGACTGAGAATTCAGGACTTGAGTAGTCTTCACTTTGCCGCACATCGTCGATGTCAGTATTTGGTTGACAATTCTTCGTCTGTCACCTACGACTTTAGTCTCTGGTTCTTCTGCTGCCACACGTACTGGTACACTATTCAACAAAAAAACTATGAGAGACGGATAGTAAAACTCACGAGAGTTGATTTCTGAGTACTTTTCCACCCGCTCACTGAATTTTTACAGCGTGCGGATGCCTTCACCTGTCTCCTTCGCTTCCTGTTGCTATCTCCGAGTATTCTGTCGATAACTTTCCGAGTCTCTTTACACAACGCCTTGGCGGAACATGGCAGCAGCCACACTCATGAAGGCCGTGATGTTTGCACCGACGTGGAGGTCACCCGAAGCGTTAAACTCTTCTGCACTGGCAGCCACACGGTCATGAAGGTTGTACATGTAATCTACACACACAAAATTACGGTTAGAACTAAAAAACCAATAACAAGCGGGTGGAAAACGTACCCTTGACAATCTTGTCCACCTCATCGTCGGAGAGTTGCGTCGAAGATCCGAGTCTCTTCGTGATCAGCGCGAAGGATCCTCCATTCGACGCCTTGTTCGGACCAAAAGCAAGACCGTGCTGCTTAATGAGACTGATGGCCTCATCCGTGCAGGGGAAGTTAGCACCTTCGAAGATACCCTTGCAGCCGTTTTTCACTAGAAGACGCACGGCATCAGCATCCACGTCGTTCTGAATGGCACACGGAAAAGCATAGTCGCAGGGGATCTCCCATAGACGTCCTTCCTCGCTCGGGTGGTAGTTGGCAGTCGTAGACGACATGATGTAAGCGCCAAGACGCGCGTTCCGCTCCTCCTTGATACGCTTAAGCTCGTCCAGGCTCTTGGTAGTGAATCCCTGGTCTTCAATCACGTAACCAAAGTTGTCACTGACTCCAATGGGAATCGCTCCCAGATCTAGCAGCTTCTGAGCCACATTGAGCGCCACAGTGCCACTACCAGAGATCAGACAGCGTTTACCCTTCAACGTTTCTCCACGACTCTCAAGCACGCGGTTAGCGAAGTGAGCAACACCGTAACCAGTGACTTGAGGGTAATGGTACGCTCCTCCACTCAGAATACCCTCCGTACCTCCGGGGTGAAGCTGACGCAGACGTTTGTACTGTCCGAACATGTATCCGATCTCTTGAGGGCCTACACCAACACCAGAAGTGGGTACATCCGTGTGCGGACCAATGTAATTGGCCAGTTCGGTCATGTAACTCTGACAGAAGCGCATGATCTCCGACTCGCTCTTGTCCATTGGGTTAAAATCCGAGCCACCATGTGCGCCACCGTACGAACCAGCTAATGCATTGCGGAAAATGGTCTCAAAACCCAGAAACTTAGCGATACCATGGGTCGTTTCCGGGTGGAAACGTAAACCACCCATGTACGGACCCAGAGCACTAGAGAATTGCACCCGGAAGCCACGATTCACGCGGCTGCTGCCTTCGTCATCGATCCAAGGGACACGGAACTGGATGACACGTTCCGGTTCCATCAGTGTCTTCATAACCCACGCGTACTTAGGGTATCGGTCGAAGACCGGTACGACGGAATTCACGAAGTTCTGCACAGCTTGCACGTACTCGGCCTGTAGAGGGCGGTTGGACGTGGTTAATAGCTCGTTGGAAAGAGGAGACACAGAGCTACATTTTAATCTATGAGGGGGCTTCATACCTGGTTGGGATCACGACGAATTACCTCATCCGTCAACATATCAGCTGCTTCCTGACCATTACGGAATCGCTTGTCACCTCCACGACGGAACAGAGGCTTGTTCTTCCAGTGTTTCTTGCCGTGGGTGGTGCCGTGTACATCGGACATAAGCGAAGAGCTAGCACGGGCCATTACAGGCGCCACGCGGGGCTGGGAACGACGGGCGAGCGACGAGAGCATTGAGATGGAGCGATTCGGCGGCGATTCCAGGACTGAAGCAGGAAGATCCCTTAACCGCACCACCAATATGGTTGTCAAATGGGGAGGAGAAGTTGCGGGTGTTGCGGTAAGGTTGCTAATATGGGGATATGTTGCGGGTAGAAGAGGGATGTTGCGCAACTTAGGATGTTGTGCACCTTCTTTGTGATGAATTGTTTGTGAAACCAGAGGGATGCTTCAACGTCACCTTTGCTTGCTTGGATGGCTACACCTGAGGTTTTTGGTACTTCGAGTTAGTATTTTTCACTCCAGGACGAGGAGTTCACATTGTAAGTTACTCGTGTTTTGCAAAGGAAGAAGGACTAATGCTTCGGTGTGTGTTTATGATGATTACCTAGCTTGTAACCTGCAAAGTGCATGTATTAATACCTGCAAAACGCTAAAAGGATAGGAAGTTTCAGATGATACGCAACATTTGGCCGGATGATAGAGCTGATAGAATTGTTTCATACTGCCGCTGTGTGGATAGCGTCTAACGAAAGGATAATTTCGCGCTGTAAGGCCTTCCTTGAAGGTTGAAGGGCATTCAACCGAGGCATGACGCTTCACGCAGCGTGCAGCGTGCAGTTCACACTTAGCATCTGTGATAATAAGCCACTTCTAGTGTGGAAAAAACTAATCAAACAAAAATTGATGTACTTCAGAGTACTGGAACGAAACAAACACTGCAACCGTATCCCAGATAAAGAACATCAATGCATTCAACACGACATTGCTGATTGTTTTTCAAGTATTTTGTATTTTTATCGGTACTGGACGAAACATGTAGAGCTACGCGTCGCCAACTTGTCGTCTTTTGACTCTATCAAGCCGCGTTCGCGTTAAGCGGAACTGCGCATTTGCAGCGTTACAACTCCAGGCGTCTACAGGAAGTACGTGACGACGGCGGCAGTCACAGCTGCGACGCTGCCGGCAGCAACCGAAGCGGCACCCGACGAGCCCGAAGCCGAAGCGGAGGCCGAAGCCTCAGACGAAGCCGTGGACGAAGCCGTGGCGTCCGACGAGCCCGACGTGGTCGTGGTGGTTCCGCTGGAGCCCGAGGTGGTCGTGGTAGCGTCCGAAGAGCCCGAGGTCGTGCCAACGGTGGTGGAGCCCACAGTCGAGCCAGCAGTGGAGCCGGTCGTGGCGGCAGCAGGGGTAGCAGCAGCCGACGAAGCCGTCGAGGCGGCGGTCGAGGCGGCAGCAGAGGTGGTAGCAGCCGACGAAGCGGTGGAAGTGGCCGTGGTGGCGTCCTGGCCGGCAGCGACGGCGATGACAAGAGCAGCGGCGAGGAATCCGAAAACCTTCATGATGTACTTGGGGTGGTGGTGGTGGAGTAGTAAGCTGCTTGGCAGGTTGCTGGTAAAAGTGAAAATGACGGAGGTGCCGCAGCTTCCAGATGCCGCTCGGGCCTGAGTCTCGAGCCCTAGAGCACCGCATGGCGCATGGCGACCGAACGCGCAAGATCGATGCATCCATCTTCTTCTTGATGGTTGTGCGGTTGCAAACCGGTGCTTTTGGCCAGCTGGAATCAGTCAACCGGATGGTATTTTCTGTGTGGTATAGTGAAATCCAGTGTGGAGAGGCAGGTCGATGCTTCGAATAGAGCGCGGCTAGCTTCAAGTTGGTAGTTGAGACTCGTTTCTGTCGGGTTGAGAAGGCCAAGACAAGACGCAGAGCTGCGGCAAGAGCTTATTGGAGGTTGTTCCTGCATCGTGCGTCTCGACAAGGTCGACGTCGTGGACATTGAGACACGCTTTTAGTCAGACGGTCGGTTGGCACACCGAACGGAGCCGGCAAATCTCTGTGAGTCGAACGTGGTGGCAGTTTAGCGGCAACGTGCACACGTACGCTTGACTGCGCCTCGAGAGTCTTTGGGGCGTCCCGTTGTCTCCCTCTATCCTATGCTGGCTGCGTGCTCGCAAATCGTGCGATGGTTTTCGGCATTCGAGCGCAGTTTGGTGCCCGCCGGATGGTACAGTGTTCAGCTTGTCCACACAACTGCATGCACTCACGATGCGGCACGCAGCACGCACATGCATCGTGGTCTCCGTATCGACAGACGATGCTCGCTGGTAATTTTTCGTGGCTCAGCAAAACTCGCCGTAGTGGCGTATCCATCGCGAGCGCACAACACTCGAGCTGAAGGTCTCTTGAGCTTGGCTCAACTGACTGCCAAGTTTGACTCACAACAAACCGTAAGACTCTCACGACATCTCGAGTTGGTATTCTGCACGGGAAGATGTTCACGCGGTATTAGTGTCGGCAACAAACTTCAAAAACTAACTTTACCTTCTCCAAAATCTATAACGTCGGCAGAACTCCTGAAAAGTGGACATGAATACTTTAGTCCAAAAAGTCGGCAACCGTACTACGGTCTGTAGGGATGGCACTCCAAAACGTTCCTAATCTTTTGGCCGTTCCGAGTTGCTTTGCAAGACGGATCTCCTGATATCGATAGGGGAAAAAGTAGCCAGCTGTAGAAATGTACCAACAATGCGATCAACACGAAAATCGCGCGTCGAGATTAGCCGTCGTGGCGATTATGCAGAGCTCTACAACAGCTTCAAGCTACGGAACTGACTAGGAAAATCCACGCGCTTGTCTTGTCGCGGGGGCTCATGCGTGCGTCTCTCTCTCTTCTTCTCAAAGCATTGTAGAGATCCCCACGGCCAGCACCGCCACGAACCACGCGCCACTCGGCGTACAAGCGCTCGAGTCTTCGGGTGTCGGTGTCGTCGACTCCGATCGAGATGAATCCGTGATTCTCTTGGGCTTTCGGGTCGTTGGGGCTTCAATTTCTCCAGCGCTTCCCAAACTGCTTCCAGTACTTCCGCTGCCAGTCAATGGAGTAAGGTTAGCGGTCCACGGAGCTGGAGGTGCTGGAGCGCCGAAAACGGGAGTATTAGGTGCTGCAGGGTTAACAGCAGGAACAACAGGGGGTGGAGGGGGAGTAGTAGGGGGTTGAGTAGTAGTGGGGGCGTTAGGGTCTGACACCATACTACCAGCTTGACCTCCAGTAGTATTGGGGTCTTGAGCAGCAACTAGCACGTTAACCAGCAGAATAGCAAACACGGTGAGCTTCATACTGCGAAGAAGAGGAATGGAGTGAGTAGAGCTGGGTAAATGCAGATATGTGGGGGGCTGTCCATTTGTCTAAGGCGAAGTAGACGTCCATTAAGCGACTCGGACTTGGAATTGATTGAGAAAGATCAAAAGCCTCGTCCCAAGTCCAGCAATTTGCATCAATCTCTGCAGAAGAAATTGCAGAGATGAACAAGGACGCGCTGTTTCGTGGGCGTTTGAACGGGAAGGACCAAGTTCCCCCTGATCGTAAGAGAAGCTCTGTTTTCTGCTTCGAAAGGCTCTATCTTGACCACGAAGAAGATGAATCCCCTCGCCTAAAGACCGAGCTTCGAACGGCGCAACGTCGACTATTGGACGAACTTGACGATGCTGAAGACAAACTTGACGATACCGTGGAGGGTGATGAAATTTTACAGGTATTGTTGCAAGCAAACCGCCCGCGCGCGGGTAGACGTCAATTCGCTGCTAAAGTTCACCTGCCAATCCTTGTTCGAGAGCTGGATAATGTTCCTCCCAGTCACCGCAAGAGAGAAGAAGCTACCAGTAACGTTAAAGTCGAAACTGAACATCAAGAGGAGAACTATGATGAGAGGTTTGAAGAAACTTCTCTATCAAGTTTACTACCAATGACACATTGGGTGGCTACATTGCTGATAGGTATTTCGATTGTACTCACATGGCCGATTGGCCTTGCTTACTTCCAAGGATGAACCAAATAAGCTTAACGCTGTGGTAAGATGAGCTTGTGCATGAGGGTTTTGTTTAATCAAACTACATTCTTGTATGCATATTTAAGCCTACCGGAGGCGTTAAGCAGGGAGACTCATTATCTCCATATCTGTTTGCACTCTCGTTAGAACCCCTTGGAAACCTGTTGAGATCACACAGGAGTCTGGGAGTTCCGATAGATTCCTAACTGACCATTCCAGTGGCGTTTTATTCCTCAAAATACCCGCAGGTGCCCAAGTGAAACCAAAAGTCCGAGGGGGGGAACTTGGCGGGCCCCTCGGCCACCCGCGTAGCTACGCGGGTGTCGTGCAGCATGAGTCGCAGCAAGAAAACAAGCACCAGTACAGCAACATTATACAAGGCCGGCCCGTGCAGCACATCAGGAACAAAGAACGAGCCTGATGCAGTGACAGCGCGAAGCTAACAGCATGATTCGACCAAGAAGGCTTAGCGACGGGCGACGAGTGTACCGGATTGTAGGTACAAATATGAGAAGAAGGTGAAGGGAGAAGACGATGAAGAGAGCACCTACCACAAGGTGGATCATCGGAAAGCAAACAGTCTTTCCGGAAGTGCCGTCACAGTTGTGCACAGGCACGTGACATGAACAACATGAACTTCGACAGAAGTAACAAACATAGGAAGCCCGAGCGGACCACCGCAGCGCTCGCTACCTAGACCCCACTACAAAACCAAATTGCGATGGCACACACGTGTATGAGAACCCGGCATATGGAATTTACCCCGACCATCTACCGACGTGAAGAAGATAACAAACGTCACGGACTCCGACCCAGCCGAAGGTGAAGGATGCGTGCAAGGTACCCGACAGACAGTCTTCCCGCTACAATACTCGACTGTCTAGGCGATAGGAGAAGACAAGACACATCGACGCACGGACAAGAACACGACAAGAAGCCCGTAGCCCCAAGGTGACGTGTCGACAATGAAAGACTAATTTAACACCTCAAGATGGAATCGAAGGAAGAGATGAGCACGTGCCCAAGACAACGACAGACCCTGCCGATCAAGGAACGAGAAAGAAAAGTGCTGCAACGTTTGTGGAAATTCGTGAAGGAGCGAAAGTGATGAGCCTGAGAGTACGCGGAGGACTATCCTGCACATTGGATGACGAAATCTACGGATTAGTCAGTAACTGAGGATCCAGCTACTGGATCTGAATGGACCGCATCGTGCTGTAGCTACCCGGCAAGATGAGGAACTGAAGAGACAGGAAGGAGACCCAGAGACTCCGACCATGTGGACCTGCTGAGCAGCTCTACCAAATGCATAACCAGATAGCCGGACTGTGATCTACTGCATGGAAACACTAGGAAGCTTATACAGTCAAAGTATAGATCGCGAGGACGGCAGCCGGAGCCGCCGGGTACACGCCCGGTATGCGGGGCTGATGCAGAGCTCGCCCTGAGCGCTTTCGGCGTTGACCGCTAAAAATAAAAATTCCAGTGGCGTTTATTGCGGATGACACAATGTTGTTTTCGAAGGGAAAACCGCAGATAGAAGACCAATTGCAGCTAGTGAACAGCTACTGTGAAGGATCGGGTGCTCAGCTGAACCATTTTAAAAGCGTGATAATGAGATTGAATAACAGGCGATCGGCTCCAAAACTACCTCCTCTTCGCTCAATATTACCGGATGAAACAGTGCGTAGCTTTCCTCTTGCCACGTGACTGTCAAACAACGAAGAAATACCGTACGATCACTACTATGATACTGCATTAGAGGTACACGTACTTTGCGAGGAAATGTCACAATTCAACCGTGCAGTGGAGCGATGTCACACTGAAGTTACAGTAGAAACGTCATTTGATGGTAGGCATTGTAGCCGGTGTTGCTAAGTCCGTTGTCATGGCAGACAAGCACTTGCAGTCTGAAAGTTGTTCCAAATTTATGGTAGGGGCTATGTATTCGTGTTGAACTGTAACAGGTTTACTCTCTCACTGCCCGTCAGTGGATCGTTGCTCGTGTGCTGCGCTGGGTGGTGTGCCCAAGGATCGGGTGTCCAATGACACTCTTCAACTTCAACTGGTCGTCTCCTGGCTCGGTTCACCGCGCCGGCTCGTTCGTCGTTCGTCAACGAAGAACTCGCCTACTTTTATTAATGTATGAATATACACTACGTTCCTCTCTCTCGTTCACTCAACTTGTGTCCTTGCGGACAATCTGTACTTCCACGCGCAAACAGCTCCTCCCGTTGTCCCTCAGTCCCGTGACACCTGCTTCGGGCCGAACCAACCGAACCAACGTCCGCTATTGGCTGCCACAGACACCACCGCCTGAGAACCCAACTGGCCCCTCTGTTCCGCCTTGGTCGTCCAGTCGTTCAACAGCTCTCGCTGCCCGTTCAACAGCTTTCGCTGCCCGTTCAACAGTTAATACTGCCCGTTCGTCAATCAACAGCTCTCGCTGCCCTCGTCTCTCAACAGCTTCTCTCGCTGCCCTTCGTCGTTTAGAGTAGCTCCTTTCGGTCTCCACTCGTGGTTGTCTCCACTTCGTCTCTCTCGTGCGCGATCGGTTGCGTCTCACACGGCCGATTTGGAAGTCTGCTTCCTACCTGGTCGATTCGAAAGGGACTGACCAGTCCCTCCTGGCGTTCCCTTGGCATTCCAGCCACTTGCATCTTCAACGTGGGCCTGTCCTTCCATATCTTTGCGAGCGTCCCTCTCATTGGCGCTCCAGCGATCCACGTCGAAGTCTCGGCTGAGATCTTTTTCACCCGTTGGCTGCTGTGGGACGGTATATCCCAGATCCGTACTCGTCTGTAAGCCAGGCATATTACACGCCTCCATCCACTCCAAGGTCTTCCACGACCTTGCCGCGGTTGAACACTTCTTCGTATTCCGCAACAGAATACCATCGTCCTTCATCGCCTTTTGGTTCGGGCCGCACGTTGCAGCTTGCGGTTCCTCGTTGCTGCATCCATTTATCGACGGTATTCCAGCACGTATTGTCCAGCGCGATTTCTTCTTCTGCGTCGCCGAACCTCCACCAATAACTCGTCGTCGATGTTGGTTGTGCCCTCACTTGCCACTGTTGTTGCTTTTCGCTTCTGACCAGGTCTCGCAATGGCTGTGTTAACAGAAGCCTTCGCTGCTCGTATAGTCGATTCTGTCGTCTCGTCATCGTCTTCCCCTGAGTGTTCGTCTTCATTTTCCAGTTGCTCGCTCAGATCTCGAGCTGCTGCCTCCAAAAGCACTGTCGGTCGTCGATAAGTCGTCAGAAATGAAACGTGAGCTATAAATTGCTCGTGTTGTTGGCCATCATCTTCTCGTTCCACTAGGAAATTCTCGTAACCTGCCGATTCCACCACCCGTAGAGGTCCTATCCATTGATGTACGAACTTGGAAGCTTTAGGGCCTCTCGGAGGTCGAAACATCCAAACTCGATCTCCTGGTTCAAATTCTCGTTTCGCTCGCACCTTCTTGTCGTAATAACGAGCTTGTCGTCGTTGTTCTCTCGCTCTTGCTCGTTCCGCACATTCGTGAGCATCTTTCAATGTCTCTAAGAGCTTCTGGTGGTGTTTGACAAGATCTCCCGCTTCGGTAACTCGTGTAGCACGTAGAAGTTCATTGGGAGCCCGTAGACGACGTCCCATCATCAGCTCATTCGGCGAAAGTAACACGGTGGAGTGGCGTCCCGAGTTGTACGCGTACACGGCGTAGTCCACCCACGTGTCCCAGTCTCGTTGTCGTTCATCATTCATGTAGGTAGCAACACAGTCTTTCCATGTTCTGTGAAATCTCTCCACGAGTCCGATCATCTGCGGTCTATAGGGAACAGGATTAATTTGCTGCGCCTGCAACAGAGTCACCAATTCCTCGATCACCTTCCCCACTAATTCTGGTGCACCGTCCGTCAAAATTTCTCGAAAGGGTCCAAAGCGCAACACTACCTGCTTCATCAGAAAATCGGCAATGTTTTCCGCTGCATGGTCCTTCACCGCAATCGCTACTGCATACCGCGTCACATACTCCACGGCGGCTATCACGTATCGTTCTCCTCCGTCAGTTGCCGGTAGTGGGCCTGCTACGTCAAGTGCCCATCTGTCGCCGACGTCACCTCCACGAATACTTCGTAATGGTGGCACTACTTCTCGTGGTCGTGCTTTCCGACTTCCGCATTCTTGACATCCTAGTACCCATCGCCGTACTTCGTCTCTCAGCTTCGGCCACTAATATTGTTGTGCAATCCGGGCGTACGTATGAGCTGCGCGCAGGTGTCCCGACCACACGCTGTCATGACATTCCTTGAAAACCGTAGCCCATAACGCTGGCGGTAACACTATTCTTCGTTGATTCGGGGTCTCGACTACAACCAGGCCGAACACCTTGCTGATTGCTCGTCCGTGATGAACTCCAGCCTGCAACATCTGCTGTACCATCTTGCTTTTGGACTGTTCCTCCATGATTTCTGCGTCGGTTAACTGTAACGTTGGCTCCTTCGCTCGTTGGCGTCGTACCGCTTCTACGTCACGCGTTCGTCGTACGTCTTCGCTCGTGATTCTGGTACGTGGCTGTAAGGTCTCATGGGTTTCTCCTTCTCTGGTTTTGCGTCGTTCAGCTTCAATGTCATGGTCCCTCGTATCCTTGCTCGTAGTTCGGCGTGATAAGTCACTCCCACGTTTTCCCGATTTCTCGACTCTTGTTCTGTTAGTACCAGTAGTCTCAGACCACGTAGTCTCCGTACTCGTCGTTGGATCCTTTCGTACTGCAGCCATTTCGCCGTTGTTAATAGTCACGTCGTCTGCCCAAGTCACTGTCTTTTGCCGTCTCGATTTCCTGCTGGGGCCGTCACTCGGCGTCGCTATTATCGCCTCGCTCACCGTCGCCTTCCCCGCCGGATCAGCTCTGGACATCACTGTTGTTGCATCCGCCACCTTCATAGTCGTTGTTGGTTTCAGTGCTGTCGTCGTTGCGGATTCTCCGTCAGTTGTCGTTGTATTCGCAGTATCGCCATCGCTCCGTTCCTTCGTATCGGCTACTCTTCCATCCAACACCGACGAATCCTTGCCAGTCGTCTGTTCTCTTCGGCGCTTTTCCGCTCTCGTCATCGGGCGCTCGGTATCAATTACCGCAGACGTCGCTACTCGTTTTCCTGTTGGCCGCCCCACTCGACGTTTCTTCACTCCATCACGCGTTGATCCTGGTAAAGCCTTAGACGTCACGGTCTCGTCCGCGATCGTGTCGACTAAATATTGGACTACGTTACAGACATCTTCGTCATGTGCACCCATTTCCTCGTCTCGATCGTCCGTCACCGCTCCCAAAGTGCTCGTCGGCCGTTCCTCGTATCTTGTCACCTCTGTTCGTGCCGTCTCGTCGACGTTCATTGTGTCTCCTTGGGTCGTTCGCGGTGGTTTCTCTCGTCGTGCTCGTCGTCGTCGTCCTACCGCTGCTCGTACTGTAGTCACTACGGGTGCCCTCGATAGTGCATCAGCGACAACATTCGTAGTACCCGGGCGATAATGCACTTCGAAATCGAATTCCTGCAAGGTAAGTGCCCATCGATGCAGTTTCCCGGTCAAATTTGGACTCGTCATTAACCATTTCAGCGCAGCATGATCCGTAATGATCTCGAAATTGCGTTCATATAAGTAAGGTCGAAAGAGCTTGATGGCCCATACTACAGCGAAGCATTCCAACTCCGTGATACCATACTTCCCTTCCGTTTCGCTGTTCACCTTACTCGCGAACGCTACTGGTTGCCAACCTTTACCCTGGTCCTGCATCAAGCATGCACCCAATCCGACTTTGCTCGCATCCGTCACTACGCGAAATGGTAACCGGAAATCTGGATAAACTAACAGAGGTTTCGCAGTTAGGATATCTTTCACACGTTCAAAAGCTGCCTTCTGTGCATCTCCCCATTCCCAAGCAACGTTCTTCCGTAGTAATTTCGTGATAGGGGCCATTATCGTACCAAACCGTCGATAGTAACCTGCTAAGTGAGCAAATCTCTTTGCTTCGACAGCATCACTAGGTATCGGGAAGTCCCGCACCGCAGAAACTAACCGGTCCAATGGTCTTACTCCGTCGTTGCTGAGTTCGTGGCCCAAGTACTCCATCGTCTGGGTCGCGAATTTGCACTTTTTCAGTTTTAGCGTAAGTCCTGCTCTCTCCAACCGTTCTAACACTGCAGCTAACTCCACGATGTGTCGCTCGATACCGCCTCTCGTGAAAACTACAATGTCGTCTAAGTATACTAGGCAAGTGGACCAAGTAAGACCCCTTAAAACTCCATTCATAAGTCGCTGAAACGTCGATGGTGCATTCGTTAAGCCGAAGGGCGTACGTACGAACCGATACAACCCTCTCTTAGTGGTGAAGGCCGTCTTGTCGCGATCCTCAGGGGCTACTAGAATCTGCCAGTACCCTGCTCGAAGGTCTAATGTCGTGAACAACAAAGCACCACCCAACGCCTCCAAAGTTTCGTCAATTCGTGGAAGAGGGTAAACATCCTTCTTAGTGATCTTATTGAGAGCTCTGTAATCGACACAAAAGCGCACTTCTCCATCTTTCTTTCGTACAAGAACTACTGGAAATCCCCATCCGCCATTGCCTTCCTCAATTACACCGGCCTTCAGCATCTTTTCCACATTTTCATCAATGATGCTGTCATCCGTCTGTGCTTGGCGTCTTCGTTTAAGCATTATCGGTGAAGCTGATCCCGTGTCGTTGTGATGGTGAACGTCCAACGTTGTCGCAGGTGGGCATTCGCTAGTGTTCGTCGTCAATGATCGGTAAGCTCGCAGTAATTTTAACACCAATTCCCTTGACTTCGGGTCATCGCTGCCAATGTCCACTTCATTCTCGTTCAGTAATGGCGTCTCACAGTCACCTCACTCAACCAACTCTCCACTCGTTCCGTATCCAATTGCCCACTCATCGTAAGGATTTCGACATCCTTGTCAACAGGTATCCATGTTCCTAACTGTTTCTTGTTGGGGATCTTTGCTGACTTCGTGTTCGTATCGACAGCGGGTATCCATGCTCTTCCATTTCTTGCGGTGGTCACCGTGGCTGCTAGAAGCACCGATCCAATGTGTCTCGTTGGTAGGAACACACCTCGCTCCCCTGTCTCGGCAGGAACAGCAACTTCTACTGGTGTTACGGTATTTCCAGCGATCTCCGTTCGGCTGATCATTCGTACAGTTGCGACCTTAATTACTCCATCGCCATCATGGGTCTTGAACGGAATCACCACGGTTCGTTCTCTCTCGGCATATCGCACTTCTTGTTGCTGGAAGTCCATAGTCGCTCCTCGTGCTCGCATAAAATCCACCCCCAGGAGGAACTCGTTTCCACAGCCAGCGACGATACACGCTTCGATCGTTAACTCCTCGCCGAACACTGTCTCAAAAGTAAACCGCCACACGCCGATAACATCAAGTAGGAATCCTCCAATACCCTCAACATAATCAACGGGAGCTTCGTTGGAGACTCGATCGCCGTACTTCATCCAGTCAGTACCCGCCACGGTGTATCTTGCACCACTATCCAGCTTCACTTGTCGTATTTCGCCATTCACTTTCATCAGGGCCGTCGGAAGTCCATCGTCCGCCTCAATATACTCCACCTGATTTTCCTGCTGCTCACCGGTAGGTGACTGTGTTGTCTGTCGTTGTTTCACCAGGCTAACTCGCGCAGTGTCTACAGTTCGTGAGGTTTCTACCGCCAATTCTCCGTCCAGTTGTCGTCGTTGTTGGCGTAGCTCGAACGCTCTCCAAGTGGAATTTGCTTCTTCTTTTCTCCTGACGCTCAGTGTCGCTGCTGCAGTTGCTCGTTCGGCTTCAGTCGTTTGGTCTTCGTGCCGTCGCCTAGCCAATCGTGCTTTCGCTTTCTGCCTCTTGGCAACCTTCCTAGCGGTTTTTCGCGCCTTCCGAAGACTTGCAACATCCAGACTCTGCACCTGATTATTCGTTGCTGTACGGGTGTCTTCCGTACTCCCATTCGTTGACGACAGCCCGCTTTCTATGGATTCTTCCGGGTCCACAGCATTATTCTGTGACTGTCGACCGGTCACTCTCGTCGCCACGTACGTCGTCGCCGCCATCACTGCATCGGTATTCGTACTCTGGTCATTCCGGTCACTCGTAGCCTCGACATCAGAGCATCTCTTGGCGCCCCCTCCAGTTCTCTCCAGGTACTCGCCCCCTCCAGTTTCACCTTCACGAGCGTCACTGATGGTGGAGTTGGTACCCCATTCTCGTTCTTCGTCTTCACGGTTGGATCGCAGATAGCGCACGGCCATCATTGTTGGGCGTGTCGTCGACACATACTGAGTCGATCGTTCGACATCCTCTTCAGCTGCATCTCTCAGTATCTCCGCCGTTACTCTCAGTATTGCTGCTTCGTCGCTCTCTTTACTCGTCTCGCCAGTCTTTTGCTCGGATTTCTCATCCTCCTGTACTCGCTCGTCCTCACACTTGGTGCTCGGTATGCTCGTGGTGTTCGCGGGTGCGGCCGTTGCTACGTTTTTGACATGATGTTAATTCCGATTTTCGAGCGACAGGTGGATATTACGTTACGATGTGGTTGGTTATACTATGGGTTATAAGCGAAAGGGACTTTGGGACGCGGCCGCACCCGTGCGACATCTGTGGAAGATTGTGGATAAACCTTCGCCTGACTGTAAAGGGGCCCAAAGGACCAGAAGTGTACTTCAGAGTGTGCACAACTCTGAAGGTCAACTACACTCTGTCTGGTCACCGGACTTTCCCCGACGATGAGTGCCTAAGTTCTGGCGGAAAGTCTCTCAGAAGAACGTATCTCTGAGAGACCTCATCCCGTTACCGTCCAGCGCGACGATGGATGGTTCAAGGATTCACAACATATACCCGCAGAGACCAAGTATCGCACGCTGGACGCCGCGCACCCGCGCAACCCCCAAGATTTTCGTGTACGTTGTAGCATTGGTGCTCCGTACTCTGGTTACTTACTCAAAACTCTGGTATCTCTAACTCTGAGTGACTAAGACTCTGAAAACCAAGTGATATCAGACTCTGAAACCACCGAAGATTCAAGACCATACTGAAACCAAGTGAACCCAAGTTCAAGTCACGCATTCAAGTGATTACTGACCTGCACATCCCCTCTGTAATGACGTCTCTACCTGTCAACCCATCGAGATCGGCTGCACAGACTGCATACTGAGACCAAGTTAAAGTACCAGATGTATACAAAGACCAAGAGTACCTGAGATATGACGACTGACTGCATAAAGGACGCAAAAGACGACAAGAAGAAGAGAGTCACCAGAGATATATGATAGTTATGAGGAAGATAAACGATAAACAGAGTTCAATTTGCTTGCTACTGCACAAGTCCGCTTGAGAGGTATTCAAGCCACTACGTCATCACGTACGTCGTGTGATCTCCACCAAATTCAATCCCCTTAGGTGGAGATCAGGTAACGTAGAGACCTGAAAGCGACCCGCCTATTCCATATCCTAGTTGGGTCGTTTGTTTTGTCTCTAGCGGTAGCCCATTTCATATTGATCGTTTGGACAGGCTCTGGAAACTAGACAGTCGTTTTCAGAGTGCAAGGTAGACTGTTATATATAGCCGATTGTATTGGTTTATATTTTCCCTCTATATTAGAGGGTGGTGCGCGAACGTAAAGGGATACCAGACAGACCAGGTGTCTGGTAGTAAGTCCCTAGTTGACCTGGAGTGTTAGCCCACCGTTCAAGGGCCTAGAAAGAATAAGAACGGCTGTATATATTTGTATATTTTCGAACTCTGTATATTGGTTGTTTATCTCTGAAAGTCAGGTATCTCGGTTCTGGATTTGTGATATTCAGACACCGAATTCCGACTTTTCTCTGGTATATTAACCTCTTTTCGACCGCCGACCTCCTGGAAAACACTTTGGTTTCCAGAGATTCCGACTCCCGAACGCTCCTGGAAGGATTTTCCTGAATACCGACACCAGACTCCAAGGGAACCCCAACCTCTCTTCACAACACATTCTCAGACTCCGGCGAGGGTCATATTTCCGAAGACAACGAACCCACGAGGATACCGCAAGGTACCACACGCCAACCTACCGTTGTACGGCTCTGAAAAACCCTTTTCGGTAGTCGTATAACTAGGGTTCACTATACGCCCCCTGCTCCGCGACCAAAGTTTCACCGACTTCGCGACAACTGGTGCGCGTGCCCGGATCTTTGGAATCGTGATATCACCGGATTTGAGAGTACAAGAAGAGAAAGTTTCCTGTCAAGCGTCTATATTCAAGATGGCTACGCCAGGATCTACGAGAGGAGGACGCCGTGGTCGTGGTCGGAGCATTCCGACACGTCAATCCAAGCGTCTACAAGGTTTGTCGCCTGAAGAGCAACCAGACTTGGATGCTATCCAGAAGGCGGCCCGCGAGAAGAGGAGAGCTGCGCGAGAGAAGATGGCAGCTGAGAATGTGAGCGTCCCAGAACCGGCGGTCGAAGACCAGCCTGCCGAGGAACCAGAAGCTCAAGAGACACCTGCTGTCCCTGGTGAACAAGGTTCTGAAGGCCCGTCAGAAGTCGAAGCTTCTGGTGACGAGGCGACCACTGCCCGCGAGGGGGGTGGTGATGAGGCGTCTGAGGGAGGCGCCGATATGGTTGAGTCCCCGGAAGTGATCGATCTGTGTTCAGATTCGGCAACTTCCGGCCAGTCCGTGGATGAAGTGAAACCAGAACCCGGACTCTCTGAAGAACATGTTCCACGGTCCCCAAAGTCTGAAGACGCACCAATGTCTGATGACATGGCGATCAAGTCTGAAGGGTCTCTGAAGACACCGTCTGATGAGTCTGGGAGGGCTGATTCGCTTGACGGGGAACGAACTCTGAGGTATGTGCGCCGTGAGTTCCGCCGTTGGAGAGATATGGACACAGGCAAGGTCGTCCCGCCAAGCATCGAATATATGTGGCCGACGATGAAGCCTAGTGCTGATGCTTTCCAGAAAGCTGCTGCAGCGACCGGCGACTACATCAAGTGGCGATGTTCCTCCGTTTTCCCCGAGGATATGTGGATCTCCGAGTTTCACGCGAGGCGTCATGGTTTTGGTTGGATCCAAGACCTATCTTATGTTGAGATTCCAATGAGCACGTTGACAGCACCGGAGTGTGTGGCTGTTCTTAAGACAATGTTGTACGAGGCAGGATTCGAATTCCAGAATCTCCTCCCAACCTGGCCCCAGACGCAGGCGTCAGCCGTCGTTGGGTCTCAAGTACGCAGTGTGGCGTCCGAACTTCAGAGTCGACTCGCAGTAGAATTGGTTGAGTGGGCCACAGTGACCGCCAGGTTACAAGTTTGCCGACTCCCAGAAAGCATGAAGCAAGAAGACACAGCTGACAAGAACGAAGCAAACGGTGTATTACCTGACGAAAATGCTGACCTACAAGGACAACGGCTGATCATGCGACTCCGGGTAACCGGACTCCGAGTGACGCACAGCTCTGATGGTTCCAGCAGTGACGAGCCGCCGCAGTCCAAGCGCTTACAGCATAGACCGCCGCGCCCACAAATCCCGTCGACACCGTCAGCTTTAGCGACGCCATCGCTGTCTTCACTGCCGCAGTACGAGAGTCGCTCTGATAACACGCGACCGGAGTCTGAAAATCCAATGTCCGAAGATCACAGCATCTCTCAGACTCGGATGTCAGATGTACCAATTCCCAGTGTCATTGGGACCTCGGATGACCAGTCGTCGGGATTCCAGACTTCACGCGGAAGCTCTACGGACTCGTCCTTGATGTCCATGAGTCGAGGGGCGGCATCACATATGCCGCCGCCCACAGGAAGTCTGGCGTTAATCGCTCAAGGCGCTGATGTAGGAGGAACAGTCTCTGAAGGCATGGGGATCCAAGTGACGCGAACGCTGTTACCAGTGAAACCAGAGTCCGAGGATGTCGACATGCCGGAAGAGAGACCAGAGGTGCCGGGTGCGGGGTCTGGAAACCAGGTGTCTGTCGGAAGTTCTTCACGGGATTTCAAACAATTGTCTCCGGAGATCCTGCCTGTATCTGCCTCCACCCAAAGCGAAAGTCACCAGAGCCACCGTCAAAGTGTGAAGAGTGAAGACCTTCCGAGACCACCGTCCCGACGTTTGAGTTCCATCGCGTCGAGTCGTACGAAGTCTGAAGCTCGAAGCTCTCAGAGATCAGGGCCTGCCCAGATCGAGTTGAACATCATGAGGCAACAGCAGGAGTGGCAAAACCGGATGGAGCAGGCGCAGATGGAGTTCTTGGCCCGAGAACGCTTGGAGACCATGGAACGCGATCGTCGTCGAGAGCAACGTGGCTTGGAGGCAAGACGCGAAATTCAGACGCTCACCGAGCGCTTGTTGAAGTCAGAAAACGCGAGGCTGGAGGCCGAGAGACGCGCCGACGATGCTGAAGAACGCAGAAGTCTGGTATCTGAAAGCAAGCTCAGGAGTCGCAGCGCGGCAGAGTTGGAAACTCTGAAAACGGAGCTCCAGAACTCTGAAAATCAACGGCTGGAATCAGTGTTTGCTGAACGCTGGCGACAAAGAGAGGCTGAGATTGAAGCCGAACGTGCGCGTGCGACTGACGAGATGAAACGGGACTGGATTTCTCAAATGGAAGCCTTACAACAGCGAATGAAAGTCATGGAAGCCGAGCGCGACAGGGAGAAAGAAAGTTCTCAGAACATGCAACGGTTCCAAGCCGGTCAGTTGAGAAACCTTCGGGCGACATTATCCTAAGTTCAAGAAGCGCGAAGGGTCGGTCACCCTGATTCGGCAACTTCAAACCAAATGTTACATACAGATAACCCTGAAGTTGCAACTATGTATCCAGTATCCGGGTCAGAAATCAGAAGTGACGCAAGAAGGGTTGGGGTTGAACCCATGTCACATTCACCGGCTCTCAAGACGGAATCTCGAGAGGTTGCAACCTTCCAGCAAGGCACCCCTGCACGAAGCACGGGGACGAAGCGAGTGAAGCCTGAGAGGAATGGCGGCGCTACTGCTGCTACGGCCACCCACGTGGTTCAAGCGACCTCGGTGACAGAGACCAAGGGCGATACTAGACGTGCGCCTATTCCGAGACGAGATCCGCCGCAGAAAACTGAAGATAGACGGCCTAATGGAGATCGAAGAGCGTCTCGCAGAGCGAAGCGTCATGATAGAGCACCAGCCTCTGGTGGAGACTCTGACAATTCAAGCTCAGACTCTGCGAGCTCGTCATCGGAGGACTCAGAGCCAGGTGAAGTGGTGAATCTGACGGCAGCAACTCAAGCACAAGCCGGAACCACACTTCTGACGCTAAGGCCGTTCATGAACTCGAACAACCTTGGGGAATTCGACCCCAGAGCTACCCTCAGGGAACGTGTCCACTGGTGGGAGCGGTTTACGAATATGGCTTCTCAAGGAGGTTGGTCGACTAAGACGCGCATCCAGGAACTTAAGTTGAAGCTCCCTGTGTCTGCGCGAGACTGGTTTAACCAGCTACCCAAAAGTGTGTCCCGTGACTGGAAAGAGCTGTCTTCAGAGTTCAAGAAACGTTATTGCAAAGCTCGGTCATCGTATTCTGAGAAATACTTCACTATGGCTATGAAAGACTCTGAGACTCCGCTTGAATTTTTCTACCGACTTAATTCTGCCGCTGGGAAAGCTGACATCGATATCCGAAAGTCGTCCAAGCGTCTTGAGAAGCATGTACTGCGATTCATCACGAAGCTTAAGGATGCACGCCTGAAAACTTCGCTGCAAGATCAGAGATTTCGACGGATTTCAGACTTGGAATATGCGTTGCAGCAAGATGAAGACGTGTGGCGAACTAGTGACCAAGAGATGAATCCTGGCAAGTCTCGAGATTTCCGGGCTGATAATATTCCGCGAGGGCAGTTCAAGTCCAAGCGTGTGCATCGGACTTATGTCGCAAGAGATATGGATTCTGAAGACTATGACTCTGAAGACTCAGAAAATCATAAGGAAGCTCTGAAATCCAATCAGGACACCAGAGATCAGACGGGTGATTCCAGAACTCCAAGTGCGACTTCAGAGTCTACCCGTGATGAAAGTACTGCGCAGGCATCTTCGAACAATTCAAAGGCTCCACCAAGTGCAGATTGGACGCAGACTCTGACGAATGAGGTATATCGAGTGATGGATAACATGGGATGGCGTCCGCCGCCCCAGTCCCCGTCTGGATCGTCAGGTCAGGGGTTCCATCAAAGGCGTCATGAGAATGGTGGTTACTGGAACAAGTTCTGTGAAAAATGTCAACGCTCAGGACACTCAGAAGAAGATTGCTGGAGAGACGTCACGTGTGACCGATGTCAGGAAAAGGGACACCCGAGTCGAATGTGTCGGATGCCACCCTGTGAAGTATGTGGAAGAGTACACCCTGGAAAACCCTGTGAAGATTTGAAAACTCTGGAAGCACTCAAGCAACTCGCTCGACAAGGTGCACTCCGAACCACCTACGGGAGAAACTCCTGAGTGATGGGGCGGACTCTGGGAAGCCGTTAAACTAATATGCCCGTCGGATGGGGATCCGAAACGCGCCGGGCATGGCGTTACCCCAGAGTTGTGTGTTCTAGTGTGTGTAGGAAGATTAATTCACGATAACACTCAACAATGCATGACTACTTTTGCCCAAGAACCGACCATGCCCTCTGGAAACTCAGGGAACGAGCTACCTGAGATCGCCGACGACGCCGACCCGACACCAGACGACTCAGTGTCGTTCAGGTTGAAGGATGGCGAGTGTTATGGCTGTTGGGAAGATAACTACCCTGATCGGTCAAAGAGGGATGTGGTGATGGTGTATGGTGCTGTGAATGACCATCGGACCAAGATTCTCTTGGATACTGGTGCGACCATAAATATTCTGAGTTACGACTTTGCGCGTAAGCTCGGACTCAGACTCAAGTCGCACAAGCAGACCAAAGTGTCGGGGATGGGTGGTGTTCCAACCTATATCGGTGCCAGCGCTGAGATCAAGTTGACGCTTGGGCCAAGAGTGGTATATATTGTGGATGTTTGGGTCGCGAATATCGGTGAAGGAATTGACGTGCTTCTGGGAATGGGTTTTATGTTTGCTGCTGGAGTGAGAATTAGTGCTCGTGAAGGTCTGGTGTCGTTACCATGATGTGTAATTGGGAACCTGGTGATCACATTGGTCGTAACAGGTCGGTTAGACCAAGCGAGGCTGTCCTTCTGAGTCCGGGCGAGGAGTTCATTGTCCGAATTGACTATGGGCCAACGAACCCCCAGAGGGAAGTCGTGTGGGCCGGACGCGGTGACCGCTGGGTTACCCAGCTGATCTATGCGGCCCGATCTTGGCCCGTGGCCGTTCGCGTGGTAAACATCTCTGATAAAAACACGTGGGTCAATGAACTTTCTGATGTCGCGAGGATCGTGGAATATGGTTTCTTCCCAAGGCATGGACGTTTCGTGCGTCCAGGTTCCGCTGCCTATCGTGATTGGGAAGTTCTGATTCTGGAAAGCACCCCGTCACCAGAGACTAAGAAACGTATGAAGAGAGAGGCGGAGTTGGAGGCTTTGATGCCGCAGCCCCGTGTGTAGATCGCCCGGACTACCCATGGCCGACTGAAATACTGCAACGTCCAAGGTTTGACAACGCTCGAGTGCAGTTCGTGAAACCAGAGTCACCACCGACCGTGAAACGAGTACGCTTCGCCCTGGATGCATTCACCCAGACGGAGAATGGTTGCTCCGGCGAGTCAACGGGAAGTGCGGACATTAGTACAGATACCAGAGATTTGGAAACATCCTCTGAAAGTACTCCACACACAGACCCTGGTGACTCGTCCGTTGTTATTGCCGGAGACGGCCTTGACTCAAAGCCTGAGTGTATATTAGGTGACTCTCAGACCCCTGAGTTACCCGCGGATGATTTCGACCTAATGGATGAATCCTGGGATATTCCTATTCAGGGAATGCCTGGAACGCCTGTGGAAAAATTACGAGTGGAATACGAGCGGTGCATGAATGTTACGAATGAAGAATTGGACTTGGAGCCGGGTGTATATATGCGAGAAGGCACGGAACTCCTCGCTCAATTACGCGACCAACTGGTCATGTTGCCTGAGCTGGAAGAATTGACACCAGAGTGTGATATCGACAGCGCTGATGTTGGAGAACCAGGAAAGACGACCCCAGAAATGGAGAAGAAACTGCGTGATATTCTGAGGTACCACAGGAAAATATTCCTGGGAGATGGTAATGCAGCACCCGCACCGGCAAGGGGTGTGGTCTGTGATCTGGATGTGGGAGATGCCAAACCGGTAGCTCAACGTCCGAGATCCGTCGCCCTCATCTCATGCTGAAGGTATACGAGCTTCTAAAGAAACTCCTGGAAACTGGTTTGATTGAGTACTCCTAACTCCCCGTGAGCATCTCATATTGTGATCGTTCTCAAGAAGAATGGTGTTGACATACGAATGTGCATCGACTATCGCATCGTGAATGGCTTCATTCAACTGTCACGTTACCCTCTACCTCTTATTGACGATCTCTTGATTGGTTTTGAGGCTGCCATGTGGTTCATGAGCCTGGATATGGCTAGTGGTTTCTGGGCGATCAGGATGACGGAGCGCGCACGACTGATATCAGCTTTCATCTGCCCGTTTGGACATTTTCAGTGGGTAAGGATGCCGTTTGGTCTGAAGAACGCCCTCTTGTGTATCAAGCTATGTTAGACAATTGCCTGTGGGGATTCGTGAGACTGTCACCAGAAGAAGAAGCTGAAGTTGATGCGGAGGTTCTGGAATTTCTGCAACTCCAGCCTCAGGACTCTAAAAAGCATCTTTCAGACTCTGAGAACCATACTCCGATTTCAGAGATGCCAACCCTCACAAGTCAGATGAACGTCTTTCAGAGGAACATTCCTGTTCCCACGTGCATGGGCCCAGTCCTGGGGAGGAGTTCATACATCGACGACATCGCACATGGAGCACCGACTTGGGACCAATTATGTGACGATTTGAATGCCCTGCTTTTCAGGCTTCGCTATTGGAACATTTCTGTGAGTTTGCCCAAGAGCGAGTTCGGGAAGTTGTCGATACCGTACCTATCCCACGAAATCAGTGCCGAGGGTCTGAGGGCAACACCTAAGATTGTCAAAGGAGTTGAAGAACTGCCATTTCCGTCTACGTTGAAGGGAGTTCAGAGTTTCATGGGAAGCCTCAACTATTACAACAAGTTTATTGAGGATTTACCGGTGATTGCTGCTACCCTCTATGAGCTGACGGACGAGCAGATTCGTGCTGGACGAGACCTGACTCGTGCGAAAGAGGCGTTCGAGATTCTGAAACGCAAGATAGTCTCTACTCCACTACTCAGACATCCAGACCGAACCAGACCGTTTGTTGTCATTCCGCATGCGAACCCTTGGGCTGCTTCAGCAGTCTTGGGACAAGAATATGAGGGAATAATACACCCGGTCCGGTTCACGGGTCGTGTCCTGAACGACGCCGAACTCAGGTATCATATCGCTGAGAAGGAAGTGATTGCGATCCTCAGAGTCTTGGAAAACTTCAGAGCTCTGGTGGAATCAAGTCCGGTGATTGTGGTCTATACCAGATACTCTGCTGAAATGGTTGCTGACATCGAACTCCACCGACGGCAGAAACGTCAAGTGGGGTATGAAATTGTCGCAGTGGAACCTGGAGATCCGCAGGGTACAGCGTGACGAAGATGGACTCCCAGCTATACTCGGTGCGGGCATTACCCCCAGGGAGCATCTGGACGAAGTCTCTGAAAATCTAATCCCAGTCAAGGGGCGAGTCAAGCCGCCAGTTCCTATCAGTGTGGAAATGCTGGAAGCAGATTATCAGGGCTATGTTCTGAGTTTTGATGGTGCCGCAAAGACGTCTACCCGTCTGGGAAGCTGTGGGTGTATACTCTGGGAACTCCCGGGGTGGAGTGTTCTGGAAGCCCGAGGGTTTCCCCTGACGGATGTCACGGTGAATGACTCGAAATACTGTGGCCTGAATTACGGTCTGAAGATGGCACTCGACTACGGAATACAGGAGTTGGTGGTTGTGGGAGATTCGCGCATCGCGATACAACAGGCTCAGGGACTGATCAACTGCAATCAGCCTAACTTGCAACGGAGGTTGGCCGAATTTGAGTCTCTGAAAACCAAGTTTCGGACTCTGAAGTTGGTGCATGTGAAGCGCGAGTTTAACCAAGCAGCGGATTACCTGACCTCGAAGACTTTGACTCTTGGGGAAGCTTGGCAGGTGCAGGACGAGGATGAACTCATGCACCTGCAACTGGTATCCAAAGTTCATGAGAAACTGATGAAGCCTTGCTCAGCCCCGGACCTGGAAGCTCAAGAGTAAAAAATATCAGACTCTGAAGAACGTAATGCGTCACCAGAGTCTGAGAATGTTTTTGATCCGGAATCCGCACCCCTACCTCGATCGGCCAGAGTGTTGATTGCTGTAACCCGTGCCCAAGCTCCGCCTGACGCTAATCTGCCTGAGGGTGATGGCGAACGAGAACCTTTGGGACCTTTGGAGTTTCAGGCAGAACGCTGGCGACGGATCAAGGCGCATCAGAGTCAGGACCCGTACTTGGTTGAACTCATGAAGTTTCTGAAAGGTGACGTGGGAGATTTACCACGACCCCGAGTCAGGAAGCTTGCCAGAGTTGCTGAGGACTTCGTTCTGGATTCTAGAGATGTACTGTATCGCCTGAGTCGCGCTACTCGAGAACGGCCCCGGGACAATGTTGACGAACTCAGACTGGTGGTTCCCAGAGACTTGTATCCAGACCTGCTACACTATGCTCATGAAGACTACCAAGGTGGACATCAAGGAATCAGGAGAACCTTTGAGAAGCTGAGTTCGGAGTTTTACTGGTTGGGTATGTATGCCGATGTGGAGAGATTTGTGAAGGAATGCGTAGACTGTGCCAGTGGCAAGGGGCGACCCCCAAATCCTGGACCGTCCCCTGGAAATATTGAGCCCAGCCGGCCATTTGAAGTGGTGTCTATGGATTTTGTGACCCACATGCCGAAATCCGCACGTGGAAACACGTTTCTCTTGCTGTTCCAGGATATGTTTTCAGGATACGTGATGTGCAAGCCAATGAGTGTCACCACTGCTCAGGATGTAGCAGAGGCTTATGAGGAACGCGTTTTCAGAAACTTTGGTGCTAGCTCTCTGATTCGTCATGATCAAGATCCCCGCTTTATGAGTGAGGTGTTCAAGTGTTTCAGGGAACTCTTGGGTAGCAGACAACGAGCTACTCTAGGGTATCGGCCTCAAGCTAACGGCCAGCAAGAGAGATCAGTACAGACTGTGGTGCGCGCGATTAAGGCATATATCTCTGAAGCTGATCAAAGTGACTGGGATGATCACGCCGAACGTCTGATTTTTGCCCTGAACACATCATTTGATGCCACCCGTCTGGAAACGCCTTTCTACCTGGTACATGGTTGGGATGCTAATGGGACGGTGTCCGCTATGCTTGGACCCAAGCCATCGACGACTCAGGAGCGAACTGCGTACGAATGGAGACGGAAGATGCAACGAGACTATAGCTATGCTCTGGCATGTGCCGAAGATCTCCAGAAGAAGGCAAAACGTGACCGGTCTGAAGAACAGACCAGGAAATGGAACGAGTTGTCAGAGCGTCTGAAGTCAGGTTTCGCTATAGGCGACGCTGTATGGCTCTACATCCCTAAGGTACAAACGGGATTGAGCAGGAAACTAGCACACATGTGGCACGGACCCTTCAGGATCGAGGAGATGCTGGACGATTTCAGAGTACGACTCAAGGTTGAAGATACCGGCTACCGCGTGAACCCCTGGGTCCATGTGAGCCGTCTGAAGCCAAGGGCTCTGTTCCCCAGACGACCCACGGCAGAACTCCAGATTTCAGAAGATGATGATTTTGACGCCGCCCTGTTACCAGAAGATAGTTGGGAACCTGATACTGAAAACGGCGAGTATGAAGTGGAGAAGATTCTGGATACCCGTTGGAACAAGCGTACCAGGACGTCCAGACGCCTACGCGAATATTTGATTAAGTGGAAAGGTTACGATGAAACTGAGTGGTTGCCGTTATCGAAGTTGAATTGTGGAGCATTACTTTACGAATTCAATCAGAGTGCACGAGCACGAGCCCGTTTTCAGGCGATGCAGGCTGGAGACGATCATCCCAGAGTCTAATAACTCTGAAAACACATCTGGAAGTCTGATATCTGAAGGATTTCAGATATTGACCTTTAGAGTGTGGTAATCTGAGTGCGTGTTTTCAGAGACTTATTTCTGAAATTCATGTGTTTGGATATGTGATCGACCATGTTGCTGCTTATATAAAACGACTGTGTGAATGGGAATATGGAAGTGAGTTTGTGGAGAATTAAGTACTGGAGGATACGAAGTTATGAATGATGAGATGATGAGAAGGAGTGTGATTATGTGGAGTGATATTGAAAGATTAAGGGATTAGGGAGCTACACTGAGGCCAGGGATTTACGTCACAAATGCAGACAACTATTTGGCTTCTCGAAGATGCAGCCTTCCCGTGGGCACCATGGTGGACACCTGAGCTTCAGTAGTGAAGGGAGATCGGGTTCTCGGAACGCTCCGCAGGTGTCAATTGATCCTTCTTGATGTCAGCAGGGACATACTGGAGACACTCTTCGTCCGCATTCACCGTGGCCCATTGCATCCGAGCAGGCTCAATAGCGTCCAAGTCACCCAGTTGCGTCTCCAGACTCAGACACTTGGGACCCCCCAGCTCTGCGACTCTGGGATCTTGCCAGATCCAAGGGCAGGACTTGTCTGGGACAACCCAGATGCCAGGCTCTGAAATCAGCGACTCTGGGAAATCTTTGTGCCCCAGGACCTTTCGGATGAGGGCGTTGTGCTGACGAATCATGGCGGCTCGACGCATGGACCGGTACTTGTGAAGCTCCGCAGACTTTTCGTCAGCCTCAACATCCATGGTCACCCAATGCGTACGCTCCCAGAAGGCTTGAGCATGCTTCTTCATGCTGCGCACGATGTCTTCCACGTCAGCCAACACCATGGGCCCCAGTTCTTCCCGCTTGTGGAAGTAAAACTCTGAGAATCGGTTGTCGAACATGACTTTCCAAGGGGCACGCTTCTTGCGGAGGACTGCACAGTACCGCTCGGAGTCCCAGCGCTTCTTGAGGATGGCACATGAGTGCTTGTGCACCTCGTAGTCTGGAAAACCCAATGTCTGGCCAGTGGTGGTCTTGGTAGAGCTCACTCGTTGTACCCTGATACCATAGTACAACCAGGAGGATGCTTCACAGTCTGGTGTTTCCACCACCTGGAGCTCCTTGACCGTCAGAGAATTGTAGGGCTTGGATACCAGACTACGTGCCTTCCCAGAAGAACTCTTGGGCTTCGATCCACTTCCACTGGTGGACTTCGGACGGGACTTGGGACTGGTATGGGCTTTTATGGACGCAAGGCTTCTCTTGGACTTCTTGGTAGGGATGATAGGCCCATCATCAGAGTCCGAGTCGTCATCAGAGTCCCGGGGACGCTTAGAGCCAGGACGCGGGTGGTCATCGGACTTCTTGCTCCCGGACCTCTTGTCCCCAGACTTCTTGCTCCCAGACTTCTTGCTCCCCGACTTCTGGTCCTGAGACTTCTTGTCTTCAGACTTGTCGCTCTCGGAATCGCTGTCGTCAGACTCACCATCATCAGAACTCTCGTCGTCATCTTCGTCTTCAGACTCGATCACACCAGAATCCTTGTAATCCGGATCGTCCAGGTAACTGACAAAGAGTTGCAGCTACGCTACGCTCTGAAAACCGTCTATCAGAATGTTTGATAGGCCTGGCCATGATACACAGCTTGGAGAAAGTTCCGCACTGATGGATCGTGACCAGGAGGGGCGGTTGACATGATGTTAATTCCGATTTTCGAGCGACAGGTGGATATTACGTTACGATGTGATTGGTTATACTATGGGTTATAAGCGAAAGGGACTTTGGGACGCGGCCGCACCCGTGCGACATCTGTGGAAGATTGTGGATAAACCTTCGCCTGACTGTAAAGGGGCCCAAAGGACCAGAAGTGTACTTCAGAGTGTGCACAACTCTGAAGGTCAACTACACTCTGTCTGGTCACCAGACTTTCCCCGACGATGAGTGCCTAAGTTCTGGCGGAAAGTCTCTCAGAAGAACGTATCTCTGAGAGACCTCATCCCGTTACCGTCCAGCGCGACGATGGATGGTTCAAGGATTCACAACATATACCCGCAGAGACCAAGTATCGCACGCTGGACGCCGCGCACCCGCGCAACCCCCAAGATCTTCGTGTACGTTGTAGCATTGGTGCTCCGTACTCTGGTTACTTACTCAAAACTCTGGTATCTCTAACTCTGAGTGACTAAGACTCTGAAAACCAAGTGATATCAGACTCTGAAACCACCGAAGATTCAAGACCATACTGAAACCAAGTGAACCCAAGTTCAAGTCACGCATTCAAGTGATTACTGACCTGCACATCCCCCGTAATGACGTCTCTACCTGTCAACCCATCGAGATCGGCTGCACAGACTGCATACTGAGACCAAGTTAAAGTACCAGATGTATACAAAGACCAAGAGTACCTGAGATATGACGACTGACTGCATAAAGGACGCAAAAGATGACAAGAAGAAGAGAGTCACCAGAGATATATGATAGTTATGAGGAAGATAAACGATAAACAGAGTTCAATTTGCTTGCTACTGCACAAGTCCGCTTGAGAGGTATTCAAGCCACTACGTCATCACGTACGTCGTGTGATCTCCACCAAATTCAATCCCCTTAGGTGGAGATCAGGTAACGTAGAGACCTGAAAGGACCCGCCTATTCCATATCCTAGTTGGGTCGTTTGTTTTGTCTCTAGCGGTAGCCCATTTCATATTGATCGTTTGGACAGGCTCTGGAAACTAGACAGTCGTTTTCAGAGTGCAAGGTAGACTGTTATATATAGCCGATTGTATTGGTTTATATTTTCCCTCTATATTAGAGGGTGGTGCGCGAACGTAAAGGGATACCAGACAGACCAGGTGTCTGGTAGTAAGTCCCTAGTTGACCTGGAGTGTTAGCCCACCGTTCAAGGGCCTAGAAAGAATAAGAACGGCTGTATATATTTGTATATTTTCGAACTCTGTATATTGGTTGTTTATCTCTGAAAGTCAGGTATCTCGGTTCTGGATTTGTGATATTCAGACACCGAATTCCGACTTTTCTCTGGTATATTAACCTCTTTTCGACCGCCGACCTCCTGGAAAACACTTTGGTTTCCAGAGATTCCGACTCCCGAACGCTCCTGGAAGGATTTTCCTGAATACCGACACCAGACTCCAAGGGAACCCTAACCTCTCTTCACAACACATTCTCAGACTCCGGCGAGGGTCATATTTCCGAAGACAACGAACCCACGAGGATACCGCAAGGTACCACACGCCAACCTACCGTTGTACGGCTCTGAAAAACCCTTTTTCGGTAGTCGTATAACTAGGGTTCACTATACGCTCCCTGCTCCGCGACCAAAGTTTCACCGACTTCGCGACATTTTCGTCCACGTCATCCACTTGCTGGGGATCCCGGGCAATTCTCGGACATCGTACTCCCCTTACAACGTCCCCTTCCTGTTTTCCGTCGACTTTAGTGTTTCCTTCCGCTTAGCCATGTACTCGTCATTCCTGGCCTTGGCTTTGGCGTCCGTACAGTCCCGCGCTAGGTGCCCATGCTTGTGACAAGCAAAACACTTCGGTCCGTTGGTGCAGTAGGCAGCCCAATGACCGCTTTGCCCACAGATACGACAGTTGGTTCCTCTGGGTGGAGAGTGCGTTGGCGTTCGTTGTTTCTTGCCCTCTTCAGCGAGTACCTGTCGTACCGCCGTCTCGTTCATCCTCGCTGGAATTCACTGCACGCTTAGGTTTGGTTTTCTTTCGTGGTTTCGGCTCATATTCCTCCTCACTGGTGTCCGTCGCTCGTCGGGGTTTAGTCACATTGCGAGACTGTGTCTCTCGTTCATCGTCGTCAAACGAATCCACATCTCGTCGGGCTCTCTGCTTCCGTTCATTTCGTCGTTGGTCCGTCCGTCGCGACTTCGAACGCTTTTGGGCTGAAGGCTCCGCCCAGTATCTCGAATTCCACTTTCGTCCTGCCGGCAGCTCGTATTTTCCGGTTATGATGTTCCACGCCCCTTTTGGATTCGTATAGAGGACGAGGCCATCTGGATCCACAGCTGCATAGTTCTTGATCCCTTCCGCGGTACCAGATACCGGAACATACACACTTCCCACGCCTGGTAGAGTCACCGATCTTACCGTGACGCCGTCCATAGCACTCGTTTCAGTCGTTGTTGCAGTCGTAGTTTGTCCGACCGGTGCTAGTTGTGTCAGATTTTCCATCGGGTCGTCAATTTCTGTAGCTTTGATCACTGCTTCCTCCAGATTCTCCGGCTCCTGTTGCTTCACCAACTGACGCGTAGTTTTGTCCATGCCGCGGTAGAATTGTGCCATCAATACTCGCTCACTAACACGGCTTCGTCCTGCTGCTTTCCGCAACGCAGCTGCATAATCAGCATGCGACTCATTCGCACCTCTCGACCTGGTGTTCACCCGATATTCTGCTAGTGATATATCTTCCTTCGGCCCGTACCTCCTCAACAGAGCTTGTTTTAGGTGTGTCCACGTGCGTTGATTGTCTGTCAGTCTGCGGTTGAAATCGACCCACCAACTTGCAGCTTCACCCATTAGTTTGTTCCCGAGGATAAAGTACAGAGCGTGATCGCTCCATTGTCCACGTCCTGATTCCTTAGCGCCTTGCAATGCCAAATCGATGCGGTCGGTCCATGTTGATACTGTCGCTCCAGTCGTAGGGGTGAACGTTGGTAGTTCCAAGTCTTTAACGTTACCTCTTCGTCGTTCCCGTACTTCGCGGCGATCTCGACGTCGTTCTCGTCGTGGTGACCGACGTTGGTTACGTCGCCTTCCTCGAGGTTCTCGTTGCTCGTGCCGTTCACGGTGTTGCCGGATCCGTTCGCGTTCATCTGACTCTCCACTGGAACTGTCTTCGGAACTACTTCGTGGCCTTTGTCGTCGCCCGGCGTCATGGTCGTCGGAGTCGCTTCCACTGCTAGAGGATGATGATGGGCCGTCACCTCCCGGTGGTCCCTGCCGTCGCCGTTCGGGTTGTCTTCGTGGTGGGGTACCGCGTCGCCCTCGAGATTCCCCTCGCCGTCTCCGTTCTTGCGATACACGTGGGTGGGGTCGTCGGTTATCTCCATCATTATCTCGTCTACCAGCCTGTTGAATGGGTTGTCGCGGCTGTCGGTCCCAATCTTCGCCTGCTGCAGCTGGTTGATGTTCGTACCGAGGCCTTCGCTCTTCTCGTCTCAATCGTAACTGCCGGACTTCCTCACGAAGCTCCTGAAGCGCGGCCGCCATAGTTTCTACCTCCGTTGGTTGTTGCTCTGGTGCCTCTTCGTCACGTTCTTCTTCAGCTACGTGCGTTTCACCTCTACGTACTGGTTCATCGTCATCGCGTTCTGCTCCTTCGTTAACGTTATCTTGTTGTCCAGTGCTCGTGTCGGCATCCGGTATCACCACTCGTGACTGATCGTCAGCCGGTTGCGTCGGGAGCTCGCCAAGTACTGCGTTAATGAGCTCTTGTCCACTACGGAATGCTGGCTGTTTGTCTTTTGAGGATGCAGCCATAGCCAAGAAGCGTTCTGCTTCTTCCCACTCCTTCCGTGCTTGGCTCCTCGTCATAACTGCCGACTCTTCTACCTCCTCAGGCACGACACGCTTGTCTTCGTACTCCTCAGGACTGATTGTCGCTTCATCGCTACTGTTCTGGTCGCTTGCGGCGCCTTCGTTAATAGCCTCCACGCGGCGTCGAGACTGTGATCGCGTCGTTGTCGTCCTCGCCACCCGTTTCCGTGCTGCCTCTCGCGTTTTACCCGCCATCTTCATGTGTTTCTGCTGACGTGAGACAATAAGATGAGGAAGAGGCCCCTGTATGACCACCATGTAACAGGTTTACTCTCTCAGAGCACCTCCAGCGGCAAGTCTTATACGAGGTCTCAACGGCGACCTTTGGCTAGCATTAAGACCCCAGTTTTAAATAAGACCTGACACGTGGATTTTTTTCCCAGCGGGGAGTCTTAACCAAAAGTCCTATTTCAACCTGTTGCCCGTTTCGCGAGCGGCCAAGACCAAACGAATGGCATCCTCACCGTGGATGGCAGGGGCACTGGAGGGTGAAGACGACTCAGATGACGAATACTTTCGGTTAATTATCTTGCCGACGATACATGGATGCACCAAGCGCAAGCACGGTGGATCAGTGCCGGGAAAGCGCGCGGCCAAGGAGCGACAACGAGCCAAATGGGGGAAAGAGTTGATGGCAGACTACTTCGGTGAGAATCCGACTTACGATGCACGTATTGACCTTCAGGCCGAGCCAATGAGCCAGGCTCAGCTGACTTGCGCTTGTTGATAGTCGTATTCGTTTTCCTAGTCCATTTTGGCTTATCGCGCAGCTCCTTCCAAGCCGCAAGGTACTCAAAGGGTTGTTTCGCGCGCTCTTGAAAGATCTTCGCCGCGTTTTCAACGTACATCTGCTCACTCCAACCCGAACGCTCTTTCCATCGGCCTACAATGGCTTTTTCCGAGCGCTGATCCACTTCTGAGCCAACATTTTTGCACCACTGCTCGTAAACACGCTCAAAGAACGTTGCCTTCTTCTGTCCTGCTCCTCGTATTGGGTCTTCTGAAGTTGCCAGCCACGCAGCACACAGCTCCACAGTTTCAAACTCGCTCCACACCGAGCCCTTCCCCATGATCCTTCTGGCGACGATTCGACTTTGAAGCCATCCTTCGTTAAAACTCGAGTCTTAATTTGAGACCCAAGTCTCATCCGTTAAGACCTCGTGAAGTTTAAACCTGGGATAGGACTTGCCGCTGGGGGCTTTAAGACTTGGCCGAGTCTTAATCGCGCTACTTTTAAGATAAAACCGTCTTTAAGACCTGCCGCTGGAGATGCTCTCACTGCCCGTCAGTGGATCGTTGCTCGTGTGCTGCGCTGGGTGGTGTGCCCAAGGTTCGGGTGTCCAATGACACTCTTCAACTTCAACTGGTCGTCTCCTGGCTCGGTTCACCGCGCCGGCTCGTTCGTCGTTCGTCAACGAAGAACTCGCCTACTTTTATTAATGTATGAATATACACTACGTTCCTCTCTCTCGTTCACTCAACTTGTCTCCTTGCGGATAATCTGTACTTCCACGCGCAAACAGCTCCTCCCGTTGTCCCTCAGTCCCGTGACACCTGTTTCGGGCCGAACCAACCGAACCACTGTCCGCTATTGGCTGCCACAGACACCACCGCCTGAGAACCCAACTGGCCCCTCTGTTCCGCTTTGGTCGTCCAGTCTTTCAACAGCTTTCGCTGCCCGTTCAACAGTCAATACTGCCCTTCGTCAATCAACAGCTTCTCTCGCTGCCCTTCGTCGTTTAGAGTGGCTCCTTTGCCTCCACTCGTGGTTGTCTCCACTTCGTCTCTCTCGTGCGCGATCGGTTGCGTCTCACACGGCCGATTTGGAAGTCTGCTTCCTACCTGGTCGATTCGAAAGGGACTGACCAGTCCCTCCTGGCGTTCCCTTGGCATTCCAGCCACTTGCATCTTCAACGTGGGCCTGTCCTTCCATATCTTTGCGAGCGTCCCTCTCATTGGCGCTCCAGCGATCCACGTCGAAGTCTCGGCTGAGATCTTTTTCACCCGTTGGCTGCTGTGGGACGGTATATCCCAGATCCGTACTCGTCTGTAAGCCAGGCATATTACAGAACGTTAACAGTTACTACTGTAGTATTTTTTAGAGAGAGCAATGGATTTATGGTACACGTACAATGGACTACAAACCATAATTGAATCAGGCTTCCATAGGAACAACAAACTAACAAAATACAGTAGAAGGCTCTAATCCATTACGATTGAAGATTTTTTTTACGTTCGTTAGCATTGAATGGTTTGACCTGCTAGTCAAACTACGAGATTACATCCAGCTCTCCAAGAGGTCTATGCGCTGCTTTGGGCATTTTACTTGTGAGGATGCCTTCAGTGTCTTCACCAAGCAATCGTAGCACTGTTTCACGATAGGATCCTGTCGAGGTTTCCACTTGCTTTTACTAAGTAGAATAACGTCTCCAAGTAGAAAAATGCACGTGTCGACCGCCTTTGTACTGGATGCACGATTCAATTGCTTCACTTTCTTCAGAAGTCTCTGGGCTTGAGTTCGGCCGCATTCGGAGGGGGTTCTCCCGCTGATTTTCTTGAACTGTTGTATCTCCCTGCAAGTCAAATCATTAATCAGTGGTAGGACGAATGGACCAGAACTCAACATACTGTACCTGTTGATTAAAGTTTTTGTCTCAAGGTGTGACGTCTTGTCCATAAGCAACTGGATGTGTTCAGTCATCTCACCGAATAGTTGGCGGACACTAGACTCTTTGGGGAGTTCTTTACTCCAAGTCCTCACTGTTCTCAAAGCCTTTGTTAAAGTCTTAATGCCTGCTGAGCCACCTTGCAATATTTCATGTTTGAGCGAGCTGAGAACTTCAGGAATATAACTGGCCCTTTCAGACAGATCCATCGCGTTTACCCGCCAGATCAGCAATTCGTAACTACGATGGAAATCTGAGTCGGTATTGGCAAAACCTTTGGTCTCGTTTTTGATTTTGTTGAGTAAGGCGCACAAGACATTGTTCAGCCTAATGCATACAGAATTTGTTGTAAGCTTAAATAAGTCCATCAATTCGCACATGTACCACATACCTCTGCAACCCAGCTTTTGTGTTACGTCGAGGGCACTTGTCGATCATCGCAGTCATTTGCGTGCAAAAGCGATCGTACGCTTCTAAACTGCCCCCATATTCAGCGCTCAATTCGGCCCAAACAATTACATACTTCAAAATTGATACTTGCTTGTGTTCACGAATCGAAGGCATAAAGTCCGCGAGCTTTGATAGGAAATCAGGTATGTGCTTGCTTCTCTCAACCACAGACAACCGATTCATATCCTGCATTGTTTCCAGGAAGCCAGTAATATCACGGTCCGACACCGATGGAGAATCTCCCGCTACCTCATTGCCGCCAATTCTGTCACCCGCCTCATTCGTCGCAGGTTTGCCTTCCACCCGTTTACTTTCCTGAAAATCCTCCTTCTTCTCCTGTGTAGTTTGTACGACATCTCCACTCTTGACCTCTGTCTTCAGCAACTTCTTCCGACTCTCATTGCCAAACGTTTCAGTTGTTTTCCTTTTACCACACGCCTGTCAAGCAGGTATATGTCACAATAGCTCAAACTTTGGTCATGGATACTTTTTGATTTACCTTTGTCATTTCAGTAACCACCAAGTCCACTGTCTCATTAAGTTTCTTCTGCATCTCCAATGTTGCGTCCATCGTCTCTGTGAGACTTCTACTGCGGGTTCCAATCGATTTCTGCTGCAATTGACGCACAGCTTTACGGACTTCCTGCAGCTTGGCAAATGCAGTCACAACGTCGTCCACTGCACGGTTCAATTGCAATATTTCTTCACTAAGTACGACATTGTAGCTGTCTCTAAGCTCGTCCACATGTATCAGCTGCAAGATGCGCTCGTAGAGCGTTGTCGTGTCCATTGCCATGATTCACACGCACTATTGTTTTTTGGCTGTCGAAAGCTGTACCTTGTTTGTGGTACGTTATGTATTTTACACTAATTCGTTTGGACTAATCATTCCAGTTCGTACTCCGTTGAAAAACACGTCTGGAATTTCTTGCTGGCAACTGATAAACGTTCAACACGAATAGTTCTCCGCCCAAAATCGTAAATGGCGTACGCAAAACTCTTCATGTCATGTAGCGTTTGTTAAAAGATGTAATGAACAAGCAAAAAAATCTCTATCCGAACTACGAGGTTGTACGTATACCCATCCATTTTTCCAAAATGTTGGTGCGCTGCTTCGAAAAGTCCTTCGGTGACGAGCTCACAATTTTTACCAAGCGATCGTAGCACTCTTTCACGATAGGATCACTCAGTGGTTTCCAATCGCTTTCACGGTGTAGAAGGACGTCTCCCAGCAGAAAAATGCACGTGTCAATTGCATCTCTGGATTTACCATTCAGCTGCTTCACTTTCTTCAAGAGCATCTGAGCTCGAGTTTGACCGCGTTCGGAAGGGGTTATTCCAGCGATTTTCTGGAAGCTGATCATTTCGCTACGAAACAATTGATTAGTAGTAGAACGATTGACGCGGAGATCTAAATACTGTACCTGTAGATCCTAGTTTTTTTCTTGAAATTTGATATCTTGTCCGTAATTGGTTGCATGTGCTCAACCAAATCCCCAAACAATTTGCGGAGACATGACTCTTTGGGGAGGTTTTCACCCCAGAGACGCACGATTGCCAGAGATTTGGCCAAATTACCCGCCTCATTCTTCTTCTCCCATTTTGAGGCATCTTGGAACATCTCATTTTCCAACGACTTAAAGACTTCAGGAATATGTTTGGCTCTTTCACTAAGATCCATCGCATTTACCCTCCAGACAAGCAGTTCGTAGCTGCGATGAAAAGTCGGCTTAGAACTGGCAATGCCTTCAGTGCTTCCGTTCTCACTTCTGTTGAGAAAACTGTTCAACGAGTTATTCAACCTGGAATATATGCAATGTTATAAGTACTCATGCAAGGCCATCAATTCGCAAGCCTGAAATACATACCGCTGTAGCTCAATCTTTGCATCACGTTGGGGACACTTGTCGATCATTTTCCTCGTATCATTGCAGAAGTGATCGTATACTGCTAAATTGTCTCCGTTTTGAACACTCTGCTCGACCCAAACGATCACATGCTTCAAAATTGATGCCTTGTCGCCATAAGAAGGCATAAATCCGGCCAGTTTTGACAGCACACCAGATAAGTGCTTATTTCTCTCGTCAGCAGACAGCCGAGTCATATTCCGTAATGTTTCCTGGCAGCTTGTAGTATCCAGCTCTGAGGCCCAGAGGGAAATTCCCTTCACATTTTCGTCACCGCCACTTTGGTCCATCTCATTCGTCAAAGAATTCTCTTCTTTCCGTTTACTTTCCTGCAAACTCTTCATCTTCCCCTGTGTAGTTTGTACGATATCTCCACTCTTGACCTCTGTCTTCAGCAACTTTTTCCGACTCTCATTGCCACACGTTTGAGTTGTTTTCCTTTTACCACACGCCTGTCAAGCAGGTATATGTCACAATAGCTCAAACTTTGGTCATGGATACTTTTTGATTTACCTTTGTCATTTCAGTAACCACCAAGTCCACTGTCTCATTAAGTTTCTTCTGCATCTCCAATGTTGCGTCCATCGTCTCTGTGAGACTTCTACTGCGGGTTCCAATCGATTTCTGCTGCAATTGACGCACAGCTTTACGGACTTCCTGCAGCTTGGCAAATGCAGTCACAACGTCGTCCACTGCACGGTTCAATTGCAATATTTCTTCACTAAGTACGACATTGTAGCTGTCTCTAAGCTCGTCCACATGTATCAGCTGCAAGATGCGCTCGTAAAGTGCAGTCGTGTCCGTTGCCATGATTGACACGCACTATCGTTTCTTGGCTGTCAAAAGCTGTACCATTTGTATGGTACGTTTTGTATTTTACACCAATTTGTTTGGACCAATCATTTCACAGCGTAAACGTCAATGGAGATGCTAACCGAGCGCGTCCTCGCGCAACTTCAGCCTCGTGAGCTTCATGCGGCCTGGAACGGAGTATTAAAAGAGGAATTAACATGTGTCAGTAGTGCACTAGATGATGTGAATGCAGCTATGATTAAATTGGTGGAGATACGCAATGCAGTCGCGCAATTGGAGCAAAACAACGGGTCAACTGCAGGTTTAAACGCGGCAATGGTGAGCTCAATGGGTCTGAACGATAAATTGGCGAAAAAAGTGGAAAAGATTGCGGTGGGCGTGAAGACTGAGAGTATTGGTATTAAACGGAAAGCAGAAATTGTGCACGAGAAAGCTCCAGTTCCACCCCAGAAAGCAGAAGAAAGCGACTCACTTCCAGCGTCAAACTCCGAGGCTCAACTGGATTCGGATTCCTCATCAGATTCTGAATTGGAGTCAGAGGAGGAGGATGAAATTGGTGGCAGCGAAGCAGCACTGAAGGCGCTTATGAAGGCTCAACAGGAGCAGACTCCATCGTCCAAACAAGAGCTAACGCCGGTAAGAAAGGAGCCGGTAAAGGATACGATTGTCGTTGCTATGGGTAATAGTAAGAGTGCTGTCACACGGATTCGACTTCCCGCTGTACACCTAAAGCCCATTGTACAGGAGGTGAACGATCTACCTAGAAAGGATCGGATTCTGATAACTCCAGATATTCTGCTGGCACTGAAGGACTCCGTGCTTGGAGATGTTGATGGCAGACAGAGGTTTGAAGTGATCAGCTCGCTGAAGTTCGTGGTGAAGTGGGCAGGTGACCCGACGAAACAAGTTCAGTGTGTCGCATTCTATCGATCTTACGCTGAGGCAGTGACTGCCTATGTTAAAGATCGTCCAGTAGCGTCTGAGCAAACGGTCGAAATCGACAGGTACAGTATGGATCGTAGTTACTGTTTTGTCTACAAGCCCTTGGTTTTATTAACTGCTGCACATACTCATTCGTGTGTTGTGCTATTACAGACTAATCAGCGAACTCAATTCCAAGCTAAAATGGTTTTCTGGAGGCACAAAAACTACCAGCAGCACTGGTGTTTCAGCTACGAGAATCAACAACCTAACCGATCCATGCCATACTTTAAAGCAACGTGCACACCTGATCGACGAAATGCCGTTTTCCGAACACAGACAGCAACTGCTTGGTCTGCTCATTTCCTTCAAAGCGGAGACCTCTGTACCTTGGACCAGGACAAGAAACAACCGTGTGCATCGGGCTGCGACCATTGTGTCGAGGTGGACAAGAGATGCGCCTCGCGAGCCAGATCTCCTGTGTTTCTATGCTTTACTTGTGGATGTTATCCGCCAGTTGGCCATGGAAGAAGAATTCTTAGTGTTGTAAGTGTGCTGTAGCTTTTCACACATTCTTACAAAAGCTAACTTCTTTTTTGTCAGTTTAACAGATAGGATGATCGAATTAATCGCTGAAACCCCAAGCTTCCGAGCGCAAGATTTTCTGTCGCGTATTAAAGACCGTGCAGCCAAGTTTCTCAAGGGGATTGAACAACCCGATACCTGCTCAACAGTGACGGAGATTAAGGGGAGGCTGGATTCTTTTAGGGAAATTGTTAACCACGTGACGCTTGGGTGGGTTTCTCGTGAAGATCCTACGGTTCAAAAGTGTGTGAAGGTCCTAAAAGGACACATTAAGAAGCTTCAACGCCATGCAGACCGGGATCAATACTACCAACTGCTGGCTACATACATGAAGGACTCCAGCATCAAGACACCGACGTATCAGGTTGGACAAAGTAAGCCGAAGCGAAAAAAAGCAAAGAAAAAGGCTAGTAAAGTCAAAGTGAAAATGCCGGCCAGTCAACCTAAAGCAAAGAAGAAGAAGAAGCGTAAAGTGACAAAGATCAACGCAAAAAAATAAGGCAGGTGTTGGAGTCCAGTATTATAGTTCTGGAGAAATACATTATTCAACACAGGATTAATCCTGTATACACATCATCGTATTTAGCATTACGGTCATATGGTTGAATATGACAATCCATCCGACCATACTTGGAATTTGTATGCATTCAGGTTTTCGCGCAAAAGCCAATAGGCATCGAGATGGAATGTTCCGACCAATCACAGATCATTTGATAGTCATTTTCTACCAATCACATCGCTCTAAAAAAGGCAAGTCCTGTAAGCCAGCCGTTCCGACGTATCGAGTCGGAAAGCTCCGTCAAATATGTGTATGGACTCTCAAGAAGCAAGTCAAACTCATATCACTTAAATATTTCCTATCTATCCGACAAGAGGAATGGGGTTAGAAGAGCTAGCGCCGGGAAACACCAAGCGTGCCAAGGCAACTGCCGTAGCGGCATTCATGCGGTTTCTAAAGTCTGAGTGTGTGACAGAGGAGTATGTGCGTGTCTGTATTGAGCGTGACGATAGTGGGAAGTGCTTTGTGTCCGTAATGGACAAGTTTGGTATGCATCTTGCGTTTGTTGAGGGCAAAAACGGCAAGCCGCTTGCGAGAAATACTTCAATGCAGTACTATAGGCAAGCTAAGCTATGGCTCCTGACCAGTTTCCTCAGCACCGTGCTTCACTGGAAGCGCGGTTGCTGAAAATGGGGAAGACGCTAGACAATTTTTGCATGAAGCGTGACGGTGGTGGCTTTATCAACAAGGCACCACCATGTACAAAGAGTGATTTGAAACGAATGCTAATGTATTTGTATGTTAATGCAAGCTGTTCTAGTGACTATCAGGACGCTGCACTCTTGTGCTTGTTGTGGCACCTTTTTGGACGAGCGTCAGACCTCGCACTGCTGCGTAAGCCAAACGTGTCCATCGACGCTGGCAGTGTGCTCTTCGTTCGCTTTATCCGGATGAAGACATCGGAAGAGCAAGGCTTGTCTCTCTTCCTGGGACGGCCTTCGAGACGTGCCCAATGTTCGCCATGGCTCTAGCTCTGCTGATGCAGACCGCTCCATGCCCCAACGTTATCGACAACCTGCCAGACCTCCTGCCAAGCTGCGATCTCGCTGTCCGCTGATGTGCCGTTGCTGGAGATTCTCGATCATCCTGCTGACTCCGCTGGACTCAACGCACCATCAGCTGCAGGGGTAGACACAACACCAACCATCTACGCTCATGTGAACCGCGTGCTGGACAGGATCAGCGTCGCAGCTGGAGTCAAGGCCGCGCTGACGTCTCACTCCTTCCGCCGCGGTGGGGCACAGCATGCTAATGGCAGTGGAGAGCTAACTGCGCGTTGGATTTTCGATCGCGGTGCCTGGAACATGAGCACAACAAACAAGGGCTTCAACTACATCTTCAACACGAGCAAAGAAGACCACAAAGTCAGTAAAATACTCAGCGGATATGGTGCTGACGCCAAGGTGCCTCTCCAAGACTTGACCGCCTTCGACTCTCAGACTAAAGCGACGATCACCAAATTCCAGCGCCTTCTGTTCACCACTTGCCACGGTCTAGAAACCACACGACACAATGTGAATCAAGCCGTGCTGGATGTGCTTACCGCTAGTGTTCTTCGTCACTATCCGCTGCTGAAGGCCTTGAACGCTGAAACTCCAGCTGTCAAACGCATTGAAGCTTGTGCTGTCGACTGTGGCAGCTCGCGTGCTGAACTGCTCGCATGGTCATCGCATCTTGCAAGCCCTGAGTCAACCTGTGAGGACAGCAAGCCATCACACCCAACAGCAACAGGAGGCAGCAAAGCAACCGGCAGGACCGAGCAACGAGCAGAAGATCATCGTGCACCAGGCTGCTGTCATTAATCACTTTATCGAGCACACGAAGCGACAGGATGCTAGGATGGATGCGCTTGAGGCTAAACTGAACAACGACCCTATACAAGCGTCAAACAAGAGACACAAGCCAGAAACTGACACAAGCGACGTCAGCAAGATCAAGAAGAAGCAGCGCAGATCAGCAGTAACTCACCTTCGTGCGACTTGGTACGCGTGGTACGCTCAAGATCCTCGGCTGTGGCGTGCACCGATCTCGAAGCAGCAGAAGTCGGATGCCAAGCAGCTTGTCGCGTTCATGAAGCTGTTTCTAGAGGATGGATTTGTGCTGACGCAGCGACACCAGACTACCGCGATCAGGTTCTGGCACTTGGGGCTCGTGCTGAGAAGTCCGTCCTCGCATTTCTTGGCGAGCGCAGCATCAGCTCCCGTGGTTCAGGTGCCGTCCTCAAGCACCTGCGTGCCCTTCATCGCTCTGGTGCACTCAACACCATGATTGAGCGCCACGAACGGCTCCTGCAAACTCCTGCCATCCAAGATCCATCCCCAGGCTACACACAGAACATTTTGGAGCAGGTTAGCGAGTAAGACATTCAAACACAGCCATTAAACACACAATGAACTGCAAACGATCATGTATTGAATGCTTGAAAAGAGACTCGTAACCACCAAGCCCAGAACACAAAGCTTAACCTCCTTGCGGAACAGCAATGTTAACCTCTGAGCTAAGCACACAAAGTTTAACTCAAGCCAACCACTCAGCAATAGCACGCACACACATACACAAACACGCACACATGCACACTCTCACACTGGATGCTTGCAGCTGGAATCGAACCAGCACCTCCGAGTTTTTAGGCTCGGGCCCTACCATTGGGCCATGCAAGCGAGGGGGCGGGGGGTCTTGAGGCCTTGGAGGCTTGAGCGCTACCTTGAAAAAAATGATGAATGAGGGAGCGCTCGGCTTGTCGGCGGCTGCTTTTAGTGGGCGTGGGTGCAAATTGAGTGGCTCAGATTTGAGCCTTCCTTTTTTGGTGTGTTCCAAAACTTTGGTACAGTCGGAGTGGTCGGAAGTGAGCGGTCGGAAGTCGGATAAATTTTGGTATGGGGAAGATACAGGAAGATATAAAAAGATGAGAAGATATAAACGTGGGGCCAAAACGAATCCAGGATTAATCCTGGACAAGCATGGAATACTCCTGGTCCTGGTCGTTACAAGATTTTGCAGTGACAGCAGCATGATGGGTCAACAGGAACTATGTGGGGGCGTAGCGTCGTTGGACGTATTGAAGATGTTGTTACTCTGTATAACTTCCCAAACAACAAGCTGAAATGCAAAATAACATGTATTGATAAACTTAATGAAAGGATAGCAGCAGAAACCTATCTCCGACGAAGTTACTGGGCGGCTTGGGTCGCTGGGAGCTGGTCCTCTTCCTCGTCCTGGCTTGGGGGTGGAGCCTTGTCCTCGTCGTCGTCACCTGGAGGCGTCGTATCCACTTCGGGTTCATCCGCGAGCAATCTCCTGTCTTCAAGAAGTAGAATAACTCGAAGCGACGTCTGGGTAGTGCATTGGCATTCATATCAACTCTCAGCCCACGGACAGCAAGGCGGATAAACATCCAGCACACATAAACACCACAGCTGAACGAATCGAACTGAATGGGGTTATTCTGCGCGATGACCTCGTACTCTTGCAGACCAGTAACCTTTAGACGTGTGGCGATGGTTTGGCATGTGTTCTTGTATGGTGCTTGACCGAGCGGGTCGTAGAAGTAGATACGCTTTGTCTCAACCTTCACAACGATGCAGCACCAATGCGCGTTCATAAAGTTGATCGGCAGGAAAACAGTGTCGACACCTTGCTCGGCAATTTGACTCATTAACCTTGCATGCACGGTCGACTCGACAAGACTTTCGTCGGCGGTCCGAGTTCTCTTCTTCGAAACACTTCCGATGATAAAACCAGCAAATCGAGAATCATTGGTCTTCTGGTACAGACGCTCGCAGCATGCCTGAATCGCAGCATCCGTTAGCCACGTGGGAGGTGTTGCGCGATACAAAAGAGTGAACTTATATCCGGGATGATTCACCAGTCCCTCTAACGACTTGTATGGGTACGAATTCAAAACATCTGCTGCCACGTCTGCAACTAGTCCATGGTATTGGGCAGGAGAGCAGGCATGGCCTCTTGTGTAAGCCAAATGTGTAACTGGATCCCAAGCTCTACAAAAACCTTCACATTGTCCACGCGCTTGAAAATCTCTATTTGCTTGCGTGAGAAACTGCCAACATCCTTAATTTGCACGGTATCGATGAGACGGTCGGTCTGGGAGGCTTGAGATTCAGGGTCGTCCACTGAAATAGCACTCTCCTGCGTATTAGCCACGGGTAATACTGCCAAGCACGCTGCCAAGAGCTTTGGAGGCAACAGGTAAAACGCATCTCGATTTAACACTGGATTCTTCATTCTCTTGAACTTTGGTTTCTTTGACTCCGCCTCTGCGAACTTAACGAGAATTCCAAACAAACGACGTCGACATTCCATGAGACCTGGTCGGTCACGATCCAGAGATTCCAATACTTGTTCAAGCGTAGCGTCCCCCGATTTTTTCCGTCCAGACTCCGAAGCCTCAAACCATTTGCGCTCTGTTTTTCATTCGAAATTGTCTTCTTTTATCGAGCTTTGGTCTTCCCACTTTTCGAGCTTTCGGGTTCAACTTAATCTTCAATGCAGTAGAGTCGGCTTCAGCCTCTTCACCTTCATGCTCATCGAGACCTTCGTTGCCGTGATTAGTACCTTGTGGCGACGTACTCACTTTGTGCGTTGGCGCACGTTTCTCCATTGCTGAGTGACAAACTCCAACATAGACTCGAACTCGTCATTATCCTCGATATCTGCTAACTCCGAAGCGATTAAATGAGTTGCTCGTACAGCTTCAGTGTACCTCTGCGCTTGAGTCCGCGTTCGCTTAACAGCTCCACCAACGGATGCGTCCCCGAAACGTTCGTAACAAAACTGTTTGACTTTGACAAGTTCTCTTTGAGGATTCGTCCATCTACAAAGTAAAAATAAAAATCCTGGTTATTTCCATGAAAAACCTGGGAAATCCTGGACGAAACAAATAATCCTGGAAATCCATTGCAATATTCGAATCTCGTACCTCTCGTCAATCCGTATCCATGGAATGAGTGCGCCCGCAACAGAAATGCTCTTTCGATAGGCGATAACGTGGCGGCAAGGTAGCCGCATAGATAGGAGAAGTCGCATGTACACCGCCAATCATCATCTCGTAATTGATAAGGCTTTAGGCCTTCTTGGACGTGTACACAATGTAGATCCTGATCATCACGGACGAAATTATAGTCATCCTCACTGTCTAGAGCGCGAGCGTATTCCTTTTCCACGTGGCCTGCCACATACGGAGTTGTAAAGCGAAGTACATTAGCCATTTCATCGTCATAATTTGAGTTCACGAACTGCCCAATTCTAGCGTGGCGATATCCATATTCGTTCTCGACGCGACGGTCAAATGCCACTAATGCCTTAATGCATTGAGACATTGCCATAGATCCATCCACTCCATCTTTTAACTTCCCGAAGAAGCTCTCCAAGCGATTGTTTGTGTGATTGCTGAAATGGGGAAGTTCAGCCCGGCGATACATAACCCAACGATCTTGGCAATCGTTCCAATTCTTCTCAAAATACGTAAAGAAACCAACGACACCAATTCTTTCGCATAACCCTTTTAAAGAAACATGTGCAGTCTCGTAGGAATCGCTGGAATCCGCGTAAACCATTCTGTGAATGCACGCGTCAATTTGGCCGGCGTCGTCCGACGAAATCTTACCGAACTCTGGCTTGGACCGCATTTCTTTGAGATATTTTATCACATGGAAGTGACAAATCAATACGCGAGCTTCAGGAAAGTGCTCCTCGAGCACACGAATCTCATTCATGTCTTTATCCACAATAATCACTCGAAGCAAATTTATCTTGGTAGGATGAGACCTTTTGAAGTGGCTAATTGCTTTATCCATATGCCAGTCTCCATTCGCTTCCAATAGAGAATGCTGCACGACAGATCCTTCGCCGAACTCGTTCATACACATGAACGTAAGTAGTTGGTAGTTGTATCTGCAGTAAACATGAAAATAATCCTGTTAAATCCTGAAAAATCCTGGTGAAATTCTGGATGATATAAAATGAACGTACCGATTGGTCTTATGACTGCAGTCGACGAGAAGAAGTTCACTGAAGCGACTAAAGATCCGGCGCATGTGCGCAGTAGCCAAAGATATAACACCAGTCTCACCAACCGCAGTTTCAGCTACAGAGGAAATATTCTCCTTGTCAGTTGCGGCAAAGCTTGCCAGTTCGCGCGCAGTGGCTTCATTATCATCACCGCCGACAAGAGAGGCCGAATGAGCACGGACCAAGTTATCCACATCAACTTGAGTACATTTTGGTCGTGCTCCAGTAAATAATCGTAGATTCTGGACCTCTTAGCACCGACAGCCAGCATTCCATCCACCCGAGCACTCACTAAAGCGCTATCCACACCACGAGACGACGGATATGTAGCAAAAGCGCGCGCAGAAACTTGGTGGTTGTGAACGAAATGACCATTTTTCACTTCCAACTCCTTTTTCTTGACATTCCACTGCACGACAAACCGAAACGGACAATCCGTTAGTCGGATGTGTTGACGAGGCCGGCTTCCTTCGCTCCGAGACTTGCGCTTCCGCCAACCATGCGTACATATGTACGTCCGCTGGTACGGTTCAATCTCGGGTGGAATTAGTTGTGAAGCGTCCGCACCTTTCTTCGTGCGCAACAATCGCTTGTTTCTTCCACTCGAGACATAGTCTCTTTCACAGGCAGCACTTGTAACGTGCGCTCACAGTAGCCAGTAAAATAGCTGAGCCACGCCTCCCAACTGGCGTGATACACATCAGGACCTTCCACAGCCACCATTACTGCACCATGTGAATCGCGCACCTCCTCTACGGAGTCATCTGAATCATCATCTGGTTGCCCGGCATCATCTTCATCGTCACTTTCGCCTAATTCCTCTTCGGAAACATCACCACCGGTCAATTCCTCCATTGTTTCATACACTACGCGCACAGTAACCACGTATTAGCCACCTCTATCCTCTAAATCAATTGTATCGCAAATGAACTCTGCACGCACCATCGCTAGTCGCACCAGGAGCGTCTGCTGCACGTCCGCTCCGCGTAGTCATGCCCATCGCACTGCGCCGTGGCCTCTCGTCCTCGCGGTCAAAGCTGAAATGGTTAGGAAAACTACTTCGGAAATAAACGAAAGAAAACTACTTCGGAAAAAAACGAATATTACGTAAAAATCCTGGATGTATACAGGACAGAATCGTGAGTGTTTCCAGAATTATAATACTGGACTCCAACGGTTGCGAAAAAATAAAGCACAGCTTTATAGACGTAAATTCGTTTGCGTTAGCGGAAATTATTAGACAATTTTACCTGGCCTGGGACAGGAGTATTATATTCAAACATAAATAATGCTTCGGTCTATTGACCATTCGCCAATGTCGGACAATGATGATGCGCTGTATGAGCGCATCGTGCGGATGATCCCCGTGGACGCACTGCAGAACAGCTACAATAACGTGATCCAAGACGGAATTTCTTCAGTGAATGATGCAGTGGATAGTGTAGTGGCAGCTCTGGCCCATTTGAAGGAGGTGCGTGACGCAGTGGACAAATTGGGACAGGACAGACCCCAACGGAACAAGAATCTCCTCAATACAATGAATAGGACGATGGCCTTGCAATTGGAGCTGGAGTTGGCATTGCAAAAGTTGATACAAGTGGAGAATACAGCAATTTGTACTAGGAAACGAAGCTTTTCCACAGATTCCAGTCGAAGTGGAATTTCTAGAGGTTACTTCAATATCGAGTCAAATGCTGGATCAGAGGACAAAGACATTGTAAATACCGCTCGACTGCACCTTGGACGAGATCGAGATGGATGCGATGGGCTGAGGAAGAGAAGTGGGGAAGTTGTGGTTGAGAATCAGAAACGAATGAAATTGTCATCAGAAAATGCTACCAGTGTTGGAACTTCACGGATCCTGAATTTGCAGCCACTTGTGGAGGAAAAGAAGACGTCAACGTGTCCGGTGGAAATCGCTGATTGTGCTAAGAATATTTCAGTGAAAACGAGCCAGCAGTATCTGGAAATGATGAAAAAGATAGCCGAAATGTCGGCAATCGAAAGATTTCCCTACGTCCGAGAGATATTACTGGAGGTTGCGGATGTGGCGGATAAAAAGGGGAGAACGAGCCTTCAAAAGGAGCATGCTGTTATATTCGTGAAAACTGTGAGTAAGTGGCCTTTGAGGGATAAAACCGATCAGAAAAGCTTGGTGGATGTTTACCGAAGATTCCTTAAGTCGATGGAATCATATGAAGGCCAAATGGTGAGCACAAAAGATAAGGCTGAACTGAAATCGTACGTGCTCAAACATATTTATTGCTTTGTACGTATGATTGACTACGGTTACTATTTTACTAACTACCTGTATTGTGTTTCATAGGTTATTGACTACCTTTGCTTGGGCCGTGAAAGTATTAGAGTCCCGGTTGAGCAAGAACGAACAGCCCAAAGGATCTGCTGTTATCACTCAGAGCCAGTCACCCGTTGCTAGAGCTACTAAACCACAGTCAAGCTCTCCTTTGCTGGAGCTTACGAAAGCCAACTGCTTGGAAAAGCTCCGGATGATGACGCAGTCATCTGTAGATGCACGAAACAAATACTTGTCTGATGTATTGGCGAAATTGCCGGACATGATTACAGTGAGTGAAAACAGGGAGCAAGTGTCCATTTTGAAGTATGTACTACTTTGGGCCACATTGAGTGCTGGAAGTGGTGATGGTATGGCAGCGTACGACCAGTTCTGTAAGCGCATGACGACAATACTCAACAAGATCCCGAACCGTGATAGAAGAGCTGCACTTGCGAGGTTCGTGACATTTCAAACTGTGAATTAGTATGAGCCGATAACCAATTTTTTTGCTATGCTTTTAGGCAGAACAGCTTGATATTAGCCTTGTTAAAAGATCACGCGACGAAAAGCAGGGAAGCACCTACGGAAACGAGTCTTAACTACGACCTCATGGTTTTCCACGCAAACGCAATGGCTCCGAATGAAAAAGGCAAGTGTATTTTACAAATCTTCAACTCATTAAAGAAAGATATGGCGCGAGATACTGGAGCAAACGCGTTTGAGATCTTAACAGGGTTGCGTCAAGCAAAACAGTGGGTTCACTATGATTCAAGCATCCAAGAGCTGTGCGGAGATTTGGTGCAGCATATTGAGCTTTACAGGGGCGTCGTACCTGCATCAATGTTCAAAGCGAGGGTTTTTCTTACCAGGTATGTGGAATCTCGTGCAAAGCCTTCTCATCCTTCAAACCGACTAATCCCTTGTACGTGTAGTGAAATCCAACACTACAAGGCAATCGCTGGTATGAAGCACATCGATGACAGTGACACTGTACTCAAGGGGATCTTGGTACAAGTGAAGCAACTGGGTGAAGCTTCCGAGGAACAAAGATTACTTCAACTGGACGAGTGCATTTTGATGCTAGGTGCAATTGTACTACGCGCAAAAAGAAGCCAACGCAAACAGACAGTTGCTGTGGTTGAGTGCTACGAATTATTGCTCAAGTGTGTGGAAAGACTTCCACCGTTGTCCCAGAACCAGCGCAGACATGCTTTGCAAAAATGGATGGGTCTGAAAAGGAAGGGGTATCGTAAGAAAAAATCTTCAAGTGCATCGTGAAGTCAGGACCAGGCAAGACTGAAACTCTAGATTATACTTCGATTCCCTTCAAAAGCACGTACCCAGGCTGCTCTTTTTCTCTAGACGTATCGACTATTTACCAAATTCTTCCAGAAGGCAACATGGTCAAACCAAAATTCAGGTACTGTTACACCTTAGCACTAAGACACATTGAAGCAATTTTACCTGGCCTGGGACAGGAGTAATATATTCAAACATAAATAATGCAATCTTTTGACCAATGGTCAATAGACTGCATTATTTATCATATGTCCGACAATGTCGGACAATGATGATGCGCTGTATGAGCGCATCGTGCGGATGATCCCCGTGGACGCGCTCCAGAACAGCTACAATAACGTGATACAGGACGGTATTTCTTCAGTGAACGATGCAGTTGATGGTGTAGTGGCAGCTCTGGCCCATTTGAAGGAGGTGCGTGACGCAGTGGACAAATTGGGACAGGACAGACCCCAACGGAACAGGAATCTCCTCAATACAATGAACAGGACGATGGCCTTGCAATTGGAGCTGGAGTTGGCATTGCAAAAGTTGATACAAGTGGAGAATACAGCAATTTGTACTAGGAAACGAAGCTTTTCCACAGATTCCAGTCGAAGTGGAATTTCTAGAGGTTACTCCAATATCGAGTCAAATGCTGGATCAGAGGACAAAGACATTGTAAATACCGCTCGACTGCACCTTGGACGAGATCGAGATGGATGCGATGGGCTGAGGAAGAGAAGTGGGGAAGTTGTGGTTGAGAATCAGAAACGAATGAAATTGTCATCAGAAAATGCTACCAGTGTTGGAACTTCACGGATCCTGAATTTGCAGCCACCTGTGGATGAAAATAAGACACTACTCCGTGCGGCTAAGAGTTTTGGTTGTTTCGAGCAAACTACAGTGGGCAATTTGAAAACGAGTGGAGAATACGTGCGGTTGATTGAAGATTTAGTCAAAATGTCGGCGTTTGAAAGATTTGGTTACATCCGAAAGGTTCTACTGGAGATTGTGGCCTTGGTAGAGAAATACGGGAAAGCGAGTTTGCAGGAGGGGCATGCTGTCATTTTCGTGAGAAATGTGGTGTTGTGGCCTATGAGGGATAATACCGATCAGAAAAGCTTGATGGATGTATACCAGAGATTTTTAAAGTCAATGGTAGCGTACGAAGTCCAAATGGTGAGCACAAAGGAAAAGACTCAATTGAAAGGGTACGTGCTCAATACGTTTATTTATCGGACACTTGCGAGATAGATGTGCTATACTAACAACGTGTATTGTGCTCTGTAGGTTAATTGGTAACTTTTCTTGGGTACTGAAGCAGTTAGAGTCCCGTGCAAGCAATACCGAACAACAGCGTAGAGGACCTGTTGGTAGTACCCAGAGTCATCCACCTGTTGTACGAGCTGTTAAGCCACTACCAAGCAAAGAACAACAGCATGCAGCGATCTACACGACCTTGATCAAGGATGGAAAGCAGATGCCAATACGATCAAGATTGAAAATCATTCCTCGCATTCTCCTCCTCCTTAAAGACGCGATGGTGACAGATGAAGCTGGCGCACTGAAGACTGCAATTTCTGACTCCATTGACGAATTACTCAAGTGGATGGTGGGGGGATGTAAAATGTGGCAGGATCTCGGCTCGTACCAAGTGTTTGCTGTCATTTTATCCTCGTACGCGGCACAACACCCAGAAATGGGCAAGTTGAAAAGTATTGAGAGCCAATTCTTGGACACAATTGCTAAAATTCGATCGGAATCGACTGGACAGTCTGAAAGTCGTCAGAACAAGGATGTTGTCCAAACGAAAACTCCTACTAAGGAAGTGGAGTCGAACGAGAACAACAAGCAGCGAGCGAGCAAACTGAGCTCTCCCAAGCTGGAACTGACAAAAGGCAATTGCTTGGAAAAGCTGCGGATGCTGACGCAGTCGTCTGTAGGCGCGAGAAGGCTGCAGTTGCCTGCTGTGTTGGTTAAATTGACGGACATTGCACTAATGAGTGGGTCGCACGAGCAATTGTCCATTTTGAAGTATGTGTTGCTTTGGGCCAAATTGAGTGCTGGAAGCGGGGACGACTTATCTGCATACGATGAGTTTTGCAAGGACATGGCGGTAATTATCAGCAAGAGCCCGGGTGATGGAAGAAAAGCTGGGCTTGAGAGGTCAGTCATACAAGCAGTCTGTTTGGTACAAACCGATAACGCTAATTGTTGGTGTGTTTTTTAGGCTGAATACTTCTTTACTGGCTTTGCTAAGGGAACAGAAGACGAACAGCAGGGAATCGTCTACCAATATGAGTCTTAGCTACGAGCTAATGGTGTTTCGCACCAATGCGATGGCACCGAGTGATAGGGGCACACAAATTCCTCAAGTCTTCAGTTCATTGAAGAAAGAGCTGTCCCGAGGTGCTGCTGCGACAAATGTGCAAGAGATACTTAAAGCGTTGAGAACAGTGAAGCAATGGGCGAACTATTTGCCAGAAGAATCAACTCTCCGTCAACTGTACGGAGATTTAACTGAGCAGATTGAGCTTTACAGGCAAGGTGTGTCGGTATTTCACGCGAAAGTTTCGCTTACCAGGTATGCTGTTATATTTCTTGACGTAATTCGTCTCATTCTTTTAACTTGTCTGCTGTTTTTTTTTTGCAGTGAAAGCCAAAACTTTAGGACAATTGCTGGCATAGCAAGCCCCGAAACAATCGATGGAGTTTTAGCGAAGGTGAAGCAGCTGAGCGAAGCATCAGGGGATCAACGATTACTACAACTCGACGAATGTATTTTGATGTTTGGTGAAGTTCTACCACGAACAGGAGAACGTCGGTGGCCAGCCGCCGTAGTTAAGTGCTACGAACTGTTGCTGAAGCACTTAGAGCCTTGCCCACCAGGGTTCCGCAACCAGCGTATCACTGCTTTGAATAAATGGATGCACCCGAGGCGACGCAGATAATCTACCGTGCTCAGGGTTAACGAAATAATACACCACCATTTTGTGCCGAAATAGGATGCAAGACAGCGGATGCTGATCAAGCAAAGCGACAATAATAGTTGCTGAGCATGAGAATCACAACTTTAGGACGAGATCTTTGTAGGGCAGTAGCAGTTCGGAGCACAACGACTTGAACAGGGAATCGAGCGGGCTAGCCAAGTGGTACAACCTCCAAGAAACCATGGGAGACAGAGAATTCGCCGACTTCTTAGCTGATGCTCCACCCAAATTACAGGCAAGTGTGTCCCACCGAACTCTTAGCTCAACAGGGAAGGCATGGCAGCAACCCCAAAGTTCTCCGTTCGCTCGCGCTCTTCGATTGATACACCGGTTGATCGTCTTCGCTCTTGCTATTTATTATGTGGAGATCTCGCTGCATTCGTTTTCCACGGCAATGATCATTCTCCACGGCTCTGTATCGCACGATCTCCCCATCCAGATACACACAGCGGACTTAATCACTGGTTACACTGGCAGTGCAACCATCCAGGCCAGTCCTTTGGTTCAAGAAGTGCTTCAAGGATCCACAAACCCACGTAATACGTCTCTTTACCTTGAAACGCCCACAACGCAGTCTTCCTCGGGTTGCTCAAAAGTACCAGAGTTCAACAACGAAATCTACGGCAACAACTTCCTTCGCTTCATCTTTTCCAGACTGCAAATGCACGCATCACATAATTTATCGTACGTGACGGAGTTGGAGCTGGTTGTTCCAGTGGTTGACTGCACGTTTTCACTGCTAACGTGGGGAGACCGGACCTCAGCACGTGTGTACTACCTGGTACGAAGCAAGAGCAACATTAGCGATGTGATGCTGCTGTCAACATCCTTGTCCGTTCAGGACTACGACGTGAGCAAACAGTTCCAGAAGGGGCCCGCCACTTTACTTCTCGTTTCGGCGATAAATGACGTCCGAGCCTCAACCGTTGACCACCACATAGCAATCGCCTTCAATTACCCGTACGTTGCAGAGCCAAAGTTCGCGTATTCGGAGTTGTTAGGCGTCGACGAGGACAACTTCTGGCAGCTGCAAACCTTAGCAAACCCTAGGAACCAAGATCCCGCGAAATTCGTGCGTATGGGGCGTCGATTTGGACGATATCTCAGTGATCCAACTGCACAGTCCAATATTGAGATCGCACACGGGGATCTATCCAGTACTCCACTGGACGAACTGAAGAACTGGATGTGGCACAGTCGAGCTGTTCTCCACGATTCGTGGGCTTGGACACATACTATCCACGGAATCTTTTCTCTCAGTGTCATCTTCAACCTCTGCGTGCTTTCTTTCGTGATGTACCGACGTATGCGCATGGGTAATTTCTGGGTCGGGGACGCGTTCTCCACCATTTCCAGTATGCTTCTGTATCGAGGACTGATCGTGATAGTCTGTAACCACATGAATGGGTACTGGACGGTCTCCAAGATGTGTATCTCCATCGGAGACTCCATCACTGGGTTGAATGCCATCTACTACCGTCCGGAGCTCGTTCACGCCGACCTCATGGCTATTTTCTTGAACGTGACCAGCATTTTAAGCTATCTTGCTCGTGAACGAGTGGATCCAATACTTGTGTTCTTGACATTTGAGGTTGGGTGGGGATACCGCGTAGAACTGGCAGAAGCCGTCGCAGGTCTCAAGAAGAACATTGTGGCCTTCGCCGTGTCCGATGCTACCAACGGTCTGTTAAGTGTGAGTCCTGAACTGGCCAGATTATCGCCCATGGAACTCATGACAGCGTACGCTCTAAAGGAGAGCCGACGCCCCGTTGTCTCGTCGGTTGTGATTGCCATTTGCAGCCCAATTCTATTCATTGCAGCGTACGTGGTACTTCGGAAAGCAGTCCGCTATGTCCGCACTCCAGTAATTATCGAAAAGAAAATGTCTAAACGCTCCAACGCGTACACAGAAGAATCGCAGCAGATGGACCTCACGACCTTCGAGACTGCGACAGGAGCAGCACTTAGCAAGCGCTTTGGGGTCATCTCAGGGTACGACAACTATATCGTGAGAGAAAACCGACTGACGGCGACCATCGACGCGGTGTATGGCAATGGCTTTTTGGTTGTGAAGGGGAAATTCTTAATCGGTGCTCAGGATTTGCTGCCCATTATCCTGATGAAGATCGCACGGGTTCGATTCACAAATATCTTTGTCTATGAGCTGCTGGAGAAGAGCTCTGTGCAGGAGACAGCACAACTGGTATATCCATCGACGATTTCTTGGAGTGACTTAGGGAATCTTGATGTCACCACCCTTACTTAGATACAGGCTTAGAAACTCGAATAAAAGATTTGCATGGTCTTCATCATCCGAAGGACTCCATAAGCAATTGCCGCGTGATCAAAATGTTTATGGTCGTCAAACCCAGTGATGCTCCCAACCAAAGCCCCCACAATTCACTCGCGAATTCTCCAGCTTCAGTTCAAGTTAAATCCCAGTCTTCGTCATGAACTTCGGTTCGATCATCCTCTCCCTCGTAGCTTTCTTCATCGAGAACGCAGTGGCGATGGATGTCTCCAACCTACCTATCATATTCTTTCACGGTTTGTCAGAGAACGCGGCAAACGTCAATAACTTCGCTGCCAATCTCACAGCTGAAGGCCGCACGATCGCCCCCCTCTCATTTTGTGAATCGTCCTGCTCGTTCGAGTCTGTCGCAATGCAAGTCCGCTAGCAATTACCGCAGTACGACAAGTCGTAGCCAACAGCTCGGCGTTCGAGAACGGCTACATCTTCCTAGCTCATTCACAAGGTGGGGCTATCTCCCGTGCCGTGATTGAGGAAATGGACGACCACCAGGTAAAGAGATACATCAGCTTGGCTGGAGTGCAAAACGGCATCTTCCCTGGCCCCAACGACGCAGATCTCATCGTCTCCCGAGGAACAGAATCTCTCCAATTCTTCCTGCCACGCCCTGATATCTTCAACTTCAGTACGTACGCGCCTGAGCAAGCGTACGGAAAGCTGCAGCGTGATGTGGTTCAGTTCGGTCTTGAGAACAATGAATTACAGTACCAGCACTCGTACTTTAACCTCCAGCGCTCTCCGCAATTTGGCAGCTGGGCTTCGTCCAACACATTCTTCTCTGTGGTAAACAACGTGAACCCGTGTCTCCCCGGCAACGACCAGTGCGTCTTCGACCAGCGCCGTCGCAAGGCGAATTTCCTCAAACTCGAGTCGGCGTACTTTATCACGTCGCCCCAAGATGGCGCCGTCTATCCGTGGGAATCTTCGCACTTCGGACGCTATTCGGAGGTGGCGTCAGTCGATGAGATCGAGACGAAGTTCAGTAACTTGACTATCGTCGACATGAAGAACACGATTGAGTACACAGCGGACACGTTCGGCTTACAGACACTGGACAAACGTGGCGGTCTCTATCTGCCCACTGTTGTCAACATCACGCACATCTGCTGGATCCGTAATGATGGCAACGACTGCGCCTGGCAGGACGCCTTCGAGTACATTTCCCCCATGCTGCACTAGACTTGAGAAAGGTCCGGAAACATGAATTTCGGTCGTTTATTCTCTGGAAACAAGCCGATGAGCGACTCCACCGCCCTAAAGACACCATGAAGTCACTATACTGTTGTCCAATTCTCCGTTTTGAACACAATTACGTACCGTTTTGATATGCTTGCGTAGTCTTTCCGAATGTAAATCACTTGGCGCAGAACGATTAACAGTTTCTCCAAGTGAAGGCACTGTTCCAAGTTTAGGGTATTACCGTAATCACAGAGGCGGATTAAGGTCCCGAAGCATTCATTCACGCGCTTGAGGCGATTGAGAGGCACTAAGTTCTGCTTCCTTGTCATCGCCACTGCATTAAAAATCCATCGTAACCGATCAATGAGTTCGTCAAAAGCTTCTTTCTTGGCACTGGAGTCACTTGCGTACTGCACCTCCACATCGTAACCGGTAACATGCTTGAAATCTTTTTCCACACGGTCGTTATCTTCGAACCCATGCTCCAAACTCGTGCGAACTAAGCAATTAGTTAGTTTGATGGTAAAATTATTCTGGAAAGAGAACGCCAATCGAGACATCTTGCTGCACGTGAGGCAAATGGCAGAATAGCGGTCATTCCACTTCTCGCTTAGCCCAAAAGTGCATATCCTCTCCAATTTGCTGACAATTTTCCCAAGAATGGGCTCAATACGCGGATTCCACCTCTCGAAGCGACCATCAACCAGTTCGTTGACCAGAGTCAGTTGGTTGTCGAACCAGCGAGTTTCGGGATCATCTAGCGGATACTCGTCAACTTCCATGAACAGTTTCGCCAGTGTTGACTTAAAACTTTTTACCTCATCAGCCGGTACTTCATACTCTTTCACCAGAGTGTTGTAAAGCTGCTGGCAGTTTCTACCACGAAATAAAACAATCAGTTGTAAGCTCTCAACAACAGATCCATTTCAAGCCAAGCACGTACCGATGGAGACCTTTAGTCTTCACTGGATACAGTTTATGGAGTTTCTGTAGTGTCTTGAGCATCACCCACGCCTTCTTAACCACATCAGCAGTCATTCCATTCTCCAAATTCACAATAGCCACTGACATAAGCAGTCTCATGTCTTCCAGGTGTCGTTCACATTGTACAGGATGTTGCTTGTGCACTCCCACCAGCATCTTCGCAGCCTCAACCGTTGCTGATACAAAATCCCCAAGACGCTGATTAACTCCGGTCGTTTCTGAGTTTTCCACAGCGACTGCTGCCTCCAAAGCCGAACACACTGCCACTCCAACTTCTCCACTAGGAGCCATCTCTGCTCGTTTCTGCAATCGAATCACCACGTCTTTCACTGGACGCTTGGAAACTGAAGGAACGATCCGACTTGGCGCCTTCCTCTTCCTTGATCTCTTCCTCTCAGGAACCCCCTGCTCACGTAAATTGTCCTCTTGAACTTCTGGAGCTCCAAACTCGAATGGCTCTGCTGTTTCTCTTGGGTTATGATCAACTGGAACGGTAGCAACTGCAGGAGGATCTGGTACAATCTCTTTCCTCTCTTCTTTCACTGGAGGTTCCTTCTCTTCATCAGAAAGAGATAAATCAATAATTGCAACGAGATTCTTGTTCTTCTTAGAGTCAGGAGCCTTGTTTGGTTCAAGTTTTGGGCTGATAATGGTCTCCTTGGCCGCTTTCTTCTTTTCCACTGGCATCGCTTCCTGTTTAGGCTCCGCTTGATTGTCTGTATCCCCTGTGGACGCATCACTAGCTCCTGAACTATTAATTTCATGGTTTAACTCGTAAATGAACGTTCCAATCCCGTCATAAGCAGTCACAAGCTGCGTCAAAGCTTTAGAAACATCAGGAGACGCGTCTGAGACCACTAATGGACCTTTGTACATCTCCCTGGATGCACGAACAACGCGCAACGCACGCTTCAAAGCCTCCAGCGCAGGAAGGAGCTTATTCTCTGCCTGTTGCAGCTCATTGTGCACTGCAGTGAGGCATTTTACACGCAGCTCCGCGGTGCTAAAGTGTGCGAGGATCACGTCCATTTTACCAGCAAATGAGAGTTACTACTGTAGTAGTACTACTGTACCGGAAGTACTAATGTACTGGTAGTAATACTGTACTACTAGTACTACTGTACTACTTTTATATCAATTTGTTAAAAACCGATCTAGTATACTTAATGTATACTTACTATCGACCACGTGAATTACGATCGCATGATTTTCGAACGCATTGCTGGAGCGTTTTGCCAAGTATGAGACCTCTAAAAACCATTCGGAATTGTGAATCCGGGCTTGAGGGCATCCGAGCTCCTTCAGAAGGTGAGGGTTCACCGACGTAGTACATGTAGAGTATTAATAGAGCACGTCGAACGTATCGTCACATTGGACAGTGCAGTAACAAGTGCCTTCTTTGGAACTGCCATTCAGTCTGAATGCACCTACAGGTATTAATAGTAAGGTGTGAGTAGTGCTTTACCTTATGCACCTACAGGTATTAATAGTAAGGTGTGAGTAGTGCTTTACCTTATGTTACTTCAACTAGTGTCCAGGTTTTGTCGACATACACCTGTACGTAAAGTAATCAATTGAGTTGCTTATTCGTTGCTGAAATGGCAGCCGTCATGAAGATCGCGCTGAAATTCAGCAGTGACGCACATGAACGAACATGGCGATACAATTCATGTATGCATGCGGCTGAAGTGGTTATACATTACTCGACAATGTGTTCTCTTCTCTGATGTGGCGATACCAATCTGTTGAGTTTGATTCATGTACCGCGGATGGAGTGAGACAAGTGCATTGAGTGCGACATCAAGCGATTTGTAGGGGTGACACCTCCTCCAATATTAAAAAAATCCTGAAAGATAGAATTAAGAAAAAACTTGTGCATTTTGAAAAACCTATTATGCGCTAACGATAGTATTCTCAACAGCTTCCAGTTGAAAAGTGCTGAAGACATCCTGTTCGTTACGGGGGCCAATAGGTATCAGATGAGCTTTTCTAAATCCGCTAATGATGGTAGCAGGCGTAATTTCAGCCCAAGCCTTCGCTACCATCAGCGACAGCATTGCACGGCGGTCGCTTGCTGTCTTTGGAAACGGATGATCGACATGATACTCAATATACAGCCTCCTACACGCAGACGTACATCAGAAAACCTAGCATTTTGCAGAGAAAGTATACTGTACGTACTCGATAGCCGCCTTGAATGAGTGCATCACACTGACATCCATAGGCTGACTCAGCCCCGTAATTCCCGGAGGAAAGTACTCGACTTGTGTGTGGCAATGATCTTGCAGCTCATTCCTCACGCTAGCCATTTTGTGGACCTTAAGACTATCTAGAAGCAGCAATCTGCAGCCATCTAGATGTGGAACCCACACCTTATTCACAAATTAAAAATTAGTAATAATAAAAATTAGATCGACAACCAAAACTTATTACCTCGTTAATCCATTTTTGCATTGTGTCGTGATCGGTCCATGCCTTCCGCTGGACTGTGTGAGCACAAGATGGATCGCCGAATGTTGCTGCTTCAACCTCCTTTGAGACGGGCCCTCCAGGAACGCCGGTAAATACGATAAACGGCGGGAGCTTTTCTCCCGTTGCAGACGCACACAAAACACCGTGCAGCGAGAGCCATTGATCGCTGTTCCCTGGACAACGTCAATATTTTTTGTACCTACATAATCCACTGTTAAGCGGCCAGGACTATCGATACACACGCCGGTCTGGTCCATATTGAACAGGCTGGAGTACTTCTCCGTGTATGAAGACAGTTTTGAGAGGACACCTTCCAATTCCACAGTTGTGTTTACAGCACTTGCAAATGCATCTGCAACTTCCTAATACAATATTAGTTAAAATAAAATAGATAAAAATTTTAAATACGTACTTGCAGGTCTTCCCGTCGTTTTGTGCCACGGTGCGTAATACGTCGGACAGTGAGACGGTTGCGCTTTAAAAAGCGAGTCACCCACGCTCTTAGTGCTCCAAAGCGGCGGGATAGAGCAAACGCTGGGTCAAACTTAGCAATTATGAGCATGATGCATTTTACAGTGACGCAGCGACTTTTTTCGCGTCGCATTGAATTGATCCAGTCGATTAATCTACAATAGAAAATAGATTAAGTTTTAATTTCAATGCGTTAATAACGTTCACAACTTACCGCGATTCCAGCTCTGGAAATCTAACATACTTCTTCTGCTGGGTTTGTACAGTGGTGTAGCATTTGTTAGGTGCTTTAGCCTTTGCGGTTGCTAACGTTTTTTTCTGAGCTTTCCAGCGATACACAGTTGACCTATGTACTTTGAAGTCTTTAGCAACGGCAACAGCTGATTGGGCTTCAGCCGCGCAAGCTCCCTACAGTCACCACGTTCAGTTAGATACATAAGTAAAAGCATAGCGTTCCTAATAACTTACATGGAACTTCTTTCTGTTGCTGTTTTTTGGTTTCCGCATTGCGGAAAATTGCGCTCTGCCAGGATGGAAGTCGTGGCTGGCAATAGCCCGCACCAGCAATATAACCTCATAAGGTTTATTTATGTTTTGCTGTTTGCAGACCACTAATCGACGAGTTCCCAACCTCGGTCCCAAATGACATCAGCCAATCGGCGTGGCATTCCCAATACACTTGAAATAACTATGCTGATATTATCGGCTCCAAAATGCAAAAACCTTGCGAGGTTTTTTCCTCGATCCGCCACAGCGGTTCATTCTCCCCTCCTCCGATATCAGCGCTTTAGCAGAGAGGGAGAGCGACACGAAGAGCTCCAATGGACCACAGCATTGGCCTGCAGACCCCAGCGGACGTGTCATCACATAAAGCAAGTCACGCTGCCCCTCCTGTGGGAGTTAGCGCTCGCAACTTCTAAAACCCGGCAGGGCTGGCGGAATGCTGCCCGTTTTGCGTGCTGGCAGCGTCCCTAGATGCTTTTGACTGGGGTTTTTGCTGATATAGGGTGCGTGAGTGGTTGTGCTGTGTGGTAGACTATTTATTGACCTTGTTTGTGGACGCTCACCGCGAGGCTGTTGTATGTATGCTGTGTTTGCTGTCATTTAGATATGTAAGCGTACCATTACAACGTTAAAGTGAATGCATGACCTGAGCCTACAATTCCAAGTCTTTCTGCTTCCATATATGCGTGTCAGGTGTGCACAGGTCGATGATACCGTTGCTTGCTCTACGAGTGATGTACGCGGAGCACAGCGCATTAAACTCCGGTCGATGCTCAAGTCTCAGCTTCCTCCAGCGTTTTCGCAAAGATCCGGCTGTCTTCGACGTGTTTTTCCCATCGATTTGGCTCCAGCTTCGCATTGGTTTTCTGGTCCAAGTCTTCTGCCAGCGTCCAGAGGGTCTGCTTCCACATTCGGTAAGATACGCCGTTGCGTTCTACAGGCGATGCAGGTATGTTCACGTCGCGACCTCCGGCGATTATCATTATGTTAATGCATGCCTTCAGATCGGCGCGCACAAATTGTTGTTTCTTCTGCGTCGCAGTATGCCACAGCTCCATCGTGTACCAGTTGAAGAAGCAACCAGCTAACGTGTGAGCTTCCACAACGACGTCATTCTGCCCTGGGGCAACTGGGGTGCTAACATTAGAAGAACCGCAAGTGCATGGTGACGGCTGTGGTGCGTTACTTGTCTGCGTTTCATGCATAGCAACAAGCTTATGCAGCGTTTGCTGCATCGTCCCGATGGATACCAGCATTTGAGTTATCGCCGCACCAAGAGCCGCTGTGTCACCGCCACTACGATTTCCAAGCTGGGCGTGATTCTCTGTCTCCCACAGCACCCGCAATTGACGACCCCATTGGATACAAGACTCTAGTGTCAATCGAGCACCCAGCGTTGAGTTGGTGACATCTAGAGCTTCATGAAAACGGTATAGGTAGTGCGACGTGAAGCCAGACACGCTCTGCTCTTCCTCCACTGCTGCTGCGACTTCCTCGAGATGTATGAGCAGCGCTGCCATTGCAGCATCCAAGACAGCACCATCAACGTTGAGGTTTACGTCAGCGAAGCCAGACACGTTCTTGAACAGCTGAGCCCGCAGTGCTAGCAGCCGAGCGTACTCGAGATCAGGCAGTTGCGCCTTCAACGACACAATCGACGGCGTGATGCAAGGTAGATGCGGATCCTGGTACCCAGCGAGCACCTTACCAACGCTTTGGTCCTCTCGTGTGGTGGTGCCGACGTAAGCGAACGCCTTGGTTAGCGAGTCCAACAGCCACGCCCCTCTTGTCGAGATCCACTGGATCGCGAGTTTCGGCGAAGCATTCGCGTAGGCAGCAGCACCTCGTCTCAAGGAGTGACTGCTTAGCCCGGGTGTGAGTTTAGAAGGCAGTGAGGCAGCGGATTTTGAGAGACGCTCAGTGATCAACGCGATGATGTCGTTGATGTACTTGGCTACACTTGGTCTTCCTCTTATGCATTTGGCTGCGGGCTCCTTTGAGTCCTGCTTTTTTTCAAGACTCTCCCAATACAGAATCGCTTCGTCTTGACTGTACGTCTTTTCTCCAGGCAAATCTGACGCAGCCGCGTGCGGTACCAATGGAAACACATAACTTGAAGGCTCGGAAGCTCCAACAAAAAGCATACCAAGTGCATGTAGCATGCACTGCTCCCAATGCACTGCAGCTTTGTAGATCGAAATGCCTTGCACTACCGACGTCTTGATTCTTGATATACGCATGAACAGCTCTCCCGACGCAGACATAGAGAGTTGAGTCTTTCTAGCAAAGCATGTATCAATGGCACGACCGAAGGTGTGCCACATCAGTATTAGTACCGCAGCATCATGTAGACTCTTGTAGCCATTTCCAACCCCCCTAATACTAGTTTCTTGTACAAGCAGACGCAAATCGCCTAGCGTGCAGCCAGGGGCCTCTCCTGTTCGCACACCGGTTAGTAAATTCCGCTCTTCAATAGCAGCAGCCATTTTATCCCGAATTTTTCCAATTCGCTTGCTGTCTGACATAAACTGCGGATACCGCTCTCGTAGCAGGTTGACCACCTGCGACATATAGCCAACAGCGGTTGCCTTGGCGAGGTGGCTACCGCGAGAGCTTTGTTTGGTTTGCAGGAAAATGGAAAAGGCAGTTAGCAATGAGTAAAAGTTTTGGCTAGGTAGAGCATCAGAACCCGAGAGAGACTTCGCTATGCTAGCGATGGAGTTCTCATCCATGTTTCCGAGTGATAGAAACTCTCCAAAGCATTTCATTGCTGCTGCTTCTTGCCCTGCCGTTCCTTGCGGGACATCGAGCCCTCTCGCACTGCGCTGCATCTTTTTGAATGGCGGGGGGCGTGGGGTGAATTTGGGAGAGTCGTAGTTATTCTAATAATGCACATTTTGACTTGATATTTGTATGTACCATTATTGGGTAATGCGCAGATTTTCCCAAGATAATTGGGAACACCTTAGGAATTTTTATGGATGGCCTGTGATTGGTCAAAACAAACTTTGGCCAGATTTGATTGGTGAGTTCCGTCTCGAATTCGAAAGGGTTAGGAAAGGGGTCTTCCTGTGTTTGGAAAATAATTGCTTATCCTACAATAAAATCTGTCTCACTCCATCCGCATTTTACGGTAAAGAAATCAGCGCACATACCGGCCCACAGCGAATACGCATTTTTGTAGAATAGAATGAACGTCCATCTCTGGATCCCCTGAATCTTAGGATCTATCCTAGGCTTTGCCTACATGGGGTATGGAAAACAACTTACACTTGGTGTCTGTGTTATGCCATAACACAGACACCAAGTGTAAGTTGTTTTCCATAACTTATGGTGTCTCATCGACCGTAGTTGCCATACATGTACGGAGCTCGAGCGTTGTAATGGATGAGCTGCTCCGCTCAATCCATTCACATTCCCAAACTCGCCAGCTTCAAGCGACGTCAAGCTAAGAACCTTCTGCAGGATGCGGTTCTTCTATGCCGTACTTCTGGCAACCATAGCCGTATCACCAATCTCCGCCAAGCCAAGCAAGACATCCATTCAATCCATTCAATGGAAACCCTGTCCCCAGTTCACCGTCACGTCTCAAACTCCCGCTAGTAGTGGTAGTGGAAGCTCAAGTGAAGACGCAGAGTGTGCTATCTACAATGCGCCGCTGTGCTACCCAGGCCTTTGCGAGACCCCAGAAGGAGTCGATTCCGCCATTGAAGTCTTCGTGAAACGCTACCCAGCAACTGTCGGCAACCCAAAGACTACTCGGAATGTCTGGTTTCTCCAGGGAGGACCGGGTATTTCCTCCGTTCCAATGGAGCCGACAGCGGTTGATCTTCAGACGAAGTTGGGGGGTTCGTTTAATATGTACCTCATGGACCACCGCGGCACTGGGCGTAGTACGAGACTATCCTGTTCGGCGGCCACAAAACTTAATTCTTCTCTTTGGGGTAGTGATGTCGAGGCACAAAACGTTGGTAAATGTGCAGAAGAGCTGAATTCCAAGTATGGAGACATGGCCTCGTTTTCAACGACTAGTGCTGCCAAGGATGTGGCCAGTTTCATGGGCGAACATACCAATGGAGAAGATTTTATTGTGTTCGGCTGGAGCTATGGTACCATGTTGGGAGAACGTTTGATGCACTTGGACCCGCCCGAAGTCACCGGTTACGTTCTAGACGGCATTGCTGCGTCGATGGGTGCGCGAACAACTGAGTTCCCGTACTATTCCAACTGGGACACGGACGTTGGCGAAGTCGCCGATAGATTTTTGGCTATGAGCCAAAAAGAGGAGGAGATTGCTGCCCGGTTCAAGAAGAAAGGGCTGGCCGGGACAATTAAACACCTGATCGCTAAGTTTGACAAAGACCCAGAGTCGCCTTGTTCAGTGATCACCAATTCGCTATACAACAACACGGTTACCGGTACTGATACCATCAACGCAACCGAAGCTGAACCAGCGTCATTTGCCCTCCGCCGTACGTTAGGAACGATGTTGTCCGACTCCGAGATGCGAAAGCTTATTCCACCAGTTGTGTATCGCTTGAATCGTTGTGCGGAGAAAGACCTGGACGTTTTGAATCGTGTCGTCCAAGTTTTACAGGAGTCCAAGAACGCTAAAGTCGAGGACGAGACTTACCAGTCGCTGCTACTCTTCAATGTCATTATTTTGTCTGAGATGTGGAAATGCCGTCGCCATCGGTGGCTTCGATCAAAAAGAAGTTTACCGACGTATTGATTTCTGACACGGGTATCTACGCTAACACAGAGCTATACTGCGCCTACTCCAAGGAGAAATCCAAGACCTGCGAGCAATTCCAGACGAGTAAATACGACGCCAATCCCATCATCTACGACCGCGATGAATACTGGAACAAAAGCGCAGTTATCCCCACTCAGGCCAGCGTGCTACTGCTCAGTAGCAAACTTGATGGACAAACAACACACAAGTACGCAGAGTTCCTGCTGGATGCTCTTCAAGGCGACAACAAGGAACTCGTCACGTTCGAACACGCCACCCATGGAACGATCCTGTCGACGCCATTGATTCCCGGCGACCCCGAGAGTCCTATCTGCGGATTGGAATTGCTGGTTTCGTACATCAAGAATGGTGGAAACCTCAAGAAGATGGATAAATCGTGCGTGAAGAAGATGCCCGCGTTCAACATGACCATTACGACGGAATACCTAAATGGGTACCTAGTCACTGATGACGCGTACGATGGAGTCTATGACGAGAGTTTGTACCCCGCTGGGAGTTCATCTGTGCAGTCAGGAGAGCAGGCGCAGTCGATTAAAGTTTGAAGCAGTTCCATAGAATAGAACTTTCATCTTCCAATACATGTAGAGCACAAATAGTAGTAGAAAATAACTAGGACGTTTGTCTGGTTGCAGTGCGTCTCCAAGTTGGCGAAGAAGACATGAACAAATGACCAGTTAATCCCCATTGGGTTGTACATGTACGTACTTCGAAGTACTAAGCTCTTCCAGGATTATTTGTGTTTTCCTTCTTACAAGAAAGAGATGAACTGTGCGGTTTTCTCGGGATAAACAAGAGGGAACGTATCTACCTATGTTAATGGCGGGTCATTGATGTTCCACTTTGCTATCGATCTCAACAAATCCTCTGAGTGTTGAGGTTTCCACTGGCTGTTTTTTCCGACGATATTTTTCAGTTCCTTGACGCACTCCTACATCCTGTCCAACAATCTACGAAAACAAAATAATTAGCGATTGAGTTGGTCTCCAGCTCTCCAACTTGGCAACAACGTACTCAATAACAGGTCTTCTTGCAGAGCCACCGCTAATTCGGCTCGAAGCCTGTTGTGCAGCACGCACAAGCACCCGGCATACATTCACATGATAAGGCTCACGAAGATGTTGAAACATCCAGCGAAACACATTGGTCATAGGCTGCAAGATCCGTTTCCCCCTGTTGTCAGCGATTTTTCTGGATATGGTGTTGTGGACAGGTAGTGCTCCACGCACCTGAAACACAAGCAATGTCAGCAGAATCCCGCGCCACAGTGACAATTGACCTTACCAGTGACGACGAAGATAGTTGGAAGTAGATGATCAGTCAATCGGGATCAACGGAGTGCAGGACGGTGACAAGCAGGACTACAGACACAAGACATTGGCGGAGACGTTGAAGTTGCAGGACGACGGCTACACGAGAAGATCGCTACAGGAGGGATGACACGGAGCAGTTACGATGGAGATAAGTATACAACCAAGGCGAACGACGCAGATAGAAGGCAGTGAACGGCGGAGAAAGCTTGCAGAGCGTCGCCGAAGGAAGATCCTGACGGTGGCGACCAGTATAGTTAGTTTAGGTGTAGTCTAGAGGGGGCGACGGTAGCTAGGGGGAGCTCTGGGTGCGCGGTCAGCCGCCACACCTCCCAGTTGCGATTCTGCTCGGTTGAGAAGAGTTAAGCAGCTAAACACGACGCGTGGAGTACTGCGACCAAGGGGTCGGCTTCACCCAACAGCATTCAGAGGTTTCGTACGTGGCTTCGTTCTGCGACGTACTGGTCGGCGGAGGCGTATCGAGTCATTAGTGAGGTGAGGCACAGGGTTCTGAGGTGGCAATCATGAAGGAGTCTGTGTAGAGGGCTGGGATCTCGGTTAGCGACCGAGTGGCTACGGTGCCTACTGATGGCGTCTTGGCCGTATGAACTGAGTCTGGAACGTGGAAGGTGAAGACGTGTTATGAGAGTCTCAGTTTACGTATATTTACATGTTACATGTTCGGGCAAGCGTGAGGACAGGCTGTCAACCTACCCGAGGTTGGTAGTTGCTGCTAATGTCCCCTCCCTAAGCTGTCTCTGATGGATTTCAGCAACCGGTTGGTCCACCTAGTTTTACTGGTGACAGACGACTTCTAGCTCCTGCTCGTGTGACCCACACGCTCCCTCTAGTTGGATTACAGCGGCGTTTAAGAGAAGTAGCCGACATGGTGGTCATTACAGTGGCTTTCTGGGCAAGTTTGCAATAAGGTGGACTTTGCGAGCCTAGTCACAGTGGGCAAGGACCATGGCAGGACACTCTGTACTGGGAGTGGTGCAATACTGGCACTAGGTGTACTGGCCTATCCTGTAGGCGTACGGAAGTAAGGAAGCACAGACGTTAGGCAATACGGGCCTACTACAGACACAGGGCAAGAAGGCCATCTACAGAGATTCCGCACAGCATGAGCCACAGATACTGTTACTGAGGGGTTAGTAAGATACAGATACTGAACATGAGACTGGGTTTTGTATTACAGGAAGTTACGGACACGGATACGGAAGTCACGAACAAGGAAGTTACAGACACGGATACGAAAGACACAGATAAGGAAGGCACGGATACTGAAAGTGAAAGGAAAGTATGGTCGACGATCGGCTAGTGCTGCCAGAGATGAACGGGCTGAACGGCGAGCCTCGTTTCACGACGCGGTAGCGGAAGCGGCACATGTAGCAGCGGGCCCAGGATTAGCCAAGGAGGGGAAAACAAGTTCCACAGGCGGTCCTGCACAGCATTAGTGGAAGTTCAATGCCGGAAACAGCAAACGTACGGGCAACGGCGGGTCATACTCCTCGAGTTAGCGGCGGAAACAGTGGCGTCGCTTCGATGGTCAACATACCGGGATCGGGAGGAGGACAACAAGCACCAGTAGCACCAGTCGTACCGGCACCCGGGATAGCAGACAACCCTGGAGGCAATGGTAACGGCGGTGGTAACGACGACGGAGGGCAAGGTAACGACGGCGGAGACGACGATGGACTGGGACAAGCAGCACCAGTGCCTATGGGAGACGGCGGAGCAGGAGTGGGTGTTCCCGAAGCACTAGCAGCGGCGGTACCACCAGTGCCACCAACACCCCCTGCACAAGCTCCTCCACAGGTATTTGCAGTTCCACCAGCACCGACGTGGGTTTACCAGGCTCCACCAAGTCGAGAGAAGAAGTTGAGACTACCAAAGTTCAAGGGACTAGGAGAACCGAAAGTCACTGTGAAAGCGTGGTTGAAAGCAGTTAAGAATGAGCTTCGGCGTCAGACAGCGATCCTGAGAACAGACTGGCGGGAGCATGAGGTCTTCATCGAGATGGTTGCAAGTCTTGAGGGTGAGGCGCTCATGTGGTACGACACTGTGGAGGACGCGTTTAGCCGGCGAGAAGACCAGACATTCGGCAATCTAAGTAAGATGATGAGGGACCGGTATATGGTCAAACGTTCGAACCCGGAGGTGGTTGCGAGGCTCCGTCAGCGACGACAGCAGCGAGGTGAATCCTTGGTCGAGTACGCACAGAAGCTTCGAGAAATCGCGTCAAGTAACCCGGTCGACGAAGAATGGTTGGTGGATTCGTTCCTGTCTGGCATGGGCAACGCGTGGTGTGCAACCTTGGTACGTGGGCATCGCCCAGCGACGCTCAACGAAGCAGTGAACTCCGCCGTGGACCAGGTCGGCGAATACGGTGAAGGCTACGGGGTGGACTTGGCGACGGCCATACGCGCGCACGACGAGCGAGCAACGACGAGCAACGCTACCCCAGCGATGTCGACTCCCGAATTACTCAGACCACAGCAGTTCTCAGGCGGTGGAAACTTGGGATCTGTCGTGTCTGGCTACGATGATGTGGGTTTGGCAAGTGGCCTTCCTCCGAGGTACGACGTTGAAGGAAGATTAGTGCTCCCAGCTGGAGGTGCTACGCTTCAAGCAGGCAGTCCGTGGAACATGGTGATTCCTGCAGGGTACCGGCTAGTTACAGAAGCGACAGCGACGACAGCAACGGGTACAGCAGCTAACACGGCATCGACAAAACAGACGTCGACTCGGCAACAGACTCCTCAGCACCAACGTTCAGATGGAAGAGAGCAGCCCGGTAGTAACTCAGAGCAGTGAGGGTGGAAACCAGGATGCGAACAGTAACTCGGGAAACGACGGGCGGATGTAGGGGCCCCGGCCCAACATCACGCACGGCAAGAACGGGGAGCGAGAGGCACGGACGAACCAAGACGAGGGTGGCTGGTATCAGAACAGAAGACGGAAGGCACTGTACAGCAGGATTCAATGGTGGCGTCTAGAAAACGGCAGCTGGAGGACGAGACTCCGACAGTTGGGCGGAAGAGACGAAGAAGGAGACGAAGGAACCGGCCAAAGACGCCCACGAGAAGATCAGTGGTGTTTGCGACCGAGACGGACAGTAAGGATGAAGGAACAGACGGTGCGGCATCAAACGGCGCCGATAACACCGTTACGAAGGAGCAGAATGGGAACCTGGAAGCTGACGGCACGGAAAGAGCGATCGGCACAGTAGAGAATATCCCAGCGAAGAGCGATGAACAGGAACGACGTAAGCGACGACGCCTTCACTTTGAAGACGACAGAGGACTCAGGACTGGGGATGGCGAGGCGACGCTGCAAGAAGAGGTGTCACCAGCCTTGACTACAGACTTGGAAGCTCCAGAGACGGCCGAAGAACTGTTGACGGCGACGACAGGTGAAACTGAGCCTCTGGAGATTACAGCGGCAACAGACAATTATCAGACAGCGAGCTGTGTCTACAGTATTGACAAAGAGACTAAAAAGGATGTCAGGGTTGAACGTACACGGATGTCGAAGGTGTCTTTCACTGGGGATGGCGCACCAGCCACGCCCATGGAGAAACCAATCATCGAAGAGATGGAGGTCGCAGATAGCACCCGTTCCTTAGTGTTCCAGTTGAAGGCGGGACAAAGACAGCGAGACATCGCCCAGGCAGAAGCTGAACGGCGTTGGGAACGGGTACATCTACAGCAGCAAGAAAAGTCGGTGCGACAAAAAGCAGCGAAACTACGGAGATCCAAGGATACAAGCCCTGAGACGACAGACATCGTGAGAGAAGCCATTGATAAGACGGCGGCCGTCACGAACGGAACTACGATCGATAGTACGGACACTGGACGAGTTACACGGTTGCTCGGTCAAGATGCGCAGGTACAAGCCTCACGGTCACGACGACGATACCAGAAACGAGTGTTAAAAGCTCAGGCAAAAGAACGGCGGCAGCTTAGACAACGAGATGAGCAGTTGCAGTACTCCGAAGGCATATACTACGGTTACAGTGATCACAAACGGACACAAGGGCGAGCAGAAGTATTGACAGCGGAAGACGTTACGACCATTCGTCATGAAGATTCAGGCGCTGTTCGAGTGTTGAAGAGGTCCATGGAAGCAGCTACTGCACAAGTCTTACGAATATCTGAGTGGCAGCACGTATAGCAGCCCCAGTACTCGGTGGGACGATGAGACACTGCAAAACGGGAAAACTACGGGCGGTTCAAGCACCTGCAGTGGACTCACTACGGACGGCGATCGTGACGATAAGGGGCAAGACGACGGCAGTGAATCTCGACACGGGTGCACAGTACAGCGTAGCCGGACGAGGTTGGAAGGAGAAAGGTACACGCCTACATGTACCACCGCCAGTCGACTTCATGGAAGGTTTCAGTGGAGTAGCTGTACGGGTTCTCGGAGTCTATAGGTTCGTCTTTTTGGACGCAGTACGCACAACGCATGGTGGTAGACGCGCTTATAGTTGGCAGTGATACAGGCGACTTTCTGGTTGGCGAAGACTGGTTCTACGACCAAAGTGTCAGCTAACAGGTGGCAGAGCAAATTCTGAAGGATCTCGCCGAAGACGAGCTGATCTACGGGCATGACAGTAGTGCGGAAGGACAGAACCCTGCGTAAGGCGTTGATGAGCTAGGACAGCGACCTACGACTGTACCAGAGACACAGACACGAACGAGCACGGGTCAGGGAATGAACGAAGATAACAGCACGAGTACGGTGACGCAAGTGGTAACCACAGACCCAGATGTTACTGTGGAGGACGCGAGTTACCAGTGGCGACGTTGCCGGGACGATGGGGCCAAGAATAACTGGGGCACCGGCACGACAACCTCAGCTAAGGGACAAACACGAACTCGGGCGACAGAGGTACAGGCACTCGACGAGAAGCAGCCAGAACCAAGAGTTATCTGAAACGCACGAGACGACTGGTACATCACCGACACCAGGCACACAGGTGCGTGGACGGACACGACCGAGACATAGTGAACTACCAAGAACGGATGAAGCTGAACGGCAGGAAACGAAACGGCGAGAAGCAACAGAGGCCCGGAAGCGCGAGCAGCGCGACGGAGTACTACGTGACCAGCAGACGACGTCAACAGCCAAAACGGTGGATACAACTACAGATCGCGGGGTTCCAAGCGCTACGACGACCAAGAAAACAGCACATGACGTTGGCAGCAGCACCGGAACAACAGCAAGCGATCCAGACGAAACACGTGAAGGAAACGTTAAAGGTCAGACTACTGGAAACGGTGGACTTGGAAACTACGGACTCCGACGCAGAGACGGCACGGCACAAGCTTTACGAGGGCGAGGACAGTCACGGTGGCCAACATCAGTCAAGGTCATCATGGCAGAAGCCACAGGAGGCAGTGTTCGTGAACAAGGACAGCGGAAAGTTCGAAACAAGGCAGGGCGATATGAAACACAGCACAGTGAGTGGAGTATCGAGACCGGCCAGGAGGACCAGTGGTGGCAGCATGGCTTACAGCACAACGGTTTGAGCGATTAATCGACGAAGGAAAGGTCGAGGACGACCATCTGGCGGGGATGGCGTGTGGACAGGTAGTGCTTCACGCACCTGAAACACAAGCAATGTCAGCAGAATCCCGCGCCGCAGTGACAATTGACCTTACCAGTGACGACGAAGATAGTTGGAAGTAGATGATCAGTCAATCGGGATCAACGGAGTGCAGGACGGTGACAAAGCAGGACTACAGACACAAGACATTGGCGGAGACGTTGAAGTTGCAGGACGACGGCTACACGAGAAGATCGCTACAGGAGGGATGACACGGAGCAGTTACGATGGAGATAAGTATACAACCAAGGCGAACGACGCAGATAGAAGGCAGTGAACGGCGGAGAAAGCTTGCAGAGCGTCGCCGAAGGAAGATCCTGACGGTGGCGACCAGTATAGTTAGTTTAGGTGTAGTCTAGAGGGGGCGACGGTAGCTAGGGGGAGCTCTGGGTGCGCGGTCAGCCGCCACACCTCCCAGTTGCGATTCTGCTCGGTTGAGAAGAGTTAAGCAGCTAAACACGACGCGTGGAGTACTGCGACCAAGGGTCGGCTTCACCCAACAGCATTCAGAGGTTTCGTACGTGGCTTCGTTCTGCGACGTACTGGTCGGCGGAGGCGTATCGAGTCATTAGTGAGGTGAGGCACAGGGTTCTGAGGTGGCAATCATGAAGGAGTCTGTGTAGAGGGCTGGGATCTCGGTTAGCGACCGAGTGGCTACGGTGCCTACTGATGGCGTCTTGGCCGTATGAACTGAGTCTGGAACGTGGAAGGTGAAGACGTGTTATGAGAGTCTCAGTTTACGTATATTTACATGTTACATGTTCGGGCAAGCGTGAGGACAGGCTGTCAACCTACCCGAGGTTGGTAGTTGCTGCTAATGTCCCCTCCCTAAGCTGTCTCTGATGGATTTCAGCAACCGGTTGGTCCACCTAGTTTTACTGGTGACAGACGACTTCTAGCTCCTGCTCGTGTGACCCACACGCTCCCTCTAGTTGGATTACAGCGGCGTTTAAGAGAAGTAGCCGACAGTGTCTTGCTTGAATGAAACGAGTAGGTGCACGAGAACTGCCTGCCTTTTCTCGAATTGTGGGTTTTTCAAACTCCCCGCCAATTTAGAAAAGTTAAACGCCGGTGGCAATTGGACCCTAGTGCTTAGTGTGGGTGGGTGGCTTTGGGGCACTTCTGGCAGCTTTGATGGAAGAAGTAAGAGCACAAAGTTCCTAATACCGTACCCATAATGGAAACAATGCATCAAGTTAGGTTAGCTAATTGAGCAGAGATGAGCTGTAGTGGCGGATAGGATGATTGCGAAGAATTATTCTGAGAAGAAGAGGAAGCGAGAGGAAGTAAGTCCAGTCCAGTGCTAAAGTGGGAGTGGCTTCAGAAAACTTGGCAAATGCTTCCTGCAAAGTCCTTTTGTAATGTGCTGCCTGAATCCTTTGATAGTACATACCAATCATTTCTATAATGTTTTGGAGGTATTGCGTTGGACTGAGAAAAGCCTATCCAATACGATGATATATGCGCTTGCGCGGTTTGTGGGGCGATTAACATGTTTTCCTTTAACTTCGAGGTGGATGGCGCGGTTGCCCCCTGCCTCTGCAGCTCCTTCCTCCGGCCCCAAGGCCTCCACGCCCATGCGCAGGGGCGAGCGCTTTGTCTGTTCTCCATCCTCGTCCTTAACTGCGTTCTCAGCTGTCCAAATTGACTCCATGGCGTTCGAAATCGTCAATACAACAGACGCAGGCTTTCTGGCGCGTACAGGCGCCATCAGCTCCATTTTGACCACTTCCGACGTACAAACGGGTGTATATGAAGGAGGATTCAAGCTCTGGGAGTGTGCTGTAGACCTGGTCAAGTTTGTGGAGGACCAAATTCGTCAAGGGGAGGTGCAAATGCCTGCTTCAGTGCTAGAACTGGGCTGTGGCCATGGATTACCAGGCATTCACGCGATGCAAAGAGGCGCCCAGCGAGTGGTGTTCAGTGACTACAACAAGGAGGTGCTGGAGCTCACGACATGTCCAAATGTACTGAGAAACGTGAAGGACGAGAAGATGTACAGTAAAGCGGAGTTTTACGCTGGAGCTTGGAGCAGTATGTCGCAATACATGAAGGAAGTGGAGCTCCTGAGTGAAGAGCAGATGCAGTTTGACCTCATATTGACAGCTGAGACCATCTACACGGAAGATGTGGCTGTTGAACTGTACCAGGTACGTTGTACAGTAGTTGATACAACATTGAAGGGTTTGATTTACTTACTCTGTGAAACATGCTGTAGACGATTAAGCGGCATCTGCGCCGCTCTCCCAACTCTCGAGCACTGGTAGCAGCCAAGAAGTACTACTTTGGTACGAATGGCAGCGTGCAGCACTTTGTGGGGCTGGTGCAGGCGGACGGGGTATTCAAAGCTGAAACAGTGTGGGAAGAGCGCGACTGTCGCTCTAACATCCGAGAGATTGTGGAGCTCACTTATGCAGAAGTTTAGAACGGGCTGAGCGAAGCAACAGACAACGTGAATGAAAGAAGAGCCCCTTCTGGATGCCGGCAGAGTTTCTGATCAACGTATTGTCATCGATTCAGCTGATTGACGTGGCAGGCGTCGTTTTTTCTTCCTACCGGGCTATATATATGAATCGGTGTCTTATGGTTGACGGCCCTGAAGTATGTGAAAAATATTGAGCCTATAAATGCTAATGGGCGTGGGCGTTTCACTGGTGGCATGCGCGGTGGCAGCTTGGTGAAGGCAACTCCGTTGGCCTCTATTGTCGCTGTCAGTCGCCTTTGACAAATTTGGAGCACTCAGCAATAGTCTACTCTCTGGAATATGGAGGGGCCTCCTGTAGGCAGTCTCGCGCTGAGCGGTGCAGGCTACGCTCTCGACAAGTCGCGGTCAAGTCACCCGACCCGCCCAGCGGGTAGAACGCCGCGCTCGCTTCCAGGTGATACACCAAGCGGTGATCCGATTCTGGCAACCAAGATTACGTCTGTGGATGTCCTTATCAAGGAGTTGCGCAAAGCTGTCCACGCGATGTTTTGTACGGTTGACCCCAGCATTTCTACCTCTAGCGCATATGAGAATTATTCTCGCCAGGCCTTTCGCTTTTTCACAACTACAAACACAATTACACCAGAATGCTTCCAGCACAAGGTCGTACGTCTCCGTATACAGGCAGCCCCAAGGCTTTGCAATGAGCTATTTAGCCGTATCGATCAGGAAGACATCGGGGAGATCGATTATCCTACCTTTGCGCAGCGGATATTTCTACCCGAAACGTTCTTTTCACCCGATGATGAGCCGTCACCAACCCCGGCGGTTGTATCACCCGTGAAAGCTGCACCTAGACTCCCAACCAAGTCACCTCGGTTGCCAGCTGCAGTAAGTAGTGGTGCATCGGGGTCTAGTTCGAAGAATTCGCAGCCTGCGTACGAATATATGGCTCTGGACGAGCTTGAGAGATGTGTCGCTCGGAGACTTGAGGAAAAAATACCTCGTGGAACGGCAGACCCCGTCGCGCAAGCCTTCAGGTGCTTTACTAACTCAGACGCAATTACGTTTGCAGACTTTCACCGTCATTTAGGAATGCTCCAGATTCAACTATCCCCGCCAAAATGCCGGGAGCTCTTTGTTCGCTATGACAAGGACAGAGATGGAGTGATTGACAGCATCGAATTTGCCACGACGATATTCGCAAGGGATCGCCCGATGAGTGCAAGATCAGTCAGAACAGATAGAAGCTCGGTCAGCCAAGAAGCATCTCTCTCAACAAAACAGCTCGTAGCGATGCTACGAGAACGAATGGATCAACTGTCGGAGGAAACAGATCGCTTCCAGCAAGCTTTCATGTTATTCGGCAAACCTGTAGGGATCTCGCGCAGCGATTTAAGTGCTGCCATGCGAAGGCTTGGACTGAAGATTTCTGAGAAGCAGTTGCAAGATCTTTTTGATACATTTGACTTTGATAAAACTGGCGATCTGGACGTGAACAAGTTTGTTCAAGGAGTTATGCTCGATGACAACTCCACCTCCTTCTGGTTGTCAGTCAAGGACAAACAAAAAGTTGATGATTCACGTCGAAAGTTGTACTCGATGGCGGTGCAATCAGTGCAAGAGTCGTGGACCATTGCAGATATTGAGAGGATGCTACGCGAGAAGATCGAACAGCGTACTTCCAAATCTTCGGATTGCTTTCGGCAAGCCTTCAAAATTTTCAAGAAGGTCAACGGAATTAAGCCACACGAGTTTCATGCAGCGCTTGAGGCTATTGGACTAGCGTTGACACGAGTCCAGTCGGATATTCTTTTCCGTCGCTTTGACAAGGATGGAAGTGGAGACATTGATCTGAACGAGTTCATTCATGGTGTTCTGCCTCCAGATTACACAGGCATTTCATGGGTGGCAGCTGCTGACGAGTTGCATCGCATTGAGGCGAAGAACAAGAAAGAGCATGCTATGGCGAATCCTGACCAGTACATGACTGAAATTGAAATGGAAAGCTGGAGTTTAGATGAGATCGAAATGCGTATTCGGGACAAGATTCAGCAGTCTACGTCTCGCAGCTCGGATACTTTTCGTCAAGCGTACAAAATATTCAAGAAGGCTAGCCATGTGACAATGGACGAGTTCCGAGAGCGGCTCCTTGCTCTTGGGTTTCGCCTGACGCCAGCTCAATGTTTGGGACTCTTCAAGCGGTATGACACGGATAATAGTAACGATCTGGACTTGCAAGAATTTTGCAATAAGATTTTGCCGCCAGACTATACTCACGATGGAGATCACTGGTCCCACTCGGAGAAATACAGGAAAGAACGTCAGAGAATGAAGCTGGAATACGTGAAGCGATCGAAGAATGGGCTAATAATGCTACCGAAGTTCATTGAGTCACATCGGTTCACGCGAGGACGCTATTTCTCCCGTACGTTCGAGGAGATGCAGCAGAATGAGGCGCCATCGTTTGGCACTCGTAGTGACGGAAGTAGTGAATGTGGAGAAACACGACCATCCACAAGCTCTAGTACTGGAGAAGCATCCCGACCTACTACGCCTCGGCCACCGTCCGTGTGTCGCCCTCCATCGACAGTTAGTGTTGAAAGTAACAACAGCCCCAAGCATCTACCCAGTCCTCGTCAAAGCAATAATCGACCAGCGCCACTGTCAAGTCCATTGGCGTCTGCCAGTCCACGTCACCTTAGGACGGCTGCGCTTTCTCCCAAAGACCAAATTCGAGCAACTCCACCTACCTCTCCTCATGTGGTGTCTCCCAATCGACCTATGTCTCCCCGAACTCCTGTATCGACTCCACGAACTCCTGTATCGACTCCACGAACTCCTGTATCGACTCCACGATCGCCTCACAACAACAGCCGCCCAGCGACGCCACGATCGCCTCACAACAACAGCCGCCCAGCGACGCCACACAAGCCATCCCCGAGAGCTGAAGACGTGGAGATCGAATACGAAGACGAAGAAATATTGGATGATGACGAAGTGGCGTCGTTGGATCTCGCACGGGCAAAGCATTTGACACGACACCGTCGTAAGCACGGTAAAGGGGGTCGTCGACACGACAGTGACCGATTCAGCACCACTTCGAGTCAAGTGTCAGTGAGACTAGCGGAAAGCGTTTGTGGCAGTTCGACATCTACCTCAAGTGGTGGAGTTGGTACAGCAAAGCACATGCCACAACGGAATCACGTGCTACTGATCAAACGCTACATGCAAGCAACTGCAAAGGGATCGGAGCCAGGCTCTTCCAAAAACACAAAAAGACTGGGTAGTGCGCGTCGGTAGACTGAGAATCAAGAGCCTATCCCATTCAAATATCCAGAAGCAACCTACAGTACAAGCCAAAGCAAAGCAATTCAAGCAGGCCAAGATAAATAAAATCAACAACGAGCGATACTAGCGTGCAGACCGCCAGTCAAGCTTGGCAAGAGCCTAACTGAACCATTGGGGAGTCATTAGAGAACTTTCGGATCTCCGTTTGAGTTACGTTTCAGTTTGAGATAGACCACCTCAACAGAAACCTAAAACGCTATTTTCGGAGTTCAACAGCATATTTCAACTTCATTTCCAGTTAGCATCGCAAGCACCAGCGTCTCCAGAATACCATGATGCCTAGTCAGTCTGACGAGCAGCAGGGCCTCTCGACTGGAGGTGAACAAGTTGGCAATGCAGTTAACACAGAGCTTGACGCTCGGGAGAGGAAGGCCCTTCTTGCACGACCGCCAATACGCCAGAAATTCGCTGCTGCAGACGACATAGTTCTTCTTAAGGCCGTGAACACCTTCCGTCCGTGGGCATCTGCTGTTGGGACGTCGAAGGGCATCATGAAGGTCTTTGACGACATCGCTATACACTGTCGGCTAGATAAGTCGTTTGGCTTAAATAAACCTGGAACAGCTATGCGTACCCGCTTCACCAATCTCGTCAACCAGTACAAAGCGGACCAGTGTCAATCGATGCGCAAGTCGGGGTCAGTAGAGGAGTATGCAGAGCGCGAAGTGCTGCTTCAGAATATCGTGGCGCTAATTAGTGACTGGGACGAAAAAGAAGCTCAACGCAAGGAAGAACAGACAGCCAAGCAGCGCGGCATTGAGAATTCTGGAGAACTTTGCGCCGTCTTGCAATGGGAGAAATTACATTCGAGGACGAGGACATAACTGAGGGTCCTTCTGAAGTTAACCATACCACGCATGATGAAGCGGAAGAAGATGTGGAGGAAACAGCACTATCTGATGCGTTTATTGCCGCAACACCAATTAAGCGCACTAGTCGATCATCTTCAGGTGCCAGTAGCGGTCGCAAAAAGAAAGTTAGCAAGCGAGAGCGCCTCGATGTAGTGTCTAATGGAATAACTCGTGCTCTCATGGGTGCAGACGAAGACGATAAGGCCAAGTATAAGTACAAGATGGAGCGCCTTCAGTTTGAGCGCGAGCAAGAGGAGAAAAAACGAGTTCACGCTACAGAAGAAGCTGAAAAGCGTCGCGCTCATGAACTTCAACTTGAAGATCGTCGTCTCCTGGCAGATGAAGCTCGCGACAAGCGGATGCAAGAGTTTGTATTGAAAATTCTCCAGCAGCAAAAAAACTAAGTTCCCTCATGGTATGTCGTCATGCAGCGCGCTGCCACCCAGATAAAACTCCAAACTAGGCGGTGCTAGACCAAAATACATAGAAACTTGATTTCCTAATGGCTGCAGGCAAGTATGACAGTTAAACAGAAGCACGGCAACGTAGAAATTTAGCCCAACAGCACTCTGACGCACTCGTTGCTTCTTGTCCCAATTCATAAACTCCCACAACGTTTTCACACGGCCAAATCCCCATTCAACGCTTTCGCGTACACTGCACATGCCCTCATTAAAAGTCGCCCCTGCGCTGCTTGCAACAGACGACGGTGAACAAACAAATCTGCCGCACCCGTATGCAGGATCTCCATATATCACTCTATTTAAGAAAATTCCGTCCCGATTTTCTTCCATAACCTCTAGGACTCCACTGACACTCAGCATAGTCGAATCGTGCTTTCTCCCTTCTACTGGCCCAAACAAGCTGACAATTATTCCATCAGGAGCCTGGATACTCTGCCAGTTAAAGCAATGCTTTCTAGGATGACCATTATAAACCGATCTCTGCAAGTTTTCGTTAGGTAGAGATCCAATTTCACGAGCACTTGGGCGAGATATGTACTGCTTGGTGCCGTCTATAAAACCCCAACATCGGCGAAGCGGAGCACCAGAATTTCGAGTAGCCATACAATAGGCCTCAATCCTTGACGCAATCAGTTCTTCGTTGAAATACAGTATATCTTTGTGGTTCTTGTAGAGCAAACTAACCGTAGCCGCAACGATACGGCTGTAAGCAGCAGTAGACCTACCAAACTCGGAAGCTACCGTGTACAGCTTCGACGCCTCAGAAAGTCTTCGGCAAACCATCGCGAATGCTTCGACTCGTCGCACGTTATCTCCAGCACTAGTTCTAACTCCATCTCGAGGAAGTCTCAGCACAGACGCAAGCAGATGCAGTTGATCCATCGTAAACCGAAATCGAATGCGTGCTACTGCATCTGACAGCATTTTGTCAAAACGACGAGAATGATCAACAACAGCGGCTGCATCACGCAACCGAAAGCAGTGTAGCTTCTTGAGCACCCTCATCATCCGCAAAAACCGCTTCTTTCTGCCGCGGGAAAGACGCCACACTTGCTCCAACACGTCCACCGCTTGATCGGCAGTTAGCTTAGGCCCAACAAACATCGCGCACGTCTTGAAATGGCTGTCACCACCACCCATCTCAACTCAAATACAGCAGGGGTAGGCTTGAGGTAACTGGGTCACTAGCTCAAACCTACCCATGTTTGAGTTGACATACAACCCCTAACCAACGTCTACCTCGAACTGAAGCTGAAACACGCACGAAAAACAGGCTCCGAAAGTTCTCTATTCAAGCATTACGCTATCGAATTCAAGGACAGATTTCAAGAACACCACGATAAACCACTACAAAGTAGAATAGCAAGAAAAATAACCTTTTACAGCTTCCTTGTGGTTTTGTGCTTCTACTGCTTCTCAAACAAGGCATAGTCTAGATGGAAGAGGGCGGCAAGAAGTAGTGCACGGTCCTGTGCTGTGGAATCTCGAGGAAATTGAAGCACGTAATTCGTAAACCCCCCACCAGCTCGACACAGCGCTTTAAGACATTCCCCAGTGCCGAAACTCACCTGTAGATTTGCGACGACAGCTCCATCAGGGTCCAAAATGTCGTACACGGCGTCATTACGGCAGCATGAAGGTGCACAACAATTGTTGACTCGGCCACAACAAGCCTGGTTGATTCTCAGTGAGTAGCGTTTCTCGTACGTCCCATCAGGTAGTGCACGTTCAATATCCGTATACGAAGTGGCTAAACAGCACGCCGAACAACAGCGTCCCAGATATGGCGAGAAATCCTCACGAACACGTCCAATTCGCTTGACTTCCGAGTTGCCGCTCATCCCACTTAACTTCATTTCAAGAGGACAGCACAATGCCCCACCGCACTTATACGGACGATCGATCACGTACACGTCTCCTGTTTCACCTGCGATAGTCAAGTGCATCTTCAATGGACGTAAGTTCCCACAACCCAAATACTGGAGGACGATACGCGATAGGAACCAACTCTCTTCTTGAGCACGCATAAAGGGCTCGAGAGCCTTCAACTCTGGTCCTGTTGGAGACCATCCAGAAGGATCATTCGGGTCGTTCTTGACCTTCTTGTTCGCTGGCAATCGATGGATTACGTACTTGTTGCTGGCCTCCCAAGGAATACCAACTGCCTGAGCCACTACCTCAGTCACTTGAGTGTCTTGGCGAACCACCACACCTTCCAATTCCCCCATATTCTTCTGGATCAGTTCGTAACCTCCGGAACTGTGCTTCATGGTTATCAGGGTTTGTTGAAGCGATAATGTCAGGCACGTACAGAATGCAGCATCAGTAACCGAGACGGAGGAAAGCGAAGGAGTCTATTTCAGATAACGCGTGAGTAGAGTGAGTAGAGCCTCCATGAAAATAGGAAAAAACGATCGTCAGCTGCTATTGCCGGTTCAAACACTTGGCCTTCCACTTGTTCACAGTCTTCAGACGCTTGGCACGGTGCTCTTTCTTTTTGATCAGCTCGATGCAAGTAGTCAACTTGTCTAAACAGTCGATGGTAGATGAGTCCGAAAGAGGTTCCCAATCACTCGACCGGTAGGCTATCACGTCGTTGAGTTTCTTTAACTCCTTGTCAAGTTGATCCAGAGAAAAAATGCCATCCTGCCATTGTTCCAGCTGAGCTAATACCGACATCAAAACCCCCACCTTCGCTTCCGTTGCCTTTGACCACGACGGCGCCTTCGAAACCACTGGCTGAGACGAGTGTCTCAATTTTGTTTTTACCACATCAAGAAGCGCACGCACACCAGTAGAAAGCCTGGTGCAAATCAAGAGGGGTAGAGTAAGTTTAACCGCGGGAGTTCAGTAAGTTAGAGATAGAGCACGTACTTCCCCCATTCACGTTGTTTTTGCTTGTCTGGAAACTTTTTACCGTACGCAGCAATATTGCTCGCATATAGACGGTATGCTTTGGCTGTGTCGTCTTGAAGTGGAGCCTCAGTAATCCAACGACGCACGTCAGTCACAGACGCAAGCACAGCGTCTGAGTGCACACAAATGAAGTCGTCCGCCATCACTTGCTGGATCAACCCCAGTGCTTCTAGAATACGTTTCGGCTTTGTAGTGGGCGACTGCGAATGGATTTTGTGGCTCAGCTTGATATAAGTCCCTAGCAGATCTTCCAATGAGATGCCCGTCGCTGCAGGCTTCGTGATGGCAAAACTCTCAGTAGCGCTCTGAAGCTTAGCAGGGACACTCATTTCAAGACTCTCCAGCTCTGCTCGGGCACTATCCTCATAAGGAAATTAGCGAGTTAACATCCTCAAAACGACTGACACAATTCTTACCGGTGGAAGAAGACGCGTAGCACCTCATTCTTGGAGCATGCGTCCGACAACACAGCGATCAAAGACTTCATTTGCTTCACGTACTCTGTAGTCCACTCGATCTTTCTGAACACCTTAACAGAAGCTTCAAGCGCACGAGCAACAACCTCGACTGCTGCGTTATCTGTTGTATGTGCATTGTAACCAGCTTGACGGTTGAGGATCTGCTTGATGTTGAACAATGCCGTCACCCACTGGTACTGCATGTGATCCTGAACCGATCTTTCGAACACCTTAATGCTTCTAATTGTTTTCAGAGCTTCCTGAGCCAGCGTCAAATCTGAGTTCTTCGTCTTTTCCTCTCCAGATCCGTTCGCTTTCCGCTCAACCACTTGTTTCTTCTTCTTCCGTACCATCTTTTCTTCTCCACTGCTGGATGAACCACTTGACGAACCACTAAATGATTCACTTGAAGAAGATTCTACAGTTTTCTCCTTTTTGTCTTCTTCTTCTCGTTTCCTCTTCTTCTCTTCCACCTCCAAGTCTTTCACTTTCATTTTAGCAGCCACTTTTTCCAATTTCTTTTCCAATTTCTGCTGTAGTTGCATAGTACTATCCATCACTTCCAGAAGACTTTCACTACGACCAGCAGAAGGTTTTCCCTGTTCCAATTGGTTCACTGCATCACGAACTTCTTCAACTTTGGCAAAAGTAGCCACAGCATCATCCACAACTTTTGCCAGCGTAGAGTATTGCTCTTTCAGAATAATATTGGAGCTTCGGTGCAGCTCCTGCGGCCTCACGTGCGCCAGGATACGCTCATACAGCGCCAAAGTGTCCAGTGACGCCATGGAGACCAAATAAATGGACAGGAGGGGTACACTATTCGTAACCCTTAGCACCAACGCAATACCTCCGAAATATTATAGAAATGATTGGTATGTATTATCAAAGGATTCAGACCTATTCGAACGTACCAGTGCAGGAATTACACCGGAGTTGCAATGGGGTATTACAAGAGGACTTTGCATCAGTTGTTTGCTGCTGTGGGCCACGTAGCGGGAGCATTTGCCAACTTTTCTGAAGCGCTGTTGCTCGAAGGACACAAATCGACTGTACGTAGTGCCAGTATTGATGGAAACGACTGCTAACTCAATCAGATTGCAACAAAAATTGAGCAGAGATTAGCTGTATTGGCGGATAGGATGATTATGAAGAATTATTCTGAGAAGACGAGGAAGCGAGAGGAAGTAAGTCCACGGTCCAGTGCTAAAGTGGGAGCGAAGGATGAAAATATGAGTGATTCTAAGGCAAATGAACAATGTGAGCTTAGCAGCACTAATTCTTCGGAAGTGGGTGCTTCATTAGAGAGCGGTAACACAAAGGCAGAAACGACGAAGAAGGGAACTGAGCAGAATGGATTGTCGGAAGTTACCAAGATGAGGTCAGAAGCACAGACGCAGCACATTTAGAAACAGTCTTGGTGGTTATCACAGATGACGTGGAGGAGGAGGAGAATAGTTGATTAACTTCGGACAGTCGTTTTGCAGACCTATGCTACTACGTTATTAACAATTCTAACATCGTGGAATCCATGTGCGTTGTCTTGGAAGCAGATATGTGGCTGACCAAGAAGTTCTTACCCTGATAGTCGTGGTTAAAAAGTTGCTGTATCACACGGCTTACGGATGGGATGCCCGTCAAGATCTAGCGGCGCAGGAGGAACTGAAACATATCGTCGAAAAAAACAGCCAGTGGAAACCTCAACACTCAGAAGTCGAACCCTGGGTCGTCGACTGCGAGCGCTGGTAGACAATGAAGGGGGCTGGAGGAAGGGAAGGAAGGAGTCGCGCCTTCCTCCTGCCAGCTGGACGACTTGACGAGGGACACTGAACGTCGTACTACTACTAAGAGTGCGGCCTCGGTGGCCTCTCCGGGAACTGCGAAGAGTGAACGGATGGAAATTGAAGTGAATGAGACTGTGAATGAGACTGTGAATGAGACTGTGAATGGAATGGCTGAGAGAGCTGATGATGAAGAGAAGTGTACGGTGACAGCTTATGTGGGAGACCTGATGAAGGGCCCCAACTCTGAGCTACACCCGGATGACCGTCCGACTAGAGGGAGTACTGGGAGGTTCGATCCTAGTTATAGGAGATCTCCCCTTCGGAAACCTAAGGTGGTTGAATGTGACTGGACGACTAAAGTGAACGGAACGACGAGAGTGAACGAGACTGAAAATGGAAGTGACCGCCTGGGTTTTGATGACATTTTTTTCGAGCCTAATGTGGATGTGGTTGATGAAATGAGCGAGAGTGAGGATGAAGAAACAAACAGTGTCGAAGAAGAAGTAGCTCCTATGGGGGAGCAGCCGGATGAAATAAGTGAGTCGATGAATACCCCTACGAGAGTTGAAGAAAAAGTAACCCCTACGAGAAATGAAGAGTCGATGAAAACCCCTACGAGAATTGAAGAGTCGATGAATACCCCTACGAGAATTGAAGAAAAAGTAACCCCTACGAGAAATGAAGAGTCGATGAAAACCCCTACGAGAATTGAAGAGTCGACGATAACCCCTACGAGAAATGAAGAGCGGACGACAACCCTGACGAGAGATAGTGAGTCGACCACTACCGAAGCCAATCCTGAAGTGGCTTCCGACGAACCAGATGAAAAACTAGATGACGAAGAAGATGTGACGCCTACCACCGACGGGACTGGTGGGGGCGAGGCGAGTACTACAATTGACGCTTTAAGAGTGTCTCCTGATGAGAGCGGGTGTATATTACCGGACAGAACTGCGGATGTGACGTCTACCACCGATGGAACTGGTGGGGGTGAGGCGAGCATCAACGAAGCTACTCAAGAGGAGACGAAGGAACATGAGAGTATTTTCGACTGGAGAATTGGATGAGCTGACTGAAGGACTGGACTTAGGCGTGGAGACTGAGAGAGAAGAATATGACAAGGAACTAGAGGAGCGACTCTTTCCTTTGGATGAAGTGGAACTTAAGAGACGAGTGAAAGAGAATTCAACGCAAGTGGGCGAGATGTCGCTCGAGGACTTGAGCACTGTGTTGGGGATTGAAGAGGAAGTGTTGGCACGCACCCGTGAGTCGTCACCGGGTGTACTCTCATCCCCTGAGTACTGGCTGGACTGGTACCGTAAAACCTTGGCCACAACTGGTGCGGCCAAGCGTGCCAACCGTGATTTCAGCGACTTGGGTAAGTCGACGGAGAGTGGAAGGCCCAAGCCTAATGTGACCGGAGAAGACTCCGACGAACGGGACGTTGGAGGTGGAAGGATGGCGCCTACTCCCAAAATAGATGACGTTGGGGCACTCCATGAGCTACCCCAACCTCGCTCTACTGAGGAAATGGTGATCGCCAATGTGGCGGTAGACTTGAATGAGGCTCTCACGTCGAGTGCCGTGAGCGCCGTATCGGTCTCTGCGCGTCAGAAGTCGACATCTAGATCCGAAGTGGCGTGCATTGGTCAACCAGACAGTGTACTACCTGGTCAAAGAAGAAGAAAAAGCTAATGCGGTATGTGTAGACTGTGGAACGTTACTGCTGCCCGACTACGTCCCGCCGGAGGTTGACTTCGAAGGAACTGACCTCGATGAGCGAGCGTTAGCCAAAGTGGCTCCCTACTATAGAGTGATGAGTGGATCGGTGATGAAACAGATCTTGAAGACAGTTGTGAAGAAGTACCATGGTGATGGTCCACTCATTCGAGCCAAGCTGCAAGAGCGTGAAGGGCGCTGCGAGGAGTGCTTGCGGACGGCTCTCCCCAAACGGAAGGTTCACTCCCCAAGCGAAGTTCAGTTCGACGGTTCCTCACTAACTAGTGAGAGTGCCGAAGAACTCGGGCCCAACTGTCCGAGGGAGTGCTTCGAACAGCGTGTATGATTACGCGCGTATGTGGTAGCTGAACCAGTACCTCCCAAGCCTCCGCCTGAGAGGGACCGACCGAAACCCGGATAGTCGAAGTTGACGAATCTTGTGCAGCAGATGAGGAGTGTGTGGTTTCGGAAGGAAAGAGAGTGATCGGATCCGTCAGTGGAGTGGAAGCCGTCTCGGCTGGATACGTCGACTGCGTGCCCGTTGAGTTGCTGATCGACTCGGGAGCAGTCGTCAGTTTGATCGATCGGAAGGTGCTACGACGTATCGGCCGGGCTGACGCCCCGTTGAGACCCTACTCGGGGAACTTGAACGGTGTGTCAGGCCACTCCCTGAAAATTAGTGGTATCGTCGACTTACCCTTGAGACTTGGATCAGTGGAAGTGACTCGACCGTTCGTAGTGGTTGAGCGGATGCTGTGGATGTAATACTCGGGACCCACTCACTCAAGATGTTCAGAGCTGTGATTGACCTAGACTCGAACACGGTTACTCTGAAAGACACGAACGAAGTGTTTTCGCTTGGGTCCCCGCGCGTGGAAGAAGTGTACTCCGCCCGCATCAGTTCGACCGTCAGGCTCTGCCCTGGTGGTCAGGCGCTAGTAGCCTCTGAAGTGAGTGGACGAGCCCGTGATGGAGACACCGTACTCGTTGAGGGAGTACCGGGACTTGATGGTACCGTTCGGGTGGCGCGCACTCTTTGCACTGTGAACCAAGGGAAGTTGCTTGTCGAAGTGTGCAACGCGTCCACGGAGGAGCTTATTATCAAGAAGGGGACACATCTAGCCGCGGCAACTGTAGTGCCCGACTCTGCATTTATGAGTGAATCGACGTCGAGTCCTTCGACTAACCCATCAGCTACTCCGTCTGCACGGCGACTCTCAACTAAACTTGACTGGGTGCACTCTGTAGTGAGAAGCGCGACTATGACCGATGAACCGACTCGTCATCCCATGCCGGGACTCGACAAGGTGTTACAAGAGGAGTTCGCGATAGACTTCTCCGGCTCGAAATTAGACCCTGAGCAAAAGGAACTGTTCCGACAGACTCTGGAGTCGTTCGGCGACTTGTTTGTGGAGACTTCTATGAAGCCGGGACGAACCCACTTGTTGGAGTTCGAGATTGATACGGGGGATCATCCACCCGTCAAACAGAGACCGTACCGAGTGTCCAAGGCTGAAGGTGACGTTATGGAGGCTGAAGTACAGCAGTACCTCGACTTAGGGTTAATCCAGCCGTCGGCCAGCCCCTGGGCTAGTCCTGTGCTGATGATCCGGAAACCGGACGGGGGTATTCGATTCTGCATCGACTACCGTCGACTCAATGCGGTGACCGTCAAGGACTGCTACCCGATGCCACTCATCGACGACATCTTGGACGTGCTTGGGAACGCCAAACTATTCTCTACTATGGATATTGCGTCGGGCTACTGGAATGTGCCCATGGCCAGAGGAAGTGTGGGGAAGACGGCGTTCACTTGCAAGTTCGGACTATACGAGTGGTTGGTGATGCCCTTCGGACTGTGTAACGCAGTACCTGCCTTCGAGAGACTTATGGAGAGTGTACTGGTCGACTTGAAGTGGCGTACCTGTCTGGTCTACTTGGATGACTGTGTGGTATTCAGTGAAGACTTCCCTACTCATCTAGTTCGCCTGAGGCAAGTACTCGAACGGTTCAGGACTGCCGGGTTCAAGCTCAAGATGAAGAAGTGCAAGTGGGGTCGAGACCAAGTGGCTTTCTTAGGTCACATCGTCACCCCCTCGGGTATACTTCCCAATCCTGAGAAGGTGAAGGCGGTCATGACGGTCGAACGACCGACCGACCTTCGAGGAGTACGTGCTTTCTTGGGGTTGACCAGCTACTTCCGTAGGTACATCCCTGGGTATGCTGCCATCTCGGCCCCGATCGAGAGGTTGAAGATGAAGGGTGCACCTTTCATATGGAGCCCCGACTGCGAGTCCGCGTTTGTACAGTTAAAGCGCAAATTGGTCGAGCCGCCTATCCTGGTCTACCCCGACTTCAGTAAGAGGTTTAAGCTGTTCGTCGACTCGTCCAAGTTGGCGGTGGGCGCTTGCCTCATGCAGGAAGTAGCTGGACGGGATAGGGTAGTAGCCTATGCAAGTAAGTTGCTGGTTGGTTCGGAGAAGAACTGGATCAACAAGCAAGATGGTACTTCGGAGATCGAGTGCTGGGGAATAGTGTGGGCGACTCGCAAGTTTCGGTGCTACCTCGACCGGAACGAGTTCGACCTCTATACGGATCACAAGGCGCTGCTATGGGTGTTCAACGACACCAACCGGACGAGTAATGCCAAGCTGGCCAGGTGGGCGATGGAGTTGTCGCAACTACGTTTCAAGGTGTATCATCGACCAGGTACCTCGATGGGGCATGTAGATGGTCTGTCGAGGTTGCATGCATCCACAGTCAGTGCGGTTACCATGGCCGATCTACTCAACGAAGCGAACGATGGAGAGGTGGAGTCAGTTCAGGTCGGGGAGTCGACGACTCTTCGGAGAGAAAACCCCGCGACAGTTCCAGTTACCGAAGCAGTCGAGACTGGTGTTCGAGTCGAGGTCGGGGAGCACTCTCCGGTCGAAGCTTCGAGTGGACCTACTCTAGCCGAGGGAGTAGACGACGGGCTGATGTTCGAGGGGAGTGGTCGAATCCAGGTCGGGGAGAAGCCGACCGGAGGCGTGACTACTAGGAGAATTGGTCGACGAGGACCTACTCCACCCGACGACGACCAACTACTCGTGTCTCCCGTCGACGTGTTTGGACTAGACCAGGCCCGCTTTTGGAGGAACAGAAGAGAACCCCTGGATCCTCGCCATGATTGCCTTCCTGAGAGTGGAGCTTTGGCTCTAGATGCTCAACTTCGGGCTAAGGTGCTGTCGCTCGCCCCCCAACTACACTGTGAAGAACGGAGTACTCATGAGGAAAGTACACCTGAAGGCTCGAGCTGGACCTGCCAGTTCGTTGGAAGTACCGGTGATACCCATCCAGTACATCTCGACCGTCCTACATCACTGCCATGCTGACGTCTTCTCCGCCCATGTGGGTGTGACTAAAACAATGGACCGTGTGCGCAAACATGCCTACTGCGCATGGATGGAAGAAGGATGTAGCTGAGTACGTCCGAGAGTGTACTGTGTGTGGGAGTGGCAAGGGCTACCGACCGTGGAGGAACGGTCTCATGCAGAAGATGCCGATCCAAGAGTTGTCTGGACCCTTCTCACTACTGGTAGTAGATGCCGTCGGCCCACTGGTGACAACACCTCGAGGTAACAAGTTTATCCTGGTGTTCGCCGACTACTTTACCCGATGGGTAGAAGCTTTCGCGGTCGAACGACTAGACTCAGTGACTTTCGTGGAGACTATGGTGGGTGAAGTGATCTCTCGGCATGGAGTACCTGAGAAGCTACTGAGCGACCAGGGATCGAACTTCATCTCTGAACTCGCTCGTTCGCTGTATGAGACTCTTGGGATCAAGAAGTTGTTCGGGGCTGCATACCACCCCCAAACACAGGGGCTGGTAGAACGCTTCAATGGCACACTACTGGGTATGCTGAGGATGTACGTGAGTGAGTCTCAGGATGACTGGGACCGGTACCTACCCCGGGTACTCTTTGCCTACCGGACGTCATACCACGAAGCTCTCGGCGACTCACCTTTCTTTAGTCTGTATGGACGTGATCCAGTACTACCCCTTGATCTAGCCTTCCTGAATACGACTGCTCAGTGGAAGAGCAATGAAGTAGCTGCTTATCGGCGTCGACTATACCTGTCTCTCAGAGACACCCGTCGACTGGTGGAGCGTCAACTACTGAAGGCTCAAGGTCGACATGAGGTTCGACTACAGGGTCAGAGGTCCGTCAAGTTCTCCGAAGGAGATGCTGTCTGGGTGTACCAGTACTTCCGAGCAAAACGAGGAGAGAAGACCTCCCGGAAATTGGCGTTCTCGTGGCATGGACCTTACCGAGTGGTCGGAACTGTGGGCGAGAATGCCTATAGGATTGCTATCCTCTCACTCCCAACCGAGTGGTAACCATCAACGTGAGCCGACTGAAACCTTTCCAGGGCCGATGGAGTCGACCCTACCCTACCGAGATCCCACCTGGCGTTGATATGGTGAACCCCGGAGAAGATGACGATGGTCCACTAGTTGAAGAAGATCTACCTAGGACTAGTTACGTGGAACGACTGGTGATCGGCTCAGAGGAGACGGCATTCACTGGTGGTGCTCTTCCTGTCGTCGACATACTAGCTCGAAGACGGAAGGCTGGAGAGCTGCAGTATCTGGTTCTACTAGCTACTTACGAGACTAGATGGTGCCCGTCTACTTCGCTGAAACCGACGTTCGATGTACTTATCACTGCTTTTGAGAACACTCGTCGCAAGGAGCAAGGGCTCCCGGAGTTGCGACGGAGTGCTCGACTCGCCGACGCGAACGCTACTATCGACGAGGACGAGCTACTTTTCTAGAGGATGGATGGTCGGACTGGCTGTGGGGCTAATGCCCTGCTGACCTATGTCCTCCGAGTACTCTAAGGAGTACTTCCCTCTTTTGTTGTGCATATTACATTTCCTGAATATCCTGAGCCGATCGGAGGTTGACTGCCACCTACCCTACGAGACGGAAGACTTGCCTGCCTGAACGATGACTCTGATCGATGAACCTTTACGACTACATATATTCCTGACCCCGCGACCATCTAGCTTTGCGACTAGCCGATGATGTGATGAACTGAACCTGATGGACCCTGCGAGAACGATGGCAAGATGCTAGAGATGACCACTGGAAGTACTCGAGTCTGCCTTAGCTGAACTGAACCAGATGCCCCTATGTGAAGATGATGACCTGGCGTACCCTTTAGAACGATGATGAGACACAAGAGAGGTTTACTGTAACTACCCCTGGCTAGGACGATGACGAAACGCAAGAGGTGACTACTGGAAGTGCTATGGGCCCACCTTCGAGGTGTGACCCTACCTACGCTATGGAAGTGGAGTTCGACTATTGATGATTATTGTGACGATGAGAGGAGTGGAGTATGTTGAAGAGACGTAGACCCGACTGATTGAAGTGGACTTTGACTATAACGTGAGACTTGGTGACTACTATGACTACGAGAAGCGATGCAAGTTGAAAAGAAGTACACCTGATCGATTAAACTGGATATCGAGAAGCAAGCGCAGTGCAAATTCTGGAGTGAGACTATCGACCGTTGGCCAAGAGAGTGTCTATTTGGGTGGGGTGCAACGTCCCTACGGGTAGGGGCGAATTTCCTTCTAACGGTGCTTCCCACGGGTCGAACTGCTTTTCGGCTACGAAGAGGACAGCTCATTCCGCTATCTACCGTCGTCCGCCCAGTCTACTCTCCGGCTAATCCCTATACCCTGCAACCACCTACGACTTCTCCGTCCTGATCAACCGAGTTACTTCTCAACTGCCGGCCCATCGATTATCCTGCTACTACCTACGGCTACTCTGTTCCGACCGACCGAGTTACTTGCCGACCGTCTACCTTACGAACTCTCTCTTTGCCGAGCCTACTTCTAGAAGACACCTACGTCCCCTCCGTGGTTGCCCTGCTGACGACGTTGCCGCGACTACCCTGCCAATGGATCCGTCATCTACTACGAGGCATGCGGCTACAACTATCCCGTATCCTGCTTCGATAACCCCCGCGACTCCTACCCTGATGCCTCTCCGACTACTTCAACTTCAAGATCGACTACGACCTTCCTCGTCCTGCTACTACTTCGTCTACTGCGACTCGTGCTGCTTTTACTCTACTGTACGCCGACTACATCAAATTGACTGACGAAGAGCTCCGCGTGGTCAAGTGCCTCCGGGACATGGAGCGCGACCGCGTTGTGCGAGGACGCACAACGTTAGGTCGGGGAGTTTGTCCCGTACCCGGGAATATAGTGTGTGAACCAGCGTCGGGCGCGCAACATGTCCCGGGGCCTTGTCCAACGTCGCCTACTGTCCGTGTCAGAGGTCCAGTTTGGAGGTACCTCCCTGCCCCTGGGTCTACTATCATACCATCGCGAGAGGACGGATGTCAGGCCTAGTCTCAATGCTCTTCTACTCCGGTGAGGTGTCATCCCTACAAGCGCTGGTCCAGACCGCCCAGAAATCTAGTCAGTCGTGTATCTACCAAGTTAAGAACAACCAAAAACAAGAAGAAAGAAGTTTGCATTTTACGTATTCCCTAAGCTCCCCGCCCAGACCTACTCGATAACAGTCCGCAACTACTCGACCCTTAACCAGGTATACGACAAGTGGTGGAGAAGCAGGGTAATATCGTTGAGATCGATAGCAAAGTGGAACATCAATGACCCGCCATTAACATAGGTAGATACGTTCCCTCTTGTTTATCCCAAGAAAACCGCACAGTTGATCTCTTTCTTGTAAGAAGGAGAACACAAATACTACGTAGTAGTAATCCTGGAAGAGCTTAGTATTTCGAAGTACGTACATGTACAACCCCATAGGAATTATGGTATCTTCTTCGCCATATTGGAGACGCACTGCAACCAGACAAACGTCCTATCTTCTATTTGTGCTTCTACATGTATTGGAGGGAGGTGAAAGTTTTATTCTATGGAACTGCTTCAAACTTTAATCGACTGCGCCTGCTCTCCTGACTGCACAGATGAACTCCCAGCGGGGTACAAACTCTCGTCATAGACTCCATCGTACGCGTCATCAGTGACCAGGTACCCATTTAGGTATTCCGTCGTAATGGTCATGTTGAACGCGGGCATCTTCTTCACGCACGATTTATCCATCTTCTTTAGGTTTCCACCATTCTTGATGTACGAAACCAGCAATTCCAATCCGCAGATAGGACCCTCGGGGTCGCCGGGAATCAATGGCGTCGACAGGATCGTTCCATGGGTGGCGTGTTCGAACGTGACGAGTTCCTTGTTGTCGCCTTGAAGAGCATCCAGTAGGAACTCTGCGTACTTGTGTGTTGTTTGTCCATCAAGTTTGCTACTGAGCAGTAGCACGCTGGCCTGAGTGGGGATAACTGCGCTTTTGTTCCAGTATTCATCGCGGTCGTAGATGATGGGATTGGCGTCGTATTTACTCGTCTGGAATTGCTCGCAGGTCTTGGATTTCTCCTTGGAGTAGGCGCAGTATAGCTCTGTGTTAGCGTAGATACCCGTGTCAGAAATCAATACGTCGGTAAACTTCTTTTTGATCGAAGCCACCGATGGCGACGGCATTTCCCACATCTCAGACAAAATAATGACATTGAAGAGTAGCAGCGACTGGTAAGTCTCGTCCTCGACTTTAGCGTTCTTGGACTCCTGTAAAACTTGGACGACACGATTCAAAACGTCCAGGTCTTTCTCCGCACAACGATTCAAGCGATACACAACTGGTGGAATAAGCTTTCGCATCTCGGAGTCGGACAACATCGTTCCTAACGTACGGCGGAGGGCAAATGACGCTGGTTCAGCTTCGGTTGCGTTGATGGTATCAGTACCGGTAACCGTGTTGTTGTATAGCGAATTGGTGATCACTGAACAAGGCGACTCTGGGTCTTTGTCAAACTTAGCGATCAGGTGTTTAATTGTCCCGGCCAGCCCTTTCTTCTTGAACCGGGCAGCAATCTCCTCCTCTTTTTGGCTCATAGCCAAAAATCTATCAACGACTTCTGCCAACGTCCGTGTCCCAGTTGGAATAGTACGGGAACTCAGTTGTTCGCGCACCCATCGACGCAGCAATGCCGTCTAGAACGTAACCGGTGACTTCGGGCGGGTCCAAGTGCATCAAACGTTCTCCCAGCATTGTACCATAGCTCCAGCCGAACACAATAAAATCTTCTCCATTGGTATGTTCACCCATGAAACTAGCCACATCCTTGGCAGCACTAGTCGTTGAAAACGAGGCCATGTCTCCATACTTGGAATTCAGCTCTTCTGCACATTTACCAACGTTTTGTGCCTCGACATCACTACCCAAAAGAGAAGAATTAAGTTTTGTGGCCGCCGAACAGGATAGTCTCGTACTACGCCCAGTGCCGCGGTGGTCCATGAGGTACATATTAAACGAACCCCCCAACTTCGTCTGAAGATCAACCGCTGTCGACTCCATTGGAACGGAGGAAATACCCGGTCCTCCCTGGAGAAACCAGACATTCCGAGTAGTCTTTGGGTTGCCGACAGTTGCTGGGTAGCGTTTCACGAAGACTTCAATGGCGGAATCGACTCCTTCTGGGGTCTCGCAAAGGCCTGGGTAGCACAGCGGCGCATTGTAGATAGCACACTCTGCGTCTTCACTTGAGCTTCCACTACCACTACTAGCGGGAGTTTGAGACGTGACGGTGAACTGGGGACAGGGTTTCCATTGAATGGATGTCTTGCTTGGCTTGGCGGAGATTGGTGATACGGCTATGGTTGCCAGAAGTACGGCATAGAAGAACCGCATCCTGCAGAAGGTTCTTAGCTTGACGTCGCTTGTAGCTGGCGAGTTTGGAAATGTGAATGGAGATTGAGCGGAGCAGCTTGCTCAGCAGGAGGTTTACTCTCATCGGCGCATTCCATTACAGTCTGTAATTTACAGATTACGCTCGAACTCCGTATGGCGGTTACCGGTACGAGCAACTACGGTCGATGAGACACCGGTGCATGTTCTATAACACCAAGTGTGAGTTGTATTCCATAAGCTTAGGCAAAGCCTAGGATAGATCCTAAGATCCAGTCTGGATTCCAGAGTTCCAGAGAGTACACATACATAGCATTTTTCAAAAAAAAATGCGATCATGGGCCTGTATGTGCGCTGATTAGTTTTCAATACGAGAAGAGAACACATCGCCGAGTAATGTATACTAAGACAACCACTTCGGCCGCGCATGCTTGAATTGGATCTCTGTTTTCGTTCATGTGCGTCACTTCAGCCTAACGTCATTTCAGAAACATTGATAAACCTTTCGAGCGCCATTTCACATTTCAAGTGATTTATATTTAATTGACTTGCTTGCAAGTACAGTTTTCTGCCTCAATAAAGAATAACCGATAACCTTCAGCTGCATTTTATGACCTGATGTTTAAATCGAACTGTTGTATTTCGTATACATGTAACCTTGCCATTTGCATGCAGACTCCATCTTTACTTGGCAGATTATAACGAGTCCTGTCCCTCAACTGCTTACAAAGTATAACAGGATGAGGCTACACGTTGAAGGAGAGATGACGGTTAATGGCGTTTTGCTGGACGCAGATGCCAAGAATGCTCGACAGACGCCTCATGTTGAAGATAGTGGTGCTAGACGACGACCACTGACTGATGTTATGACGGAACGGCGGCGGGAAGTTAGCAGCAAGGAACGTGATTGGTGAACGCTTGTTAAAATGTGGCGAAGATCTTGGGTGACGACGGCTACGGTGAAGTGGATCGCATTCACTGAGTGAAGCCAAGGACGACTGGACGGAGAGACGATGAAGGCGAGCGCTGGGGAATAGCTCACTTTGGAATTTACCACGACCAGCGTACTCCGCAATTTGCGACGACGACGAGAAGCAATTGGCCATTGCGACTCCATCGACGAACGAAGAGCGAAGTAAACGAGTTGAACGGACGGACGAACGAAGTGAACGAGTAAGCGGAGCGGACGGACGGACGAAGTTGAACGCAAAGGCGAAAGCTTAAGTGTATTGAATATAAATAGGAACGAAGTTCCGGCGCAGGTGAACTGAGCCCGTACGGTGCTGAAGTGTGTTGAAGTTAGCTAGGAAGCCCTGCAATAAAGAAGAACCGGCGAGACAGCGCAGCGCAGCATTGTCAGCTATACGTCCCTAGCGAACAAGGGAAGCAGGTTCGTCACAAAAGTTCCGTATGTATGTAAACAAGCGACAAAGTTGCACATAATGTTTTGAAAACACTACATGTACCATACTGTACTAGTAGTTATTACATGTGTTATACATGTACTACATACATGTACACCGATCGACAGAATGCATGGTCCATATAAAAAGGGCGCCTGTGATATAGAATTGTGTACACATATTGTTATCAACCAATCAAATCACCCGTCGCAGCGTTCAATCGCTAAAATAAAACTCCACTAGCCACTCGATAAAACGGAGGTCTTCACCAGCCACTCGATAAAATGGAGGCAGCTGACGAGGAGTCCTCGCAGACCCCACCACCCGCGACAGTATTGCAGGAGGCAGAGGAGGTTGCCACCACAGGCCGTCACTAGTGCATTTAACAAGGCACTTAAAACCATTTTTTAGTGCAAATACAGGTGCTCTCTATCTTTTACCAAAATCGTTATTAATTCGTTCTCACATAACCAGTCTACACACGCAGGACAGACTTTGCACCTGCGGGAAAGTGGTTCATGCATTCTGTCGATCGGTGTATTAATACATCTCCGTTATGGATTTACCGTGTAAGGGTGTACAATGTGCTCAATACCAGTCGGCGCTGATCCGACAACATGTTGGGAGTCTCAACTTGAGACCGCTATCCAGGGACGGACACAAGCCGTTTGCGAAAGTGGATCGTCAATGACCCGCCATCAAAATACACTACATGTAGTACAGGCAGGTACCAGTAGACAAGGCAAATGCATACAGTACAGTAGCCTCGTTCCCTCTTCTTTATCCATTACTAGCATGTACTGGACATTTTATCTTCTGCACTTGAAGACGAGATGTTTGCACAAAAACCGTATAGAGAAAGTAACCCTGTACACTACAACTTACTTCGAAGTACTAAACTAGGCAAATGCAACATCGTAGCTACAACGCCATTTGCAAGAGGAATACACCGATTATCTCTGCAGTAGATCGCGTGGTGGACGGATTTTTTAAGCTTGAGGAGGTTCGTGATGTTATTGCTCGTCTTGACCCTGAAATGACTGGCGGATACGTAGAACCAGTTTAGAAGAAGCAACTACGCTACAACAGAGCTTAATACTTGTGTTGGCAACTGGAATGGTTGCAGAGGTAGGAGTGACAAACTTCGTGGGGTATCAGTTGTGTACAGCGACTTGTCGCGACTCGCGAGCCAAGTTGCAGCCGTGAATTCCTATCACCTTCTAGACGGGCCTCCTGGTGGTCCACTGGTGTACGCACCACAAAGCCACGCACTTGGCAGGCGTTCGAGTCCGGGGACTTTCCCCTATCACGTTCTAGACCATTCGTTATACCTTATATAAAGAGGTCGTATAGAAAATAGCAGGCATCTGACAACAATTATGTCCCGCACACCATTCACTCTTTGGAAAGATCTGAGTCTGAGGATGGAGTCGCCATCGCGCTCTCACCGCGAGTCCATGGTGGTGAGTGCTGAGGAACTTCTGCATCCACTGGAAGCGCGTGTGTATCATTTGTCGCAGGAGCTCACTCGGACAGACCCGGGCGTTCCTGCACTCTCAGACGACGAGGTCATCACGAAGCTCAACATGTGCGTGCGGAATGAATGTCAGTGCGGAATCGGACTTAACGCGTAAATATGCCATAATGCTGTGTATATGCTTCATTTTACAGGATTGCCGAGACATTGGAAGAAGTGGAAACTAATTTCCGAAAGGAGCGATCGTCTCCTTATCGACGTGACGGTGAGGTTGAAGTGTGGGTTGATATTTTGTTTTTGTTTAGACTGATGTGGGTCTTTTGGGTTTTATTACTATTTGCAGGACATTTGATTGGCAATTTGCTGCAAGTACTGGAACAGAATGATGATTTTTATTCCATGGTACGGTTGAGGTTTGCTTTGCGTAGGAAACTTGACTCACTTGTGTGTTGCAAAGCTGGAAGGGAAACTATCAGATCTGAGTATAAACCGCGTCAAGGCAGCAACCTGTCGGTTGTTATTAGCTACAGTCCCTGTTAACAGCCGAGCAATTGTCCGAGTGATGGATGATGATGATGAAATGCTTGAACGTGTGTGTGGGTTTGCTACCGTCGCGGATCCAGGATTGAGGTGTTACGCTACGGGCCTTTTGTCTGTGGGACTGCGAGATCGTTCAGTTGCAGATGCAGTGGTGAATAATGACACGCCGGTGAAGTTGCTGAAGCGGGCGAGGATGTTTGCTTCTAAGTTGGAGAAGGAACGACAGCAGGCAGTCAAGTACATTCAGGATCATCTTCGGCTTACTACTTCTCGTCATAAAAAGACAGCAAACAGTGGAGGCACTGGACTGACGAAATCGACAACACCTCAACGATCGTTGAAGCGTAAATATTCGGATATTGGAAACCGAGCACCAAGTCATGGAAACGAACACAGCGAGAATGCAGAGGCTGATGCAGGTATGGAAGCTGAAGAGGAGCCACCTGCTACGGTTCCAAATCAGCCATCGCTCCCTATCACAGGAAATGAAGAAGATGGTGTAGGAAATTATGGAGAAGATGGAGCCATCATGATGCCGAGTCCTGAACTTCACGAAGAGGATTTCAAACGGCTGGTGATGTTGGAGCTGTTGTATACTCTGGACTGCCTTGGATCTATGGGAGAATATTTGGAGATTTTTGCTCCAGCGCTGAAAGAAGACATCGTCGGGACGATTATTACATTCTTGCACAGCAAGAATCCCGCTGTGATATCGCATACGATGACACTAACATCGCATTTTCTCGCGCACAAGAAGTTTGCGTTCTCTTTGGTTGAAACTGGGGGTGTAGATCTCCTGTTCACAGTATTTAATCTCCAGCAAGCTGCTGGTCAGGTGGGTCTACTGGATCGCAGTTTGTCGATGTGTTTGCATGGATTCGCTTCGTCCTCAGCTGTTATCGAACGTCTTGTTGTCATGAACCCTGATAACATGCTGTCTGCCGCATTTACTTTACTTTCAAGCCCCAACGATCGAGCAAGACAAAACGCAGTGGTATTTTCAGCTTAACGCTGAGTTTTAAGGTGATTCTCGACTACTTCGAAAAGCACAATGGGCTTTACACCGTGTTGAATATTATCAGGGTGGGCAACCGTCCAAAATCTGCAGCTCAAAGGCAGCTTGCTCAAGATGCATGTTTGTGCTTGCGTCAATATGTACGTATGCACATGGCTCTAGTGACCCATAGACTTCGAAGAAAGCTGGCCCAGCTTAATCACCCGTCGAATCGGCAGTCTAGCACAACGCCAGTGTTAACGGCGGCAACGGCTGCGTCTCGTATCCCTGCTCGGGTTCCAAAAATCACGTGGTCAAAACCAATCGATCTGGACGACAAAACCCACGAGCAAAACATGGTATTTTATGAAAAGTACCGTTTCAGCGCCAGCAGTGGTAATTCAAACAACTCGTGGTCTGCCGCAACTGGCCCAGGAGGTGGGATGTGGCCTCCCGCGGCAAAGCTAAGTCATCTACGCGGGATTCTGGTTCTTCTGGAAGTGGTGGCATTAATGTGCTCGGTGATGCAAAACACGGACTTGGATGGTAGCTCTTCATCTATCCGGGTATGGACCGCAGAACGTGCACAGTTTTGTTTGGATGCACTTCAGTGCTAACTCTGGTGGTTCCATCTCTGGCGAATGAAGTGTGCTCGACAGAAGTATCCCTGGAGGAGGGTAGCGCTACTAAGCAGCTCGGTATGGCTATCTTGCTGGATATTGCGATGAGCAACAACCCCAGAGACTCAGAATTGGTGCGTGATGCTCTCCGTGTGTTTTGCATCTGCGTATCTCCTCCTCACCATGAAGACTGCTGGCAACACCCCTACAAGGATATTCGACAATACACTCTGACAGCTAGAAGTATGCGAACAAAAAAGGATGACCAATCCCAACGCCCAAGCCCAAACGCAGTCGACCAAGATACCTCGGATAACAGTTCAAACTGCTGCTCTAAGGCTAAGGATGACAAGATGTTGAGACCTGTGCGAAAGTTGGCGCGTGAACGCAATGCGATAAAGGTGTGTGTTTACCTGCTTCGGTATAAGCGCTCTGTTCAAAACGCGGATGCTATTCGACTGTTGGCAACTAGAGCATTGCTGGGACTATCACGCGACCGTCATATTTCTCAGATTCTTGAGAAGATGCAAGTCGGGCAGCTACTGTCAGATATGATTCGAAGCGACCCTGTGCTGGAGGAGAACGCTGACATTCACGTCCGCTTCCGAGAATCCGCATTGGATCTGATTTCACATGTGACGCATCGAGCGTCTAACGTGGTTATCAATGAAGCCACAGACCCCACGGTGAGGAAAATTGAAAAGGCAAGTATCGTTGCGAACACCAAGATTTCTTATGACGAGAACGAGCTACTGAGGCTGATTCATGATCATCTAGTCACAAAGGGTTTACACGTCGCAGCTTCTGCTCTCGTTGACGAAGCCAATATTACTGTTGAAAACACTAGGAAGATTTCATCAGCGGGTGATGCACATCCTGCTCGTGCTGATGGAGCAATCGGTAACGGGAAGTAAAGCTGCGGATAAAAAGTTAACACCTCGAAAGAAGCCGCAAACACTAGTCAATCAAGAAATGCCGTCGACAGTATTGACTCGACGTGATAGTGGGTATTTAAGTGGAGATGAGACGCCGCGTCCGAAGAAGCTGCAACGAGTTTCTTCTTTGGGATCAATTGTACCGGAGTTGAAAAAGATTCAGGTTGGGGAGGGCTTACGTCCATCAGTAAAAATGACTCGGTCATCAACTGGGCAAGGGAAAATATCGGCGCCGGTCCATCACTCCAGAAAACGAATGTGGCACGCAATCCAGAAGCCACATCTCTTCCAAGAGCCTGCTCCAACACAGTCGGTAACATCTCCGCGCGTTGTCGTCGAGACAGCTTGCTCAGAAGCTCTCCAAAAGCTCCCGATAAATACACGATGGAGCGCAAACAATGAAACTGCCCCCGTGTCTGAATCAAGCAAGTTGGACGAAATCATCACGCATTATTTGAGAGAGCAGCACCGCCAGTGTGCCAACCCAGTTACGACTGTACCGCCGTTTAAGCTGCTGAGCAAGGGATCGCAACATCGCTGTCCGGATCCAACAACCTCATCGTCGAACCTAAGTATTTGCACAAGAGTTTTATCTCGCTGTCGCACGGGATATCGCAGTGGGCCATCAGCTTTCTCGTCTTATTATGCAGATGCTGGAATTGATCGATACGTTTTCAGTCGCTACCGACCTGGTCGAACTGTAGGATCCCATGTTGGTTCATTCGCGTGGGGTGGAGTAAGCGTCGCTCGGTTTTTCGGCCAAGACCAGCAAGACATGTTGATCGGAAATCATGATGGAGAACTGCGTCAATTCCATATCGAGTCTGATGAAGTTGTGGAAGAATGGACCTGCCATTCTCCATCAAGTGCTATCGTGAACTTGGAAACGAACGAAGCTACGTCCATGGGCCCCCAAAGTCGACTGATATTAACAGGGGCAGTGGCTCTTTCAGAACTTGGTGTAAATGAGATTGCACTGTGGGACGCAAATGACATGAGCTCACTGGTAGAGCGATGGCGGTTCCAAGGTGGCCTCCGCCCTCAGTTTAATCACTTCGGAGACAGAATTGTTGCTCTTGATGCCCGTTCTACCGATGAAGCCGGCTTTGACGGACCAGGTTTATCTGTCAAAGGTGCAGTCGTGCTGGACATCGCAACTGGAGACGTGATGTGCGACTTGAAAGACTCGATGCGCTCAAATGATTACGGCGCCGAAACTAATTGCTGTTTCTCGCCGTGCGATGGAACCATTCTTACGGATGGAATGCTGTGGGATGCTCGTATTCCAACGCGCGCGTTATACAAGTTTGACAAGCTGTCAAACGTCGGCTGTGGGTTTTTCCATCCCAACGGAAACGAGGTGATCGTGAATTCAGCCGTGTGGGACCTTCGTACGTATCGCTTATTGCGCATGGTGCCTGCGTTGGACAAGTGCAGCATCAAATTTAACCCTTCTGGCAGTGTGCTGTTTGCGTACTATCCGTATGCTGGGGTAAGAAGTTTCTTGTGTTGAGATAGTTGTGTGAGTAAGGTTAACGTGTTCTTGATGTATAAAACCAGGGCGAGTATTTGGAGCGCAGGAAAACCAAGTTGAAGTCCTGGTTCCGTGTGCTGGATGCCCGTGACTACAAGGATATAACAACAATCGATCTGGGCCGTCCTGTGTTCGACATTAGTTTGAACACTAACAGCACGGTGCTGTCAGTTGTGGAAGGGCGTTACTTGGAAGCTGGCGACGTTGATGACGACGATTCTATTTGCCGTCTCTATGACATCGGGCGGAAGCGCCCTGCCGAGGACGACTCAGATGCAGAGGATGGAGAAGATGGAGTCAGATACGCTGGATGATGACGAATACGATGACGAAAGCTCCAGTGATGAAGATGAGGGTGACACAGATGAGAGTGACGAGGAGACGTCCGAGTCTGACTCGGATGGAGATGATAGCTCGACGGACGAGGAGGCTGAAGACGGAAGCGATGAGGACGCTGCTACTCATATCTTTTCTATAGAAGAAGAAAGTGGTGATGAAGATGGCAACGGATCCATTCTATCGACGCATGATCTTGGCTATTTATTGGAGCTCCCCGATACTACATACTATGACGTTCACGGCCAATACTCGAGCGACGAAGATGACGTTGAAGAGGACGAGTAATTTAGAGACAGACTGTGAGTACGATGTGAAGGCCCAACGTGCAAGAAGGTAATATTATGTGGGTTTTATCTTTTTGACTGATTGTCGTTGGTATACAGTTTCTGCAGGTCATGCAAAGAGTCCCAATTTATCCACAGTAGTTCGCCGAAACGAACACCAACCTGTACCAAGGCTTTATAATTTACTTCGAAGTATTTAACTAACATCCCAGCATGACATCCAAACCTGAAGTGGATGTAGAAGCGTTAGGTGGTAAACCTGTGCTGCTGAAGCGCAAAGACTTTCTGGGAACGGAGAAGGCGGCTCAAAGTCATCCCAATCGAACATACTACTACCGTCAGTCTACAGATCTACAACACGTAATTGACACATCTACCAGCCATCTCGTACGCGAACCGAAAGACGTCAAGGTGCTGCTAGCACGTGGGCAAGCACTCTTCAAGCAGGCTAACTACGAACAGACAATCCGAGATCTCAGCGAGGTGGTGGCACTGGACAATGCTAATGCCACGGCATTTTACACACGTGGGCTGGCCTACTCCAAGATGGACAAAGTGGAACTAGCGATACGAGATTTCTCTCGAACACTACAGATTAACCCCGAGCATGTGAATGCTGCGTATGCCCGAGCTTCCTGTTACAACTCCCAGGGTGATTTTGTACGAGCAATTGACGACTACAATTTCGCATTACTGAAGGATAAAAAGCTAAAACTCCAGCAAAAGCATCAGCAGGAGTTGCATCGGTCTGCAACGCTTTCTCGGCAGCAGCTACAGCGACAGAAGCAACAACAAGATGAAAGTTCCAGCAATGTCTTCAGTTTTTCCCAGCGGTTGAAGGAAAAAAATATGAACACACAAAAGGCGACATCCGCATTATCTGCAGAACGTGACAATAACGCCGATGGTGATTTTCGCCAAGAAGATAAAGGTGGATCTTCACGAGCATTTTTTGCAGATTCTCAGCTACAGGGTTTTCCAAAGCTCACTGTAACGTCAGCAGCAGCAAACGCCATACCTACGACACAAGTTGCGAGTCGTTTACCTCCGTCTCCAGCGACCTTGTTGGGATCTACAGTTGAACGAAAGAGAGTTCTTAACACCGAACCAAGAGGAAATGGGGATGATAAGGTTTTGAATACTTCAGCTTTAGAACAAGCTGAAGTGCATCATGCAAAAGGTTTTCAGTACCGTCAGGAAGGCAACTTTCAGGCTGCAGCAGACGAGTATTCACGTGCGATTCAGCTGAATCCTCAGCATTTTAAAGCTTTCTTCAATCGTGGCTTCGTCTACGATAAAATGCGACGTTTTGATGCCGCTGTGGAGGACTACACGCAAGCACTAAAGATGGAACCGCACAATGCGTTCGCGCTCTACAACCGAGGAATTTCTCTCGACCGAAGCGGAGATTATCAAGGAGCTCTCGCTGACTTCACCAGAGCAATTGAGTTGCTACCAACGAACGCTGATTTTTACCACAACCGAGGCTTTTGTCACCGCAAACAAGGCAATTTTGAGCTGGCAATCGCAGACTACTCTCGCGCAATTGAATTTAATCCGGATCACTTCAAATCGCTGTATAACCGAGCATACTCGTACGACAAGCTTGGTCGATATGAGGAAGCAGTACAAGACTACACGACCGCGCTACGAGTCGAACCAGAAAACGCGAACGCTTACCACAATCGAGGAAGTACTTTTGACAAGATCAAGGACACGACCAGAGCCATCGCTGACTTTGACCGTGCCATTGCACTCCAGCCTCGTTCTGTATCGAGTTACAACAGCCGCGGCCTATGCTACGATCAACTAGGACGGCACGAAGAAGCACTGGAAGATTTTGCCAAGGCTCTCGCGTTGGATCCCCGTAGTGCTGTATTTTATCACAATCGGGGCTACTGTCTTCGCAACATGGGCCGTTTTGAAGAAGCTGTCATTGACTACGGAGCTGCTCTGGCACTTGAACCACACAATGTTGCTGCATACAACAACCGAGGATATGCACTTCGGAAGCTGCGTCGCTTTAAGGAAGCTGTGGCAGATTACACGACGGCACTTGGCATCGATCCACAAAACACGAGAACACTCAGTAACCGAGCCTACTCGCTTGCAAAGATGCAACGCTTTCAAGAGGCCATCGCAGATTATTCTCAAGTGCTAGTGCTCGACCCCCAGAACTCGTATTCTCGTCACAATCGAGCCATTCTCACTGCAAAATTGAAAGGGGGGAACGTGGAGATGAAGAAATAAAAAGCTTGCATTGGCCAGATAGCAGCATCGTTCGTGTTAACCAATACTGAGTGGATTAGTAAATTTGCCGTCCATAATTCAGCACCTGGTCGATGACATACTTGCCGTAATGGACTAAGTCTTCCACACGTTTAAATGTAAAATACTTCAACTGTACGTTTCTGTAGCATTGGCTTATTTTGAAAACATCGTCTAAGAAGATGTATCCTACCTCCAAATCTCAAGTACAGATTGAACACTTACTCGAAAACACGCTTTCTCTAGTCGAATTGAAGCTGTTACGGCTGTCTGCTTTAGAACTTGAAACCCGAGTGCATGGCAGTCACACCGAACGTGAAGTTCGTGTACGTCACGCGCTTGAAGCCAGCATCCTCGATCATGGCTTTGAATTTTTCTTGAGGCGGGAATTGACGGATACTCTCAACCAGGTATTGATACGACGGACGGTCGTTGGCGACCTTCTCGCCCAGCAACGGGATCACGTTGAACGAGTACTACACAAGACAAAGGACATAGTAAGAAACCATTTCACCACCTTAACAATCCAATCTATACGTACAGCGTCGTAGAACTGACGGATGAGTGGGTTGGGTACTTGGCTGAACTCCATGCACATGAAACGACCTCCAGGTTTGAGCACGCGGTAGGCTTCTTTGACCGCTCGGTCGACATGAGTAACATTGCGGATACCGAACACGATCGTATAGACGTCGAACGAGTTGTCCTCAAAGTCCAAGTGCTCAGCATTTCCCTCCACCCAGTTGAAAAGTGACGGATCCACATGAGGCAGCACTTTGGAAGCGCGTTCCTCGCCCACCTGCAGCATCGAAGAGTTGATATCACACACAGTGATCTCAGATCCTTCAGTTCCTCGAGGTGACTTGGCCAGTTGTTCGGCAATTCGAAAGGCGATATCACCGGTGCCTCCTGCCACATCCAGACACTTTAAAGGTCCCACAGGGTGCAACGTATCCACGAATTGGTCCTTCCACACTCGGTGCATGCCGCCACTCATAAAGTCGTTCATGACGTCGTATCTGCCAAAAAAATATAAGTTATGAGGTGTTCATATTGCTGAAATAATAACTATGAGAGACGTACCGCTCGGCCACATTGTGGAAAACACCTGCCACCATTCTCTCCTTGTCCTCTTCAGGCACCTGCTGGAAGCCAAAATGCGTCGTAGAGCCTGCAGAAGGAGAAGAAGAAGAGCCGGAAGAGACGGACAGGCACCGCAAGAGGCGAGAAGCCTGAGGCACGCGACGTAGAGCCAAAGACGAGATCATAGCTATGACCAGCAGATCTGAGGTTGAGAGGCAATTATGAAAACCTATGTGCGACACACTAATTGCTCTGGTACCTAGGTTTTGGTACAATACTGGTACACCGGTTTCCTGACTGCGGTGAGGTTTAAGACGGATTGAAGAATGAATAGCTTTTCATCACATGATTGAGATTTCAACATTGAGCAGTCAACTTCAAAAAAGCACGTGCTGTCAGAGGAAAGAACCAGTTACGGCCAGTCTTTCCAGACTCTGCTGACACAAATCCCGCTGGCTATCGCTGCAGTGCGAACATTCGGCGTTTGAAGATGGCTACATTTTCATTGCTCACTCGCAAGGTGGAGCTATCTCGCGTGCTGTGATCGAAGAAATGGACGACCACAAGGTCAGTATGGCTGGCGTGCAAAACGGTATTTTCAACGGCCCGAACGATGCCGATGCCCTTGCAAAGTCTGGAGTTAGTTACCAGAAGACGCGTACGGTAAGGTTGAGCGTGACATCGTTCAATTCACGCTTGAAAACCCCGCATTCCAGTACGAGTATTCATATTTCAACCTCCAGCGATCACCACAATTCGGTAGTTGGTCGTACACGAATCCGTTTCTTCCAGTCGTGAACAACGTGAGCCCGTGTCTCCCTGGTGCTACGGTAGCACTGCTACCCAATGCCTCGACGACAAGAAACGCCGTAAAGACAACTTCCTCAAGCTTGAGTCCGCTTACTTCTTCATCTCCCCCGAAGACGGAACTATCACACCGTGGCAATCGTCGATTTTCGGTCGGTACTCGGAAGTGAACTCCGTAGAGGAAATCGAGACGAATTTCAGTGAACTTACGGTGGTGGACATGAAGGACACAGTTGAGTACACCAATGATACCTTCGGCTTGCGATCACTGGATGAACGTGGAGGGTGACTACAGACAACGTAACTCATGTGTGCTGGTCACGTGATAGTGGAGATTGTTCGTTCCAAGACGTGTATGATACCTACCTACATATACCCAGCGTTACAGTAGCTTTTCCATTAAAGAAAGCAATCTTTCGTTGCCTAGAATTTTCACGAATTTAATGCAGTATAACCTTCTCTTCACTCCAGTTCCACTGGTGACCCCCACCCTAACGATGCGAGCAACTTGATCTGCGCCGCCAGGTAAAACGCCGTTGCGGTACTGATCGGTTTGTCGCTTCGATGAAAATCGTCCGGGATCTTCTCGTCGACCAAAAACGACTTTGCATGTTCCTCAGAAATGGTTTCAGACTCGTAGTCCCCCATAGCAAGAAGCAGTAACGCCGACTCTCCATAAGCTGCAGCTTGAGCTTTAACCGGTAGTGCGTACTCTGGGTTCTCCTTCTTGCATTGAGATTCTCTCTGTCTTCTCCCCGTCGCTAAAACGTGTTTGTCCAATTTACCATCTTTACTTTTAGCGAACAAATTATCCGCTAAAGTCATGTTAATCTCTGCTGGATCCTTCTTCAAGTACGTGTCGTCATGTACCAGTGACGCGTCATGTTCAATGAAGCCATGAATACTTAAGTCCGCGAGGGTCAATTGAGATGGCAATGGACGTGTTAGACGCTCAGCCAGCGTCTCGTCAATGTTAAAGACCTCCATAATGGCATTTTGAATCATTTCTGGGGTTAGGGACTTGCCATTACGGGGCAAAAAGCCATGATTGGCTAAGGAATTGAGTGCTGGGCACGGACTGCGGTGGTTTAAGGCGGAATTTGGAGGAGGGAAGCCGGAAACATCGCTCCCCGAGGGACGCACATACTGGTGATCGGTGTTTACTACGGTAGACGCAGCAGTAGAGCGCAGATTAAGGGCTGGACGGCAGCACGCGCGGGAGAACATGACCAGGAAAAGTAGCCAAATCGTCGCCATTTTCTAAATGGCTGCACCAACGGAAAATGGATACTTTATGTGGACCACACTCACGTTGAAGTGGTTGGCAGAAAAAAGGCAAGTTGCTGCAGATGTGCAGATGTGTGAATAGATCAAGTTGTAGAGCACAACATTTGGCAAAGTTCAGGACAGAAATACTACAGCAAACTACAGGTCAGCTCAGTGATCACATTTGGCCAGCAACTTCAAGGTGTCATTTGCAGAACGACAAGCACACCACCTGTATCAATCAAGTCACCATACTCTCCCAAGCACATGTAGATATCCTTTGAGGTTTGTTGCAGTGCCTTTGCCTTTGGACTGCAACTTGTTCAACAGTAAAAACTGCAGACACACCTCACCATTCCTATCATTCTGCAATTCACTGTCTTTTACACAGCTCCAACTCCACTTCTTCTCCCAACAATGGCTGCTGGCGTCGTAGTGAACGTACACAACAACGACGATGACGTCCCCACTGAAGGCTCACGCACGTACGCTATCATCGTGTGCGTCTTCGCAGCACTGGGTGGTCTCTTCTTCGGCTACGATCAGGGCGTGACCTCGGGCGTGCTCATCATGGACTCCTTCATCAACGACTACTGCGTGGGCTGGCACAACTTCACCTACGAGCAGTGTACGTCCTCGTCGTCCAAGCTCCCGGCTGAGTGGACGACCTTCACGGTGTGGTACAACATGGCGTACAACCTCGGTTGTCTCGGTGGTGCCTTCGTTGGTGGTATTGTGGCGGACAAGCTCGGACGTCGCTGGACCATTTTCACGGCCGGTCTGTTGTTCTGCATCGGTACATCGTGGGTGTGCTTCAACAAGGCGCAGGAGCACGACCTCATGTACATCGCACGCATTATCCAGGGCTTCGGTGTGGGCAACTCGTCCTTCTCGCTACCTCTGTTCGGTGCCGAGATGGCCCCCAAGGAACTGCGTGGTCTGCTCTCGGGTTTCATGCAGATGACGGTCGTCACGGGTCTCTTCCTGGCCAACGTCGTCAACATCATCGTGGAGAACCGTGCGCACGGCTGGCGTACGACCAACGGTGTGGCCATGGCTGCTCCGATCGTCGTCATGCTCGGCATCTTCTTCGTGCCGGAGAGTCCTCGCTGGACGTACTTGCACAAGGGCAAGGAGGAAGCCGAACGTGTGCTCAAGCGTCTCCGTCAGACCGACAACGTTGGCCGCGAGCTGCAGGTGATCGGCGACCAAGTTGAAGAGGAGTTGGCGGCCCACAAGGGACTTGCTGAGTTGCTTGAGCCCTCGATCCTTAAGCGTGTGGCCATCGCGATGATGTTGCAGGTGCTTCAACAGGCTACGGGTATCAACCCCATCTTCAGCTACGGTGCTCTTATTTTCCAGGACATCACTAACGCCGGTATCTACTCGGCGTTCTTCCTCTCCGGTGTCAACTTCCTCAGCACCATCCCGGCCATGCGCTGGGTGGACACGTTCGGTCGTCGTCAACTGCTGCTCATTGGTGCTGTGGGTATGGTGATCGGTCACTTGTTCGCTGCTATCCTTTTCACTGCCATTTGCGATGGCAACGTGGACAACGCCGGTTGCCCTAGTGTGGGTGGATGGTTCATCTGTGTCGGTTCCGCCTTCTTCGTGTTCAACTTCGCCATCTCGTGGGGTCCCGTGTGCTGGATCTACCCGGCCGAGATCTTCCCATTGGGTGTGCGTGCGCCGGCCGTGTCTCTCTCAACTGCCGCCAACTGGGCAATGGGAGCTGTCATGACGGAGGTGGTGAAGCTTTTCCCGCACCTGAACATCAACGGCGTCTTCTTCCTGTTTGCGGGTCTGTGCTGCACGTGTGGTGTTTTCGTCTACTTCTTCTGTCCGGAGACGAAGGGTATGATGCTGGAGGACATCGAGGAACTATTCCAAAGCGGAAAATCCAAGTCTCCTGCCTACGTTGAAGTCAAGTCTCCTCAGTACGAGCTCGCGTAGTACTACTATACTATTTTTTTGTGTTCAATACATTTTTGTGTCGGTTCAGTTTTGATCGCCACTTCGACACAAAGAAACGTCGTTCGTGTAATTGACGCACAACCATCCTCCACCGCAGAAGTACAAGTGCACGTTATGACTTCATCGTCTTCTTCTTCTTCTTCCTCTTCACTGTGGGTTTTATTGCCCACTGCGGCTGCAGCTGCTGCTCTCGTTTATCTGCTTGTACCTGATGAGAAACAGCGTGCAATTCGTCGTCTACCAGCCCCAACGTCGTCTCTACCACTACTGGGCAATACGCTGGACCTGATGACGCTGGAACAGCCCCGCCTGCACGACTGGATCGCCGAACAATGCAAAGCTTTCGGTGGTCGTACTTGGCGTTTGCAGGTGGTTGGAGCTCCGCCTCTTGTGGTCGTCGGTAGTGTCGAGTGCTTTGAAGATATTCTGAAGACACAGTTCGACGTGTTCGACAAAGGTGACCGGATGAACACGATCTTCCGGGACGTTGCAGGTGGAGGCATCGTAGCTGTGGATGGTCCTAAGTGGGTGGCGCAACGTAAGATGCTCAGTCGTTTATTCACGATGCGAGCGTTCCGAGAGACCATTAGTGAGTGTGTGCACGACTACACTTTGGTGTTGGGACGGTTCCTCAATGATTCGGCTCGAACGGGGACTCCGATTGACTTCTCCGATGTTATGCATCGGTTCTCGTTCGATGTTTTCACTGATATTTCATTCGGATTGCAAGCTAATTCGTTGGAAGGAGGTGAACACACGGAGTTCATGGAAGCCATGGGCAGAATTGTGCACAATATCGAGATGAGGTTCCATTCGCCCGATTGGCTCTGGAAGTTGAAACGGGTGCTGAAATTCGGCAGTGAGAAGGAACTGGCAGAAGAGATCGCTATCCTGGATAAAATGGTGTTCACGATCATCAACAAGAACATGGAACGGAAATTTAACCCGGACGCGGCAGCACAACGCATTCCCAGGACGACAAAAGACGTCGTTTCACTGTTCTTGGACGCCCATGACGAGCAAAAAAACTCGAGTGAAGCAGGAGATTCACCGCTGGATGCCAATTTCTTAAGAGATATCGCGGTTGTCGTGCTTCTGGCCGGAATGGACACGACAGCGTGGTCTTTGTCGTGGCTCATCGTCATGCTTAACCGTAACCCGAAAGTGGAGACCAAGTTGCGTCAGGAACTGCGTGAGAAGCTTCCTCGGTTATTCAGCGACCCAAACTACGTACCCACGATGGACGACGTCGAGAACCTCGTGTATCTGGACGCTGTGTTGCGCGAGAACCTGCGACTAAACCCCGTCGTGCCTCTCAACGCGAAGGAGGCGAACCGTGACACAACACTCGTCGACGGCACGTTCGTCAAGAAAGGAACGCGCGTGTACATTCCGTCGTACACTTTAGGTCGCATGAAGAGTGTGTGGGGCCGAGATGCGTCCAAGTTCAAGCCAGAGCGATGGCTCATGCAGGACCCATGGACTGGTGAGTTGACCATCCGTCCCGTGTCGGCCTTCCAATTCGTATCGTTCCATGCTGGACCACGCACGTGTCTGGGGATGCGCTTTGCTATGCTGGAGATGAAGACCGTCACGGCTTACATGCTGAGCAAATATCACTTCACGACCAAGGAGAATCCCAAGAGTTACACGTACGACGTGGCCTCGGTACTGGCGATCAAGGGCCCGTTGACCGTTAAGGTGCAGCGAGCTGGATAGACGACCACTTTGTCTATCGTCGACCTTCGTTCCGTCTTCCATTAATCTAATCGAATCCAAATTCCACGACTAGGACCATCAACGGTTTAACTTCCCGTTCGATCTCTGCGGTCAGGCATTGTTTGACTTTCCAGATGACCACCACGAAGTTATTAGCTGCATTGGTGTGCGGAGCGCTCGGCATCGCTCTCAACACTTTCTTTGTGGAATATAACCCCCAACTGGTATCTCTAACTACAGGTCAACACGAATACTTTCGACCTAAAGACGACGATGTAGGGAACAACTCGTTCATCTACTCTCGCAGTCCGTGTCCAGCTCTCAATGCTCTTGCCAACCATGGCTACATCCCTCGAAACGGGAAAGAGTTAACCCCTACAATCCTCGGAGACGGTCTCATGAAAGTCTTCAACATCGACAAGAAGCTGTTGGACGTCATTTTCCTCGCGATCCCATCCAACTTCACACTGTCAGACCTCGAGTTTATCAATCATGATGCGTCATTGGTCCACGTGGATGAGTTTTTCCACGTTGAACCGTTCAAAGTGAACGAAACCCTTGCCGACGAGCTGTTCGCTAGTGCTGAAGGTGGTCAAAAACTTACCAAACAGACTTTATCTCGCTTCCGTCGTCTTCGAGAGATCGAATGTGCTCGCACCAATCCAACATACAGCATGAGTGCACTTGCCAGCTTCGTTGCCTATGGGGAAGCAGCGTTCGTACTGCTGGGCTTGGGCGACTGCACAAGTGCGAGCGTCTCCGTGGAACACGCACGGTCTTTTCTGGTGAATGAACGGATCCCAGTGGATTTTCGACCTTCCAAGACGCCGGTAACCATCACCAGTGTACTTGTTGCCATTGCAGATATGAAACTTCGAGCTTGGCTCGGTTTGTAGTATGTGAGCGGTGAGGGTCGAGAATATCCAGTGGTCTCAACCCACGTTGTCAACAACGTCATTAGTTTTTCTGCTTTCTCAAACATGAACAGCTTTCACACGTGAATTTGCGCCATCATGACCAAGCGAGTCGTAAACCCTGCCTTCATCGTCCTCATGTCCATTCCCCTTGCGGTTGTGCTAAATATCCTCCTCTTTGTGAACAAACCAAAGTTGGTAGTGCCTCAACATGTCGATATGTCTGGACCATATGGGTACTTCCGTCCTTCGGGCGACCAAGTGTCTGGATTCAAAGACAGTAGCGCGAAGTATCATCGAAGTCCGTGTCCAGCTCTCAACGTGTTGGCAAACCACGGATACATCCCACGTGACGGGAAGGCAATCACCCCTCGACTTCTCCAAAAATCCCTCGTTAAAGTCTACAACCTCGATCCAACACTCGCTGAGTTTCTGGTGAGCACTTTACCAGATCAATTCACGCTCGCGGATCTCGGAGTTCACAACTTCGTCGAGCACGACGCGTCATTAATCCACGATGATTCATGGACCGGAGGAGATCCGTCCAGTATCAACACGACACTGGCTGCCAATTTACTCTCACGAGGCAACAAAGATCACCAAATGACTCGAACAACACTGGCTTCGTTCCGTCGTGAGCGAGAGGCTTCCAGCACCGCTAATACACCAGATTTCAACGAGATGTTCACTGCTGAGAGAGCTTTGACTGCGTATTCGGAGGCTGCTGTTCTGCTTCTTGTGCTGGGGGAAGAGTCCATGAGTATTTCGGTGGACGACGCCAACGCGTTCCTGGTGGATGAGCGGATTCCAGACAACTACGCGATGCCACGTACCCCCGTCACACTCGCTCGGTCGCTTTGGGTTACGTTCCAGTTGAAGATGCTTGCTTTGTCAAGTGCTGTGTTCGCGTGAAGACGAAAACGATTAACAAAAAATAACATTTCCAAGTAGCAAACTCAACTTGATTACCTTGTTTCTCAGTAGATCGCACGTAGTAGACGACTGCCGTTGCAGATGGAGGTGGCTGCAATGAAGAAGTTAAACTCGCTCTGCTTCTGGTTGAGGAATCGGAAGGCCGTGAGTTCTGCCACGGTAACGCCGCCGACATAATAGACCAACACGTTGGTGCGTTTCCCGTTGGCACTATCGTAACTCGAAGCAGCTTCCGAAGACATACTGTGGTGGCTGCTAGAGTTATTCCCACTTCCACTGCCCAAGCTGAGCACGGACGATGTCGGATCCTTCGCGAGAGTTTTGTACTTCATCCCGAGTGATTCTTGCAGCAAACGAATGCTCATGGGCGCATAACCTGTGTAGGGAAACATGAAGTGGATATCTGACGGGTGTCTCGTGTCCTCGTCGTCCAGAGCACCACGCATTAGAAGCAACTGCTTGCGCATTTTCGGGAAGTCAAAGCGGTTTTCCACTGAGAGCAGATCCATTTTCTCCAGTTGCACGAGCAGGGGCAGGATCTGATGGCCGTAAGTATGGCAGAGTTGCTGACGGTACCAAGCCAGCGTATCCGGCTTGAGTCCGCCACGAACGAGCGAGCAGAGACATAGCAACTTGACTACATCATAGAGATTCAGAGGAGGTTCACGTAAAATCGCTTCCTCCAAGAAGCTATCAACATCCTTAGCCGCAGAAGACGATGCGCTCGGTCCAGCACTCATAATGGTCATCTCAGTCTCCACACATCCGCGCAATGCGAGTTGCGTACTCAACTCGCGGATACGCTGGACAAGCTGCAAGTGGTGCGCTAGTGACCGCTTCTTCTTTACCAGATGAGGAGCCTTAGCTAGCAGATCCTTCACCTTCTGGAAAGCGGCTTGGCTGTCTTTAGGTAAGTCAGCCGTGGATCCGGCAGAGCTGCCACGCACTTCAGTAGCTAAATCCTTAGCCACATCCACCAGTTGATTCGATACCAAGTTGAAGTTCACGTCTCGGATCTCGTCAAACAGCGCATCCAGGTGGTTCAGCACAACCTTCTGCGTCGTAGTCGTTGATGCCACTTCCGTCTTCGAGCTGGCTGTGCTACTGCGTCCTCTATCACTGGCTTCTTCCTCTGTATCCTCCTCTTCCTTCTCGTACGTGACGACACCATGGTTGACCCCCACAAGTGCATCCAGCAGCCCTTCGTACGTCATCGGCGTCAGCAGCATCGACAACGGGTCCTCCATCCTATCAATTACCACCAATTTATCCATAGTCATGGCTACATCTGCTTCTCCTTCCTTAACACCAGCCGCGCGACTCATTTTGATCTTCTGCTGTTGTGTATGAGCCAGCTCCAGCATCTTCTTGACCCGTTGAGCAAAGAATCCATGACACGTGACGTCTAGGATCCTTCTACCTGTATGTTTCTCCACGGCCAAGACACTCTTAACAACATCCGTGAGCGCTCTACTGTCACCTTTGACATAGAGTTCTCCGAAGACACTGTCATGACAGAGAGCTGCAACTCCGCGGTCCACAGGGATCAGACCCAGAGCTAAGTTGGCCTGCCGGATAAATCCTGCCACTCCCTGTCGCTCCATCTCTAAAGAGACGTCCGACGTGGCTGCAGGAAGCCACAGGACGGCGCAGCGTCGAGTAGCTACAAGTTCCAGCGGCTTTAGAGCGTCGGCCAGACGTTTAGCGACCGTCGGGAGTGGCGGCGCCACTACAGCCACGTCCAACGTCTTCTTCCCCTGTTCCTGATTGGCCTGTGGGTCCTTTGAAATACCCAATTGGCGCTGCAATTGAGTCGCGTCGCTGGTTTGAAGCTGCACACTGAGAAGACGGGAAATTCCGAGATGATCGTAGAATTCGCTTCCTCCTGAGCCGTAGGCCAGCAATTCGAAGATGGCCAGCTGGGACGCGTCTACCGCGAGGATTACCTTGCCTCGGGAAGGGGTGACGGGGCCCAGAGCGAGCTCAATGGACCGCGAGAAGGCGGCCAACGCGTCGGACTTTAGTGCAGCGTCGATGTCCATGTCAATGTGAGTGAAGTAACCTAATGACCAATTTTTGGTCGTTACCTTTTTAGATGTAGCCAAATCAGAAGCGGATTTACTACAGCAGTAAAACATTGCCACAGCAACACTTAACACTTATGGTACAGATTTATAGCAAAGTCTGCATGTACGATGTTGATAAACTGTACCAACAACCAGGAATGTACGTCTTAAACGTCAAAGACTAAGCTGATCCTACGCTAACGACTGGTGCGGAGACTTGACCTCCACAAAGCCCGGCGTCTTGGATTTTCCGCTTTGGAATAGTTCCTCGATGTCCTCCAGCATCATACCCTTCGTCTCCGGACAGAAGAAGTAGACGAAAACACCACACGTGCAGCACAGACCCGCAAACAGGAAGAAGACACCGTTGATGTTCAGGTGCGGGAAAAGCTTCACCACCTCCGTCATGACAGCTCCCATGGCCCAGTTGGCGGCAGTTGAGAGAGACACGGCCGGCGCACGCACACCCAATGGGAAGATTTCGGCAGGGTAGATCCAGCACACGGGACCCCACGAGATGGCGAAGTTGAACACGAAGAAGGCGGAACCGACACAGATGAACCATCCACCCACACTAGGGCAACCGGCGTTGTCCACGTTGCCATCGCAAATGGCAGTGAAAAGGATAGCAGCGAACAAGTGACCGATCACCATACCCACAGCACCAATGAGCAGCAGTTGACGACGACCGAACGTGTCCACCCAGCGCATGGCCGGGATGGTGCTGAGGAAGTTGACACCGGAGAGGAAGAACGCCGAGTAGATACCGGCGTTAGTGATGTCCTGGAAAATAAGAGCACCGTAGCTGAAGATGGGGTTGATACCCGTAGCCTGTTGAAGCACCTGCAACATCATCGCGATGGCCACACGCTTAAGGATCGAGGGCTCAAGCAACTCAGCAAGTCCCTTGTGGGCCGCCAACTCCTCTTCAACTTGGTCGCCGATCACCTGCAGCTCGCGGCCAACGTTGTCGGTCTGACGGAGACGCTTGAGCACACGTTCGGCTTCCTCCTTGCCCTTGTGCAAGTACGTCCAGCGAGGACTCTCCGGCACGAAGAAGATGCCGAGCATGACGACGATCGGAGCAGCCATGGCCACACCGTTGGTCGTACGCCAGCCGTGCGCACGGTTCTCCACGATGATGTTGACGACGTTGGCCAGGAAGAGACCCGTGACGACCGTCATCTGCATGAAACCCGAGAGCAGACCACGAAGTTCCTTGGGGGCCATCTCGGCACCGAACAGAGGTAGCGAGAAGGACGAGTTGCCCACACCGAAGCCTTGGATAATGCGTGCGATGTACATGAGGTCGTGCTCCTGCGCCTTGTTGAAGCACACCCACGATGTACCGATGCAGAACAACAGACCGGCCGTGAAAATGGTCCAGCGACGTCCGAGCTTGTCCGCCACAATACCACCAACGAAGGCACCACCGAGACAACCGAGGTTGTACGCCATGTTGTACCACACCGTGAAGGTCGTCCACTCAGCCGGGAGCTTGGACGACGAGGACGTACACTGCTCGTAGGTGAAGTTGTGCCAGCCCACGCAGTAGTCGTTGATGAAGGAGTCCATGATGAGCACGCCCGAGGTCACGCCCTGATCGTAGCCGAAGAAGAGACCACCCAGTGCTGCGAAGACGCACACGATGATAGCGTACGTGCGTGAGCCTTCAGTGGGGACGTCATCGTCGTTGTTGTGTACATTCACCACGACGCCAGCAGCCATTGTTGGGAGAAGAAGTTGAAACTGGAAGCGATGACGAGGTCGATGAAGTCGGGGCACACTTGTGCTTGTCAAGTAGAGCTGTGTGTTGTGAAGTAAATTGCAGAATGACACGAGAAATGGATCGACACGGTGGTGCTTTTCGAGCGAGCGGTTGTGAATCGGGCTCCTGTTAGATGGATCCCTACATGTGATCGGCAGAGGCGCGATTTGTGCCTGCAACGTACCGGTACACCATTTCGTGGTGCCGAGCCAGTGACTGAGGTGGGCAGGGCAGCAACTGTTTTTTTTTGCTCACATACAAATCCCATTAGTACAAGTCTACAGCTTGAAGCTGCAGCATTGCAGCTTGAAGTAGGAAGCAATTGCGGATCGTCGGGATGACTGGCAGTGCCGCATGGCGCGCTCTACTACTTGATTTATCGTAGATCACGTGAGCTTGACACGCTGCTGCCATGCTGGCTGGTTGAGTTGAGGAGAAATGTGGACTCTACAAAGTTCGTCCCAATTGGTGGTCACTGCAGTATCGTTTCTGAAGTTTCCGGTGGTACGATCGTAGCTAGTTCAAGTATGTTGCAGCGCGCCAAATACATGTACGTTGCGAAAGCCAACCAAACAAAACGTGTAACTCTCGTGGCGGAGATACAGGTCTCAGCAGGCGGCAGACGCGGGGCCCGCCGTGGTCCCCACTAAGTCAGAGATACACAGATAGCATTATACTGTCGCTAGGTAAATTAGGTGATATCAATGTAGCTTAATGGAAAACGAAACATAGTTTAGTACGTGATAGTGGTTGCTGTAAACACTAAACCTGGTTCACTGGCGATTTCACCTCGACGAACTCGGGCGACTTGGCCGCCTTGCTCTTGTTGAACAGCCCCTCGATATCCTCCAGCATGATTCCCTTCGTCTCCGGACAGAAGAAGTACACGAAGACCAGGCAGATCAAACACAAACCCGCGAACAGGTAGAAGACGCCGTCGATGTTGAGCGACGGGAAGAGCTTCACGACTTCCGTCATGACGGCGCCCATGGCCCAGTTGGCAGCAGTAGATAAGGCGACACCCGACGCGCGAACGTTGAGAGGGAAAATCTCGGCCGGGTAGATCCAGCACACGGGACCCCACGAAATGGCGAAGTTGAACACGAAGAAGGCCGAACCGAGGCAAATGAACCAGCCACCCACCCTCGGACACCCGGCGTCGTCCACGTTGCCGTCGCAGATAGCAGTGAACAGAATGGCGGCCCACAAGTGACCGATGATCATGCCTACACCGCCGATCAACAGCATCGTGCGACGGCCGTAGGTGTCGACCCAGCGCATGGCTGGAATAGTACTGATGAAATTGACACCCGAGATGAACAGCGCCGAGTATCGACCCGAGTTGGTGATATCCTTAAAGATGAGAGCGCCATAGCTCATGATGGGGTTGATACCCGTCGCCTGCTGCAGCACCTGCAACACCATGGCGATGATCACGCGCTTGCGTACACTCGGCTCGAAGATCTCCAGCAGACCTTTGCCCTCGGCCTCCTCCTCGGCGATTTGGTCGCCGATGACTTCCAGTTCGTGGCCGACGTTGTCGGTCTGGCGCAGACGAAGAATCTGCTCGGCCGCCTCCTTGCCCTTGTGCTTGTAGGTCCAGCGCGGGCTTTCCGGCACGAACCAAATACCCAACAGCACCACGATCGGCGGCGCCATGGAGATGCCGTTGGTCGTTCGCCAGCCGCGGTCGTGGTTGTACACGATGATGTTGACGACGTTGGCCAGGAAGAGGCCGATGACGACCGTCATCTGCATGAAGCCTGACAGCATGCCGCGCAGCTCGCCCTGGGGCCATCTCGGCACCGAACAACGGCAGCGAGAAGGACGAGTTGCCCACGCCAAAGCCCTGGACAATGCGCGCGATGTACATGAGCGTGTGCGCCTGCGACTTGTTGAAGCAGACCCAGCATGTGCCACCACAAAACAGTAGACCAGCACAGAAGATCGTGGCGCGGCGGCCCAGCTTGTCCGCCACGAAGCCACCGATGAAGGCACCCACGAGACAACCGAGGTTGTACGCCATGTTGTACCACACGGTGAAGGTGGTCCATTATCCGGGGAGATCGGATGTGGAGCGGGTGCACTCTTCATACGTGAAGTTGTGCCAGCCGACGCAGTAGTCGTAGAGGAACGAGTCCATGATGAGCATGGAGGACGTGACGCCCTGATCGTAGCCGAAGAACATACCGCCGAGCGCGGCGAAGACGCACACGACGATGGCATAGGTGCGTTTGCCCTCGGTGGGCGTGTCGTCGAAGTCGGGGTGTTGCGTGCTCACGATAGCGCCGCCTGCCATTGTGTTCGACTCAACAGCGGCCGTGAAGACAGCGGAGAATTGAGAGGAGGTTTAAAGAACCCAACCTTGGCACTTCTTGCCTGCAAAGAAGATTGAAAAGTGAGTGTGAACGGGACGGTCACGTGCGGCAGTACTGCTGAGACGATCCTCGGTTCTTTGGCCTAAGACTTGGCTCAACGGCGAATTGATCAGAGCTCCCGGCAGAAGCGTGTTGTCACCAACACTGCTGGTCCAACTGCAAGAGCGAGCTTGAAGTTGGCAGCGGGGACTTCTCCACGGTGGCTCAAGTGCGAGGGATGCAGCAGCTTCTCGCCGCTTGATTCATCGGGTGATGCCCCTCTCCATTTTGACTTATCGATCTCGGATGCTGAAGTTTTGGGCTACCTGGTGAAAGGGAAACTATAGTCTGGCTCAGATATCGCGCGCGGTGCCACTGTATCGGTTGAAGTTGCAGCGCCCGGCACAAAATGCACTGAAAAAGTTTGGGTGTGGAGTTACATGTAGTTCTCGTCGCGGACTACCACAATATATATACATACTCTCACGTTAGCCGTCGTTGCAACCTCTCGCATTATTGGCAAATGTGTACGCTTGTCCTATCTCCAAGGCGAGGCATAAATCTGCATCACAGTGCTTAACAAGATCACCGGTACATGTATCACATCGTCGGCGTCAAGGATTCCCAGGGCGAGCAAGCGAGTCGGTTCATATACGTGATTTTAATTCGCGCGGGGCGGCGTATATTGGATCCGAACGTGCTGCAAAATGCTCTCCCCGGCGTCACCAACTTGAAGTCATCGTGGCACATGCCAAAGCTCGGCTCGCTAGTAGGCTACTAGTAGTAGCGAGTCGCTACTTGATTTATTTGCCTTATGTGTTAGTGTGCCGGTGGCACTACTGCCGCACGGCGCCGTCGCGTGTCAGCCGGCAAAAGGCCGCATACATGTAAGTCGCTTTCATATCCTATCCTTTACCAACAACGACAGTTTGACGTAAGCCAGTGTAGTGCAGCGGATGGCAAACCGTCATTGCTAAGCGGCGATAAGTTGGTGCTTACATGCTGCGCGTACTCGCTTCCATTGTGCGCGTCTAGGCCCTGGCACGGATTGCCCTGCCCAACCCGTTTCATGCACTTACAGTTAAGTATAGCGTTCTATCAGGTGTATACAAGTACCATTGTACCCGGACTGTATTTTAGAGGGGGTATAATTGTACCAGTGGTCGGACAAAATAGTGCAATTAAAATAAATAATTGAGTTTTTCAAAAAAAAAGTGTTATTGTCTTCGCTCAACTCGCTGTTTACTAATTATTACTGACAAAGGATGCTACTTGAAGGACTAAAATGAATCATACTTTTGAAGACCAGCATGTCAGCTATGCTATGCATATTGAAACTCTGCCATCGACTTCCTTTTGATGAAGAAGAAGCAGAAAGAAAAAAGTGGATCGCTTTGCGGCAGACCGTTTTCCAAATATATAAGTAATCCGTTTTCATATTTATTTACCGAAATAGTTTCCCGATATAGTTTTTTCCCAAAAATAGAAATTGCCAGCGGCGGACTTGGCTTGGTCCGCTTCGAACAAGAGGACGGCCTGGCCTGTCGACTACAGAGCGACGATCCCAGTTGGTGTTGGTGCTGGAAGTCAAGGACGAGGTAGACGAGGACGACATAGATAAAACAACAAAATTGCGGAAACATTTATTATTAGAGACCTTTCGGAGCAGATGTCGGTTGTTGGTTGCGGGAACAGCGAGTACAACTGTCGCGTTCGTATTAGTCATCTCTGAATGAAATGCTGTTTCTCGTACTTACACAGATCTGTGGTGATCCTGTTACACGAGGGGTCCGAGCGACCGAACTCCTTGCGTATGCGAGAAAGCTTTCCTGGATACGACAATTGATAGCACAGCATTGCCAAAGCCTCAACACCCACTACACGATCCCATGCTGAGATAATAAACACGTTCGGAATCAGCAATAGACCCGTAAGCTGCATCAACTCATCGCATGTAAATCTGTAGTCTTCAAGCGCGTTTGCATCCGGAACACGTGTCAGGTTTAAAGCGAGCGTCAGGGACAAGGGGTCGCTCTACCGAAGGCCTGACCAGCAAAGCAGCACACAAGGCTTGATCGTAGCTAGAATCACGGTAGTACAGCACCATCATGAGGGCTGTCAAGCTCCACGTTCGTGGTCTAGTTTCTCGCGGCATGATCCTTTGGTCGCGCTGTTCTTTGAGTGTCTGAGCTTAGGTGATAAAGAGTCATGAAGAGCCGTTCCCACATCTGAAGAGTTCCAAAACGAAAAAAACATTTACGGGTTGCGGGTTGCACGAACACGACAGTTGTACTCGCTGTTCCCGCAACGAACAACCGACATCTGCTCCGAAAGGTCTCTAATAATAAATGTTTCCGCAATTTTGTTGTTTTATCTATGTCGTCCTCGTCTACCTCGTCCTTGACTTCCAGCACCAACACCAACTGGGATCGTCGCTCTGTAGTCGACAGGCCAGGCCGTCCTCTTGTTCGAAGCGGACCAAGCCAAGTCCGCCGCTGGCAATTTCTATTTTTGGGAAAAAACTATATCGGGAAACTATTTCGGTAAATAAATATGAAAACGGATTACTTATATATTTGGAAAACGGTCTGCCGCAAAGCGATCCACTTTTTTCTTTCTGCTTCTTCTTCATCAAAAGGAAGCCGATGGCAGAGTTTCAATATGCATAGCATAGCTGACATGCTGGTCTTCAAAAGTATGATTCATTTTAGTCCTTCAAGTAGCATCCTTTGTCAGTAATAATTAGTAAACAGCGAGTTGAGCGAAGACAATAACACTTTTTTTTTGAAAAACTCAATTATTTATTTTAATTGCACTATTTTTTCCGACCACTGGTACAATTATACCCCCTCTAAAATACAGTCCGGGTACAATGGTACTTGTATACACCTGATAGAACGCTATACTTAACTGTAAGTGCATGAAACGGGTTGGGCAGGGCAATCCGTGCCAGGGCCTAGACGCGCACAATGGAAGCGAGTACGCGCAGCATGTAAGCACCAACTTATCGCCGCTTAGCAATGACGGTTTGCCATCCGCTGCACTACACTGGCTTACGTCAAACTGTCGTTGTTGGTAAAGGATAGGATATGAAAGCGACTTACATGTATGCGGCCTTTTGCCCACGCGACGGCGCCGTGCGGCAGTAGTGCCACCGGCACACTAACACATAAGGCAAATAAATCAAGTAGCGACTCGCTACTACTAGTAGCCTACTAGCGAGCCGAGCTTTGGCATGTGCCACGATGACTTCAAGTTGGTGACGCCGGGGAGAGCATTTTGCAGCACGTTCGGATCCAATATACGCCGCCCCGCGCGAATTAAAATCACGTATATGAACCGACTCGCTTGCTCGCCCTGGGAATCCTTGACGCCGACGATGTGATACATGTACCGGTGATCTTGTTAAGCACTGTGATGCAGATTTATGCCTCGCCTTGGAGATAGGACAAGCGTACACATTTGCCAATAATGCGAGAGGTTGCAACGACGGCTAACGTGAGAGTATGTATATGGGGATTTTCGCGTTGGAATGTGAAAATAGCTTTTGAGTCAAGGAGCGGAGAAGAAACCAACGCTGGAGCCTTCACGAGAGGTCTCCCGAGTCTGTAGAAGCTGCTGTAGCGTTATTTTCAGATTTTCTCACTCGTGCTTAAGTCTTTTCTTCCTATCGCATTGCTTCTAAGCATTCCAGAATGGTTCGCCTCACATCGCGCTCGTATTTGCATCTACTCCCTGAAGAAGCCGGAGCGCAGTTTGAGCATCCGTTTTACGCTCGGGTCACTCAGGTTGCACAAAACGAAGTGACATTTGCGAGTCTAGAAGGAGGTGAGGGAGCTATCTCGCGGGACATTGCACTGGCAAGCGTGGTGACGGCTAGAGAAGTAAACACTGCAGAACAATTATCGTACCTGCGTCGGCCAGTTTCCATCGAGGTGGGCCGACAGGTTCACTATGGACAAGTCATCGCGGTGGAAGACGGGCTTGTTACAGTCAGCTCGGCGGGTGACCGTTCAACTACTACATTGGACTGTCTATCACTTGTACCACCTGTGGTGGCCTTACTTTTGGAACGTGTTAAATTCAGTCGCGACGAATGGAGCTGGTCTGACATCGAACATGTACAGAATACACTCTTAGACCGTGTACTCGGACGTAACAACAGGGTCGCAACGAACGATATTGCAGAGATGTTCGAAGGATTAATTACCGAGGACAGCTTCCCTGCGCCCGATCAACCGTGTGAATGGGTTGAACCTAGTAGTAAAATTCCCACTTCAACATGCAGTCGATTTCACGTATTTTGTAGATGGTGGCCGCCGACCAGTGCCAGACCATGTAGGTCCGTCGTTTTGCATTGTGCCCATTGGCTATTCGAACCAAGATATTACGGCTGACGTCCCAGGACCAGAGGAGGGTTTGGAACTATTTGATCCGTTTCGATGATGATTCGCGCCTCAAGACGTAGAAGACACTGTAGCACCATTATCGGATCCTCGACCAGGTTCCAAGCGCCATAGAGATGCTAGTTATCTTGGTACAGAAAGCTATGTGGGAGTACAAGTGGAGCCACAGCAACGTCGTCGCGTTTCTCCTCGATCTGCCCTCGATACAGACGCATTGATAGTTGAAAAGCTCGGAGATGATCCGGATCTGCTGGAAAGATTCTTAGATATTCGGAGAAACAATACCCAAACGGGGGTCACGGCAAGCAGAACTTCGGACCAAGCCATAGCAGTAACGGGAAACCCACCTTCAGGCCGCAGAAAGCCCGAACACGCGTCGAAATACTCATTCACACCGCAAACCAGATCAAACAGTATGTCCATGAGCAGGTTACGTCGGAGAAGCATAGAGGTAAGACCCCGCATGTATTTATTTCTGGTTTGGTCCGGTCCGATGCTGTGAAGTTCAAAGCACTGCCAGGAATCTGCACTAGAGCTTTCGATATTCGCTTCGGGTCTAAAGGTCTCTCAATTCGGCATTTCGCGAAACTCTCGTCGGAGGAACGGGTGGCATGGCTACAGGGCGGAGGCTCCAACTTTGATAACTTATCCGCTACAGCGGAATTTGCTAAAGCTACCCCAGCTACGAGCATCGAAGACGTTATAGACTCAATCAGAATTTTTCTGGTGTATGCCCGAGAATACTGCTGCAGTGAACTGATAGGTCTTACAGAGGCTATTCTACGATTCACGGAGGAAACACTTATGCGAGTGTCTTGGGACGAGACTGAGCTTCCTTCGGTTGTCTACTGGATAAATGATGTACTGGAAGATTTTCGAGAAGCTGTATTATCTGACAGCGACGTTACCCAAGTACAGCTTCGGTGCTCATCAGAAGATCGGTTGCTGCGAGATCTCATGTTCGTCAAACTTCACCGCCAGGTGGATGCACTGAAGCAAAGCAGACCAATAGCTGCATCCTACCGGACAGAAGGCAAGCGCTCTACTACGAGGCAACCAGCACAGCCAATCCGTGACAATAGCAACCGACATGGGAGAATGCCAAAGAATGTGCTCAAGCGCCTCCCAGTCTACATAGACCCAGCCACTAACGAATCTCGGACATTGTGCATGAGGTTCCTTTCGAAAGCTGGATGTCAGGAGGACGAAGACGGTTGCTGTCCCAGCGATCGTGGTCATTTTGTCCCGAAAGCTTTACCCGAGGTCGTCAAAGCAGAGATTAGGAAGCGTTTTGGAGGGCTGAAATCCGAGCACAACCAATTATGACTACTTACAGGCGGATCGGGCGCGTGTTTACCTGCAAAACAAACAACCGCGAGACATGATCAAGAACGTGGGCATCATACCATTCCTAGCAACAATGACGATTGTGTCCGCATCAATTCGGGTCGAGTCGTCGACCACCAAGGACCAGACATCCGTTGTAGTACGACATGGACGAAGTCACACGTACCAACCGCGAAGGTGCTTGGAAATTCAATCACTGATCGTGGTTCTCGCCGATCTTCTACCTTAAATCAACTGAGAAAGTTTTTAACAACGAAAACGGACGTTCTAAGGGTCTCCCCCGTGTTAAATGATTCTGTCGTCGAACCCTCGACGACAGATAATGTTCAAACTACGGGCCATGCGGACTGCGAGCGTCCCAGTGTCGTTCTCGACAAATGTAACAATGATGTACATAAGTGCAACACTAGGGCCTTCCTCCATCAGCGCCTACCGAGAAACAGCATTTCATTCAGAGATGACTAATACGAACACGACAGTTGTACTCGCTGTTCCCGCAACGAACAACCGACATCTGCTCCGAAAGGTCTCTAATAATAACTGTTTCCGCAATTTTGTTGTTTTATCTATGTCGTCCTCGTCTACCTCGTCCTTGACTTCCAGCACCAACACCAACTGGGATCGTCGCTCTGTAGTCGACAGGCCAGGCCGTCCTCTTGTTCGAAGCGGACCAAGCCAAGTCCGCCGCTGGCAATTTCTATTTTTGGGAAAAAACTATATCGGGAAACTATTTCGGTAAATAAATATGAAAACGGATTACTTATATATTTGGAAAACGGTCTGCCGCAAAGCGATCCACTTTTTTCTTTCTGCTTCTTCTTCATCAAAAGGAAGTCGATGGCAGAGTTTCAATATGCATAGCATAGCTGACATGCTGGTCTTCAAAAGTATGATTCATTTTAGTCCTTCAAGTAGCATCCTTTGTCAGTAATAATTAGTAAACAGCGAGTTGAGCGAAGACAATAACACTTTTTTTTTGAAAAACTCAATTATTTATTTTAATTGCACTATTTTTTCCGACCACTGGTACAATTATACCCCCTCTAAAATACAGTCCGGGTACAATGGTACTTGTATACACCTGATAGAACGCTATACTTAACTGTAAGTGCATGAAACGGGTTGGGCAGGGCAATCCGTGCCAGGGCCTAGACGCGCACAATGGAAGCGAGTACGCGCAGCATGTAAGCACCAACTTATCGCCGCTTAGCAATGACGGTTTGCCATCCGCTGCACTACACTGGCTTACGTCAAACTGTCGTTGTTGGTAAAGGATAGGATATGAAAGCGACTTACATGTATGCGGCCTTTTGCCCACGCGACGGCGCCGTGCGGCAGTAGTGCCACCGGCACACTAACACATAAGGCAAATAAATCAAGTAGCGACTCGCTACTACTAGTAGCCTACTAGCGAGCCGAGCTTTGGCATGTGCCACGATGACTTCAAGTTGGTGACGCCGGGGAGAGCATTTTGCAGCACGTTCGGATCCAATATACGCCGCCCCGCGCGAATTAAAATCACGTATATGAACCGACTCGCTTGCTCGCCCTGGGAATCCTTGACGCCGACGATGTGATACATGTACCGGTGATCTTGTTAAGCACTGTGATGCAGATTTATGCCTCGCCTTGGAGATAGGACAAGCGTACACATTTGCCAATAATGCGAGAGGTTGCAACGACGGCTAACGTGAGAGTATGTAAATATATTGTGGTAGTCCGCGACGAGAACTACATGTAACTCCACACCCAAACTTTTTCAGTGCATTTTGTGCCGGGCGCTGCAACTTCAACCGATACAGTGGCACCGCGCGCGATATCTGAGCCAGACTATAGTTTCCCTTTCACCAGGTAGCCCAAAACTTCAGCATCCGAGATCGATAAGTCAAAATGGAGAGGGGCATCACCCGATGAATCAAGCGGCGAGAAGCTGCTGCATCCCTCGCACTTGAGCCACCGTGGAGAAGTCCCCGCTGCCAACTTCAAGCTCGCTCTTGCAGTTGGACCAGCAGTGTTGGTGACAACACGCTTCTGCCGGGAGCTCTGATCAATTCGCCGTTGAGCCAAGTCTTAGGCCAAAGAACCGAGGATCGTCTCAGCAGTACTGCCGCACGTGACCGTCCCGTTCACACTCACTTTTCAATCTTCTTTGCAGGCAAGAAGTGCCAAGGTTGGGTTCTTTAAACCTCCTCTCAATTCTCCGCTGTCTTCACGGCCGCTGTTGAGTCGAACACAATGGCAGGCGGCGCTATCGTGAGCACGCAACACCCCGACTTCGACGACACGCCCACCGAGGGCAAACGCACCTATGCCATCGTCGTGTGCGTCTTCGCCGCGCTCGGCGGTATGTTCTTCGGCTACGATCAGGGCGTCACGTCCTCCATGCTCATCATGGACTCGTTCCTCTACGACTACTGCGTCGGCTGGCACAACTTCACGTATGAAGAGTGCACCCGCTCCACATCCGATCTCCCCGGATAATGGACCACCTTCACCGTGTGGTACAACATGGCGTACAACCTCGGTTGTCTCGTGGGTGCCTTCATCGGTGGCTTCGTGGCGGACAAGCTGGGCCGCCGCGCCACGATCTTCTGTGCTGGTCTACTGTTTTGTGGTGGCACATGCTGGGTCTGCTTCAACAAGTCGCAGGCGCACACGCTCATGTACATCGCGCGCATTGTCCAGGGCTTTGGCGTGGGCAACTCGTCCTTCTCGCTGCCGTTGTTCGGTGCCGAGATGGCCCCCAAGGAGCTGCGCGGCATGCTGTCAGGCTTCATGCAGATGACGGTCGTCATCGGCCTCTTCCTGGCCAACGTCGTCAACATCATCGTGTACAACCACGACCGCGGCTGGCGAACGACCAACGGCATCTCCATGGCGCCGCCGATCGTGGTGCTGTTGGGTATTTGGTTCGTGCCGGAAAGCCCGCGCTGGACCTACAAGCACAAGGGCAAGGAGGCGGCCGAGCAGATTCTTCGTCTGCGCCAGACCGACAACGTCGGCCACGAACTGAAGTCATCGGCGACCAAATCGCCGAGGAGGAGGCCGAGGGCAAGGTCTGCTGGAGATCTTCGAGCCGAGTGTACGCAAGCGCGTGATCATCGCCATGGTGTTGCAGGTGCTGCAGCAGGCGACGGGTATCAACCCCATCATGAGCTATGGCGCTCTCATCTTTAAGGATATCACCAACTCGGGTCGATACTCGGCGCTGTTCATCTCGGGTGTCAATTTCATCAGTACTATTCCAGCCATGCGCTGGGTCGACACCTACGGCCGTCGCACGATGCTGTTGATCGGCGGTGTAGGCATGATCATCGGTCACTTGTGGGCCGCCATTCTGTTCACTGCTATCTGCGACGGCAACGTGGACGACGCCGGGTGTCCGAGGGTGGGTGGCTGGTTCATTTGCCTCGGTTCGGCCTTCTTCGTGTTCAACTTCGCCATTTCGTGGGGTCCCGTGTGCTGGATCTACCCGGCCGAGATTTTCCCTCTCAACGTTCGCGCGTCGGGTGTCGCCTTATCTACTGCTGCCAACTGGGCCATGGGCGCCGTCATGACGGAAGTCGTGAAGCTCTTCCCGTCGCTCAACATCGACGGCGTCTTCTACCTGTTCGCGGGTTTGTGTTTGATCTGCCTGGTCTTCGTGTACTTCTTCTGTCCGGAGACGAAGGGAATCATGCTGGAGGATATCGAGGGGCTGTTCAACAAGAGCAAGGCGGCCAAGTCGCCCGAGTTCGTCGAGGTGAAATCGCCAGTGAACCAAGTTTAATTCCTCGAAGAAACGGCTTTCTCTTTGGTTGACCTGAACATGTAGTACATATTTGTAGTCAACACCATAACAGAACTGGGCCGAGGTTTTGAATCGCAAAAACAACGAATATTGACTGCCTCAAATACTAAGTCTTTACGCCATTGACGTCTGCGGCGACTTGACTTCGACGAAAGCGGGAGACTTCGGCTGGCCGCTGTGGAAAAGCGCCTCGATATCCTCCAACATAATACCCTTCGTCTCTGGGCAGAAGAAGTACACAAACACACCGCAGATGCAGCACAGACCCGCAAACAGGAAGAACACACCGTTGATGTTCAGGTGCGGGAAGAGCTTCACCACCTCCGTCATGACAGCTCCCATAGCCCAGTTAGCAGCCGTCGACAGCGACACAGCCGACGCGCGCACGCCCAACGGGAAAATCTCGGCCGGGTAGATCCAGCACACGGGGCCCCACGAAATGGCGAAGTTGAACACGAAGAAGGCGGAACCGACACAGATGAACCATCCACCCACTTTCGGGCAACCGGCATCGTCCACATTACCGTCACAGATCGCAGTGAACAGGATGGCAGCGAACAAGTGACCCACAACCATACCGACAGCGCCGATCAAGAGCAGCTGACGACGGCCGAATGTGTCCACCCAGCGCATGGCCGGGATCGTACTCAGAAAGTTGACACCCGAGAGGAAGAACGCCGAGTAGATGCCAGCATTCGTGATGTCCTTGAAAATGAGCGCTCCGTAACTCATGATGGGGTTGATACCCGTGGCCTGCTGCAAGACTTGGAGCAGCATCGCAATGGCCACACGCTTGAAAATGGAAGGCTCGAGTAGCTCCGCCAGTCCCTTCTTGGCTGCCAATTCTTCTGCGACCTGGTCACCAATTACTTCCAACTCGTGACCCACATTGTCCGTCTGACGAAGACGCTTGAGCACACGTTCGGCCTCCTCCTTGCCCTTGTGAAGGTACGTCCAACGAGGACTCTCCGGCACGAAGAAGATGCCGAGCATGACGACGATCGGAGCAGCCATGGCCACACCGTTGGTCGTACGCCAACCGCGGTCACGGTTCTCCACGATGATGTTGACGACGTTGGCCAGGAAGAGACCCGTGACGACCGTCATCTGCATGAAACCAGCCAGTAGACCACGAAGCTCCTTGGGAGCCATCTCGGCACCGAACAGAGGCAACGAGAAGGACGAGTTGCCCACACCGAAGCCCTGGATCACACGAGCGATGTACATGAGCGTGTGCTCCTGTGCCTTGTTGAAACACACCCACGACGTGCCGATGCAGAACAGTAGACCGGCCGTGAAAATGGTCCAGCGACGACCCATCTTCTCAGCCACGATGCCTCCCACGAAGGCACCACCGAGACAACCGAGGTTGTACGCCATGTTGTACCACACTGTGAAGTCTGTCCATTCGGCCGGCAGATCGGACGACGAGGCCGTACACTGCTTGTAGGTAAAGTTGTGCCAGCCCACGCAGTAGTCGTTGATGAAGGAGTCCATGATGAGCACTCCCGAGGTCACACCCTGGTCATAGCCGAAGAAGAGGCCACCCAGAGCGGCGAAGACGCACACGATGATAGCGTACGTGCGCGAACCTTCGGTGGGGACATCATCGTCGTTGTTGTGTACGTTCACCACGACACCAGCAGCCATAGTGAAGAGGGGGAGTGGAGGCCGGAGGGAGGGAGCTGCTGTACTGGTAGTGCGCAAAGGCGAAGAAGACTCGTGTGCAGAAGGCAGTGAGTTGCAGAATGACAGGTGGGTCGGCGATGTTGCTTGCAGATTTCTTCACTTCTTCATCCGCAGCAGCCTGAGACTTGATGTAGCGGCGCGAACGGTCTTGCTTTAGCGAGAGGGCGATGGTTCCCGTACCATGGCGCCGTCGTTTACGGATCAGTGGCTGAGGTGGGGCACAAGTCTGTAGTCGCTTGAAGCTGCCGTGGCTGACAGGTTGAAGTTCGAAGCGACTTGAGATCGCCGGGACGACTGCAAGACCTGCTTTGCACGTTATGGAGCTGCAGCGCTTGATTTATTGGTGACGTGCATGTGTGTCCGTTTGTCTACTGGTCCAGTCCAGGCGTGGTGTACACATGTACGTGTAAGTCCGTTGTGAATTTTCAACAGTCGTTCTAGTAGTGCAATTATACAGTGTACACATGCACGCTGCTAAGTTATTATCATGTAACTACGTTGCCTAAAATTCTGGTCCCCTTCCTCTTCATAAAACTACACTTCTTACGAGAGATCTTCCAGTTGAAGCTGCACCACGGCGCTTCAGTCTCTGCTCAAATTAATGCACATAGATGCGGTATCTTTAACGTTTAGCACAAACAGATGCACGGACCGTGAGGACTTCCTGTCGGCTTTGCTGCACTGTTACCAGCACGTACATGTAATCGTGCTCCTCTCTTCCTTCAGTTTCGAGCGGCTCAGATTCCGCTTGGGGACTTCCATAACTGCAACTCCAAGCAGAAACTTCAGAAACGCTTCAGACACCAATACAGCGTCAATCTCATCGGGCTTTACAAAACAAAGCACCCTGTACACCTTCTTATGACTCATGAAACAAACGGCACACGCACAGGTGTCACCACGCAAACGTGGTGCCAAATAAATCAAGTGTAGGGCGTCCCGCTTTGACAAGTTTCGAACAAAAACGCTCCACGACGTGCAAAGCAGGTCTTGCAGTCGTCCCGGCGATCTCAAGTCGCTTCGAACTTCAACCTGTCAGCCACGGCAGCTTCAAGCGACTACAGACTTGTGCCCCACCTCAGCCACTGATCCGTAAACGACGGCGCCATGGTACGGGAACCATCGCCCTCTCGCTAAAGCAAGACTGTTCGCGCCGCTACATCAAGTCTCAGGCTGCTGCGGATGAAGAAGTGAAGAAATCTGCAAGCAACATCGCCGACCCACGTGTCATTCTGCAACTTACTGCCTTCTGCACACGAGTCTTCTTCGCCTTTGCGCACTACTAGTACAGCAGCTTCCTCCCTCCGGCCTCCACTCCCCCTCTTCACTATGGCTGCTGGTGTCGTGGTGAACGTACACAACAACGACGACGATGTCCCTACCGAAGGTTCGCGCACGTACGCTATCATCGTGTGCGTCTTCGCCGCTCTGGGTGGCCTCTTCTTCGGCTATGACCAGGGTGTGACCTCGGGAGTGCTCATCATGGACTCCTTCATCAACGATCACTGCGTGGGCTGGCACAACTTTACCTACAAGCAGTGTACGGCCTCGTCGTCCGATCTGCCGGCCGAATGGACAGACTTCACAGTGTGGTACAACATGGCGTACAACCTCGGTTGTCTCGGTGGTGCCTTCGTGGGAGGCATCGTGGCTGAGAAGATGGGTCGTCGCTGGACCATTTTCACGGCCGGTCTACTGTTCTGCATCGGCACGTCGTGGGTGTGTTTCAACAAGGCACAGGAGCACACGCTCATGTACATCGCTCGTGTGATCCAGGGCTTCGGTGTGGGCAACTCGTCCTTCTCGTTGCCTCTGTTCGGTGCCGAGATGGCTCCCAAGGAGCTTCGTGGTCTACTGGCTGGTTTCATGCAGATGACGGTCGTCACGGGTCTCTTCCTGGCCAACGTCGTCAACATCATCGTGGAGAACCGTGACCGCGGTTGGCGTACGACCAACGGTGTGGCCATGGCTGCTCCGATCGTCGTCATGCTCGGCATCTTCTTCGTGCCGGAGAGTCCTCGTTGGACGTACCTTCACAAGGGCAAGGAGGAGGCCGAACGTGTGCTCAAGCGTCTTCGTCAGACGGACAATGTGGGTCACGAGTTGGAAGTAATTGGTGACCAGGTCGCAGAAGAATTGGCAGCCAAGAAGGGACTGGCGGAGCTACTGAGCCTTCCATTTTCAAGCGTGGCCATTGCGATGCTGCCCAAGTCTTGCAGCAGGCCACGGGTATCAACCCCATCATGAGTTACGGAGCGCTCATTTTCAAGGACATCACGAATGCTGGCATCTACTCGGCGTTCTTCCTCTCGGGTGTCAACTTTCTGAGTACGATCCCGGCCATGCGCTGCGGACACATTCGGCCGTCGTCAGCTGCTCTTGATCGGCGCTGTCGGTATGGTTGTGGGTCACTTGTTCGCTGCCATCCTGTTCACTGCGATCTGTGACGGTAATGTGGACGATGCCGGTTGCCCGAAAGTGGGTGGATGGTTCATCTGTGTCGGTTCCGCCTTCTTCGTGTTCAACTTCGCCATTTCGTGGGGCCCCGTGTGCTGGATCTACCCGGCCGAGATTTTCCTGTTGGGCGTGCGCGTCGGCTGTGTCGCTGTCGACGGCTGCCAACTGGGCTATGGGAGCTGTCATGACGGAGGTGGTGAAGCTCTTCCCGCACCTGAACATCAACGGTGTGTTCTTCCTGTTTGCGGGTCTGTGCTGCATCTGCGGTGTGTTTGTATACTTCTTCTGCCCGGAGACGAAGGGTATTATGTTGGAAGACATCGAGGCACTGTTCCACAGCGGCCAGCCGAAGTCCCCTGCGTTCGTCGAAGTCAAGTCGCCGCAGACGTCAATGGCATAGGTGTAGTTTTTGATTCAGCCAGCTCGTAGGTATTAAGAACTACAAGTAGTACAGTTTTGAGTTGAGCATTCGTTTCATATGTTTTCGTGAAATAGTACTCCGTTGTAATTTTTTAGTCGGTGAAGCTTTTCAATGTACTACACATCAGTAGTACTACTAATATTTCGACTACTCAGCTTTGACGTGGTGAAAGGGCTCGCCAGCCCGTAGTGAACGCCAGCATTACTGCAGCGTTGTTCGGCGTGATGATGAACCTTGGTGTGTACAATATGCGAACATGCTATTCCTACAGAAGATGCGAGCAACCGACTAATATGTTTTGGAGTTTGTCAATTCAGACAGAATCATATTTTTAAAATCGACAAATATTTTAAAACCAATGCATTCTACCCCTCCCCCTGTAATATTTTAAATGACCTTCATTACTACTAATGTTTTCTAGTTTAATAGATGCTATACTATTCGTAATTAGAGTCTAGCCAGTGTAAATAGGTTACGTAATACAGAACAGAACAGATAGATAGAAATATACTACAGCATCATATTATTTTGGTAGACCATCGCAAACCTGTTCTATTACGACAAGCTCTTAGAACGACCAACGGAAGAACTCCATGTACTGCCGATATTGCTACTCTATTTTCTTCATTCTCCGATAACTAATGAGTGCTGTTCCGGTTCTTTACAACGAAAGATTAGAACGGAAGGCGCATTAAGCTCAACGTTCAGGTTGGGTAGCAGCAACACTGTAAAATAGTTAGTCGTACAGTGTCACCCGTGATGGTTGCCGACTTAAACCTGAGATTGCGGCGACTTGACTTCGACGAACGCAGGGGACTTCGGCTGGCCGCTGTGGACAATATCCTCCAACATAATACCCTTCGTCTCCGGGCAGAAAAAGTATGCAAACACACCGCAGATGCAGCACAGACCCGCAAACAGGAAGAACACACCGTTGATGTTCAGGTGCGGGAAGAGCTTCACCACCTCCGTCATGACAGCTCCCATAGCCCAGTTGGCAGCCGTCGACAGCGACACAGCCGGCGCGCGAACGCTCAACGGGAAAATCTCGGCTGGGTAGATCCAGCACACGGGGCCCCACGAAATGGCAAAGTTGAACACAAAGAAGGCGGAACCGATGCAAATGAACCATCCACCCACTTTCGGGCAACCGGCATCGTCCACATTACCGTCACAGATCGCAGTGAACAGGATGGCAGCGAACAAGTGACCCACAACCATACCGACAGCGCCGATCAAGAGCAGCTGACGACGGCCGAATGTGTCCACCCAGCGCATGGCCGGGATCGTACTCAAGAAGTTAACGCCTGAGATGAAAAAGGCCGAGTAGATACCGGCGTTCGTGATGTCCTTGAAGATAAGAGCGCCATAACTCATGATGGGGTTGATACCCGTGGCCTGTTGCAAGACTTGGAGCAGCATCGCAATGGCCACACGCTTGAAAATGGAAGGCTCGAGTAGCTCCGCCAGTCCCTTCTTGGCTGCCAATTCTTCTGCGACCTGATCACCAATTACTTCCAACTCGTGACCCACATTGTCCGTCTGACGAAGACGCTTGAGCACACGTTCGGCCTCCTCCTTGCCCTTGTGAAGGTACGTCCAACGAGGACTCTCTGGCACGAAGAAGATGCCGAGCATGACGACGATCGGAGCGGCCATGGCCACACCGTTGGTCGTACGCCAACCGCGGTCACGGTTCTCCACGATGATGTTGACGACGTTGGCCAGGAAGAGACCCGTGACGACCGTCATCTGCATGAAACCAGCCAGTAGCAGGGCTCCTCACAATGCAATTCGAGATTGATTGCAAGGCGTCTGCCCCGCCAATATATTATGGCATTATTTTTCTTATTGATCCACTAATGACATGTAACTAAGTACCGTCTTGTCGCTCTCATATCAACGCCGCTGAATTTGCGGAATGAAGCAGAACTAAAGCGCTCATGAGATACAGAAGGGGGGGGGTTACCTCGAGAACCCTCCCTCCCGTCGCGCACCCCAATCCCAACCAACACCTACATCATCACCCAATTCTAATTATATTTTGCTTAATCTCGATATCGATTTTTGACGTTAACAGAAATATTAACCGTCCATTCCCTAGTAAAAACTCTACAACTGGCGTTTCTTGCGGTTGTTCTCAACAGCTTGAGTAACAGTGCTGGTGTCCACATTGTCCGATTATACTGCAAGAACATCGAGAGTTGAGACTTCAGCGGAGACGAGAGTAGATTGCACCTGCCCTCGCAAAAAGTCGTTCAACGTGAGGAGAACTGTGCTGTGAATATGTCTTCGATTAACGAGTGGTCTTCGTAGCTCGTTGGCTGTGGCCACCAGTTCTATATAAATCCCGATATATGTTACTTCGAAGTATATTGTACGAAATTGAGGATGAGGGTACAATTAGTTATTACAGTATATTATTGAAAATTATTATTACGGGTGTTGAATTTTGATGAGCCCTGGCCAGTAGACCACGAAGCTCCTTGGGAGCCATCTCGGCACCGAACAGAGGCAACGAGAAGGACGAGTTGCCCACACCGAAGCCCTGGATCACACGAGCGATGTACATGAGCGTGTGCTCCTGTGCCTTGTTGAAACACACCCACGACGTGCCGATGCAGAACAGTAGACCGGCCGTGAAAATGGTCCAGCGACGACCCATCTTCTCAGCCACGATGCCACCGATGAAGGCGCCAGCCAGACAACCGAGGTTGTACGCCATGTTGTACCACACCGTGAAGTCTGTCCATTCGGCCGGCAGTTCCGATGATGCCGCCGTACACTGTTTGTAGGTAAAGTTGTGCCAGCCCACGCAGTAGTCGTTGATGAAGGAGTCCATGATGAGCACTCCCGAGGTCACACCCTGGTCATAGCCGAAGAAGAGGCCACCCAGAGCGGCGAAGACGCACACGATGATAGCGTACGTGCGCGAACCTTCGGTGGGGACATCATCGTCGTTGTTGTGTACGTTCACCACGACACCAGCAGCCATAGTGAAGAGGGGGAGTGAAGGCCGGAGCGAAGTTGCAGAACAGAAAAGAACGCCTGTGCAGAAGGCAGTAAATTGCAGAATGACAAGACCAACCGGGGGCGAATGGCGCTAGGGTGTTGTTTTTTGGACCACCAGCGATAGCAACTAGAACGACCATTGTATTACAATTTGTAAGGCAAGTTGAGGTAGGAGGTTGGTCGGTCTTTCGCAGTATTGTTTAACTAGGTTTGCTGAGCTAGTCGCAGCGTAAACGCGACTCGCGGCAGCGTAAACGCCGACACTGCACGCTGCGGTGGGACGCCCCGTTGAAGCTGGCCAGTTGAAGTCTACAAGGGGGGATCGCCGGGACGCGGTTGTGCGTCGTGAAATGTTTGGAGAGTTTTTTGTGGTAAATGGTGGAGGATGGTTAATTCAAAAGTTTCGGGGTACGCTTCACAGCTCTGTTTGAGCTTGTAGCCGCGTGCGGTGCGGAGATCTACGCCGCTGATATACTTTAAGTATTGCTTAACGTTGCAAGTATACCTGTAACAACGGCACGGAGCGTGCAGCCTTTTCATTAAAGCTTTAATCTTCAGATTCCTACAGATCATATCTGTTACGATGCTTAAAACATTCCCGCCAGCTAACTGAAGTTCAGTGTATCCCCGCGGCACTGTTGTACTGTGCATTCTCGTGTAAGAACTTCCGTGCTGCTTGATTTATTTGCTCTCAGATACTTGCAACTTCACTCCACTACGAGCTCCGCAGCAAGCATGGTGCACATCCATGCATGGAGTAGCTGTGCTCGTAACAGGGCTAAACGATTCTCTTGGCTACTTTTAATCTACGGTACTTCCAATATTAATCCTGCGGTGACAGGCACCGGAGACGGTTACCTCTCAAATGGATCGTATACGGAACTGATCGGTTGTACACTGCGCGACAGAATAAATCACCCACCCACGTGCAAGTGTGTGGGCTGGTCAATTTTTCAAATCGCGCGCTGCTGCGTTGATATGATCTTTATATTGCCGATGCAAATCTGAGGTTTGTGCTAACAACTGCAATTTCGCAAGGCGAGGGGGACCTTGTATATACAATTTTCTGTAAATCGCACCGCGACAAGTTAGATCACCCACATCGAGCATACAAAAATCAAGATAGAAACATGGGTCATCTGGGAGAATGGATGGTATGGAGCCTTCCGCAATAAGCAAGTTCATCGTTTTGACAGTATTAGAGACAAGCATTATCGAAAACGACTAACACACAAGAAACCTCGGCTGTCCCAGCATGAGAGAGGGAGGATTCAAGGTATGCGCGAAGGAGGCCTGAGCACTCGCTCAGTAGCTCGAAGGACAGGACGCTGCACGCATACGGTCAGGCGTGTCACGTCGGCCGCCCCGCATCCTCCCCGAAAAGCCCCACCTGGTCCAGCACCAAAACTCACCGACCGACAGACCCGCCGTCTCGTTCGCGCCGCTGCCCAAGGCAACTCCTCGGCCTCGCAATTAAAGACGGAGCTGCAGCTCTCCGTCTCAGTGCGCACCATCCAGCGCACCTTAGCAAAGGTGGACTGGTTGGTGTACACTAAGATGGTGAACACACTCCCCCTCACTGCCAAGGACATGAAGACACGCAAGGATTGGGCCGGCGCCATGCTTCTGCGCAAAGACGCAGGGTCCATCTGGGACTCCATTATCTTTTCTGATGAAAAGAAGTGGAACCTTGACGGACCCGACGGCTTTCAGCACTATTGGCGCGACTTGCGCAAAGAGCCTCGCCACACGAAGCGACGGCAGGCTGGAGGTGGGTCGGTGATGGTGTGGGCTGCATTTAGTGCCCGAGGAAAAACGCCATTGGTTGTCCTAACAGGAAGGCAAAACTCTGATGACTACGTTTACACGGTTTCAGAATTCCTCCTCCCGTTTGCACATCTTACCTACGGCACCGATTTCATTTATCAGCAGGATAATGCTAGCATTCACGTATCCAAGAGGAGCATGGAATTTTTTTCGGAGCAGGATATTTCTATACTCGATTGGCCATCCAAGTCTCCAGATCTCAATCCAATTGAGAATTTGTGGTCCATTTTGAGTAGAAAGGTATATGCAAACGGAAGACAATTCGAAAGTGTGCAAGAACTGAAGACAGCGCTGTTTGAGGTGTGGGAAGCGGTCCCTCTCGCTCTCCTAGTATCTCTGGTGGAGTCAATGCCTCGCAGATGCGTTGAGGTCTTAGCTAAGAACGGTAATAAAACGCATTACTGAACTGCCCATCATTCATTCTATCTTGATTTTTGTATGCTGGATGTGGGTGATCTAACTTGTCGCGATGCGATTTACAGAAAATTGTATACAAGGTCCCCCTCGCCTTGCGAAATTGCAGTTGTTAGCACAAACCTCAGATTTGCATCGGCAATATAAAGATCATATCAACGCAGCAGCGCGCAATTTGAAAAATTGACCAGCCCACACACTTGCACGTGGGTGGGTGATTTATTCTGTCGCGCAGTGTATGATCGGACACATACCTCACGTATGATCAGATTAGGGATGTGAAAACTAGTGGCGGAGTGCAGACGCTTCTTCTTGTTTCTCTCGGAGTGTTCAGTGGAGAGGAACTCGGTGCTCCATCAGTCTGGAAGTTGTATCAAGAGGCTCAACTGAAGTAACATGCTGGAGTGGGGCGGTGGTGCCGCGGCTGGGGTCGAGCAGGCGGGTGCCGTGGCTTCTCACAGTCGATCGGAAGGTGTTTGTGACGTCGAATGGACGGATGTTGCCGACGAACACATGGCACTAGGATCTGAACAAGCTGTAGGTGGAAGTAGCAATACTCCCAGGCGTGCTGAGCGTACCACGTGCGTTTACAAGGGGTACAAGTACACTCGGGCATGGTCGTCTTCCAGAAAGATTGTCTATCGCTGCTCCAAGTTTCGAGCAGGATGTCGTGGCAAGTTGGAATTCACGGTTGCTTCTATGGGTTACTCTACCGTACGGTGCCACACGTGCCGTGACCGAGACGTAACGAGCTCAGTCGTCAATGTTGAAGCGGAAATGAAAGCCCAAGCAGATCTTTTAGCGATTGAGCACGTTGCATGGCCTGTGCGTCAAGTTTGGGAAGAGTTAAGACGTCAATTCTACTCAACGGCAAACCCTAATGTAGTTCGCGGCCTGTCGGAGCAGCAAGTTATTCGACGTGTGCACCACGCTAGAAACCAGCATTACTCAGGTAACGTGCACGGATCAATCGAGATCCCACCGCTCTCGCTTGCACTCGATGAGGCAGTACCGTTCTTTCAATTCCACTGCGTTACACCAAACCGTGAGAATTTGAGCAAGCCTACGCGAATTCTAGGTTGGGCTCATCCTGCCTTAGTATCGCTCTTACGCTACCATGGCACGACGCTATTCGTCGACGGTACCTTCCGTTGTGTCCCTACAGGACACTCAATGTGTCGTGTTCATGGTGCACGACCGCGCTTCAGGAGTATTTGTTCCTGTATTTTACGTTTTGAGCACCTCACGCAGTGGCGATTGTTACTGGGATATGATCCATTTCGTTGTTCAAGCAACGGACCAGCAGCTTGAGCCAGCAGAGATTGTCTGTGACTTCGAAGCAGCTTTGATGGACTCCCTACAGACGCAATTTCCAAACGCCATTTTTGGGATGTCTGTTTCATATGAAGCAGGCACTTCGCCGCGCGATGAAGCGCTACGCAATATCAGAGGAAGAGTGTTTGATTGCTATGACGGGTGGTGTGTTGGATACACTGACCGTGATCGAGCACGATCAAGTCGAAAGGGGTATCAAGTGGGTAAAGCGTGAGATTAAACAACGGTGCACTGCTGCTGGACTGATCTATTCTGCAGCTAAATGGGGGGAGTTTTGGGGGTACTTTAACCGCACGTGGCTTAGGCAATATTCGGTCGATGTCTGGAACGTATTCGGGCTGGACAACGAGCTGATTGCAAGAACCAATAATCCCCTCGAGCGATTTAACCGCGAGCTAAATAGCCGATTCCCGACACCGCATCCCTCGATGGCAACATTCGTGACAGTAAAAAAAAAATTTCGCAAGAGTACGTGCGTCGTGTTGCTGATGTTCCACGTGGGCGTGCGCGTCGAGTTCCACGCGAGACTATTCAGCTTCCTCCGGCCATCAGCATTCCTACCGACATCGACAGTGACAATGACGAGCTTGAAGTGCTTGTTCCACTAACGACGGATTGTCACCCAGTCACCAGTGCCACACTTTAGGACTTGTTAGATAGCCACTAGCACGGTTCCATAATGCATCAACTTCCGCACTTTAAATTGTTTGTTCGTCCTGTTCACATTTCAGATCTGCCATCCAGGTCGTTAACCTGATCAGTTCAGTATACGATCCAAAATAAAATCTTCCCCGGAGACTGCAATGCACCGTGCATTGCACGGTGGGCATCACAGCACGCAACGACACGTGCATTGCATGTGCAACAAGCGCTTGATTTATTCTGCTGTCGGCGATGCTTTGATTATGAAGGACAGTGATTACGGCTATCTCTGTTGAAGCTGGTGCCTCCGCTCAGTTTCGTGAGCACTTCGCGCGACTTGATTCAGAACGCAAATTTCCCTCGTAGGGGCTTACAGAAGCGTACGTGGACTCAACCTAAGGTGCCCCGCTCACACGTACAAAAGCGTTCCGACGATCTCACTTGCAGGCTGTTTACTGCGACCCGCTTCTTAAGCAGCCCCGACGTCGCATGCGAACTAGGCTATGAATACTATAATACAGAGATTGCAAAGTATTCCCACGACTAAATGTTGGCGACGTGTTTCCCTTTGGTCTGTGCTGCATCGTGAAGTTGTTTTAAATGTTGTGCGCAGTCTATGAGCTATAATTCATACTACTCGTAGTACTAGTAGTAGTAGTGTAACGAAAATGTTTTCATTTACTAGTAGCACGATGCTGTAGATTTTGCATACAACTTCTAAAAATGATACTACAGTAGTAGTCAAGAATCTTCACAATACCTGCCGTCCACACGTTGTCGCGTAAGCTACTTGTGCTACACGCCACGTCGCTACCTATTGGTATGTGTCTATAAAAGCCGGCACCAGAACATCAAGAAGTAAAAGCCAAAATCTACATGTATTCAGAAGCAGTAAAAGTTGTCATTGCTACCTGAGCTAACTACTTCTTTTGGTGGTTGACAAAGCGCAGCGTCAGCAGACCCAGCACACGATACAGCACGATGAAGCCCAAGACGAAGCCAAAGTTCTTCCAGATTTCGCTGTGCTTCATCAGGAAGATATCTTCCAGGTAGTCCTTCACCGTCATGTCTGCAGGAAGCGAAGGCGGGAGTCCCGTCATGACCTGGCAGCCGACCTCTGAACCTCCATCGCTCGGGCAGTCACCAAATACCAGGGAGGCCACCAAAGCCAGCGAGTACTTGTGCGGCGTGATGTGGTAGAGCCACTTGTAACCCGTCGGAATGGACGCTCCAGGAGGGTTGAAGCCGTTGAAGAGGAAGAAGATCATTTCCAGCAGAACGCCGAAGATCGTCGCGACTTCGACAGTGGGCAGCAGGTATGACATCAACTGACCAAAGTAGGCTTGCCACAGGACGTGCATCGACAAGTGGACCCAGTAGGCAAAGAATGTCGCCACGCCCGTGAAGCCAACCATGGGGTAGTACGGACCCATGAAGAGCAGCGTGCCAATGAAGACGTACGGGATCTCCACCACTGTAGTGTCTGCAGGGAAATCGAAGACACACGGGGGGAGTCGGCGAAGCTCCCTGAAGGTTTTTGCCGAAGTGTATTGCTAGTGGTAGATTGCAAAGTGAGGTTGTTCCTAATTGCTAGCTTAGTTTACCAAATGCCGGAGGCATTGGCGCCATAGGCACTTGGTTGGCCACGGTGTGTGTCAACACATTTGTCGTTATGTCATCAACATTGTCGTGACGCCAATCTTGTTGTCAACAGCGTTGGCGTTATCGGCTTCCCGCAGCTCTGGCTGGAGTTGGCTGGGTGGATACTGTGCATGAATATGCATGCCTTGGCAGCACTACACTGCCCCTCCAAGCCTAGTCCAGCTATAGATGTGGCTGTTATCACGATTACTGAGATCGGTTTGGTTTATGCACGATTTTTTTAGTTATGGTTGAATGTATCCATACCCTCGGCTATGTAACAAGTGTTACAGGTGCAACGTGTTGAAGTTGATTATGCCAAATTGTTTTGACGTCAATATTGTATGGATTCAACTCTAAATTGTTTCCTCAGTATTAAAATGGTTTATACTCCATTGTTGGATGGTTGCAGTGTGCATGTAAGGAAAAAGTTGGTTTTTGAAAAAACTGCTGAAGCTTTTGTATTGAAATTTTTACTGTAGACCCTCCCAATACTTGCGCATCTTTGCGTCTTGCTTGGCAATGTATTGTCCTAGTAGAACCCTGACTTCTGTAGCCAGCGATTTCAATGGTTCCCACGAATCTTCTACAGACTCTAAACCTTTCCAGCTTACTAGGACTTCATAGTCTTTGATTGAGGAGTTCCACCGGTGGTTTTTGAACCCATTAACGGCCAAAATGATGCCCTGGGAGGCTACATGCTCTAGGATTTCCTCTGTTACCTCTAGCTGACTGTCAGCATAAAACTTTAGGCGTGATGCATGTACATCTAACTCCTCTCCTGTCACTAAATGACTGATTCTGAAGGAGTGGGAGTCTGCTCTGACCACTTTGTATGGTCCTTGCCATGTGACGAGGAGCTTGTTGCCCTTTTTCTCGTCAACACGTGAGCGTAGTACATAGTCACCAATGTCAAAGTTGACCAGGTTGTCACCTCTCTCTTTGTGTTGAGAAGCCGCTGCTTGAGGCGGTGGTCTGTAATGGGTTGGTGCATTGCGCACAGACTAGATCGTAGCTCAGCTAGATGTTTGTCAATCGCTGCCGAAGTTTTGGGCAAAGCGACTAGCTTTTTGTTGCCCAGGTGGTAAAACTCTGCAAGCGGTGAAGGACATGGTAGCCCAGTGAAAAGTTCAACTGGCGCTCGATTGCCGAGCGAGGGGAGAGCCGTGTGATTCAAGCTGGCTTGAACCAGTGGCACTAGGTAGACCCAATCTTTTGTAGAAACTTTGTATTCCAGGGTCATTGCCCGCAGGACTTGTAGAATATCTCGATTGACCCGTTCTACAGAGCCGTTAATCCATGGGCTGTATGCCAAGGTGAAGTGTTGTTGGCTCTTGAGTCTCTTTGAGAGCTCGGCCACGACTTCGTTTTTGAAATGACTACCGTTGTCGCTGACCCAGGTTGGAGGGACACCGAAACGACTATGCCAGTCAAGGATGGCTGCCGTTGCCACTGCACTGTCCGCAGTGTCACACACGGCAAGCTCGCAGAAGTGCGTGGCGTGATCTTTTAGAACCAACAAGTATTTGCTAGTGCCAAAAGATTCGCCCATAGAAAGAAAATCCCAATGGAGGACTCCATTTCTTTCGTGACAGTCGATCGTTTCACCCCATGGGCGGTGAATCGTTCGTGGGCCCTTCACGTGCGGACAAAGTAGGCAGTTTGACACAAACGTGTGTACCACGCCTCGGATATCGGGGACGTGGAAGACGCGTCGGAGGTGATTTACCATTGCGTTTTCTCCCCGGTGGCCTTGGGCCCCACAGTGCGCGATGACGCACAGTCGTTGGGTTAAGTCTGAGCTCGCTCGCGGTATCCAGATCCGCTCGTCAACACGTAGTACACCGTCACTGCCCCTGACAGCGCCTGCAGGTGCTTGCTGCTGCTGCTGTGTTGTTTGGATCTCATCTAGTGAAGGCCAGACAAATCCTTCGTCGTCCAATGGCCGGAGGATCTGCCTTGCGTCCGTTTGATGTGTTGCTTGCTTACTCTTGGCTCGCTTCTTGGTAAAACGTTTCAACTTTACCTTCGTCGTCGGCTGCCCTGCCCATCGGGACAGCATGTCGGCCTAGACGTTGGCTTCGCCATCAACGTGTTCAATGACATACCGGTAAGGCATGAGCTTCAATGCCCATCGCAGTAACTTGCCTCGAATATGTTTCTTTATGCTTACGTGTGGAGCGAACACATGTATGAGGTTGCGGTGGTCACAGAATAGCCTAAAAGGCTTCGGTCGCATCAGTAGATAGTCTAGTTTTTCACAAGACACTACAATTGGATACGCCTCTTTCTCAATGACTGTCCAGTTTAGTTGGGAGCCCTTGAAAGTACCGCTGAGGCACGTGAGTAGCTTGTGCTGCTGAGTAGCAACCGGTAGAGTAGCATCATAGTCCAGAACCTGGCTTACAATGACTGACCAACCGCAATCAGATGCATCTGAGCACACAATTGTAGTGGCGGAGTCGTCTGGTAGCGCTATAGTAGCGGATGTCGCCAGTAGGTCCTTTGTATTTTCGAAAGCTATTCGCTCTGTATCAGTCAATGTGACTGAGATGCCAGCCGCGACGCGCTTTGTGCGCTTTCCACCTTTCAGAGATTCATCAAGTCGCTGCTGGAGAGGCTCAACGGTGCGAGCATAATCGACGACAGATTCCCTCACCCAGTTCGCAGCGCACAGAAACTGTTGCAACTGGCCTGCCGTTTCTGGGTAAGGCATCGATCGTAGTACGTCAATGCGAGCTGGATCGTGTGAAACACCATCACTGTCGATGATGCGTCCACACCACTTCACAGATTGCTGGTAGATGCTGCTCTTCTTCGCGCTCAGCTTGAGCCCGTACGCAGCTACCAAGTCGAAAAACTCTTCCAGCTTAGCTACGTATTCGTCGATGTCATCGGCAAATAGGAGTAGATCATCAATCCAAATGACAATGGAAGTATACAGCATCGAATCGAAGCACCGCTCCATCGTCTGCTGAAAATGCACAGCGGCATCACAGCATCCCTGAGGAACACGACGTGGAGTGTATATTTTGGTGTCTGTAATGTACGACATTAGCTCTTGGCAGAGCTTATCTAGGGGTAGCTGCCAAAAGCCTTTGAGCAGGTCAAATAACCCAAAATGTTTCTTGCCTCGAGTATGTTCGAGTAGAGTAGCCATGTGTGGCATCGTGCTAATCATTGCCTCTATGAGGTCGTTCACAACACGGTAGTCACAAGTCTGGCGATACGCGTCAGAATTTTCACCTGGCTTGCGTACTGGGAGCACTGGGCTAGCCCAACGGCTGCTGTGGTTTTCATACACCCAGCCTAGCTTTACGATCTTACCGTTAAATTCACGCAGGAAAGTTCGCACGGCCGGAGGATAGTGCCTCGGCTTACATTTGACTGCGCTGGCGCCTTCTTTAAGCCGGATCTTTAAGGGGTCCACTTTTGCAGGTGGATCATTGCCCAGTTCGAGTCTCCAGATATCGTGCTTGTCCACTATGGTGCGGAGCTGTTGCTCCAACCTCCGTGGAAAACCGTGCTCGAGTGCCTGGGCTACGAGTCTGTCGAGAGCATTTCGTAGGTCCTGGTCCGTGAAACGGGACGATAGAGTTATAAGGTCATCCTCAACTTCAACATCTGCATCCTCTTTGTCTTCAACTCGCACCGCTAATTGCTCCAATTGCCGGTCAATGTCGATTCCGAGCGATTTTAAGACATCTTGCCCTAATATGAACTCTGGTTCTTCACCTTCGATAATGAGGCACTCAACTGGCTCATGGAGCGAGACGGGCCCGGCTGCCGTATTCAGCAATAGACGAAGATGAACAGAGGACATACAATTGACCTCATGGTCTGCCACAGTCACGTTCACCACTGGGGTCTCAAGTGTCTGTACAGTCACAGATGGGTCCAGTTGTTGTACCTGCACAACATGCCGGATTCCAATGGCAGTTCTATCCGCACCGGTGTCGGCGCAAAAGGGCACCGACAGCACTCCATTGAGTAAAATAGACTTCTCTTCGGATGGTAGGCATTCCCGCAGACGCTTGAGTTTAGCTACGGTTCGCTTATTTCCGTCGTTCGATCGCTGTGCGCGGAGCTTGCGGCGGATGTCAGCTTTCTGGTCATCGGAAGCTGTTGGGCATTCCGATAGCCAATGCATCTCACTGCAATGGGGGCACGGCGTGGGCGGCACTTTGGGTCGCTCGGCAGTTGTCTTAGTAACCGGTCTTGGACCTGCACTACGGGGTTCACTATTGGGTTTGGGTTGTTTAGTTGGTTGCTTGTTAAGGCCAGGTTGAGATGGACGCTCACCACTACCGTCGCTTCTACCGCGCTTTGTGCGCTTCTGGCTCTGGTAAGCTCGCTCCTGGTCCAACGCCTTCTCTAGCACCAAGTCGTGCAGCAAGACCTCGTCTTCCTTTGCTTTACGCGCCTGGAAACGAATTGCCCGCTGTACTTCATCAAGTAGAGCTTTGGGCTTTAATGACGCGATCAGTATGCGGCATAGTTGTTGCCTGCCATCCGATCCAGTGAAAAACTGATTCCAACCATGTTCGTCAATGATATCATGACAGCGTTTGAAATACTGTATCACTCTTTCGCTCACGTCAGTTTCAGACATGTCCATGCGCAACTGGTCACGCATTTCCGCGTCGATGTCTGGAACGTCGTTGTTCTTCACACTGGTGATAATCTTGTCGACCTCCGCCATGATATGATCGTCAGTGACGTCGTCAATCGAGATTTGCCAACGGAGGAGGCACCACATGCGGAGGAGCCCCTCGTCGAAGGTGTTCTTGACCGGGACGATTAGATCGCCCGTATTGTCCTTAGCACGACTCTGGATTGTCTCTTCATACTCTCGGCGCTCTCGGCGCCACTTCACCAAGGCTGCATGTGAGGTGCTTGAGAGACGAGGAGGCAATATCGGCGTGAAGATCGGGGCGCCACGGTCCTGGTCATCATCATTCGAGGTCGTGTTGGTTGACCGAGTCTTGGCCATCTTCGTGGTTCGAGCAGAAAAACTGCTAAAGAATTCTTTGTAGTGTCTGCAGGGAAATCGAAGACACACGGGGGGAGTCGGCGAAGCTCCCTGAAGGTTTTTGCCGAAGTGTATTGCTAGTGGTAGATTGCAAAGTGAGGTTGTTCCTAATTGCTAGCTTAGTTTACCAAATGCCGGAGGCATTGGCGCCATAGGCACTTGGTTGGCCACGGTGTGTGTCAACACATTTGTCGTTATGTCATCAACATTGTCGTGACGCCAATCTTGTTGTCAACAGCGTTGGCGTTATCGGCTTCCCGCAGCTCTGGCTGGAGTTGGCTGGGTGGATACTGTGCATGAATATGCATGCCTTGGCAGCACTACAACCACCGTCGAGCCCACGAAGTACCAAAGAGCATTGTACGTTTGGGAAGCTCGCTCGCGGTAGAAGGCCAGACGATCCTCCGATGCGATCGGCGTAACGCTGCTGAATGAGATGAAGCCGATGAAACCAGTGGTGCAGAACAGCATTCCCATGCCCGAATTGATGCCGGCGTACGAGGTGTACTCCGCACTGACATACGTGATACCGAAGACAAGGCCAAGAATCAGGAAAAGACTGAATCGGGTCAAGTTGTACGAAGCTGTGCGCCAGTACATCCTGAAGAAACGTTGCATCAACATCGTTGCCTGGGTTAACTCAGTCGCAGCGCGCTTGTCACTGTACTCCAGAGCTGGGATGGATGGAGACGGATATGCCACGCCTTCACGGTCAAGGTTGGACTGGAGAAGGTCGGAGTGCTTGCTCGCCTGGAACACCTTCACGAAGTCGGTTCGATCACCATTGCTGTTGCCAACACCTGCACCGATCACCTCCAACATCCACGTCGCCGGGTTGTAGTTGTCCTCCAACTTGTCCACACCGTCAATCGATTCGAAGTATGCGATCATCTCGCTGGCGTTCTTGCCCAGTTCACCTGCGAACACCGTCTCACCTCCACGCTTCAGCAACAGCAGACTATCGAACACACTGAAAACCTCGGTTGACGGCTGGTGGATCGTGCACACCACCGTGCGACCCGTGTTGGCCACCTTCCGCACACCGTCCATGATGAGCTTAGCAGAGCGCGCGTCCAGACCACTCGTCGGCTCGTCCAGGAACAACACACTCGGTTGCGCCGCTAGCTCCACACCGATAGTCAAACGCTTCATCTGCTCCACGGAGCTGCCGCGGATGATCTGGTCGGCGATCGGGTGCAGGTCCAGCAGGTCCAGACACTCGTTCACCGAGTCGTACTTGTAGCTGTCGGGCACATCCGCTCCCTGGCGCAGGAACGCGCTGAACGTGAGCGCCTCGCGGATCGTGGCCGACTCGGAGTGGATGTCCATCTGCTCGCAGTATCCTGTGGATCGGCGGATGGCGAGGTCGGTGGCGGGGTGGCCATTGAGCAGGATCTGTCCGGTGATCTTGCCGCCAGTCTTTCGGCCGGCGATGACGTCCATGAGCGTGGTCTTGCCGGCGCCGGAGGATCCCATGAGGGCGGTGATGGTTCCTGGGAGAGCGTATCCGCTGATCCCCTTGAGCAGGTCGATGGTGTCCTTGGGGTTGGCTGGGTCGGGCACGGTGTACCATAGGTCCTTGAAGGCGACAGTGACTGGGACGAAGTGTTTCTTCGAGGCAGGAGCAACCGCGAGCACAGCGTCTCTTTCGTTTGGCAAGCTGCGAGGAGTTTGCATCAGTCCGTATTCGTCCGAATTGCCATCCTTGTTGTCCGAATCCAGTGTCACATTCTCGGGCTTCTCATAGCGGTGGAACTCGAGTACGATGTACGAGAGGAACATGCAGAAGAAGTACGTTGCGACCATGAACACCATGCCGTACCAGAGCCAGAATTTCTCCGTCGGAACCTCAAACGTTGTCAGCGAGTACTCGCCCATGGTCATGTTGTAGTTGGTGCAATAGTCGATGCCATCGTAGACGCACGTGTCGAAGCTCGAGTCTGTGTACTGGTTAACCGCAAGGGCACGCACACCCCATGCCATCGGGTTGATCCAGTAGATCCAGATGAGGTAGTCGGGAATCTGATCCTTCGTGATGACGAAGCCGGCGAACAAGACGAAGAAGAGGATGGAAACCATGGAGAGAGGGTTGGCCACGTTCAGGTCGGGTGACGCGCATGCCAAGAAGAAGAACCATGCAGCCATGGCCAGGTTTGTCAGGAATAGCATGAGCTCGAAGAGGAGGAAAGCTTCGAATGTGGCCACGTATCCACACATCCAGTACACAATGGAGCCAAACACCAAGCTTTCAGCAAACCCCAATGGAAGTTGGCTCACCGAATTGGCGAGGACGAATGACGACGTGCGGAAGAAATTCGCTCGACGCTGCTTGTAAAACACATCGCGCGCCGCAATAAACGTTGGGATCTGAGCTTGGATACCAAGAGAGACGAACATGACCGCGTTGAAGATGATACCCATGACCAGCTGCGCGTTGGTCTCCTCGAACTGGTAGAATGTGCTCGAATACAACAGTCCCATCAAGATCACCATCGTGGAACGACCGGCGAGGAATGCCGTGTCACGTGCTGTGAGAACCATTTGGCGCCGCATCACGCCGATGGTGCTATCCCAGAAGTTTTGGTGGAATTCAGGGATTGGGTCGATGTGCTTCTCCTTGTCCTCGATGAGGCTCGGGTGGACTGGACCATGAAGATCATCCATCATCTCACCGTAAATGGCAGAACGAGTGAAGATGTCGGCGTATTGACTGGCCGAGCGCGGAATGACGCCAGATGGGATCGAGTCTACCACGTATTGGTCCTGCTTGTCAGTTCCCAGATCCAACAGGAAATCAGCCACGTCACGGCGAGGAGGACACTTGAAACCCAGGCTCTCGAAGTAGCCCAGAGCTTCCGCGCGCGGACCATGATACATCACGTGACCCTCATTCAGGATCACCACGTCGTCAAACAGTTCGAACACCTCGGGCGACGGCTGCAACAGAGAGATGACCACCGTCTTGCGAAACTTCTTGGCGATGCTGCGCTGCGTGGTGATGATGTCGAAGGTGGCGGCACTGTCAAGACCCGTACTGATCTCGTCCATCATCATGACATACTTGTTGCCGAACTCCATCTCACCTGTGGTGACACGTTTGCGTTCTCCACCAGACACACCACGAGTCATAGCGTCGCCGACAATGGTGTTCTGACAGTTGTCGAGTCCGAGCTGCTGGATGACGATGTCCGGGTAGTGTTTGAACATGGCTGTGGCTGCGTCCAGTGCGGCCTTGTTCTCCTCTGGGGTTCCACCTGCAAAGTGCTGAGCGTCGCGCTCTGAGAAGCCTCCACCACAGCAGGCATGTGCGAACTCGAGCGTATCCTTGACAGTGAGCGACGGGTAATGCTTGTCTCGCTGCGTGACGTAGGAGACGAACTGCGGCAGACGCCGAAGCAGTTCGTTGGCTGGTGCGCCGTTGTAGGTGACTTCTCCTTCCAAGTTGATGTTCTTGTCGTTGGGGAAGCGGCCACTGAGCAGTTTCATGAGGGACGACTTGCCCGATCCAGGCTGGCCGAGCACGAGCGTAATGGTACCTGGTTTGAAGACACCGCTGACGTTCTTGAGGATCTGCTTCCTGACCGTGTGCTTCTTGGCACCCATACCTCGGACGCTCTTCATGAGTTCATTGGTGAGTGTGGGCAGCTCCACTTTGACGTCGGTCTCGTCCTTGACTATGATGTCGGCCGAGATGGAGACATCCTTGAAGCGTACTTCCATTTGTGGGAGTGCTCTACCAAGTGCCTTCTCCATACGGGAGGCGACGTGGGCGTGTAGTGCCTGTGGTCCCTGTGCCATGAGTGTCTTGCCGTTGTCATACTCGATGGTGGCGCGGGTAGAATTCATATGGGATCAGATTGCAACTGGAACTGGATCAGGGATCAGAATATAAGCGGTATAGTTTCTGATCAGAGCACCTGTTCAAAAAAAAAGTTGTATTATAGTCCCGAAATACGTGAAGCAAGAGACTAAAATTCCGACCGTACTTTTGCGGTGTTTCTAGCGCACAACGTCGAGAACAAGCGCGGTGGAGAACTCTGGCTGGCGGTTTAATGCTCCGTGTGCGGAGCACGCGGGCTTAAACCCCAGCGCTGCCGACAGATCAAGCGAAGGCGAAGCCGGAGCGGGCTTAGGGTCTGCACTCGCGAGCGTAGCGAGCCGCAAGGGGTGGCTGGGATCGCGCGCAGCGCGCAGCTGGGTTGTAAAGGCAGTAGAGAGAGGAGGTATTTTATTGATCCGAAACTACAGATCTTGATCAGAGTTTTTAAAATTGTATACAGTCAAATTGCATTTCGGACTATTTGGCTATTGAACTAGATCCAGTTCAATCCAGGAACTGATCCCAAAAAAATGTAACCGGTGGCGCGCACTGGTGCGTCTGATGCGTCCGTTTGCGTGGACGACATAGTATCGGTTTGCTCTTCTTATAGGAAGAAGTTGCTGGTCGATGTTGCTGCTAAGGCGTCAATCGAAAAGTGATTAATGCGGAAGGTGGACGAAAAACTGCGCGTTTCAACACTGCACTAATCCTGATGGCGCTTTAGTGATGATGGTTGCGCTGGGGTACAAGCATCTTGTGAGATAAATGCAGGTTAATCGCTTTCACACGGTTTATCATCCTGACATCCTGGTGCCTTTCGAAGAGTGATGCACGTTCTGAAGTGGAAAAAAGATTGCGATATGTATTTTTTATGAAGAACTGTTGGTACCAATTTTCAGGTACCTAACGTTTCACTGGCCAATCAAATGGCGTTGCCACGGGCGTCAACCTCTGGGCGTTTACGACTCGTACTGTATTCCGACTCCGTCGGAAACAGCTATCGAGCTCGTGTTGATGAAGTCCGCCCCGAACGACCGGTTCTGTCAATGATGATGAAGTTCATCTGTTAGAGGCAATAGCTCGTAGACAATAGCTCGTAGACAATGGCATGCTCAAGATTACCGGTAGCCTTGTATGCGCTGCAATTTTAAAACGCGCCGTTAAACAGCTTGCCGAGCCGTTCGAGTTTACGAGCGCGTGCCCGACCGATTGCGGCAAAAGCCAGCTGCCGCAAACACCTTCATTCAGCACGCCGTGTCTCAGGCGTGGCTCTGGTCTAAAGACTGTTAGTCCTTGCTTCACGCTTGCCTGTTGCTCAGCATGTACCAGCAACTTGCTGGTACATGTAGTTCGAGAACTTGCAAATTGTATGCATTGTTGTACAGGTCTTGCCACATATTCGACACGCAGGTGACTGGCCGCCAAAGGGCTTGTTAAACAAGTTCTCACCACGTTTTCGTTGTCGGTACAGTGTACATGTACGTACAGCAAGCATTAATAGTCCTTTGTCGAGCGATGCACTCTGGTCATAGCGAGTCATGTGTGCTTTGTAGCGGTTTTGCATTGTGTCGAGCTCATTCGGCAAATTGCGGCGGCTTGCAAACAACGCCTCTAGTGCTGCTGTCAGTGCAGCTCGACCAAAGCCATCTTCCGAGTACTTGTAGCGTGACGTCGTCACAGCTCACCGTGTTGTGCTGTTATCGCTTCCCACCCAAACAATCTGAGATGAAGTGAGAAAAGGGTGAAGATCCACCAAGTGCTGCGCGTCTACGTAGCGATAGCGCTTACTTATCCAAAAGCATGTGTGTGGTCTGAGTGTTTGTAGTACGACACGATGTCTAGTGCGTCGGTACCGCAGAGTGCATGTCATCGGATTTACTTGGGGTTGCATCAACCTTGGCGTGATTATCCCGCCCAAACCACGACTGGAAAAGCGATCTTCAACAGTTGCAGATATAGCTTCAGTCAGTTGGTAATGGTTGGATGGGTCAGTGAGACTGGCAAAGGATAAGTCTCCACTGGCACGCACGTCAACTTCCACCTGCGACTCCACCTCATGCATCCATGGCGGCATATATCATAGCTCATTTCACAATTTGCGTTCTCCCTCTCAAGACAGGAAAACATCCGCAGTCATGGGGAAAGATCCAGCCAATGCGAACGAACCGATGCGCGCCACCATCGAGTATGACAACGGCAAGACACTCATGGCACAGGGACCACAGGCACTACACGCCCACGTCGCCTCCCGTATGGAGAAGGCACTTGGTAGAGCACTCCCACAAATGGAAGTACGCTTTAAGGATGTCTCCATCTCGGCCGACATCACAGTCAAGGACGAGACCGACGTCAAAGTGGAGCTGCCCACACTCACCAATGAACTCATGAAGAGCGTCCGAGGTATGGGTGCCAAGAAGCACACGGTCAGGAAGCAGCTCCTCAAGAACGTCAGCGGTGTCTTCAAACCAGGTACCATCACGCTCGTGCTCGGCCAGCCTGGATCGGGCAAGTCGTCCCTCATGAAACTACTCAGTGGCCGCTTCCCCAACGACAAGAACATCAACTTGGAAGGAGAAGTCACCTACAACGGCGCACCAGCCAACGAACTGCTTCGGCGTCTGCCGCAGTTCGTCTCCTACGTCACGCAGCGAGACAAGCATTACCCGTCGCTCACTGTCAAGGATACGCTCGAGTTCGCACATGCCTGCTGTGGTGGAGGCTTCTCCGAGCGCGACGCCCAGGTGGAACCCCAGAGGAGAACAAGGCCGCACTGGACGCAGCCACAGCCATGTTCAAACACTACCCGGACATCGTCATCCAGCAGCTCGGACTCGACAACTGTCAGAACACCATTGTCGGCGACGCTATGACTCGTGGTGTGTCTGGTGGAGAACGCAAACGTGTCACCACAGGTGAGATGGAGTTCGGCAACAAGTATGTCATGATGATGGACGAGATCAGTACGGGTCTTGACAGTGCCGCCACCTTCGACATCATCACCACGCAGCGCAGCATCGCCAAGAAGTTTCGCAAGACGGTGGTCATCTCTCTGTTGCAGCCGTCGCCCGAGGTGTTCGAACTGTTTGACGACGTGGTGATCCTGAATGAGGGTCACGTGATGTATCATGGTCCGCGCGCGGAAGCTCTGGGCTACTTCGAGAGCCTGGGTTTCAAGTGTCCTCCTCGCCGTGACGTGGCTGATTTCCTGTTGGATCTGGGAACTGACAAGCAGGACCAATACGTGGTAGACTCGATCCCATCTGGCGTCATTCCGCGCTCGGCCAGTCAATACGCCGACATCTTCACTCGTTCTGCCATTTACGGTGAGATGATGGATGATCTTCATGGTCCAGTCCACCCGAGCCTCATCGAGGACAAGGAGAAGCACATCGACCCAATCCCTGAATTCCACCAAAACTTCTGGGATAGCACCATCGGCGTGATGCGGCGCCAAATGGTTCTCACAGCACGTGACACGGCATTCCTCGCCGGTCGTTCCACGATGGTGATCTTGATGGGACTGTTGTATTCGAGCACATTCTACCAGTTCGAGGAGACCAACGCGCAGCTGGTCATGGGTATCATCTTCAACGCGGTCATGTTCGTCTCTCTTGGTATTCAAGCTCAGATTCCAACGTTTATTGCGGCGCGCGATGTGTTTTACAAGCAGCGTCGAGCGAATTTTTTCCGCACGTCGTCATTCGTCCTCGCCAATTCGGTGAGCCAACTTCCATTGGGGTTTGCTGAAAGCTTGGTGTTTGGCTCCATCGTGTACTGGATGTGCGGGTATGTGTCTTCGGTCAGTGCCTTTCTTCTTTACGAGCTCATGCTATTCCTGACAAACCTGGCCATGGCTGCATGGTTCTTCTTCTTGGCATGTGCATCACCTGACCTGAACGTGGCCAACCCCCTCTCCATGGTTTCCATCCTCTTCTTCGTCTTGTTCGCCGGCTTCGTCATCACGAAGGATCAGATTCCGGACTACCTCATCTGGATCTACTGGATCAACCCGATGGCATGGGGTGTGCGTGCCCTTGCGGTTAACCAGTACACAGACTCAACCTTCGACACGTGCGTCTACGATGGCATCGACTATTGCGACAAATACAACATGACTATGGGCGAGTACTCACTGACAACGTTCGAGGTTCCGACGGAGAAATTCTGGCTCTGGTACGGCATGGTGTTCATGGTCGCAGCGTACTTCTTCTTCATGTTCCTCTCGTACATCGTACTTGAGTACCACCGCTATGAGAAGCCCGAGAATGTGACGTTGGATATCAAGACCAAGAGCGAGGCAATAAATGACTACGGACTCATTCAGACTCCTCGCAGCTCTCCAGCCGACGGGGATACCTTGCTAGCCGTCACGCCTGATAGCGAAAAGCACTTCATCCCAGTCACCGTCGTCTTCAAGGACCTATGGTACACCGTGCCCGACCCAGCCAACCCCAAGGACACCATCGACCTGCTCAAGGGGATCAGCGGATACGCTCTCCCAGGAACCATCACCGCCCTCATGGGATCCTCTGGCGCCGGCAAGACCACGCTCATGGACGTCATCGCCGGCCGAAAGACTGGCGGCAAGATCACCGGACAGATCCTGCTCAATGGCTACCCCGCCACCGACCTCGCCATCCGCCGATCCACGGGATACTGCGAGCAGATGGACATCCACTCCGAGTCGGCCACGATCCGCGAGGCGCTCACGTTCAGCGCGTTCCTGCGCCAGGGAGCGGATGTGCCTGACAGCTACAAGTACGACTCGGTGAACGAGTGTCTGGACCTGCTGGACCTGCACCCGATCGCCGACCAGATCATCCGCGGCAGCTCCGTGGAGCAGATGAAGCGTTTGACTATCGGTGTGGAGCTGGCAGCGCAGCCGAGTGTGTTGTTCCTGGATGAGCCGACGAGTGGTCTGGACGCGCGCTCTGCGAAGCTCATCATGGACGGTGTACGGAAGGTGGCCAACACGGGTCGTACGGTGGTGTGCACGATCCACCAGCCGTCAACCGAGGTTTTCAGTGTGTTCGACAGTCTGCTGTTGTTGAAGCGTGGAGGTGAGACGGTGTTCGCTGGTGAATTGGGCAAGAACGCCAGCGAGATGATCGCGTACTTCGAATCGATTGATGGCGTGGAGAGGCTGGAAGAAAACTACAACCCGGCGACGTGGATGTTGGAGGTGATCGGCGCAGGCATCGGCAACAGCAATGGTGATCGAACCGATTTCGTGAAGGTATTCCAGACAAGCAAGCAGTTTGACCTTCTCCAAGCGAACTTAGATCGTGAAGGGTTGTCTTACCCCTCTCCGTTGATACCGGCGTTGGAGTACAGTGAGAAGCGTGCCGCGACCGAGCTGACTCAGGCTAGGTTCCTGCTGCAGCGCTTCTTCAGGATGTATTGGCGTACACCTTCTTACAACTTGACCCGTTTCTTCCTCGCGGTGATTCTCGGACTTATCTTCGGTCTCACGTACGTCAGTGCGGAGTACACCTCGTACGCCGGCATCAATTCGGGCATGGGAATGTTGTTCTGCACTACCGGCTTCCTTGGGTTCATCTCGTTCAGCAGTGTGATGCCAACCGCATCCGAAGATCGCCTGGTCTTCTACCGCGAGCGAGCTGCTCAAACGTACAACGCTCTCTGGTACTTCGTGGGCTCGACGGTGGTGGAGATCCCGTACGTCTTCTTCAGCTCGATGCTCCTCATGGTATCATACTTTCCGATGGTTGGCTTCACAGGCGTGAAAACGTTCTTCGCTTATTGGGTCCACTTGTCGATGCACGTCCTGTGGCAAGCGTACTTCGGTCAGTTGATGTCGTATCTATTACCCACAGTGGAAGTCGCGACGATCTTCGGTGTTCTGCTGGAAATGATCTTCTTCCTCTTCAACGGCTTCAACCCTCCCGGGGGCAACATCCCGTCGGGCTACAAGTGGCTTTACGAAATCACTCCGCACAAGTACTCTCTGGCTTTGGTGGCTGCTCTAGTGTTTGGTGACTGTCCGAGCGATGGAGATGGCTCCGAGGTCGGCTGCCAGGTCATGACGGGACTCCCACCTTCTCTTCCAGAAGACATGACAGTGAAGGACTACTTGGAGGACGTCTTCGCGATGAAGCACAGCGAGATCTGGAAGAACTTTGGCTTCGTCCTGGGCTTCATCGTGCTGTACCGCTTTCTGGGACTGTTAGCCTTGCGCTTCGTCAACCATCAGAAGAAGTAGAGCAGCATAATGAAAACTCGATATCTTTTGCATAACTTACCAAATGATGTTGTTGGCTGAAGCTCTTTGCGGAAAATGTTTGTTCACCGACTGTGCTGGCTTGGGTGTCTAGCTTCGTCAAGAGTGGAAATAGTTCACCAACGGTGTAAGCTCAAGGAGTCTCCACTGCAGCACGACTTCAGCGTTTGATGACGGTACAAGAAGGGCAATCAATCACAAGTTTTTCGGACAAAACTCTACGATCGAGCAAACGGTCGACCACATTTTCTTTTCGGTTCGTTCGAGTTGCAACCCTGCGAGCTTTTAACATCGGAAGCATGTGTACTCGTACTTAATCGGAGTTCCATCACTGCATCCGCAAAGCTCCGCAACAGCTCACACAACCCTCGTAATCCTCGTAATCCCGCACATTGCCACAATAGCACCACTGACAGCGTGCTCCACGTTATTGGCGACTGCTTAGCGCCGTTTACTGCGGCACTTATACCAGAGATACCTTTGCCGTGATCCAACTCGGTGTCTCGAGATCCATCGGAACACCATGCCAAAGTTCTCTCACTTTTCGATTTGCCGCTTCACCGCGACAACTTCGACACAACAAACAACTGCTTCTCCACCCGACACGGTTTGACACGCTCATACATCGAACAGCAGACACCAAGTCGACAGGAACCAATGACTGAACCGCATGAACATTCCGACGCGCCCATGCGGGCCGTGATCTCCTATGACAACGGCAAGACACTCATGGCCAGAGGACCGCAAGCGCTTCACGACCACGTCGCCACTCGCATGGAAAAGGCAATGGGTCGAGAACTCCCGCAGATGGAAGTTCGTTTCAAGGACGTGTCCATCTCGGCCGACATTGTGGTCAAGGACGAGTCCAACGCCAAGACGGAACTCCCGACCTTGATCAATGTGCTCAAGTCCAGCTACAGTGAGATGCGTTCCAGCAAGCACGTGGTCAAGAAACAGGTTCTGAAGAACATCAATGGCGTGTTCAAGCCCGGTACCATCACACTCGTCCTTGGTCAGCCCGGATCGGGCAAGTCATCTCTCATGAAGCTGCTCAGTGGTCGTTTCCCCGCCCAAAAGAACGTCACTGTGGAAGGCGAGGTGACCTACAACGGTATGTCTTCCGCCTCACTGAATCAACGTCTACCCCAATTCGTGTCCTACGTGAACCAGAGAGACAAGCACTACCCGTCGCTCACCGTCAAGGAAACACTCGAGTTTGCACACGCCTGCGCTGGTGGCGGACTGCCGACAAGGGACGAACAGCACTTCACCAACGGTACTCCTGAGGAAAACAAGGCCGCACTGGATGCCGCAGTGGCCATGTTCAAACACTACCCGGACATTGTCATCCAGCAGCTCGGACTCGACAACTGTCAGAACACCATTGTCGGCGATGCTATGACTCGAGGTGTGTCTGGTGGAGAACGCAAACGTGTCACCACAGGTGAGATGGAGTTCGGCAACAAGTACGTCATGATGATGGACGAGATCAGTACGGGTCTTGACAGTGCCGCCACCTTCGACATCATCACCACGCAGCGCAGCATCGCCAAGAAGTTCCGCAAGACGGTGGTCATCTCTCTGTTGCAGCCGTCGCCCGAGGTGTTCGAACTGTTCGACGACGTGGTGATCCTGAACGAGGGTCACGTGATGTACCATGGTCCGCGCGCCGAAGCTCTGGGGTACTTCGAGAGTCTGGGTTTCAAGTGTCCTCCTCGCCGTGACGTGGCTGATTTCCTGTTGGATCTGGGAACGAGCATGCAGACTCAATACGAGGTGACCTCGGTCGCCTCGAATGTCATCCCCCGTACGGCGAGCGACTACGCTGATGTCTTCACTCGTTCTCACACCTACGCGCACATGATGGACGATCTTCACAGCCCAGTGTCTGCAAAGTTGCTGGAAGCTAACGAGAAGCACATGGCGCCCGTTCCCGAGTTCCACGTAGGCTTCGTTGAGAGCACTACTGGAGTTGTTCGGCGTCAGCTTACTCTTCTATCGCGTGATACGGCTTTCTTGACTGGACGAACGGTGATGGTCATCCTAATGGGACTGATGTACGGAAGTACCTTTTACCAGTTTGAGGAGACAAACTCCCAACTTGTCATGGGCATCATCTTCAACGCGGTCATGTTCGTGGCCCTGGGCCAGCAAGCTCAGATCCCAATGTTTATAGCAGCCCGTGCCGTTTTCTACAAGCAGCGGCGATCCAACTTCTTCCGAACGACGTCGTTTGTGCTGTCGAATTCGGTGAGTCAAATTCCGGTGGCTGCGGCTGAAAGTTTGGTGTTCGGCTCGATCGTTTACTGGATGTGCGGATACGTGTCGACCATCGAAGCTTACCTCGTGTTTGAGCTCATGCTGTTTGTCACGAATCTCGCCTTCACGGCGTGGTTTTTCTTCCTCTCGTGCGCGTCGCCGGACTTGAACGTGGCCAATCCGATCTCCATGGTTTCCGTCTTGTTGTTCGTTCTGTTCGCTGGATTTACCATCACGAAAGAACAGATCCCAGACTACTTCATTTGGCTCTACTGGCTCAACCCTATGGCATGGGGCGTTCGTGCGCTTGCAGTGAACCAATACTCCGACTCCAAGTTTGACACGTGCGTCTTTAACGGCGTCGACTACTGTGCCAGCTTCAACATGACCATGGGCGAGTACTCACTGACAACGTTTGAGGTTCCGACAGAGAAATTCTGGTTGTGGTACGGAATTGCCTTTATGGCAGCTGCGTACGTATTATTCATGTTCCTCTCGTACCTTGCACTGGAGTTCCATCGCTACGAAGGCCCTGAAAACGTGACTCTCGACTCCGATAACAAGGATGGAGCTTCGGACGAATACGGACTGATGAAAACTCCGCGTGGATCCCCAACCGATGACGACACTGTGGTGTCAGTGCTACCTGCGCGTGAAAAGCACTTCATCCCAGTCACTGTCGCCTTCAAGGACCTATGGTACACCGTGCCCGACCCAGCCAACCCCAAGGACACCATCGACCTGCTCAAGGGGATCAGCGGATACGCTCTCCCAGGAACCATCACCGCCCTCATGGGATCCTCTGGCGCCGGCAAGACCACGCTCATGGACGTCATCGCCGGCCGAAAGACTGGCGGCAAGATCACCGGACAGATCCTGCTCAATGGCTACCCCGCCACCGACCTCGCCATCCGCCGATCCACGGGATACTGCGAGCAGATGGACATCCACTCCGAGTCGGCCACCATCCGCGAGGCGCTCACGTTCAGCGCGTTCCTGCGCCAGGGAGCGGATGTGCCCGACAGCTACAAGTACGACTCGGTGAACGAGTGTCTGGACCTGCTGGACCTGCACCCGATCGCCGACCAGATCATCCGCGGCAGCTCCGTGGAGCAGATGAAGCGTTTGACTATCGGTGTGGAGCTAGCGGCGCAACCGAGTGTGTTGTTCCTGGATGAGCCGACGAGTGGTCTGGACGCGCGCTCTGCCAAGCTCATCATGGACGGTGTACGGAAGGTGGCCAACACGGGTCGTACGGTGGTGTGCACGATCCACCAGCCGTCAACCGAGGTTTTCAGTGTGTTCGACAGTTTGCTGCTTCTGAAGCGTGGAGGTGAGACGGTGTTCGCTGGTGAATTGGGCAAGAACGCCAGCGAGATGATCGCGTACTTCGAATCGATCGACGGTGTGGACAAGTTGGAGGACAATTACAACCCGGCAACGTGGATGTTGGAGGTGATCGGTGCTGGTGTCGGCAACAGCAATGGCGATCGAACCGACTTCGTGAAGGTTTTCCAGAACAGCAAGCACTTCCAGTTCTTGCAAGACAACTTGGACCGCGACGGCGTGACTCGTCCGTCCCCAGACTTTCCTGAATTGACCTACGGAGACAAGCGTGCTGCGACCGAGATGACACAGGCAACGATGTTGATGCAGCGCTTCTTCAGGATGTACTGGCGCACAGCCTCGTACAACTTGACTCGCTTCTTCCTCGCACTGGTGCTTGGACTTCTGTTCGGTGTGACATACTTCGACGCCGAGTACACCTCGTACGCCGGTATCAACTCAGGAATGGGTATGCTGTTTTGCACGACTGGTTTCATTGGTTTCATCGCGTTCACGAGTGTCATACCCGTTGCTTCCGAGGATCGTCTGGCCTTCTACCGTGAACGTGCTTCTCAGACGTACAACGCGCTTTGGTACTTTGTCGGCGCAACTGTGGTTGAGATCCCGTACGTTTTCTTCAGTTCGTTGCTCTTCTTAGCTCCGTTCTACCCCATGGTTGGCTTCACGGGTGTCAAGACCTTCTTGGCTTACTGGGTCCACCTTTCCCTGCACGTGTTGTGGCAGGCGTACTTCGGCCAGCTCATGTCGTACCTCATGCCGACGGTCGAAGTTGCCCAGGTGTTCGGTATTCTTCTCGCGTCAATCTTCTTCCTGTTCAACGGCTTCAACCCGCCTGGAAGTCAGATCCCTCAAGGCTACAAGTGGTTGTACAACGCTTCACCCCAGAAATACTCGTTAGCTCTGGTGTCAGCCATTGCGTTCGGCGACTGCCCTACCGAAGGAGGATCGGAGATTGGCTGCCAAGTCATGACGGGTGTGCCTCCTTCCCTGCCGTCTGACCTGACAGTTAAGGCGTACCTAGAAGACGTTTTCCTCATGAAGCACGGCGACATCTGGAAGAACTTCGCAATTGTACTGGGTATCATCCTTCTTACGCGTGTGCTGAGCCTGCTAGCGCTGCGTTTCGTGAACCACCAGAAGAAGTAGACGTGAGAATCGTTTAGCTGCTTGGTGTGTAGATAAATACATTTTCGACATTTTCGACACGACAAATCCCCTCCCTCCCTCCCTGGCCATGACGTATGACAGCCTTGACACCTTGTTGCTTCCATCATGACCACGCGCTACGCTACCAATCTCTATACTGGCGTTGATCAGCGAACCAGGCTGCAATTTTTGACATTCATTTTTGACGACGCTTTGTGTCAAAATTAACAATACCAAAAACTAACGCCCAGTTACAATCAAACATAATGCGAGTGTATTATTTCAGAAGATGGAGCAAAATAGCGGCCGAGGAATCACCGCTTCTGGTGGTTCACGAAGCGCATGGCCAGCAGTGTAAACACACGAAAGACCACGAGGAACGCCAGAATGATGGCAGCGTTCCGCCAGATCTGGCTGTGCTTCATCAGGAAGACGTCGTCCAGGTACTCCTTCACGGTCAGGTCGGACCGGAGCGACGGCGGGACATTCGTCATGACTTGGCAGCCGACGTCGCTTCCACCGTCGCTGGGGCAGTCACCGAATACGATGGCACACATTGCCGCCATCGTGTAGTGCTGCGGCGTGAGGTGGTAAAGCCACTTGTAGCCCGTCGGCAGGTCTCCGGCGGGGGGACTGAAGCCCATGAACAGTAGGAAGATCAACGCCATGAGCATACCCAGAATCTGTGCCACCTCCACGTTCGGTAACAGGAAGACGAGGAACTCGCCGATGTAGGCTTGCAGCAGCACGTGAAGTGACACCGTCAGCCAGAACGTGAGGAAGGCGCCGAAGCCGGTGAAACCCACCATCGGGTAGAAGGTGGCCATGAACAGCAGCACAGCCAAGAAGGTGTACGGGATCTCCGCCACACTTGAGGCAAAGAAGTACCAGAAGGCGTTGTACGTCTGCGCCGCTCGCTCACGGTAGAAAGCGGCTCGCTCCTCGGAAGCGACGGGCAAGGCGCTGTTGAACGATCCGATGCCCAGGAATCCGACGGCCAAGTACATCATGCCCATTCCCGAGTTGATACCCGAGTATGACGTGTACTCTGCGCCGACGTACGTGATACCGAAGACGAGACCCAGCACGAGCGACACGAAGAAGCGCGTCAAGTTGAACGAGGCTGTGCGCCAGTACATGTTGAAGAAGCGCTGCAGCAGGAACTTCATCTGCGTCATCTCGGTCGCAGCACGCTTGTCTCCGTAGGTCAATTCAGGATAGTCTGGGGACGGACGAGTCACGCCGTCGCGGTCCAAGTTGTCTTGCAAGAACTGGAAGTGCTTGCTGTTCTGGAAAACCTTCACGAAGTCGGTTCGATCGCCATTGCTGTTGCCGACACCAGCACCGATCACCTCCAACATCCACGTTGCCGGGTTGTAATTGTCCTCCAACTTGTCCACACCGTCGATCGATTCGAAGTATGCGATCATCTCGCTGGCGTTCTTGCCCAGTTCACCAGCGAACACCGTCTCACCTCCACGCTTCAGAAGCAGCAAACTATCGAACACACTGAAAACCTCGGTTGACGGCTGGTGGATCGTGCACACCACCGTACGACCCGTGTTGGCCACCTTCCGTACACCGTCCATGATAAGCTTAGCAGAGCGCGCGTCCAGACCACTCGTCGGCTCATCCAGGAACAACACACTCGGCTGCGCTGCCAGCTCCACACCGATAGTCAAACGCTTCATCTGCTCCACGGAGCTGCCGCGGATGATCTGGTCGGCGATCGGGTGCAGGTCCAGCAGGTCCAGACACTCGTTCACCGAGTCGTACTTGTAGCTGTCAGGCACATCCGCTCCCTGGCGCAGGAACGCGCTGAACGTGAGCGCCTCGCGGATGGTGGCCGACTCGGAGTGGATGTCCATCTGCTCGCAGTATCCTGTGGATCGGCGGATGGCGAGGTCGGTGGCGGGGTAGCCATTGAGCAGGATCTGTCCGGTGATCTTGCCGCCAGTTTTTCGGCCGGCGATGACGTCCATGAGCGTGGTCTTGCCGGCGCCGGAGGATCCCATGAGGGCGGTGATGGTTCCTGGGAGAGCGTATCCGCTGATCCCCTTGAGCAGGTCGATGGTGTCCTTGGGGTTGGCTGGGTCGGGCACGGTGTACCATAGGTCCTTGAAGGCGACGGTGACTGGGACGAAGTGTTTCTCCGAGGCAGGAGCCACGGCGAGCACAGCGTCACTTTCGTTTGGCGAGCTGCGAGGAGTCTGCATCAGTCCGTATTCGTCCGAAGCGCCATCCTTGTTGTCCGAGTCCAGTGTCACATTCTCGGGACTTTCGTAGCGGTGGTATTCCAGCGCGAGGTACGAAAGGAACATGAAGAAGATGTATGCAGCCGCCATGAAGACGATGCCGTACCACAACCAGAACTTCTCCGACGGAACCTCGAATGTGCTGAGCGAGTAGTCTCCGACCGTTTGGTTGAAGCTTTCACAGAAGTTGACGTCGCCGTAGACGCACGTGTCAAATGCCGAGTCGCTGTACTGGTTCACTGCCAGAGCTCGCACGCACCACGCGATCGGGTTCATCCAGTAGATCCAGATGAGGTAGTCAGGGATCTGCTCCTTCGTGATGACGAAGCCGCCAAACAGGATGAAGAAGAGGATGGATACGCTGGAGATCGGGTTGGCCACGTTGAAATTCGGTGTGGCGGACGCCAAGAAGAAGAAGAAGGCCGTGAAGGCGAGATTCGTGATGCCCAGCATGAGGAGGAAGAGGAAGAACGCGCCGATGGTGTCCACGAAGCCGCACATCCAGTACACGATGGAGCCGAACACGACCGTTTCCAGAACAATTGGTGGCAGCTGGCTTGCCGAGCTCGAGAGCACGTAAGACGCTGTCCGGAAGAAGTTGGCCCTGCGTTGCTTGTAAAAGACCTCGCGCGCAGCCATGACGGTTGGGATCTGCGCAGATTGACCGAGCGACAAACACAAGACCGACGCGAAAATGACGCCCATGACCAGTTGCGCATTGGTCGGGTTGACCTGGTAGAAGACGCTCGAGTACAGTAAACCCATGATGGTGTTCATGACCAGGCGACCGACGAGTGCGGCTGAGTCGCGCAGCGTTACTCTCATCTGTCGCCTCATCAACAAGGCTGTGCTGTCTAAGAAGTTCTGGTGGAACTCGGGCTGGGTATCCATGTGCAACTGCTTGTCGTGAACGAGACCGGGGTGGACCGGTTCTTCCAGATCGACAAGCAGTTCGTGGTAGATGGACGAGCGCTGAAAGACATCAGCAAAGTCACTCGCTGAACGTGGGATGGAAACACCTTTGGCGACTTCTACTTCGTACTGGGCCTGCTTGCTCGTTCCCAGATCCAACAGGAAATCAGCCACGTCACGGCGAGGAGGACACTTGAAACCCAGACTCTCGAAGTAGCCCAGAGCTTCCGCGCGCGGACCATGGTACATCACGTGACCCTCATTCAGGATCACCACGTCGTCGAACAGCTCGAACACCTCGGGCGACGGCTGCAACAGAGAGATGACCACCGTCTTGCGGAACTTCTTGGCGATACTGCGCTGCGTGGTGATGATGTCGAAGGTGGCGGCGCTGTCAAGACCTGTACTGATCTCGTCCATCATCATGACGTACTTGTTGCCGAACTCCATCTCGCCTGTGGTGACACGTTTGCGCTCTCCACCAGACACACCACGAGTCATAGCGTCGCCGACAATGGTGTTCTGACAGTTGTCGAGTCCGAGCTGCTGGATGACGATGTCCGGGTAGTGTTTAAACATGGCTCGAGCGGCCTCGAGTGCGGCCAGGTTCTCCTCAGGTGTACCGTTGATGAAGTGCTGCTCGTCCCGCTTCGACAGACCTCCACCGCAGCAGGCGTGCGCAAACTCCAGTGTCTCCTTGACGGTGAGCAACGAATAGTGCCTGTCGCGCTGGGTGACGTAGGATACGAACTGGGGGAGCTGCTTGCGCATCTCATTCGCCGATGTGCCGTTGTAGGTGACCTGTCCTTCTAGCGTGATGTTCTTGTCGTTGGGGAAGCGACCGCTGAGCAACTTCATGAGGGACGACTTGCCCGATCCAGGCTGGCCGAGCACGAGCGTGATGGTGCCGGGCTTGAAGACGCCGCTGACGTTCTTGAGGACCTGTTTCTTGACGACGTGCGTGCTGGACCGCATTTCTCGGAAACCGGTCTTGACGACGTTGACCAGGGTGGGCAGCTCGACCTTGACGTCGGTCTTGTCCTTGACCATGATGTCGGCCGTGATGGAGACGTCCCGGAAGCGCACCTCCATCTGCGGGAGGTTCTTTCCCAGCGCCTTCTCCATGCGGGAGGCGACGTGGTCGTGGAGAGCCTGTGGTCCCTGTGCCATGAGTGTCTTGCCGTTATCGTACTCGATGGTGGCGCGCATGGGCGTGTCGGACGCGTTCGGAGCCATTTTGAACTGTCTGCAGTTTTGTAGCTCTGTGGCTCCTGAGCTGGAGTCGCTGGCAGGACTCAAATTGCAAAGTGATCTATCGAATCATCCGGTGTGGCCGGTTTAACGCCGCAACTGGCGACGGACGGGTCGGGTCGCTGAACTTGGCCGGACAAAGCTTTTGGATTACGACTGTGGGAAGCGGCCAATCAGAAGCGCCCATTCGATTATGGGACGGGAATCAACGACCATCACTCCTGAAATGTTGATTCCCGGATGACTTCGTGGACATAAAGTGGGCGTACGGTCGAAATGTGACGCGCGTCGGTGCAGGTTTGTAGTTGTTGCGGGGAACTTGGGCGCAGCTTGAAGGAAGTAGGGTAGAAGAGAGAAAAAGAAGAAGTAAGATTAATGTTTAAGAAAGTAGATAGCTACTCACTAGAAAATAGTATGCGGCATTCAGAAACGTAGTCTAGAATTGCCGCTACCATTCATCGTACTGATGTCACAGACATTTTAGTACATTATTTATTAGAGTCAAAAGTACCGTGTCTCTTCGTTATTAGTTTATAGAAGACACGGTGTAGAGGTGGTCCCTGTGAACGAGCCCTAACCTCAACAGCCTCCCTGGATCGACATCAGGGAACATCATTGGATAATAAAATATACGTGTTTTGATTGGTCTGTATAAAACCCTGTTAAAAGTGTTCAGTCAATCCACAAAATGGCTACACGAAATCAAGTATTTTTCGTTTTTGAAGCTCCTAGAGGCCCTACGGCCAAACGGAGACCGGATTTTGACTCTACTCGCCAGGGCAGTTTTCTGGCGAGGCAGAGTCCAAATCGTCATTTGGCCACCTGTGCAGCAGGTGGCAGAATAGAAAGTGAGCCAAATGTTCAAAACGAATTAGTTTTGACAGTCATAAAGTATGAGGGTACAATTGTTGAAGTTATATAATACATGTGGTTGTCTTATCTGCACGTGCGTGGCAACGTAGGCTACTACATCTACAGAGGCCAAGCGTTTAAGAAACGCATGTTAAAAAGGTGCCATCAGGTCTCCACGTGCTCTCTGCAGTTAGGCAAAGGCTACTTGCTATGTTATGAAAGACTGTAGAGCTCATTTTCAATTCATCTCACTCCGAGGCATCACAGCCCTTCCTCAGCGTGCTCAGCCCTTCCTTAGCGTGCACAGCCCTTCCTCAGCGTGCACAGCGTTTCCAAGTCAAGTACATAAGCTCCTGGGGCCAGTCCAGCGTCTCCTGCGTCTGAAGAACTACGCCAGCGTAAGAGGAAGAGAGCCATTCGACCCTGTGCAGCATTTCCAGAGCTCGGCACTTCGTACAACCTACTGTACCGTACTGGTGACCGTGGTGACCGTGCAGATTGGTCTGGGGCTCAGTTATTAAACGCCAGCTTCAGAGATCATGCATCGGTCAGCACAGGTTGCCCGTAAGGACTGTAGCAACTATGGAATATATTTCAAAGGCAACTTTTACCAGTTTCAATCCAACTGGTACATCAAGAATGGCTACGGTTACGGAGACAACTACAGGCTCGATTTCGACCTCGGAGCAGGATGTTCATCTGCTACAAGTCCATCTACATACACCGGGTCAACGACTACGGCATTAACAGTGCCGAATTTCGACGCAGCATTCAATCCCGTCGACCACTGGCCACATTTCGCCAAAAGGGTCCATAACCGAGCGACAGCGTCGACGTAAGAAGTGTCCGTATTAACTGCTTGTTGAGGACGGATTTTGAGGACGCTGTAAATTTGTCGACAAGTAGGTCAACGGAGGTCGCAGAAACGACTTTGTCCAGTTCGTCAGCGGTTGTACTTTTTGATTAAGTTCTAAATATATTTTCATTCTTGTTTCTTCACGTTTTGTTTTTGTGTAAAAGTAAATGTAAATTTGGCGGCTGTGTGCCAGGGAAAACTCTTTGAGTATAAAACCTTACCGTAAGTAAATGAGAAAACCTTTTACTGTTAAAGCTCTTAAAGGGAAAAACTCATGTTACTACGTGACTCTTTATAAGTTGTGAAGTAATATATGAATGATGAAATTTATCGTGTATTTTAAAGTAGGCTTAACTGTTAAGTTTAGCAAGAGAGTGCATACCTAACTTGTTTCTTAAGTCTCGAAATTGGTGCTTATCAAGCGCTTTAGTAAAAATGTCTGCTACCATCGCTTTGGTGTTGCAGTATACAATACTAAATTCATGTCGCTCAACCTTCTCTTGTACAAAATGATATCGAATATCAATATGCTTTGATCTCCCGTGTAATTCCGGATTATTCGAGATCTTAATACAGCTTTGATTGTCTTCTTGAATCTTGACTGCTTTTGAGGTTAAGAAACCAAGTTCTTTGAGCAGTAGCTTAAGAAAAATTAACTCCTGCATGCAGTGACATAGTGCAATGTATTCTGCTTCTGTTGTCGAGAGCACAACTGTGTGGTGCTTCCTCGAAAGCCAGGAGATTGGGCTTTGGTCTACCATAGTGATGTAGCCACCAACACAGCGTCTTGTGTCAGGGCAATTGGCATAGTCTGAATCAGTGTACGCCGTGAGGTGGTCTGCAAGGTTTGCTGCATTGACCAACTTTGACCCTCCCAGTAAGAGACCAAGGTCGTCTGTACCTGAGAGATACTTAAGCCCTCTAATCACTGCTTTCCAATGTTCCTGCCCAGGGTTAGCAAGGAATTGGCTGACATCGCGCATGTAGAATGCTAGATCGGGTCTTGTGCCAACCATGAGATACATGACACTACCTACAACTTCACGGTAGGGAATACCTTCCATTTGCTCTTTTTCAAGTTGTGTATTTGGTTGCATTTGAGTTGTAATTTTGGCATTACGGTCTGATGGAGTTGCCACTGGATATGTTACAAGGTTTTTAAAGCGATCTAACACTGTGCGTGCATACTTGCGTTGGTGGATAAATATCGTTCGGGCTTCGCGGTTTCGTTCGATTGACCAGCCGAGAATGTACTTCACCTCCCCTAAATCTGTCATGGAGAATCTTTTGTTCAAGGCAGATTTGATCTGACATACGAGGTTGACAGTTGGTGCAATGATCAGTAAGTCATCAACATAGACTGCTACGTAACATGTCTCGCCTTTGAGTGTTGCCATGAAAACACATCGATCTTTAATCAGTTTGTGGAATCCAAGGCTTTCCAAGAAAGCGGACAAGGTTTGATACCAGATACGAGGTGCCTGTTTAAGACCGTAAAGACTTTTGAGAAGTTTACAAACGAGGCCTTCCTTTCCAGGAACTACAAACCCTTCTGGCTGTTTCATATATATTTCCTCGTCAAGGGTTCCGTTGAGAAACGCTGTCTTGACATCCATCTGGTGAATTTCAAAATCAAGAAGAGCTGCAATCGTTAGTAGCAGGCGTAGGACTTCCATACGGATGACGGGGGCAAATATCTCATCGTAATCAACGCCATATCGCTGTAAGAAGCCTTTGATAACTAACCGAGCTCTAAAGCGATCGATTTCTCCTGAGCCAGTGTATTTAACAACAAAGACCCACCGGTTTTGGAGTACTTTGCGGTTATTGGGAGGAGGTACCAGGATCCACGTCTGGTTGGTCATTAGGGACTGGTATTCCGAGTCAGCAGCTGCGTGCCACTTATTTGCGTAAGACGAGCGCATCGCCGCATGGTACGTTTTTGGTTCCGGCACATGACGAATTGCAAGTAGGCTAAGAACAAGACATGTGCGTTCCTCTACTTCCTGGATGTCTTCAAGGGAGTTTAACGCGCCTAGATCGATTTCTTCGTCATACCGTGGGCGTTTTACACTTGTGGTCGACGGTTGTGACGGCGTCTCCGTAACAAAAGAGTATGTCAAGACGCCACGTTCCAGAGCCTCCCCAAGAGAAGGAAGCTGGTTCGAAGCGGAAGTAGATGCAGATTGTGGTTCTACAACTGAGTTACCTGGAGATTCAGGCTGGGATGGATAGGCTTGTGTTTCCGATGGAACAAATGCTGGAAGTTCGTCAGCAATAATAGGCGCTTCAGTTAGGTGATCCGGTAGCTGGAGCGGTCCCGACGTTACCTCAATATTTTCAATAGTCGGAAAGTCAATCTCATTGAAAACCACATCTCGACTGTAAACGACACCATGGGTTTTGACATCCATGAGTCGATATCCTTTCTTGTGCTCGGGAATTCCGAGATAGATACACAGTTTGGCACGGGGATCAAGTTTGTCCCTGTAGATGTCGTTGATATGGACATACGCAGCACAGCCAAACACTTTCAGATATTGAACAGTCGGCTTTCGATTGTACCACAACTCAAACGGTGTGCAATCCTGTGTGTTAGCGCTTGGTGTCATGTTGAGGAGTGTCGTAACATGTGTAACACATTCTGCCCAGAGTGGTTTGGGAAGCGAGGCATCTAACAGTAGCGCTCGTACACGTTCCATGATTGTGCGCATGCGGCGTTCCGCAACACCATTCTGTTGTGGTGTATAAGCATTGGTAAATTGAGCGTGCGTTCCATACTTAGAAAAAATAACGCGTCCCAGTTTCTCGTACTCTTTAGCGTTGTCAGCCTGCAAGGCCTGGATGTCCACATCCGGCGGTGGCAAGAGATATTCAAGAGTATGAACATCACTTCGGAATATATTCAAAGCTTTCATGCGAAAGTCTTTGTAGCATGAGTAGAGTTCACTACGTGCCTTCATCGGATAGGTAAACATGTAGCGACTGAAGTCGTCAATGAAGACGACGAAGTAGCGGCAGCCGCCAAGGCTTGGGACGGGAAGAGGGCCACAAATATCAGAGTGAACTTTATGTAAGGGGCTAGTAGAGCGTTCAACATGTCTATTGGATGGAAAAGGAGCGCGGTGTGACTTCGCGTAAGTACATGCTGTGCAAAAGAAAGAATCTGGTCTAACTACAGCTGGTGCATCCAGTCCATGAAGAGCTTGGTCTTTAGTGAGTGCCTGTAAAACACGGATGTTAGGATGACCAAGACGTTTGTGTAGTAGCATGAGTCGAGTCGGCTTACCTGTGGTAGCCACGTGAGCTTCGGCCTTCGGCAGTGGAGAGGCTTCGAATTGATAGAGCTTCGATGTCGCGGATTTCATCGCCTTGATCGAGAAGCGGTGGTTTGTTTGGACAGTACACATAGTACGTTTAAAGCCAAAACGGAAGTCATCGTCGACAGCGGCAGCGACTGACAGCAGGTTTTACTGCAGTTTCGGCGCAAGGAGGACATCGTGAAGCGTGAGCGTCCGCAGTTGGCCCTTGGAGTCCGTGATCTGGAGCTCTACAGTACCAATAGCTTCGATGGGGACTTGCGATTTTCCACCGACAGTGATGCCTCCGCTTGCAGGTGTTTTAGTCTTGAACCATTTCACATGTTGCGTGACGTGGCTGCTGCAACCTGAGTCAATCGTCCAGCTGAAATCAAAGTCCTGGCTAGGTTGCGCCGTGAGACTGATAGCGGATGCAGCCGTTTGTACATTCGACACAACTGCAATCAGGGTCTCTTTGCGGCGTGACTGATCGTATCCACCTTCATCGCGACGAGAGGATTTGTTGTTGTTGTTGCCATTGTTGTTGTTGCCATTGTTGTTGTTGCCGTTGTTGTTGCCGTTGTTGTTGCCGTTGTTGCGATTTCCACCGTAGTTACCGCGGCCACGTCCACCACCACGACCGCCGCGACCATTTTGGTGCCATGATCCACCTCCACGTCCAGATCGCCCTTGGTTGTTGTTGTTGTAAGGATGTGACCGGTAGTTGTTGGGACCTCGTAACTCGAAGTTGGCAGGAAGAACAGTGCCTGCCTTGACACATCCATCACGTAAGTCCTTCTGCAGAGTACGGCACTGTCGGATGTTGTGGCGTGGTTTCTGACAGTAGCTGCAGACATCAACGGGGACAGATGCTTGAACTGCCAATGCAGAATCCTGAGAAGGAGCAATGAGGGCCCGTTCAGCCTGAGTTGATAGACTCTCAGGTGTCCCTTTGATGCGGCTGTAACGTTCTTGAGCTTGGATCTCGCGAACCTTGGTCTCAATACTCATCTTGAGTTCATCGTACGGGATATACTTCCGCACACCTTTCCAAACTCGGAGATCATCCTTCCAAGTCTTTGGCATCGAGTGGAACAGGTATAATGACTTCTGCCCATCGGTCAAGGGAGACTCGGTTGCTTCAGACGCGGCTTTCATCGCGTTTTCCAGCTCAAGGAAGAAGCTGGTCAGATCACCGCCTTCTTCATACTTAATCTCCATAAGGAAGTGCTGGATGAAGTAGGGGTCGCCATGAAAGGCTGCACCCTCGTACTTGGTACAGATGGCCTGAAAGATGTCGAAGGCCGTTGTCAGGTTCTTGACAAGACGGATATGAGTATCATCCATCGTCTTCATCAGGAAAGCCTTGGTTTGCGCTTCCATACGACGAAGGTGTCGAGCAGACGGCGGTGTAGGCTTGCGTCGCTTGACTTGTTTACGATCCCGGCTGGCGTCGCGCTCAGCAAACGGGCGAACGATGGGAAGATCAGCGCGCTTGGTTTTCTTTGATGGCGGAGTGTCGTCGTCGTCGCTGGGCTGCAGCTCATCCGAGCTGTCCTCGAAGTCGACCTCATCCGAGTCGATTCCGGCCGGAGAACTTGGCTTGGCAGCTTCGTCGCCGTCGGACTCAGCCAGGTCGTCGTCAGAGTCTTCATCTTCGTCTTCACTGACCCCATTGTAGTCCTTCTTGGTGACGAAACCGAGCAGATGTTTGCCATCGAGTGATGCACTGACTCGGGCCTTCCAGACGTCAAAGTTCTTAGCTCCAGAGAGTCGGGGGAAGTCGTCACTTGAGGCTTGCTGAGGGCTCATGACCTGTTGCGGGGAACTTGGGCGCAGCTTGAAGGAAGTAGGGTAGAAGAGAGAAAAAGAAGAAGTAAGATTAATGTTTAAGAAAGTAGATAGCTACTCACTAGAAAATAGTATGCGGCATTCAGAAACGTAGTCTAGAATTGCCGCTACCATTCATCGTACTGATGTCACAGACATTTTAGTACATTATTTATTAGAGTCAAAAGTACCGTGTCTCTTCGTTATTAGTTTATAGAAGACACGGTGTAGAGGTGGTCCCTGTGAACGAGCCCTAACCTCAACAGTAGTGATCGCGTGTACGTGGACATCTCAGCCTCGACGGCGTCTGGGCTCGCTCTGCCGCTGGCAGAGCAGTCTAAGAAACGCTTGAAGAACCGATATGATCCGTGGTCGAGATGACACTCGTTGGGCAATTTCGGAACCAAGTCGTAACATTGAGCCAAGCAGAAACAAGAGCGTGGTCTAGCTACGTGCGGCAGTCGCCCATAGCGAGCGACGGATACAGTATCTCAAAGGCGCATCCAAGGACTTCGACTGCACATAAGCTTGGAAAGTTGGTCTGCTCCACCCGTGACACTCACAGTAGGAACTGGAGCTGCAATTTCAAATACATGTACAGCAGCTAAAAAGTAAGGTTAAATCAAGCGCTGTTAGCTGTTTGGTCGTGGCAATATCAATCGCCCTTGGTCGCAGCAATCACCCTTGGTCACAGCAAAGAGGTGTCTCAACCCTTAGGTTCCAGTTGAAGCTGTACTGGTTATCAGTTATCATTTATTAATACGTGCTTTGCCCCAAGCACATGATCTTTCGATCGTAGAGGCCCGTGAGTCACGACAGGTCAATTTTTTTTAGCATTGCTTCTGACCCTACAAGACAACCAACCGATTGTTTCCGTCGCCGGGAAACCATGTACAGTACATTATTCTACCACTTGCGTCCCACGTGATGCATGAACATTCACATTGTGAACGACAAGGCCAACAGAGCAATGCCAGAAGATTGCTACAAGTACGCGACCAATTTTACCGACGATGTCATCAACATTTCAGGAGTGATGGTCGTTGATTCCCGTCCCATAATCGAATGGGCGCTTCTGATTGGCCGCTTCCCACAGTCGTAATCCAAAAGCTTTGTCCGGCCAAGTTCAGCGACCCGACCCGTCCGTCGCCAGTTGCGGCGTTAAACCGGCCACACCGGATGATTCGATAGATCACTTTGCAATTTGAGTCCTGCCAGCGACTCCAGCTCAGGAGCCACAGAGCAGTTCAAAATGGCTCCGAACGCGTCCGACACGCCCATGCGCGCCACCATCGAGTACGATAACGGCAAGACACTCATGGCACAGGGACCACAGGCTCTCCACGACCACGTCGCCTCCCGCATGGAGAAGGCGCTGGGAAAGAACCTCCCGCAGATGGAGGTGCGCTTCCGGGACGTCTCCATCACGGCCGACATCATGGTCAAGGACAAGACCGACGTCAAGGTCGAGCTGCCCACCCTGGTCAACGTCGTCAAGACCGGTTTCCGAGAAATGCGGTCCAGCACGCACGTCGTCAAGAAACAGGTCCTCAAGAACGTCAGCGGCGTCTTCAAGCCCGGCACCATCACGCTCGTGCTCGGCCAGCCTGGATCGGGCAAGTCGTCCCTCATGAAGTTGCTCAGCGGTCGCTTCCCCAACGACAAGAACATCACGCTAGAAGGACAGGTCACCTACAACGGCACATCGGCGAATGAGATGCGCAAGCAGCTCCCCCAGTTCGTATCCTACGTCACCCAGCGCGACAGGCACTATTCGTTGCTCACCGTCAAGGAGACACTGGAGTTTGCGCACGCCTGCTGCGGTGGAGGTCTGTCGAAGCGGGACGAGCAGCACTTCATCAACGGTACACCTGAGGAGAACCTGGCCGCACTCGAGGCCGCTCGAGCCATGTTTAAACACTACCCGGACATCGTCATCCAGCAGCTCGGACTCGACAACTGTCAGAACACCATTGTCGGCGACGCTATGACTCGTGGTGTGTCTGGTGGAGAGCGCAAACGTGTCACCACAGGCGAGATGGAGTTCGGCAACAAGTACGTCATGATGATGGACGAGATCAGTACAGGTCTTGACAGCGCCGCCACCTTCGACATCATCACCACGCAGCGCAGTATCGCCAAGAAGTTCCGCAAGACGGTGGTCATCTCTCTGTTGCAGCCGTCGCCCGAGGTGTTCGAGCTGTTCGACGACGTGGTGATCCTGAATGAGGGCCACGTGATGTACCATGGTCCGCGCGCGGAAGCTCTGGGCTACTTCGAGAGTCTGGGTTTCAAGTGTCCTCCTCGCCGTGATGTGGCTGATTTCCTGTTGGATCTGGGAACGAGCAAGCAGGCCCAGTACGAAGTAGAAGTCGCCAAAGGTGTTTCCATCCCACGTTCAGCGAGTGACTTTGCTGATGTCTTTCAGCGCTCGTCCATCTACCACGAACTGCTTGTCGACCTGGAAGAACCGGTCCACCCCGGTCTCGTTCACGACAAGCAGTTGCACATGGATGCCCAGCCCGAGTTCCACCAGAACTTCTTAGACAGCACAGCCTTGTTGATGAGGCGACAGATGAGAGTAACGCTGCGCGACTCAGCCGCACTCGTCGGTCGCCTGGTCATGAACACCATCATGGGTTTACTGTACTCGAGCGTCTTCTACCAGGTCAACCCGACCAATGCGCAACTGGTCATGGGCGTCATTTTCGCGTCGGTCTTGTGTTTGTCGCTCGGTCAATCTGCGCAGATCCCAACCGTCATGGCTGCGCGCGAGGTCTTTTACAAGCAACGCAGGGCCAACTTCTTCCGGACAGCGTCTTACGTGCTCTCGAGCTCGGCAAGCCAGCTGCCACCGATTGTTCTGGAAACGGTCGTGTTCGGCTCCATCGTGTACTGGATGTGCGGCTTCGTGGACACCATCGGCGCGTTCTTCCTCTTCCTCCTCATGCTGGGCATCACGAATCTCGCCTTCACGGCCTTCTTCTTCTTCTTGGCGTCCGCCGCGCCGAATTTCAACGTGGCCAACCCGATCTCCAGCGTATCCATTCTCTTCTTCATCCTGTTTGGCGGCTTCGTCATCACGAAGGAGCAGATCCCTGACTACCTCATCTGGATCTACTGGATGAACCCGATCGCGTGGTGCGTGCGAGCTCTGGCAGTGAACCAGTACAGCGACTCGGCATTTGACACGTGCGTCTACGGCGACGTCAACTTCTGTGAAAGCTTCAACCAAACGGTCGGAGACTACTCGCTCAGCACGTTCGAGGTTCCGTCGGAGAAGTTCTGGCTGTGGTACGGCATCGTCTTCATGGCGGCTGCATACATCTTCTTCATGTTCCTTTCGTACCTCGCGCTAGAATACCACCGCTACGAAAGTCCCGAGAATGTGACACTGGACTCGGACAACAAGGATGGCGCTTCGGACGAATACGGACTGATGCAGACTCCTCGCAGCTCTCCAGCCGGCGGGGATACCTTGCTAGCCGTGGCTCCTGCCTCGGAGAAACACTTCGTCCCAGTCACCGTCGCCTTCAAGGACCTATGGTACACCGTGCCCGACCCAGCCAACCCCAAGGACACCATCGACCTGCTCAAGGGGATCAGCGGATACGCTCTCCCAGGAACCATCACCGCCCTCATGGGATCCTCTGGCGCTGGCAAGACCACGCTCATGGACGTCATCGCCGGCCGAAAGACTGGCGGCAAGATCACCGGACAGATCCTGCTCAATGGCTACCCCGCCACCGACCTCGCCATCCGCCGATCCACGGGATACTGCGAGCAGATGGACATCCACTCTGAGTCGGCCACCATCCGCGAGGCGCTGACGTTCAGCGCGTTCCTGCGCCAGGGAGCGGATGTTCCCGACAGCTACAAGTACGACTCGGTGAACGAGTGTCTGGACCTGCTGGACCTGCACCCGATCGCCGACCAGATCATCCGCGGCAGCTCCGTGGAGCAGATGAAGCGTTTGACTATCGGTGTGGAGCTAGCGGCGCAACCGAGTGTGTTGTTCCTGGACGAGCCGACGAGCGGCCTGGACGCGCGCTCTGCTAAGCTCATCATGGACGGTGTACGGAAGGTGGCCAACACGGGTCGTACGGTGGTGTGCACGATCCACCAGCCGTCAACCGAGGTTTTCAGTGTGTTCGATAGTCTGCTGTTGCTGAAGCGTGGAGGTGAGACGGTGTTCGCTGGTGAACTGGGCAAGAACGCCAGCGAGATGATCGCGTACTTCGAATCAATTGACGGTGTGGACAAGTTGGAGGACAATTACAACCCGGCAACGTGGATGTTGGAGGTGATCGGTGCTGGTGTCGGCAACAGCAATGGTGATCGAACCGACTTCGTGAAGGTTTTCCAGAACAGCAAGCACTACCAGTTCTTGCAAGACAACTTGGACCGCGACGGCGTGACTCGTCCGTCCCCAGACTATCCTGAATTGACCTACGGAGACAAGCGTGCTGCGACCGAGATGACGCAGATGAAGTTCCTGCTGCAGCGCTTCTTCAACATGTACTGGCGCACAGCCTCGTTCAACTTGACGCGCTTCTTCGTGTCGCTCGTGCTGGGTCTCGTCTTCGGTATCACGTACGTCGGCGCAGAGTACACGTCATACTCGGGTATCAACTCGGGAATGGGCATGATGTACTTGGCCGTTGGATTCCTGGGCATCGGATCGTTCAACAGCGCCTTGCCCGTCGCTTCCGAGGAGCGAGCCGCCTTCTACCGTGAGCGAGCGGCGCAGACGTACAACGCCTTCTGGTACTTCTTTGCCTCAAGTGTGGCGGAGATCCCGTACACCTTCTTGGCTGTGCTGCTGTTCATGGCCACCTTCTACCCGATGGTGGGTTTCACCGGCTTCGGCGCCTTCCTCACGTTCTGGCTGACGGTGTCACTTCACGTGCTGCTGCAAGCCTACATCGGCGAGTTCCTCGTCTTCCTGTTACCGAACGTGGAGGTGGCACAGATTCTGGGTATGCTCATGGCGTTGATCTTCCTACTGTTCATGGGCTTCAGTCCCCCCGCCGGAGACCTGCCGACGGGCTACAAGTGGCTCTACCACCTCACGCCGCAGCACTACACAATGGCGGCAATGTGTGCCATCGTATTCGGCGACTGCCCCAGCGACGGTGGAAGCGACGTCGGCTGCCAAGTTATGACGAATGTCCCGCCGTCGCTCCGGTCCGACCTGACCGTGAAGGAGTACCTGGACGACGTCTTCCTGATGAAGCACAGCCAGATATGGCGGAACGCTGCCATCGTTCTGGCGTTCCTTGTGGCCTTCCGCGTGTTTACACTGCTGGCCATGCGCTTCGTGAACCACCAGAAGCGGTGATTCCTCGGCCGCTATTTTCCTCCATCTTCATCTTCTGAAATTCGCAGCTGTCGCTTAGCGGCCTGCCGGACGTTTGTGATCGTACAACCGTCATGAAACATTCAAGCAACCGTCGGAGTCATATCATATTTCGATATGAAGGCATAGAATAATTCGATTGCATATACTATGCAAAAATGTATGTCACCTAGAGCGTTTATGTTATGGGCTTTGTAGCGGGCTTGTTTGGCGTGAAGCTGCAGAGAAGGAGATGAACATACTTGAGCGTATCGACGGAAACAACAAAAAGGAGTTCTGGGGATGGGGAGGTCTTTGGGGTGGATACGGATGGGGTGGTTGCTGCGACCTTGGTGGCTGGGGAGGCTGGGGCTGGTAAATGTTGTGGCGCAACTAAATGCGAAGAGTACCAGGTCGCCTTTTTGCCAATACCGAGCCTCGACTCGAGGATATGGTCAAGTGGTTCGATGCACTGTCGGCTGAAGGTGGAGATCGAGAATGTGTTCAACGGAAAGTTGTTGAGGAGTTTGAATTTGTCATTTTCATAGCTCTGAAATCAGAGCTCAGTGGCTGCATTTCTCTCTCCAGTCTCCAGTTTCATTCTGGCAGAGGTACCCAGTCGTATTTCAACTTTGTTACAGTGGTTAGCTCTGGTGCTTCTAGGCGTACGTGGAACAATTGTATAAAGCTGTTGTGGAGGAAGAGATTCCGATCATCAGATACACCGCGTGATCTTTTGTGGATAACAACGAATGGGGGTCTTTCAAGCCTCACGTTGGTGTCCATTATACGACGCCTGAGCTTCCCTGGATTCCTCGGCCAGCAGCGAAATGGTTTGCCCACCTGTCGACCACCAAGGGCTTGGACAACTTGAATCTCGAGACTGTTCAGATGGGTACCAATGAGGAGCAGGGAGCAACGGCTACCCTAGAGGAGCTACATTACTCTGGTGGCGTGCCATGGTCACTGAGTGAAGTCATCTTGTTGGTGGTTGTAGGTCTCGTTATCCTTGGTGCTATCATGTGCGAGGCCGTGCGTGAGTATCCAGGGCTCTTCTGAAGAATTGCAAGTGCTCATTACGGTCGAGGACAGACAGGTTTGCAATCACACTAGGACGTACGTTAGGCTTGTAACATGCCTCTTTCTTTTAAAACTTGTCACGTGTTGACTCGTTTCTTGCTGCATTATTCTTTGCTTGATAAGAGGGGCTACACTTTAAGATCAACTCTGTTTAATACATTCTTCTCCACTCGAGCTTTACCAATCTGAATCCAAGCTGTCGTAGAGGTCGCTCGTGCAAAAAAACTCCCCGGCTTCAGGTCGTCCATACAGTTAGTATCCACGTTCTCCAACACGCCGTTTTTCTTTTGTGTAGGATATCGGAATTTACACACCGCACGTAGCACCGCCACTGTTTGTTGGTGCAGTGAATGTCGTGCAGTGGCCTGTCATCAAAGTTCACGAGCATCCGCTCGCCACTCATTCACGTTCATCCACCAGAGGCAGAGCAATAGGGACGTTCCCGGCTTCCAGTGTACAAACAATAGTATGGCAGCGACAAGTAGTTGTCCGATGCCATGGTGGAGTTCTCGTACCTGTTCATCAACGTCGCCTTGTATGGAGTAGGGGACTCACATTTCCGAGAGCACAATAAGGTAGAACATCAAATCCGAGTCGTAGAGCAGCGTCTCGGGTTCCTCATCACCAAATCCAGCATCATCCTCCGATTCAGCAAAGTAAACGAGCGCATCAGTATCCGCATCGCTGCGGGTAAATTACTGCAAGGATTGGAATCCGCATACGGTCGGAAGATATCACCAAAGGTAGATCGGAGCAAGTACGAAGCCTTTTTGCCGTTATGTGCTAATGCGTCAGCACAGGCGTTAGATCTTTGCTTGCCGTCAGGTACAGCAGATCCAGCTTGTCGTAGAGCTAAGATCTGTCACTAGAAAACTTGCTTTTGCAGAAGTCTTCAGCCATACAAGGAATCGACTGGCCACGACACCACAGTTGTGGTCCCAGTTCGAGAACGTCGAGCGTTTCTCCACTGTGTCTCCACTCTCCGATACAATTCCATCAACTGATGACACTCGCAGGTGCAAAGTGGCCCAGTCCTTCCACGAGATACGAGCGTTAACTCAGTCCGTAGACGTAGACGTCCTGGTCACTGCGTTCATAGTCAATAATTGATGCCAGGTCATTGGTTGTACTTGTTACAGAAAATGCCGCCGTCCATACACGCGGCAGTTCCTCCAGTCGAATGGCAGATCCACAAGGACTGCTAGCGCTAGTACAAACAAAACTAAAGAACTGCGAGACCCGGGCTTTCCAGCCCGCAAGCCAATATATACTTGCCTTTTGATTGTGACTGGGCGTTAGTTTTGTCATTGTCAATTTTGACACAAAGCGTCGTCAAAAATGAATGTCGAATATGCGTGTCGAAAATGTCGAAAATGAATTTATCTACACACCAAGCAGAGCTAAACGATGGCGAGTACAACAATGGATGGATGGAATGGTTATGCTACAAATTTATCTGTCTATAATGACTGTCTTGTTTCACCTGCATCTACACGTTCGATTCCAGCTCCGTTGTATCACTTGATTTCGTACCAGACTCCAACTCAGTTACCTCCCACGTGCCCAAGTCAGAAGTATCTTCCTGACTCAAAGGCTGGTAGCCGAAATGAGGCACGATACCTACAGCTACGACCGCCAGAATGCCACCAAAGACCCAACACAGCACTGGCACGGACAACACCCACACGTTGAACATGTGTGGGTACAGATAGCAACCTCCAACTGCAGCCAAACGACTAACCCCAACAGCGTAGCCCATTCCTCGACCGCGATGACTTGTCGAGTAGTACCCTGGAGTATGCGTCAAGACACAACTCCAACACGCTGACAGCAATGCAGTCACCACGAAAGACACGCCAATTACGATAGCTTTGCTGTCATGATAGCCTCTATCACATTGAAGTGGAGCTGGACCAGAACCTGGCGTGGGCAAGCTGTTTGCTGACGTTGATCTCAAGTTGTGACTGTCAGCAGTAGCGCCTCAAGTGGTGGCTGCACAGCTGGTTCACAGCCTCACGACTCGTGAGCCCTTCATCGTCTAGCTCAGCATTGCATAACTTTCTAATTCATTCTCAATTTTACCAACAACAACACAAGTTGAGTCTCAATCGCGTATAACGTGACAGTTTTAAAACTATTGAAGCGTGAAACGCATCTACGGTTCGACTTTTTCGACGCAAGGCACATCGGTATTTTCGATCGGTCAAGACACTTCGACAATGACACGTAACCAGAGTCCAAACCCACGCCCCCGTCAGCAGCGACGCAGACGTGAAGAAGACACCGCAGCAGACGCAGCCACTCGCTCTGAGAGCAATGATCAAGCTCGAAATCGAGGCGACGAGGGCAATGCTGCATCGCACCCGGCCCAACAGTCGGCGGCAGACAACGTTGCGCTGATGCGGCAGATGTTCGAGTTCATGAACACCGCGCAGCGCCAGAATCAAGAGCAAATGGCTCAGATGCTCCAACAGCAGGTTTTGCTGCAGCAGCAGATGCTCCAGGCTCATGTGGCGGCTCAAAAGCCGCAAAAGAAGAAGGGCAACCCTCCACAGTTTAACGGTCAGTCTAGTGACGATCTGGAGCTGTGGCTGTTTAGCACTGAGCAATACTACTCGACCTACAGCGAAGAGATGAACAGCCACTCGTCCGACTTCGTAAACACCATCTTCGCGAATCTTGGTCCGGCAGCCCAAACCTGGTATCGAGACTTCAAGACCTCACTAGGCGACCAGCCGGCCACATGGGCCATTTTCAAGCAGCGGATCCGTGAGCGATTTCGTGAGGCTGACTATCAGTACAAGGTACTCTCAAAGATGCACAGCCTTCGCTGGAGTGGGTCCCAACAGGCATACACCACGAAGTTTCTGCAGTTGATGTCCCAGCTCGATTGCGAGCTGCCAGAGGCTGTCAAGCGGTGGTTTTATCAACAGAACCTCCGCCCCGATACCAGCGCTTTTGTGTCACAAAATGTGCCCGGAGACCTGAAGGACGTCATTGAGCTCGCTCAACGCTTTGAAGATTCTCGCGCACCATCGTCCAACTCAAACTCGAAGAAGGAACAGAACAATGACATCAGCAACGGGAAAAAGCAGGCGCAGAAACAAACGTCAGCTGGGTCTCCGCCGCAGAAGAATACCAGAGGGTCAAATGCTGGAACAGACCGACCCTCCTGCGCTTACTGTGACAAGCCTGGTCATACCGAGGCTGCCTGCTTCAAGAAGAAGGCAGATGCCAAGGTTTCGGCCACAAAAAATGCGTAGGCTCGGTGGAGTGGCAACCCACCGGGCCGAAACAACCAGATCGTGGTAGCCGTACGCGTTCTGGTAGCCCTCTCCAGGAACAGCTTCACTATCAAGGCGACAAAGCTGAACCGACAAAGAAGGAGAAAATTTACGGCTATTTGTGCCCCGGTGGACGAGTGGCAGACGCGTCTGTCTCCATTTTCATTGATAGTGGCGCGTCATTTAATGCCATCGACCCCCGTGTAGCATCAGCACTGGGCTTGCCGGTCAAAACGTCACAGAAACCTCTCGAGATTAAACTCGGCTGCGGCCGGCGAATGAGCATCCCACGACGAAGTACTCATATCACGCTGTCGCTGGACGGGTTTGCGCCGTACGAATCTGAAGTTTTTGTGATGGATGTTCCCGAGGGGAAAAATCTAATGCTTGGGCTTCCTTGGCTTGAAAAGGTAAACCCCGACATCAACTGGTCGACAAAGTGATACATCCTCGCGGTTCAACTACTGGCCTCGCGCTGAAGCCATGTCCCCAGGCCGATATCGGTGTGTTTGCTGGTGGTAGGCGAAGAAGGAATCGGATATCCCGGCGTGAACAGGACGAGACTGAGCAATTACTCTTTTACACCAAGCACAGCTACGTCTCGGCGACTGGCAACACGAAAGTGATCTCGCTCCGCCAACTCCGCCGAATGAAAGCTGAAGACGGAGAGTTCTGCTTCGCAGTGCAAGTCGCAGAGGAACCGTCTGAAAAAGCCAATCGTCAGCTTAAGCAAGGATGGGAACAACTCCGGGGTCGGCCTGAAGAATCGGTGCTTCTCAAGTACAAGGACACAGTTTTTCGGGTCGAACTTCCGAATGTAGCTCCGCAACGATCCGTTGACGTAGAAGCGGAAGTTGAGCTATCGGACGACATCCCAGTGGCTAGAAAGCAATTTCGCCTTAGTGACGAGATGAAGCAGGCCATTCGCGCGTGGACAGCAGAGATGCTGGCTGCAGGCATCATTCGACCTTCTAAATCACCCTATTGTGCGCCAACCTTGTGTCAAGAAGGCAGTGGGCTGGCGCATAGTCCACGACTTCAGAGGTATCAACTCCAAGCTCCGAATACCAGCTACTCCAGTTCCCCGCAAGGAGGACATATTCGACGCAATGGCTGGCAGCTTCTATTTCTCGGCAATGGACCTTTGTGGGGTTTCTTCCAGGTGCGCCTCCGCGAAAAGGACATTCAGTATACGGCGTTTTCAACGCCGGACGGACAGTTTGAGTATCTCGTAACTCCTATGGGCCTGGCGTGCAGTCCTCAGCCTTCAACCGGATGATGCAGCGAGTTTTCAGTGACCAGAACTCATTCTGCCGCGCGTATTTTGATGACCTCTTCGTGTTCACCAAGAGCACGTCGTTGAATGAACACCTTGAAGCTCTCGATCGAGTCCTACAACGATGCGAGCAGCAGCAGCTGTACGTCAAACTTGCAAAATGCACATTTTGTGCTAGCGAGATACCTTGTCTTGGTGATTACTTTGGTCGGGATGGAGTTCGCATGGACCCAGACAAGGTTCGGGTCATTCGAGAGTGGCCAGTGCCACAAAACAAGAGGCAGCTACAGTCGTTCATCGGGACGTGTGTATGTACTGAAGTACTGCGCAAATTTTGCGGAGATATCGGCACCGCTCATGGAGGCCTGTCGAGGAGGCGGAAAGCACGAACGAATCTCACTCTCCGCCGAGCAGATACGGTCATTCGAGGAGCTGAAGCGGCTTCTATCGGAGCCTCCGGTTCTCGCTCACCCCGATAGTTCACGGCCATTTCATATTCGCATGGATGCTTCCGACTATGCAGTAGGTGGATACCTATATCAAGTCGATGACACGGGCAAGGAGTGCATAATCGGCTACGGCGGACGGCGCAAACTCACTACGGCGGAGAAAATGTATCCGACACGCGAGAAGGAGCTGTTAGCAGCACTACACGCCATGCGAATTTGGCGCGTGTACCTCATCGACAAGCCATTCTTCGTCAACACCGATCACAAAACACTACAGAGCATACTCGAGCAAAAGACCTGCTCGCAGAGGCTCGCCCGGTGGTTGAACGAGCTAGGATCATAAAAGCCTTTATTTCGCTGGATCCCGGGCACGTCGAACGTGGTTGCTGACGCTGTTTCTCGAAACCCGGAATTTCAACCCGGGAATCGGCTCAACACGTATCTCTGGCGAATCTCCTACAGCAGCTTACTGCACAACAGGATGATATTGCGCCTGATACAGCGTTCATGAACTATATGGCCTCCAGACCGACAATTTTACAGCAATGCATTCGATTATATTCGAATGATGCCGGCTTCGGGGACCTCTACAATTTTCTTCAGCAGCGATCGAGTGTTTCCACGGCGGCCCCACCAGTTGAAGTGCCTCGCACTTTGCGCGCCAATATCGACCATTTCTTTATCGAAGATAAAGTTCTGTACTACCAGCCTACTGTCGACGATCCCCGCCGAATTTGTGTACCTGACGATACCGACCTGCGCAATGCCATTTTCTACGAGCATCATGACTCAGCAGCCAGCGGACACCCGGGATATTTGAAGACCCTCTTGGCGGTCCAGACCAAGTTCTACTGGATGCGTATGGACCGCAGTACTCGTCGCTACGTCGCCTCATGTGAGTTGTGCCAGCGAATTAAGGCTTCTCATCGTAAGCCGGCTGGACTACTGCACCCACTCGAGACTCCGTCGAACCGATGGTCCAATATCTCCATGGACTTTATCACGGGCTTGAGTCGGGATCGTCGATCTGAGTGCGATGCCATACTTGTGATTGTTGACCGTCTCACAAAACGAGCGCACTTTATTCCGACAACAACAACGTGTACAGCTACCAATACGGCGCGCTTGTTTCGAGATCACTACCAAAAACTGCACGGGTTACCAAACAGTATTGTGTCCGACCGCGACCCGAAATTCACGTCGAAGTTTTGGTCCGAGCTCATGAGTCTTCAGCATGCTCAGCTGCAGCTCAGCTCTGCATTCCGTCCCGAAACCGATGGCCAAACCGAAAAAACGAATCACTTCGTCGCTGATTACCTTCGTGCTTTCGTCAATGCTCGGCACACCGATTGGAATGACAAGCTCAGCCTCGCCGAATTCGCCTACAATGCACGGGTCCACTCTAGTATCGGCATGGCGCCATTCGTTGCTGATCTTGGATATATCCCCCGTTCTGTCGCGGACCTAGCCGTCTCGGTGTCACGCCAGACTCGTTCGAAAGCTATTTCCTTCGTGGATCGCCAAAAAGTGCTTTTACAGCAATGCAAGGACATGTTGGCGCAAGCTCAGGCACCGATGAAGTTTTTCATGATCGAAACCGGCCAACGTATCAGTTCGTCGCAGGAGATCAGGTCTTACTCGACACTTCCAATTTGGACCTTCACCATCTCGGCACCACTGGCACGCGAAAGCTCGCTCCACGGTTCATCGGCCCGTATCCCATCGTTGCGTCCACGACACCCGATACATACAAGATCGGCATGCCACCAGGACTTCGTCTTCACGATGAGTTTCACGTGTCCTATTTGAGACCCTACGTGCTCGATCCAAATCCCCGGCGTCTTAATAACGTTCCTGGACTCATCACTCGCGACGGCCACGAGGGACTTCAAGTGCAAGACATTCTCGACCACCGCACCAGAAAAGGCAAGTCTCAGTTCATGGTTCGTTGGTACGGCCCAACTGAGGATTCCTGGGAACCAGAAGAAAACCTTGGGCAAGCTGGTGGACTCATCGAGCGTTACCTCCTCGCCCGACCGATTCGATCCGGTCGAACTCGGCGTAAACGCTTTTCAAAGGGTGGAGTGTCATGATAGCCTCTATCACATTGAAGTGGAGCTGGACCAGAACCTGGCGTGGGCAAGCTGTTTGCTGACGTTGATCTCAAGTTGTGACTGTCAGCAGTAGCGCCTCAAGTGGTGGCTGCACAGCTGGTTCACAGCCTCACGACTCGTGAGCCCTTCATCGTCTAGCTCAGCATTGCATAACTTTCTAATTCATTCTCAATTTTACCAACAACAACACAAGTTGAGTCTCAATCGCGTATAACGTGACATTTGCACCATGCTGCATAGCTCAATGCTACAGAGAAGATAGTAGTCATCATGGCAAATGCAGCGAAAGAGCGGTGCGGCCCAAAAGTGTCCACAACTGTAGATGCAACGCAAGATCCAACCACCTGAGCGATGTTCAGCGTGCCAACCGCTCTCCAACTCGCAAAGACATTGTAACCATTGAGGCTGATCAACGTCGGGACGTAAATTCCGAGTGCGTACGATGACATGGTCATGACAATCCACACTATCCAGATCACAAGTGTGGGGATCATCTTCTGAAGTCGAGAAGATGGAGACTCCAAACCAGTCGAAAAGTCAAGTTCTTCCTTCAGAATGCCATTCTCAGGGGTCTGTCGGACGTGCAAGTTCTCAATCTTCTCCACAATCGCAATCGCTTCTTCCGTACGGCCCACGCTAGCAAGCCAACGCGGCGATTCCGGTACTGTAAATCGCAGTACTACGGCGTGCAGCACAAGTCCACAGGTGACTAGATATGTCGTACGCCATTCCAACCGAGGCGCCACCACATAAGCTAGAGCTAAGCCGGCCAAGCCACCAATGCCCGTGAAAGCATCGAGCAGTGATACCATACGACCACGCATGGATCGAGGAGTCAATTCTTGAACTAATACGACTGTGGACGCGAGCTGTCCACCAAATCCGAGCCCAGTAACCACGCGACCGATAATCAGCATGTACCCGGCGCTCGCACGAGCCGATACAACGAGTCCTCCCAATGAAAACACCATCGCAATCACGAGAGCTATCCGTCGACCAAATCTGTCGGCGATATGACCGAAGATGGGGCCTCCAGCCATGGCCCCCATGAAGATGCTGGCTCCGAAGATTTCGAGAACTGGCGTTCCCATTCCAATGTCATTGGCAACGAGATACCGCTTGAATCGCCCAACTCACGCCCGTGAGCAGTAAGAGACGAACGTAGAAACTTGAAAGACGAGGCTCAAGTGCATCCAACCGAGCGTCAACAGAGTGCTGAAGCTTGCGTGTTGAGACGGGAACGGAGCTCTGCTGTACGCTTGGCGACTCGACGGCTTGATACGCCATGGTGTGCACTGGTTAAAAGCCAATTGGAAACTGAGCAATGACGTTTAGCGGTTGCAACGTACAAATACCCCGTGAACACTTTCATTACTTGCATGTACCGCTGTACTGGACACGCTGAGGAGTCCTACCCACTCGTGGACAGTCAGCAAATCGATAAAGTAATCTTTGACCTTCATCAACAACGCGTTGATGCTTGGACTTTGATTAAAATGATGGGACAGATTTTCAAATCCTTAGCCGACTTTCCGACACTGGACAGGACTCACGTTGAAGTGAACAAGCACCGCGTGATCCATAACTTTTTAGAAACGCAAATTGCTTCCTTATTGCAGCGTTGACAGCTCTGAGTCTTGCTTCATTTCGTCCAAACTCTCGTCTTCCTCCTCGTGGCTGGCGCCCGATTCGAGGTCGGTATCGGAATCGTGAGATCCAGTGTTGTATCGTTCCTTTGGTGGCTCGAAACCATACGGCACCACAATTCCGAATACTACCGCAGCTAATAGTCCGGCAAAGACCCACGTAATAGCAGCCACTGACATCAACCACACATCGAACATGTGAGGATAAAGTAGAGCTCCGCCTGCCGCCCCAAGACGACTGAAACCAAAGGCATACGATACTCCACGAGCACGTACAGCAGTCTCGAAATGATCGGGTGTGTAGGCCAATACGCAGCTCCAGGTACCTGCCAGTAAGGCCGACACAGAGCAAGTTCCCACTACCACAACAAACTGGTACCAGGGCATGTAACTCAATAGAACCGAAGCCACAGAAGCTGCTGCTGCGAAACCTCCCATAGATTTCTTTCGGCCTTGAGTCTCCATCGTCCACCAGGCCAGAATACAGCCGAATACTTGTGATCCGTGAAGCAGTGCGATCGTACTCCAATTTTCGTACATGTTGAACCCGGACATACTGATAAGCGTTGGGACGTAACACCCTAAAGCGTACGAAGACATTGCCATAACGATCCACAAGCTCCATAAGACTAGTGTGTATACAGGCTTGTCAAAGGCAGAAGGCTTCGCTCTCGCAATGGGCGGCACTGATTCGGCTACTGGCGTCGGAGCATCTTGTATCTTGACATTGTCGTACTGTGTTCTAGCACCATGCGCTCGTTCCAGCTTCTCAATAACCAGTAGAGCTTCGTCAACTTTACCGACACTTGCTAACCACCGTGGAGATTCGGGAATACCGAAGCGAAGGACGCCAGTATAGAACACGCACCCACAGATCATCAAGTACGTAGCTCTCCAGCCGACTTGTGGTGCTAGACCGAAAGCCAATGCTACACCAATTAAACCACCGATACCCGTGAATGCTTCCAGTAGAGCTACCATACGACCTCGCATCGATTTTGGTGCCAACTCTTGCACTAAAACAGTAGCTGCTGGGAGCTCTCCACCTAGTCCGATACCTGCAACGATCTTCGCCGCAATAACATGGTAGTCCTTCTTCGCAATGGCCGACAGTGCCAAACCAAACAGCGACAGCATCATAGCGAACAACAAAGCTGAACATCGACCACGAGCATCAGCTAGAAGACCGAAGAGCGGTCCACCCAGTGCAGATCCTAGGAAGACACCAACGCCCAGAGCTTCGAGTGCGTGCGTTCCCATTCCAACGTTATGAGCTACAAGCCGACGAGTAAAAGTGAAAAGCACGAGCTCAGCAGCGTGGACTGCCCAACTAACACCAGTTAAAAGCAGGAGACGGACGTAGAACCATGATAGGCGCGCATCTAGAAAATCAAGACGTTGGTGCACAGCTTCCAATCCGGTGGATGCACAACGTACGGGAGCAGTGTTTGGCGGCATTGTGCAAAGAATTAAATGGAGTGGATCTGACAGACTATGACAACTACTGTAACGGTTTGTTAGGATAGTCGTCCCCGTTGGACAGGGCCTTCACTTTCTATCCGAGGAGGTTTGATGCGCTACCTACAAGTACTCGTTGAGACCTCTTGTCGAATCTCGGAGGTGCAAGTCCCGTGGTAAGACCCAAAATGTTGATGAAGGCGCCTGCAACGTTGAGACAGTTTGAGCCCAGATTTGCTTGGGAGGTAAAGTAATCTCCCAGGCAACTTTACTGTGCTTTGTTTACGAGGACAGTCAAGTCGAGTCACGGAACGGCTACGACTCGGAGTCGACTTGGAGTTCGAGATCAAGCGTCGATGCAGTATGCAGTTTCATCTACAGTGTGCTGCAGTTATAATACATCTGAGCATGCAGCATTCATTAATATTCCATGCAAGCACCCCCGTAAGTTCTGCTAGGAACAGCTCGATTATGCGGTGCACCGCATAATAGCTGAACACCGAGAGTCAACATCGCGTGTCCAACGATAATGCCCGCACATGTTGCTCACTTGCCTTTTGTGGGACAAGCACCGTACGAGTCCAACGCCAACACCCCGTCAACCATCCACTTCCACAGATTATGAAGGCCCATGTCTTAGCGTTTCTGTCCAAAAAGGTCAGGGTCTCTTCCCCTCGCATCTTCGGGCCCTTTCCCGAAGCAAGCCATTTCTAAACTTCCGACTTTCGACAAGCATGCGCTTCATCTCGTTGTTAGCTGCCGTTGTCTTCGCGGTTGCAGCGACACAAAAGGCACCAATTCAAGCGCGCAACAGTTCGGACGACACTTCATTGGTGTTCAAGATTCTTCAACTGGCCGATCTCCACATCACTGGTATCCCGACCGTCGGGTGCGGCAGTAGTGTGCCAACGGGAATGGCTAGTCAAGACTGTTCGGAAGTTCTCACCTATCAGTTTGTAGAGCAATTGCTAGATCTGGAACAACCCGACTTCATTGCGTTTACTGGAGACAACGTGCAAGTGTACGGCCCCAGCTCACACCAACGGGCAATTGACGCCGTGACCAGAGCGGCCGAGGAACGACAAATACCGTACGGAATGGTATTCGGTAACCACGACCAGGAAGGGGATTTTCCTCGAGAGAAGATCATTGAGATGGTGTCCGAGAAGAACCACTCGTACACGGAGAGCGGGCCGGAAACGGTGGACGGTGTAGGCAACTACATGCTCAATGTGACGGCGCCAGTTGCAGGAGCCTGGGGAGACGTGAACGATACCGTTTTCCGAATGTATTTCTTGGATTCAGGCGCTAATGCTCTTACGGAGAAGTACCCGTACGTGTTTTCTCAATACGACTGGATCAAGCAGAGTCAGATCGATTACTACCGGCAGTTATCGGAGTCTGGACGTGCTGAAGCTCACAGTAGCTCAGGGTCTGTGCTGCCTGCCGTCATGTTCTTTCATATCCCGCTGGTCGAGTTCGCGTACTCGGAAAAAGGTTGTAATGGTGAGAAGAACGAGTGGGTGCACGACCAAGGGATGAATCTGCGTCTACTGTCCACATTGTCAGACATGAACGAGGTGAAAGCAGCATTCGTGGGGCACGACCACGTGAACGAGTACTGCTGTCTTGTAGATGGCGTACAGCTTTGCTACGGAGGAGGTACCGGCTTCGGACGTGCGTACGGTGCAGCGGATTTTTCTAGAAGAGCTCGTGTGATCGAGTGGACGGTAGATAGCAACCAGCGCCATGAAATCCGCAGCTGGAAGAGGCATTACGACGACATGAGCGTCGTACACAGCCAAGAAGTACTGTATTCCGAGCTGTAAGTACACTAAACATAAATATTTTAGGATTTAAAGCTGCCGAGCTGCACATGCTAGTTCATGTTGTGATCAAATGCATGGATCATTTGCTCACTATATAATCTGCGCCAGTTTCTGCCTCTTTACTAGCAATTTCCTCTTCCATGTCATCACGGATTCTTCCCCAACTTGCTTCTGATACAAGTTGCCGTATCCGGTAGCTTGTGCTCTCCAGAAATTGTAATTTGCGATTCTTAATTTCTTGACTTGCAGCAGCCTCTGGTTTCCAAACTCCCTAATAACGTCTGCCCTCTTGTCAATGTCGTCCTCCACGTTATCTGCCGGTAAGTCGCAATGGAAAGCGCCGATCAGCCCGCGCTTTGTCTGCAGTGGAGATACATGTACAGTCTCGACAGAACTTGAAGAAATCCTCCCCACTGCCCCCCGACGTACTGCGCATGCAGATAAGCCCCACCCAGATTTGGCGAAGCTGTTTTATCGAATTGTGGATGACACTTGCAGGGTTGATGCTGAGGGGGTCTAGTTCACTGTGTCGATAAGCGAATTTGTCAAATTCTTCAACAGGCGTGTTATCTACAAACGTATCATGAATGTCGCTATCTACAAACGTATCATGAATGTCGCCAAAACTGCTCCTCAGCTGAAACAGGGACGTCGGGGTCACCAAGCGCGCAGTATCGCGCTGCAAAGTAACTTGAAAAGACGATGTTGATGAGTCAGAAGGAGCATTGAATATGCTTCGACGCAGGCTCATGGCATTTTCTCATTTCTCGCCAAAGGTATCACCGTCGACATTGTCATTCTTCAACGATAAGCGATCAATGACAATGCCTCGTCCTTCCTTTTATTCTCGGATGCTATTGGCAGTGCAAAACTTTCCCAACTCCACGACCTTCGTTTCCGTTGGTAGTTTTGCTCGGACTTTTTTGTAATTACAGGCGCGCTATCCACTTGTCCATTTTGCTCCACCAGTTTCAAAAGTAAGCTTCTGTTTTTCAGCACCATACCGATACTGGTATCAGCTTTAGGCGGGGTTTGACGGAATCACCTCCCACTGGAATGAATGGTCGTGCATTTGGCAATTTGATTAGTGACCTGCCACTGGAACAACAAGCTCCGCTCTTGAGTGCTTACTCGAAGTACCTTGACATCAAAGGATTGCTGTAGGTTTAATCAGCCCAGAAGCATTGTTTTAAACAATCCTGAAAACAATTCACAACTCGATTTCACTTCTCAAATTTAACATCGTATCACATTCAAAATCGAATCAAATCAATGTACATGTAAAAGCAACGCTACTAGAACATACTCTCATGCGGAAAAGATTGGTGTTGATGAGGCCGTAGTCGTCGAAGTCCTTCGACAACTTGGTTTCGAACCCCCGACTGCGGAAGTTTACCTCCTCCTGAACATCGAATTTGGATTCCTTGTACGTAATGGTCAAGTGATTTCCAGTTTTGATATCTTAAGTTTTAGTTAGCAAAACGAGAAGTCCGATAACTGTTAATCAACTAAATTCTTCTGCTTCACTTTGATTTATTGCCTGCAGGAGCTTGGAGAACAATAATATCAACACTTTTGAAGCATATTTCCAAAACTTTGGAATACCTGTACGAGCTGGGGCTAGCAGGAAGGATAACTACTTACCCAACTTCTTATTGGTGTTGCAATGCTTAGGTACCTGGGGCGTACCTGGGGCGAAACAGTTTGACTAGCATTCCAATTGCTATCTATCGGCATGAGAAACTGAAGACTCTGTGCGTGAATGATTTTTACGATACTCATGACTGCATGATCACTGTGGACACATTGCGAAATACTTACAAATCAAATTTTATCACTAATTCGTTCGCATCACTGCGACGGATATCTACATTTTCGGAGTGTTATTGACTAAATTGGACACCAACAAGATCCCGTACAGCAACACGCGTGGACCCAATGGCAAAACCCTTTCGGATACAACGATAATGCATCGAGTAGCAAGTGGCAGGCTGTACCCAAAGCTTCGAGCCTCCTGTGAACAAACGCTGAAAGACCTCGTGGCCCAGTGTATTGCGGAAGATCCGTCTAAAAGACAAAGAGCGTCTGAAGTCGCCCCGGAACTCCGTGAGATCCAGCAAGAAAATGGCTGCTTCACTTTCAAAGAGAGCGCCGTGGACGACGGATTTTATCGGGCGTGAGGTGAGACGCCCAAAGTGAAGTGGAGGAGTCAATGGGTGGATGCTATTCCACTCGAATTAACAAACGTATGGTGTAGATTTTCAATCGATGGTAGTACTTACTTAGACTGTGATGACTGCTACTACCCAGCAACTACGAAGTAAACTCGGTGGTAAAACAACAGTTGCTGTCTTCACTATGCGGTCGCGACAAAACCTACAACAATCCGTTAATGTGAAGATACTTCGAGTAACCACTCAACAGAGGAGCTTGCACGTCCATTGGCAGGTTTCTGATCAAATTGCCGAACTCTGCGCCATCCATGTTAGAGCGGAAACCTGGGAGGATCTTCTTAATCGATCGTTCACCCTTGGTGAAGATCGTGTTGATATCTTCTGGGTCCAGTTTTCTTAACATGTCGCCAATTTCATCGGACGACTTTCCAGCAAACTTTGACGCCACCCCAGCTAGAGCCAATTTGTCGGAAAGCCATCCTCTCTCTTCTTGCACACTGTCGTCATCGCTTGCATTTTCCTCGTCGTCGTCGTCGTCGTCGTCGTCGTCGTCGCTTTCGTCTTCTTCGCTGTCGATTACATCGTCCTTGACCAGCCTCAGAGATCGGTGGTTGTCGCTTTCAACTGCAAACGCCGGACTCTCCATGCCAAGCTTAGCAACAGTGTCGGCAGTAGCAACGGAAGAATCAATTGCTCCGACGAGAACGACTGCAGCCGCGAGTAGAACGTAATTCACACGCATGGTATGGTGGTCTTGGGTGGATGTAGCTGAGGTTTGATGCTTGAGAGGAAAATTGCGGAATGTGTGAAAACTCTTCACTGAAGAGCAGACCCATGAAAATTTACGAATAGCTTACAGTGTTTTCCAGCGTAATCGACGACAAAAAAATATACACACTTCACTTAAAACGGTGCAAGTGCATGCACGTAGGAATTTGAGATGATTGGTTACCGTACTTTGAAGTATTTCCTGGTTGTCCCTACGTGGACATGTTTTCATGATAAGAACTGAAAACAATCAAACCAAAACGTTCACCAGTATATGGACCATAGTACAATAACGAATCCATCTACATTATTGTAACCATTAAAATCCTAAAGACTATCATGCATGTATCTCTGCGTTGATTCGAATTGTTTGCGAGACGAAACTTTGTAAGCAGAGCATAATGTTACAAACGCATTGTTTGCGAGACGAAACTTGTAAACATGTTGATAGTGACAAGGGGAATGTACTGTACATACCGTACCGGATGCACTACATGTACACATAGTTCTGATGATTAAGAGGTAGAATATCGAGTTCCTCCAGAGATACTAGTATGCAATAGCAGAGGCCCCTTTGGTGGATATAGTGGTCAATGTAAGGTTACTTCGAGGTATAAGAAATGAATAGCATTCCAAAATTTAACATCAACCCAATTCAGAAGGAAATTCTCTCATAACATGTTACACTTAGAGTACAGTCAGTACCTATGCAAATTGATTCGATACGCAAAGGCTGCAACGGTGCTTTTGGACTGTGCAACCTGTTCTCAATAGAAATCACCGTGCTACAAATCTATGTATTGTGGTATGTTCCCTGTATTACAGGAGAGACTTTGAATCTTGGTCGAGGAATCCCCTGATTCAGTTTGTGCGTGTGACGATATAGTCGGATCTCAGACAGCACATCGTCTATTTTGCCGCCCATGGCCGCTCAGCTTCACCGACGTCTCGACTCCCTTGACGCTCATCTCTCTTGGTTCTACACGCGTCTCCTCCATCAGCTGGGCTTTACACACGGCTGAACTCGTGCTTTTCTTCTTCACAAGGAGTTTCGTTGGTCGAGATGTCGGAATGGGCACTCGTGCACTGGAAGCTTTAGGTGTCGGTATCTTCGTCGGTTCGGCCATTGGTGGACCGGTATTCGGCCATTTAGCCGACGCTAGAGGACGCCGACCAGCTCTACTGACCGCTATGGCTCTCTCTCTAACAGGTCTGGCCCTCTCGGCACTCGCTACTAAGCATTACCACGTTATTATCGCCCGAACGGTGGCCGGCATCGGCTTGGGCGGGGAACTACCGGCCGCTACTGTTCTTGTACAGGAATTGGCACCGAGATGTATGCGAGGCCGTATGGTAGCTTTACTGGAGACTTTTACCGGTGTAGGGACTGTTGTTGGGGTGGCATTAGCTTTCGGGTTAGCTCCACAGATTGGCTGGAGAGTCACGTACTTACTGCTCTGTGGCTCTGGACTGTACGTGGCTGTGCTTCGTGTTGGAGTTCCAGAGTCTCCACGCTGGTTAGCAGGTGCTGGGCGTGTGGATGAAGCTTTGCTTGTGCTGGAGAAGATCGAACAGACTCATCGAACACCGTACACAGTACAACATGAATCATCTGCTGTTGGGATACAAAGGAATCAGTGGCTATTTACTCGTCAAACGCTGATGCTTTGGTCATTATGGACGGTGATGGCGCTGTCGGCTTACGCTCTAGGAACGTACGTGCCGACGCTGATCAGTTTGTGGGGGTTCAACATCTTCTCGAGGTGGAGCACTATGGTGCTCATCGGTTTGGCGCAGATATTTGGCTGTGTATTCGCTTCTTCTGTACTGGATAGCTACAGTCGCGTACAGGTTTTAACGTGCTTTACGTCGTTAGCTGCTCTGGCTTCGGTGTTTACAAGTAACGGGCCGTGGACTGGTCCTTTTGTCGTCGTGGGAACTTGTTCCGTATCTGCCTTACTCGCTGCCAGTTGGAGCTGTGTGCTAGTGTGTGCACCGGAGACGTTCGCAACAGGATGTCGTGGTCGTGGAGTCGGTTATGCGTTCGGTTGCAGTCGGTTAGGCGCCACAGTCGGGTCTTTGTTGTACCCGCACATGTTTAACGTTTGGGTCATGTCGGTGTCTACGATCACGTGGGTTTTCTCGCTGCTACTGGTGGCTGTTGTCGTTGCGGTTGCACTTTATGAGAAGCAGTTGTTGGTATGCAATGGAGAAACAGAGAAGACCTTTGACTGTGAAGAAGAAGAAGGCCATCTTCTAGTTTCGAGTAGCGATTCACCGCACAAGACTGTCATGTACAGTTCGTAAGATTTGGCCGCGGCAGGAGCACGCGCGTGTGCTGTGACGGGTTAGCTGTGCTGGAGAAGACTGGCGTTGTTCATCACGAAATGGTGTTAGGTTGTGCGTCACTACCGTCGGCAGGCGTCGTGTCGGGGTACGTGGCAAAGCTGTGACCATGGTGACGGTTCAACCAGGTGATACCGCCGGACTAAAAGCAGGCAAACTTTGCTGGAGTCATCGGGGCAATGATGCGTATCTTTTGCGGCCACTTGATTTATGACGGCGATTTGGCATTCGTTCAGCGAGTTGCAGTACGTCTTCAAGAGCTACACTCTTCGGCATCTCGTTCGGCGGTCCTGATTTGGGATCAACTTGGAAGCAACGTTAGCTTTGACTCAATGAGCTTCTGTAAACGACTCATGTAACATGAATGGCCTTGATCCGTGGTACTTGCGTTTTAGATCCTTCAGAACAAGTCGCTGTGGTAACTTGCCTTACCACTTCTGAGGCGGATCCAGAATGAATCGCCGATTAACCCACAGACACTCGCGTCTCGATTCCAACTCAACTCGCTGTTTATATATGGTTCTAGTCTGGAATTCATTTCTGCGATGGCGAACGACAGACGCCGGGATATCCCAGCGGGAACGCCGAGCGAGTGGCACTGTAGTCGACACATTGCGCTCGTAAGTCGGACGTTACAATCGAGGGATCTGATCGAGTTGAGAGGGGCTACCGCATGAATCAAGTGAGGGTGCAACACCAGCAACTGCCCGTAGTTCAACCAGACAATTGAGTTTCGCTGTGAAAGCTCCAACCTAGATAGATATAAAACCTTGGCGGCACCATTTTCTTGGTAGCAAAAGCTGCAACAAGCACAACAGCCCAACGTGTGTCCTTGACTAGCTCAATTTATCTTCTACAGTGCTTCGATTCCCGAAAAAATAGATCTGCAGAGTGCCGATATCCCAGCGTCCCATCTTCATTTTCTGCCTCGGCTGATCGTACCCGTAGGAACTTCAGCCTGCATCCGACTGTGCTTCTAGCTCTGCGGTTGCCATTGTACTCTTGATGCTCATGGCCACTAGCATGTTTGACAGCTTTATGCCGGCGATCTTGATCATATCGCCTTACCACGGCGGGTGGTAACCGTGCATGGCCGATCTGCCAGATTAATTTTGATCAGGTCGGTGCAAATGCAAAACGATGGCATAAATCCTCGTGACGTGACGACCCTGCATCCTTTGCAGGGAAAATAAATCAAGTAGAGGTCACGCAGAAGCAGCCGAGATGCGGTCTAAGTCGCCTTTGGACAAAGTGAAGGTTATCCTACCAGCTTCAACAGGAACTTCAACTAAACGTAGTCAAGTCACGAGCGACGTGAGCCTACCCTACCTTTTACTGTCTGAGGCTCCGCTGTTTTTCTTCATTCTCCAACTTTCTTCGCTTCTAGCAAGTCCAGTTCAAGTCCTTTCCGATCATGAGCACTCAAGACGTCGACGACGTCCCCACTGAGGGCTCTCGCAAGTACGCGATCATCGTGTGCGTCTTCGCTGCTTTGGGTGGTCTCTTCTTCGGCTACGACCAGGGTGTGACTTCGGGAGTGCTCATCATGGACTCGTTCATCTATGACTACTGCGTGGGCTGGCACGGCCACACGTATAAGGAATGCACAGCCTCATCATCCGACCTGCCGTCCGAGTGGGCCGACTTCACTGTGTGGTACAACATGTCGTACAACCTCGGGTGTCTCGCTGGTGCCTTCATCGGTGGTATCGTCGCTGACAAACTCGGTCGTCGCGCTACGATCTTCTGTGCCAGTATTCTCTTCTGCATCGGCACGTCGTGGGTGTGCTTCAACAAGGCACAAGAGCATAACCTTATGTACGCCGCCCGTGTGGTACAGGGCTTCGGTGTCGGTAACTCGTCCTTCTCGCTACCGCTTTTCGGTGCCGAGATGGCCCCTAAGGAGCTACGTGGTCTGCTCTCAGGTTTCATGCAGATGACGGTCGTCACGGGTCTCTTCTTGGCCAACGTCGTCAACATCATTGTGGAGAACCGGGACCGTGGTTGGCGTACCACCAATGGTGTGGCCATGGCTGCTCCTCTAGTCGTGATGCTCGGAATCTGGTTCGTACCGGAGAGCCCTCGTTGGACGTACATGCACAAAGGTAAAGACAAAGCTGAGCAGATCCTAAAGCGACTTCGTATGACCGACAACGTTGCTCACGAATTGGAAGCTATCGGGGACCAAGTGGAAGAGGAATTGGCTGCTAACAAGGGCCTCATGGAGCTGCTCGAGCCTTCCATCCGCAAACGTGTGATCATTGCCATGTTGCTGCAAGTGTTGCAGCAGGCAACCGGTATCAACCCGATCTTCAGCTACGGTGCGCTCATTTTCAAGGATATCACGAATGCTGGTATCTACTCGGCGTTCTTCCTATCGGGAGTCAACTTCTTGAGTACCATTCCAGCCATGCGCTGGGTGGATACACTCGGCCGTCGTCAGCTACTATTGATCGGTGCTGTCGGTATGGTTGTGGGTCACTTGTTCGCTGCCATCCTGTTCACTGCCATTTGCGATGGTAACGTCGATGATGCCGGTTGCCCAAGCGTGGGTGGTTGGTTCATCTGTGTCGGCTCAGCCTTCTTCGTCTTCAACTTCGCAATTTCGTGGGGTCCCGTGTGCTGGATCTACCCGGCTGAGATCTTCCCATTGAGCGTGCGTGCTACGGGTGTGACGCTGTCCACTGCTGCTAACTGGGCTATGGGTGCTGTCATGACGGAAGTGGTGAAGCTTTTCCCGCACCTAAACATCAACGGTGTCTTCTTCCTGTTCGCCGGTCTGTGCTGCACCTGTGGCATTTTCACCTACTTTTTCTGCCCGGAGACCAAGGGCATCTTGCTCGAAGACATTGAGGCTCTATTTGACTCGAAGAAGGCTAAATCCCCTGGTTTCGTGGAGGTGAAGTCCCCCATTGAAAACGCCTAAGAGTTTTTGCAGTTGCAAGTTCCATTCGTCTCGTAACATTGTTAATGAATTTGAATTCCGTGAGACTTTCAACCAAACTACATGAACTTTCAAGCCGAGTCAGCAGTGACAGTGAACGTAGTAACCAATACATCCATGGGACCTTTAACCGGGATCGTAAGCGAGAACTCGTACGTCATTTCCCACGGGTTTTCCACTGTCTTGACGTCGAACTTACTGAACAACGTCGCAAGGGACAACTTGAGCTCCATCAGCGCAAATTTCTGACCCAGACAAATATGTGGACCGGACCCGAAGCTGCTGAAGACGAAGGGCGAGAAGTTGCGCAGTTTCCCCGTTTCGGAGTCGATGAACCGATCGGGCTTGAACTCGTGCGCGTCATCCCCCCACGTCCTCGGGTTGCGGGCGTTAGCGTACGAGGGCAGAAGCACCGACACTTCCTTGTCTACGAACGTGCCGTCCACCAACGTGGTGGCTTCCACTGCTTGGCGCATGATGAAACCCGTGGACGGATGCAGACGGATATTCTCCCGAATGACAGCGTCAAGGTACACGAGATCCTGCAGTTGAGCACTGGTCGGGACCCGAATCTGACCACTAAACAGACCTGGTAGTTTTTGCAGCATTTCCTCTCGAACCCTGCGCAGAATCTCCGGATACCGGTTCATATTCACGATGAACCAACCGATACTGTGCGCGACGGAGTCTTTCCCGGCGAAGATGAAGGTTATAGCCATGTCCCTCATGATCTGAGCTTCATCCTCCTTGATATCCAGATCGCCAATATCGATTTTGCTCTCTAAGAAGAGGGAGATGAGGTCGCGAGCCTCCTTTTTCTCGTTTTTCGCTTGAATCGCCTTGACAATGAAGCTGTCGATGAAGTCGTGAAACTTCTTGCAACTGTCCATAAGAACCTTCTCCCAGCCAATGTTGAAGTACTTCTTGAGTTCCCAGAGCCACGTGGGCGTCTGAATCCGGACACCGAATGCTACCGACGCCACGTTGAAAGCTTCCAGGAACTCATGGTCTTCTTCACTCTCGAACGTGTTCTTAAGCGTATCCAACTCGACCCCAAAACCGATTTTCGAGAATACGTCCATAGTAAAGTGACTCAACTCCTTCTTGATACCGAAGGGCTTACCACGGACTGAATACTGACCAAGAACGTCCAAAAGCACGTCGAGTTTCTCCCGTACAGTATCCTCCATCACCGTCCGCATCATTTGCATGGAGAACAAATGACTCGACGTTTTCCGATGGTAGAACCAGACGTCACCGTCTGCTGTGGACAGACCGTTGCCAAGCACATCGTACGCCTGATGTTGACTCACTGGACCACGGAGGAAATTGTCCGCTTGGGTCTTGAGAACGTCCTCGAACAGCTCGGCGGATGACAATACAATCCACGGCTCTTTACCGGGGATCTGCAGTGTCCACGGCTCGTTGTTGACCGCTGCGCATTGCTCACTGATCCAGTCGTGGAAGCGTGGCATGTTGGCGGTCATATCCAGCATATTGCCCAGTATCGGAAGGGTAGAGGCAGGGACGTGAGCCATTTTCCGCTTTTCCTTGTCATTTCGCTTCGACAAGTACGAGATCAATAGACTGACAGTCACCACTGCAGCAGTGGCAACCACAACTTCACGTTTGTCCGTTGGGAATTGCGACACAAGCTTCATCTTTCGAGTTCTGGTGGTGCCGAGACGTAAAGTCGAAATGGACCTTGGAAGAGGGAACGAAGCCACCCTCTGCTCACGCTTCAACCATACGAGATTTGAACAGCACATCAAGGTCTCACCTAACGTGTGGTCTGGAGATGATCAGGGCGGATCAATGTTGTAGGACACATTTTGTTTGAATATTTTTTTAATACTACAACGACGTAGATACATGCACCTCAACTGAGTTCACTAAGACTCAAATCTGCAGATTGAGAAGCGAAGAATGCAGCCATGTCCTTCTTGATCAATCGCAATTCGTACGCGATAGCTGTGGCTGCTGGTCGCTTCGTTTGATCCTCAACTAGACACTGTTCCACCAAGTCTTTCAACGCTGGAGAACAGTCCGATCCTACCTCTGGATGTAGAGTTCCCGTTGCAACTCGATGGAGAATCGTCATATCCGACAGGATCTTCCCGTTCGAAGCTCTTGCGTTGCTGTATGGGATTTTATTCGTATCCAGTTCCGTCAGTAAAGCGCCGAAGCTGTAGATATCAGCGGCTGATCCATAGTCCGCGTCACCTCGAATCACCTCCGGTGCGAGCCATCGACCAGTGCCTACACCTCCAGTCATTGTGTTCTCTACTGACCGGAAGCGAGAAGCTCCAAAATCACTCAATTTTGCTGTGAAATCAGCAGAAAGCAATACATTCTTGGACTTCAAGTCGCGATGTACCAATGGAGGCACGAAGGAATGGAGATATACGAGACCTTCGATCACTCCAATGGCAATGTCGAACTTCCTCTTTGTCCAGCCAATTGGAGTCAGTGGATCGGCCAGATATCGACGTAGATCTCCTCCATCCATGTACTCCAGCAGCATCTGCAAGTCGCTCTCTATGGTCCACGCTGCACCGATGAAGTTGACGAGATTCGGGTGGTCGAACTTGGCGATGAGCTTGATCTCTTCAATGAACATTGCTGTGTGTTTCTTCGTTCGCCTTTCCGGTCGAAGACGTTTGGATGCCAGCAATTGGGACTCTCGATACCGGACGAGCCAAACCATAGCGAACGCACCGCTGCCGAGTGGTTTTAGATCCTTAACGTCTGCTGCACGCACTTGTAAGGAGAGTAAATCTGGATCGTTCCAGATGGACATGAACCGGTTGGGATTCCTGTCTTTTGCTTCTTCTGTAGGTTGAGACGACGGATATGCTGAGGTTCCTTGTGCTGAAGTAGGGATCCCCATACTGTTCTCTGTGTCACCCCCTTGTGGTCGATTTAGCATGGAGTACTCGGTGGAAGTCATAGGGATAGTCGTGGAGGTCTCTGTGTCGCCCCCTTCTGTTCGGTTTAGCATGGAGAACTCGGTGGACGTCATTGGGATGTCCATACCGAAGACTGCGGACGTCCTGAGTCCATCGTACGGCTGTTGTAGCACCAGATCACTGTCTATTGAGGGGAATCGTGTGCCTGAGAAGGAGTCCATGAACTTCCGTCGTGCTGAATCGCGTTGTTTCCTCCGATATAGTACGAACAGGAAGGCGGCGAACAGAGCGACCAACACTCCACACACGATGCCTACAATGATCCCAGTCGACGAAGAAGAGGAACTGGAGTTACTGGATACCGTCGTGTCTGAACCAGCTGCACTGTTAGAGCTTGATGACTTTTTACTGTCAGTGGTTGAGTCTGTTTTTGTGGTGCTAGTGGCGGCAGCGCTCTTATCACTGGACGAAGCAGTAACTCCAGAGCCAAGACAGACTGTCACGTCGTGGATTGCGACCTGTTCACTGTCGTCGCAGTCCAGATCCACCGTAAAGTCGGAATCGGAGAGATATAGCGTCTCCAGATTGGTTAAATACTCAGCTTGTGCACTGGTAAATTCTCGGACGGTGAACGAGTTACCTGTTAGATTTCTAACGAGAATCACACAGTGTAGTTAGTATTTGTAGACAAGAAATTGTAGACACTGAAGAGCACGCACAGCGTTTTTAGATACGAATGTTTGTAGATAGCAGCAGGAACACTCGTCAGATTGTTTTCACCCAAAAATCTACAAACAACAGTTAATCAACAAGCCAAACTTCGTTTAAAAAAAATCAGACACGTACAGGTATTCAAGATTAGAGAAGACGCCAGTGAAAGCCGATATGCTGTTCTTCTCCAGGCTCCTGTAAGTATCAAAGAAAGTCAGTTCCCCTCTCGTCATAGATGCTAAACGTTTCGCCACTTACAAAGTAGTAATGGAGCTCATTACGTCCATAGCGTCCACAGTCGTGATGTAGTTGTAGTCCAAAATCCTGAAACACAAAAAAATTAACAAATATCTAGACCGAAAACCAAGGAAAACACCACTTACAACTGCTCCAGAGCTTTAATCTTCCCGAGATTCCCAGGAAACGTCGACAATACCGTGTTCGAGAGGTCCAGGTTCTTAACGGTCGACGGGAGGAACGTCGGGAGATCATCCACTTGAGAAGATAATCCGATATTCTGCAACACAACTCTCGTCACCGCAGTAGCAGATGAAATAAAGTCCGAGGTGAGCGTGACACTCGCCACTTTTCCTTGCGGGTAATTAACCGCTGCAGTTCCTCCTGACACAATACTATCAAGAATAATTAATCCACGAATCCCAGATAAAAAAAAACTAGATAAGTTCACGTACAACGTCTCGACTGCAGAAGACAACTCGACCGTCCCAATAGCAGTCACGTCGTCATTATTAGCCGACGGCCACGTGTCTGTGAAGTCTGGATAACCTGCTAATTCCGCAGCCGTATAACCACCCATAGCTGTCTCTTTCGCGCTTTTCCACCCTCCAAAGTCAATCAACACGTCCAAAGTGGTCATATTCCCATCAACTGTCATACACTGGTACGTGCAGTCTCCGTCCGTCTCGCAGCCTGAGCCTGAACATTTGGTCTTAGATGTGAAGCCAAGACACAAATCGTAGTCACCACATCCCGAACACCCGTCGGTTGTCAACGTCGAGGAACCCGAGGCACAGTCCCCACGAATGAAATTCGGGATGGAAGTCAGCACCAACAGCACTAGCAAAAAGCTCCGACCACTTCCCGTTCGACTTCTCGTCATTCTCTGAGACTTTTTTTTGAAAGTGGAGGAAGGGGAACACAAGGTGATGCAAAGGAGCGACACTGACACCTGTGACTTGCGCATGCTCAGAGGCGACCAGAGATACAAATCCTTGACGCAAAACAAGCTGGGACCTATAATACCAAGCTGTGCCAGGGGAACGACTGCTAACTAAGACCAGCTGGGTCGCACAGGAACGAGGATGTAAAGTACAGTGTACTGGTGACTTCCACGATACCGAACTTCGTCCATTCAAAGTGACCGTCGTTCCTTGACTGTAGGGACAGTTTACGCTTAAGTGCTTCTTACATGTAGACGCTACAGTAGCACGCTACTGTCGAATAAATCACCTTCTATCCTTCGTTTTTAGAGCGAAGCAGCCATCTCCTTTTGGATCACCCGCAGGTCGTACGCAATGACAGTAGCAGTCGGTCGTTTGGTCGGGTCTTCCACCAAACACCGTTCTACTAATGCTTTTAAGGACGCTCCACAAGTCGATCGAACTTCGGGGTGTAGTTTCCCCGTTGCAACACGGTGTAAAATCGTCATATCCGTCAGGATCTTGCCGTTGGAACCTCTTGCGTTGCTGTACGGGATCTGGTTCGTGTCCAATTCGGTCAACAACGCACCGAAGCTGTAGATATCCGCTGAGCAGCCGTAGTCGGTATCACCTCGAATCACTTCAGGAGCGAGCCAGCGACCGGTTCCAACACCAGCCGTCATTGTGTTTTCTACCGACCGGAACCGAGACGTCCCGAAATCGCTTAACTTGGCTTGGAAATCCGACGATAACAAGACGTTCTTGGACTTAAGATCCCTATGAACCAGTGGGGGCACGAACGAGTGCAAGTACACGAGCGCTTCAATCATTCCGATCGCGATGTCGAATTTCCGGAATGACCAGCCAAAGGGGGTACTTGGGTCTGAAAGGTAAAGTCGGAGATCTCCTCCGTCCATGTACTCCAGAAGCGCTTGTAAGTCGCTCTCGATGGTCCAAGCAGCTCCAATAAGCTTCACCAGGTTTGGATGCTCGAAATGAGCAATCAACTTGATTTCCTCCACGAAATTCGACGTGTGTTTCTTGGTTCTGCGCTCTGGTCGAAGACGTTTAGAAGCTAAGAGCTGTGAGTTCCGGTACCGAACAAGCCAGACCGTCGCGAACGCTCCACCTCCTAGTTGTTTCACGTCTTCCACGTCTTCTACTCGAACCTGAAGGGAGAGAAGCTCTGAATCACTCCAGATAGACAAGAATGTGGCGGGTTTCTTCCCTAATGGAGCAGCATTTCCTAACGATAACGGGTAGGTGGAAGCTTCGTCTGTGGTTGGAATCCCCGTACTGGCATCACCTTCTGTTGTTTCGGTTGGGATACCCATCGCCACGCCACTTTCACTCATTGGGATACCCATAGGGACTCCAGTTGAAGTCGTTAGGCCATTATATGGCTGTCTCCGTCCAGAATCGCTAGTAGCTGATGGGAAACTGTCCTCAGCAGTGCTACTGAGCTTGGAGTCCACGAGGCTGTTCTTCTTGCGGCGGTAGAAGAAAAAGAGGATGGCTGCAATGATGACAGCTAGAACACCACAGATGATCCCGAAGATCAAACTGGTTGAAGAGGACTCTGATGAAGTCTGATCTTCAGACCCATCCACCCCTGCTGAGCTGGACGCACTAGCTCTGTTAGTGCTAGAAGTGACTCCATCGCTAAGGCACACGGTGACGTCATGAATGGCGACTTGTTGCATGTCGTCACACTCCAACCCCACTGTAAAATCGGAAGGAGAGAGCTCTAAAGTCTCGAGATTGTTCAAGAATTCTGCCTGCTCGGTGGTGAAGGAGCGGAATGCAAACGCGTTGTCGGTGAGGTTCCTATACCATTCCGAGAAATTAAGATAACCAAATCGTAAAAAAAAAACAAGAGCTAGAGCTGCATGAACGTACAAAATTTTGAGGTTTGAGTGACTGAAAATTGCCGCGGGGATGCTGGTCAAGTTGTTCGAACCCAAGTACAGGTACTCAAGGTTGGTAAATACGCCTGAGAAGGTCGTGATGCTGTTGCTCTCAAGGCTCCTGGAATACAAAGTAAAAAAGTCAGTAAAAAAACCATCAGAATCCTCTCAATCAGGGGTTCCGAAAATGTCATTGATTATTTATTTTTTTCGTTTTCAGCGAAAAAATAATTTATTTCCAGGTTCACATTTCGAAGCTTCCAATTATTTACTTTCAAGTTTACTGACCAATAACCCTAGTGCCTTCCAACCAACCAACCGGTTAATTGCACCTCTACCATGGCTCCATCCAAGAATTCGTCACGCTCAAAGTCGTCCAAGGCTCTGCCCAAGCGTTCAAAAACCCTCAAGCCAAAACAACCGTATGAAATCTGTTTTACTATTTTTATTGCTTTAGACGAGTAACCCTTCTCAGTCCAGTATTGCGCTAATCAACGCGGTGGTCGTCGACGTTTGCAATGGTACGTCGTTACTTTGAACCGCGCGAATTCTTGGTTGGAATGAACGACGCAGACGTGATGGCCTTGATGCCGCTCCCACGCAAAGAAAAACTGCTCATGAATGCGCTGGACGACCTCGAGATGTTTGAGTTGACGTCGAAGCAGTTGCAGCCCGGCGAAAACCTGACTCTGCTTGATGTGCGTGATCTCTTTGACGCGTTAATCCGTCAAGTTCCTGTGGTAGCTCCCTTGCTCCAACAGCGTCAATCGTCAAGAGCAGGGACTTCGAAGATGGTTGCGTTGACGTACTGCTAGGCCGGGAGGCATATCTTTCAGGGGAACAAGCGGCAATGCTAGAACCTCTTGTGGCGGGGAGATCAAAGCCAGGAATTGCGCCAGCAGCTCTTGCTGCTGTTGATAAGAGTTTTGCATCCGTGGCTCTTGAGGAAGCACGCCGCCAGCGCGAGAATGCGCCACGACATCGCGGTCACGTCTCCTGCATCGCTCCTACCTCGAACATAGTGGAGCAATTCTTTAGTCAAGCGAAAGCAGTGCTCGGGTCGTACCGCCAGGGAATGACGCCTTTGCATCTGGAACACATTTTGTTCCTAAAGGTAAATCGCAAGCTGTGGAATGCGAGTACAGTTCGCAAGATCGTTAGAGGATCTCCCCAATAATCTACCAATATACACCTTCGGTACATTCGTCTATATATTGCGGTGCAATAACCCCAATAATTTTCTGGCACACCTGCAGTGCAACATGCAGAATTATTTTTATTGCACCTTTTTGGCTAGCAATAACAATTACATTTTCGGAACCCCTGCTCTCAATGAGCACATACAGCGTAGTGATCGAGTCGATCACGTCCAGAGAATCCACAGTCGTGATGTAGTTGTTGTCGAGAAGTCTGAAACACCCAAAACCAATAAATTAGCTAGAATTTCCGTACTCGATTGACAGATTCACGTACAGTTGGTGAAGAGATGTGAGACTGCCCAGTTCGGCCGGGAATTTCGAGAGCAGCGTGTTTTCTAGATCGAGAGATTCCACCGTTGAAGGGAGAAGCTTTGATAGAGAGGAGGTCTCGCTGTCTAGGTCGACATTCATAAGCACGACCTTGGTCACAGCCGTCGCGGACGAAATCAAGTCGTCCGTCAACGTCACACTCGCCACTTTGCCTTGCGGATACGCCACATCTGCACTTCCTCCCGATAAAATACTACAGTACAAGCACGAATAATATAAGCCTCCTGTACATCATTAACAACAACAAACAAAACCACCTTACAATGTGGAAACTGCAGACGACAGGTCGATTGTACTGACTGCCGTAGCATCGTCGTTGTTGGCGGACGGCCACCACAAAATATCATAAACACCATACATTCCCTGACAAACACAACGGGATCCAGCTCAGCACCATGACAGAGACGGCTCATCTGCCAGCATCCTGTCAGTCAGTTTGCCGTTAGGTCTAGGTTAAGGTGTCTCACCTCCCCTCCCTCCCCATTTAAGAACCTGACTGGGTGGACTGAGCGCGGCCTTCAGCGGAGCGTGTCGTCAGTGGTCTGCAGCGCGCGGCCTGTGCGGCAGGGGTGTCGTCGGTGGCCTGCAGTGCGTGGACAGCAGGGCAGGAGAAGCGTCGGTGGCCTGTTGCGCTAGGCTGGCGCGACCAGCGCATAGCCACAGATCAGCTCTACGCGCTGGTCGTCTGCTGCCTGCCTGGACATTTGCGTGCATAACGCAATGAGCGTCATGTTGGTCGCTGGAGGATCGATACACAATCTCGTAAGTGCAATAAGTGTTATGGTTGCTTTACTCCAGGGTGTTATATTTTCGTCGTTAACATGATGCGTTCTGTATGTGTGGTTTAGTCTGTTACTGTGTAGATAATGGCAAGCATAATGGATATGTGAGTGCTGCAAACGTGTGTTATTATCATTCCTACCTACAGACGCTGAAGCGCGTGGCCAATACTTTGCGGGCGCCCAGCGTTTCGAACTCGCTTCCTGTTTACAAGGATTTCCTCGCCTGACTCGTCCACTACGCTGCGGGACTGCTGGGCAAACAGCAAGTGACAGCAGTACCCCATTTTGAAGTGGTATTTACAGGGACAGTATGCAGCCCGAAAGTCGACCGGCCAGCCAGTACGAGGCTGGCCCTCGACCTCCATGCGCGCGTAGTGAACACCGAACTGGGCGGAAATCGCCATGTCCTCTCTCGCACGGTTGAGATCCGGGACGAACGTCCTCACAGGAGGCAGCGCACGCACATGTACCAGTTCTGGGTCGGCGTCACCAAGGAGAAAGTCGATGCTGGATCTGGTGACTACGTTTTCGCAGAGCAGGCCACGGCGACGAAGCCCACGTGTGCGGGTCTGGAGCGTCGTTGCGCAGGAAGGCGCGAGGGCGAATCGAGGCAACGCCATGGAGCGGTGACCGCAACATGCAAGTAGCTGCGCAAGCAGCAATCCCATTTTCAGCTGGCGGTGATGCGTGTAGTCGCGCTTCAGCGCCCGGTTGAACTGCTCAACAGGGTTGTTGCTGGTGGCGAACCCGGGCGGGGTAAGAAAGCACTGCCAGTTCGCGAAGTTGCCCTCGAGCCACTGGGACTTCACGTATGTGGCAAATGCGGCGAGGTCAGCGTGCCCAGCCCACTCCTTCAGCATGGCCGCCTTCTTGTCCACGTACTCGCTCTTGCTCTGCGCAAAGTGCAAGTCGTAGACGCCCTTGTACACTAATGCAGAGAGCTTCGAGCTCAATCCGCGAGTCCTCTCGCGCAGCTTTGCCACTACGTGGTAGAAACACATGAGGTACGTAAATGAGCAGTCGGCGAAGACACTGCGGAAGGCTTTGTGTTGTGCCTTGTCTGCATCTCCAAGAACGAACTTCACCTGCCACTCCGCACCGTTGATCCGAGCATACACACGGCGTAGCGCAACGAGCGCCGCTTCAAAGTGCACGTACTGGAGCTGCGACGTGATGAAAAGCGCCACCAGGTGGAAAGTTCTGGTGGTGTCGGTGATGCCGCAGACAAGAACAGGGTAACCAACGCTGTTCAGTTTGAACGTAGCGTCGAGGTGCAACACAAAGGTGCTCGCGTCCCGCGCAGCGTTGCGCAGAAGTGCCTTGGTGGTCATGCCGATCAAGAACGGCCGAGGATCTGAGCCGTTTCCGATCTCGGGGAGGCCAGAGGTATCATGCGCACTAGTGAACGTAAAGGCATCGTGGTCGCCTTCACGTCCACTAAATGCGGATGCCCGCACCGCCTCCACAATCGCCTTGAGCTTGTCGTTGCCGCCGAGCCGCGTTCGACGAAAGTGATGCACAATGTTTTGCACCGAGCGCAGGCTGGGTAGTACGGCAGGACGGAGACCAAACTTGCGTCCCAATGCGTGCCGGATGCGTAGCGGCATCAGGTTTTCGCGGGCCAGCTCCTTGATGAAGTCCCGCTGCTGCGGCGTGATGCACAACTTGGACGGCGTTCGCGCGCGCGAATGGTGCTCGCCTAACTCGTGGATGTCGGCGACGTCGGTCTCCTGACAGACCAGCACCTTCAGCCGCCATGGGCAGACCTGGTAGGGAACTGCGTCCGTGCAGTGCTTGCAGGCGCAGCGCAGCACCTTGTAGCGCATAGAATGCGGAATGCCGCTGCTGCAAGCCGCGCATGACATCAGCTGGCTCTTGACAGTCTTCCACGTTTTCATTCCTTGGAGAAGGAAAGCGGTGTCTTCGGACGAAACACCGCTACAGAGCAGGTTCCAGGCGTGTGGGCGGGGCATTGTCGAGAAGCGAGTGGGGATCTAGGCGAGAAAGAACTTATTTAGAAGTAGAGAGAGTTTGAAGCAGCAAGGTCTCGGACGAGCGCCACCAGTCAAGTTGTACTTTAGGCTGCGCAGCGCGTGATGTGATTGGGTAAAATCTTCAAATAGAGGTATATGATTGGGTGAATAGTATTGGTTGTGCTGGTGCGCACTAAGGGATGTTTGCTTATAAATTCTTGTGGTTTCCTGTGATTTAGCGGTGCCCGCGAATGTTTTTATGTGGTGAAAACACGTGGTATTGTGTTTGTCAGCGTGCATGGTGTTTTTCAGGCATTTGTGGTGGTTTTGGAACTTTGTCGACGGCCACGTATCCGTCAAGTCCGGATAGCCGGACAATGTGAATCCCCCTGCTGCCACTTCTTTCGAGCTCTTGTAGCCTCCAAACTCAATGAGTACGACCAATGTAGATAGATTGGGCTGCACACTCATACACTGGTATGTGCAGTCTCCGTCAGTCTCACACCCGGAGCCTGAACATTCGCTCTTAGATGTGAACCCGAGACACAAGTCGAACTCCCCGCAACCAGAACAGCCGACGGTTGTGAGCGTTGAAGAACCTGCTGCACAGTCTGCTACAACATTAGGGAGTAGAGTCCACGCTAACGTCCACAAGAGTAACCCAGCCGACGTCGTCCCCATTTCCAACAGCCACCGAAACGGTGAAAAGCACAATGTCCGATAGGGAGGGCTGGCTTCGAGCAAGAGTGTCCCTCGTCATAGAAAAGGAAGGCAAATCCTGGAGGCATTTCAAGCTGGAAGACCAAGTCCTACTGCGGGCAGAAGCTCTTGACATTAGTCCTCCAAAACAGATATCGATCACTACCGCAGAAGCTGCTTCTATGTCGAGGTCTCATGTGCGACATGGCCAGGTACTCAACTTTTGCCCAATAGCTAGCCAATATTGAAGCATGGACCTTGCTGAGTAATTGCGGTCTACTGTGTAATCAACCACCTCGCGGCTGGTTTGGCAGTCTTTCAGCAGGCAGCTCGGCTTATTGATGGGTCTCTATAGCTAATTGTTGAAAATCTCGTCTCGCAAAGAATACTCATGCCTCGCTCCGTTTCAAGCAGCCGCTCCGCTTCCTCATCAGCCCGTTCTGCTTCCCGGACGTCTTCCTCGAGCCCCACGCCCAATGCTACTGCTTCGTCGGGCCTGAACCGTACCCGACGAGGCACTTTGCACCTCTTAGAAGGCAATTGTTTAAATACCGTGCTTCTGCTTAGTTCACGACCCACACACTCAGAACCTCAAGTTCCTCGCGATTTGTGGCGTATCCCACCAAAGCAAAGATTCCGCAAGCGTGAATGCTATCTTTTAAGCACAATAGGACGGATTTGGAGAGACAGGCCCTAAATCTACAGCAGTTGACTAACCATAGAAATGATCAGATTCTAACCTCGAGGACTATTGAGTTTGTATGAACAGGAAAGACCATGTGGCTATCGCGAAAGATGGCGTGAATTTTGGCGCTGCAGTTTGTGTACCTAGGTCCGTCGCGATGTCGATCTGCGGGCCAGGAAGTTCTGTGGTTGATGAATACTAGTACCTAAGTAATACTAGTACCTAAGTATCGTGTTTTGTGATGTCCAGACACAAGCTTCCTGCTTCTGCAGTGCGAAGGTTTTTGGATACGTATTCTTTCGCGCAGACAAGGAGTGGATGACAAGTGCTCACGTGGTCATTGCGTTGGTTCTTTTACTGGTTTTCACTCCGTCATGATGTGTCCAAGATCCGGTCCAACAGAATTGAGGTTTGACGCACAGAAGTTGCGAGCATCGCTAACAGCAGACAGACAGACGCTACATGCAGAACTCAAAGGGTATGCTTCGTGTTCCCCGTCCAGTGTACAGACAGCAATAAATAAGAGCTCCTAGTAAAAACTTTGCAAAAATCAGACCCGTCTCAAATCTTTTCGCTGAATAATATGATTGGTCAGAATCCAGTTTTTCCACATACAAATTTATGTCAAACGGTCTTGAAATAGAAGTCAGCTCTAATAGCCCCGTCTCATCTAAAAGTTTACTAAACGACAGCTTTTCAACCAATCATCATTTTGCTTACACCCCCGCTAAATAATTACAAATCTGACACCTTGAAGCTGCGTGTTACATGTAAACAGATCTGCTCACTTCCGAATCTACCCCAAAGCAGCACAAGTCTCAGAAATAATTACAATAATGGGCTTCATCGCTGACCGGTTCGACCTGGAGAAGCAAGTGACGTTCTACCTGTCGTACCACGACAACAAGATCAACCAGTACATCCACTTGGCGTGCATCTGGCCCATCTTCATCTCCGGTCTCATGATCCTAGCGCACACGCAGCCATTGGCCGAAACTCCGGCGTTCCTGTCTTCTCTGCCCTACGGAGAGTTCGTTCTCCTAAACTACGCAGCCGTCATGGCCGGCATCTACATGCTGTGGTACATGGCGCTGGACATCTTCGCAGGCACTTTAGGCGCCGCCATCATCTCCATCTGTTTCGTCTTCGCTAACTACTTCGTACTGGAAGGAGCTAAAGCTATGGACGTGCACAGTATGCACGTGTCTCTTGCCATTCACGCTTCAGCTTGGATCTTGCAGTTCATTGGCCACGGAGTCTTCGAGCGTCGTAAACCGGCGTTGTTCGACAGTCTGGACCAGGCTATTATCACTGCACCCATGTTCGTGCTGCTGGAGATCCTTTTCCCACTGGGATACCGTCCAGACCTCTACCAGCGTGTGATGAAGCAGGTTCGGATCAACGTCAAGAACTTCCAAGCTACAAAAACTTTGTAAGTGTTGAGAATTGAGGCCTAAAAAGCCTGAAAAAATGTATTTCCTTGCTCTATATGTACGCTTGTGTGTTTTAGGATGTGACGACGATCTCGGCCATTTCTGTGAGGCTCTTGGCGATACCTTCAGCACCGCTGACGAGGCAGTTGAGCAGTAGAAGCTCCTCCATCGACACCTTCTCGTATCGTCGGTCTTCCAGCAACCATTCCACATACGCGGCTTTCATCTGTGCTGCAATGTCGTTGGTTGAAAAATCCTCAACATTGAGAACATCATGCTCTCGACACATGGCAGGAGATGAAGAAGCAGCTGAAGATGCTTTCCTGCCTCTCTCAACGGACGAAGCTTGGGAAGAACGCCGGTAGCTTTCATTCGAGGGCATTGGCGCTCGGGAATTGTTGACTTTCGCATCGAGAGAATTGATGGCGTCTGCTGTTAACGGGGTTTTATCCACTGGCCCAGATTCGACGTCAACGACCTTAGGAACTTCACTGCCGCTGTCATCTCCGTCTGCGTCCTCGTTTATAGCGGCCAGCATGTTCTCCCGTCTTGCTACAAGAGCTGGAGCCTTGGGTTTACGTCGGGTGTACACTTCCACTTCGAGTTTGAGACCATTCTCCAACGCCTCCATGAATTCTTCGAACGAGACCATCCCGCTCTTGTCCTTGTCCACTACGTGCATGAATTCCTCCACGTATTTGTGAATCTCACCTTGTTTAACAGCTCCCGACTGGGCGAAGATCGTCTCCAGCATATCTGCGACTTCTTCTGCGTCGATCTCACCACTGCAATCTTTGTCTGCGAGACGGAAGGCCTCCTTCATCTGCATGAAGATGGCGGTTTGGTCCGGCTCGGAGTACAGGAAGGCGTCACCGAACAACATCTCCAACGTCTTGAATGAATCAGTCACTGCTGTCTGGAACTGACCTGCTGCAAGTTGCCACTTCATGTGCGTACTCTTGTCTTCCGTTGAAGGCATGGAAGGTGTAAGACTGTCTCGAATATCGATATTGTTCAGCTGGACGCGGTTGTGCTCCACACGGTAGTTGAACCACCGTACAAGCTTGAAGAGCAGCGTGTTGTTGTTCAAAACTCGACGGGAACTTTCGAGAACCCGTTCATATTTTTGAGTGGAGAAGGCCGGTCTCCACATAAGAGGTTCCGCCTGTGCTTCGGCCAGTAAAGCTGCTTGTTCACTGTGTTTAGCTGGGATTTTCACTTGCAAGATCTCACGAAGATGTTCCATTGTTTCTGTGTCCATGGTGCTGGAATTCGTCAAATGGTGGCCGAAAAGCACATCGAAAGCTTCCAGTTGCAGCCTGAGGGTCTTCTGGATGTTTCTTCTCAATAAGTTGGTCGCGCTTTTCGGGAGCATCAGGAGTTCGACTATTATGAACAGCACAATACCTACCGATGTCTGTGCCAGACTGGAGTACGAGCTGATCGCGATGGATGAAGCGTTGTCTGAAGCACCGGCATAGCACACATCCGACTGACGCATCATGATTCCAGTAGACACGAAAGCTGACACGAGACCGGCGTACGAGCTGTATCCACCTACGTAGCAGACGTACATCGAAATGCAGACCCAGACGAAAAGAACGACGTTCGTTAGCACCACGTTGAGGAACTGTGGGTCACAGATCTGAGCAATGAAGAACTGGAACACGGAGGGGACGACACTGCCAGCTACGATGCCTCCAACACGATTCACTGTGGCTCTGAAAGATCCTCCGATGAAATTCCCCATCACGTACGCAACAGTACTGGGAACTGTAGAGCTGAAGCCGTAGACGTACACGGACAAAAAAATTCCGAACACTATTGCCAGGGAGCCTCTGAATGCCGATAGCATTGACTGCCCGTCGGTGTAGTGGCCAGAATCGAAGAACCTTGTGACCGAAGCCAACAGGAACCTACGGATTCGGTGGGCGTCCGTGTAGTTTTTCTTGTTGTGGGTGTCTTGGAAGCTGATCATTGTACTGCAGAAGGAATTTAGTGAAAAGAGGAAAAGGTTGAGGGGCACATTTCCCGCCATTTCCTCCAGGGTAACTGGATGTTTGCGAAGTGTGCGGTTTTGCGTCGAGCGATACCGATGCAGAATCGTCTCCATTTGGGTCTCTAACTGAGGAATCGCTGCCAACTTCACCTCTGTACAAGAAATACATTCGTTATGAAAAAGAAAATACCAAGTAGAAAAACAAAAACTTACCACGTGAGGCTGACTGCACTTCAGCTGCAATTTCGTGTAGCAAGTCGCCCGATCGCGTCTGGATGATGTAGATCTCGCGCTGTAACACCTTCATATAGGTGAAGTGAAGGTGCTCGTATTTCTCAAGCTGCATGGCGTAACTAAGTGTACGCAGATCTGAAATCAAAGACCCCACGAGTTTCACGTAGTTAAACATGATAGGTCGATGAAACCCAAGCAAATAGTGGAAGCCGAACGACTGCTCCCACCACGCATCTTTCAGAAGACCGTCCATACGACGGTGACGAGCTGCCGCAGCGTCAAATTTGCGTTGAAGCTTCAATTTGAGGAAATGCATGTGTTCCACATTTTTGTTCTTGAAGCAGTACGAGTCCACGATGATGTTCAGAAGGTCCAAGATGTCTTCGGCTGCACGTTTTGAGTCCTTCCGGAGTCGATTGATCGCACTAGAGAAATAATTTGTTAGATTTTCATGGCAATAGATGTAAAAGGTGTAAAAAATACTTACAAAATCGGGTATGGGATGAACATGATGACAAGCGAAACCATTGAACCGACAAACCCAATCAGGAAATAAACTTCCAAGTTGCGTAAGATATTGGCAGTACGAAAGCTCGAGTCACCTGATGTCTTAAGCCCCGAGCCACCAATAGGGTCTGCTGGATTAATGATCGTAAGAACTAGAAAGAAAAAATACTGTTAGTGATGTGCTCATAAACAATAAAGAAAACGTCGATCTTACTGAAGTAAAGGTTGTTGGCCACTGCAAACTTCTTGGTAGTCGCAGCAAATGGGCACACTAGGACTACAACCGTGAAAATAATCATCCAGGGCAGCGTCGTGTAAAAATTGTGGAGGTTTACCCAGTAGGTGCTAGAGGAGAACGCCTGGTCGATTTCAATGTATCCATCGTAAGGGTCTTCCGCGCTTGTATCTTGTGTATGTACATCCATGCAAGCAAAGAGGATGATACTGTACACAAGCGCCATCCCCACCCCGAGAAAAGCTTGCCAAACGATCATTAGCGTACTGCCAATAGTCTTCCCCGTAGTGAATAAAACAGCAATAGCGCAGTAGCTTAAACCACCAAGATAATACCACGAAGGGAAGAGTACCCATTTCTTGCCATAGGTATCGGAAGGATCGTAGTCCGATACTCGAGTCTGGATAGCGGACGCAATCAAAACTCCAACAGCCACTCGCAACGACAATTGGGCATTGAAGCGAAACTCCCCTGCACGAATGTTGTTAGAACTTGTACCCTCCGAATACTACACAAGTATCTTACTTGATAAACGTTGCTGTTCTAGTGAACTTTTCCGCCCTCCATCGAACGCAATCCGTAGTTTCGCAGCTTTATCAGCGAAGTCGTCACTACCAACGCTAGCGATCGTCCCTTTGCGTTGAGATCGACGAGAGACAGAGTTGGATCCTCGACGACTTGCACCTTCGTGGTCGGAGGAGTCACCAGTGCGCAGGGGCACTGTCAAGTCACTGCAGACACGTCAGTAAATGATTTCCTACCACGTCTTTTCAATTGAAGTGGTATCGTATACCTGTTGCGTGAAGATACTCGACCAACCATTTGATCAGCTTATGATTGAGTCTTTTCCTCTTCGAGAACCAACCGGTCGCTTCTCCAATTGCGTTGTGAACTGCAGAATGCCCGTTGTGCAGCCTCAAAGTAGCAGATAGCCAGTGGTCGTTTCATATTCGACTGAAGGTTTCGCGTCGTCAGGAAACGAAAGCGCAACGAGTCACACACTCATACTAGCCACACACATATGCACACCACTTGTGTCTCTTGTTTATCCACTTGAAGCTCCACAACCATTGATCCGTTTGATGTTCAGTGCGTCGACCGGTTCAGCTACAAAGCTACAAACCCGCGCAATATTTCGCAGCACAAATAGTCGCAACGGCCAGTCATCCAAACACTCGACATGACGGGCAACAAGAGGTTTTTCTTTGGATGCCAGGAAGCATTCCGCTTAATATATCCTCTACCTAACTAAGGTGCCGGTGTTGAAGCATGACCGTTTAAAGTCCTGTTTATGTCGTTTGCTTCAACATGATGTAATGTACACAATACGTACCATGTTTATGGTACATTCAATTGTTTCTACACCAATCGTACACAATTTTCCTAATGCGGTAACTTCATTCAATCATGGCAGGTTGCGATGCTGTATACGAGTCCATTCTAGCGCGTGTAGAGAAGTCGGAGCTGCGTGAACAACTAGATAAAGTCTCTCATAAGGAATGTAGGTCCATTGTCCGTCATCTGCGCCACGCAACGACGTCCTTGACGGCTCTGAAGCAGCTGCAGGAGGCGTCGAAGTATTTGAGACCTGGTGGCGACTGGTTGCAGTCGACGTTCCTAGCGCAACTTAAGAGGATTGAAGAGATGCAAAAGCAGCTGGAAGTTGCTGTAGATGATCTGGCGATGGGTCAGAGGCTGAAGAAGGCGAAAAAGAGGAAACGACCGGAGAAAGAGAAGGAAGAAATTGTGGACAGTGAACAGGACTCAGCTGTTGAGTTCTTGCAGGTATTATCTCCTAAAAGAACAGAAGTAGAAGAAGAAGATAAAGAAGAAGAAGTACAAGAGGAAGAGGAGAGTATTGAGGTTCCAGTTGACGAGGTGGAGGAGACAGTATTGGAGGAGATCGAAGAAGCGGAGTTGCCGCTTGGATTGGTGGTCATAACGGACGAGTCAAGGGCTATCAAAGAGGAACCAGTTGTGTTATATGATGAAAAAGAGGAAGATATACCTGATCTTTGTGAAGAAGAAGAGTCTCCTCTTGAGTTGGAAGTATTCGAGTCGGAAGAGTCAACAGAGGAAATCGACATGTCGGATGCAGAAGAATCAGCAATTGAACTGGATGTACCTGATTCTGACGTTGATGATGACTTCTCGTCTTGCATGGAGTTGGTTTTAACGCTTCAAGACGCGCGGGGTGCCATCCAGTTGAACCATTTCCCATTAGCGGTAAAGCAGCTACGCACCTATTTGCTGGAGAAAAAACACTTGACCGCCACCGAACTGGACGGGTATTTATTTGCGCACAAGCACATCACAGACGAGGAAGCTGACGAAATTGCGAATGCGCTCGCGATTACTATTAACGTTGGGATGCGGCTACGCGTAAGAGCCAAAATCAAGCAGGCGCTGTACGACCTGTTGCTAATTGTTGAGCAACTCGAATGCACGTTGGGTGGACTGCCGACATTTTTGCGTCCGTAAGTGAGACTTCATACTACTTGAACTCATTTTTCCATTCGATAACTAATGCTTTCTGGTCTTTTTCTTACAGAGCCGCGAAGGAATTTTCCAGTTATGTTTTATCTACTCTTGGCAAGAACTTTGACGGCGTTGACTGTCAGCCCCGTTTCACCGTCCAACAACTGTAATCTGCACATGATGGGAATTTCGCTCGACTCGCTTGTGGTGTTTACTTTATGCTCGCTTCTAAGATCTATGATACGTACTACTGGCTGCACATCTCCTCACTTGGACTTGTGTACGACCACGCGGATGTTCTTGCCGTTGAACGGGTATCCGTCCATGCGCAGTGCGAGCGTCATGCCATCCAAAGCGGCAAACCGCACAATTGCAACACCGACTGTGCTGCCGTCGGGCATCGTAGGCATCTGCACCGACACCACAGCACCAGCGATGCCAAAGTACGAGGCCACATCTGCCTCTTTGGTCGTTCCCCACGGCAAGTCGGACACGAAGACCTCGTAGGTGGCGCTTCCTTCAGCTTGGACAGCTGCAACAGCCGCAGCAGTTCGCTCCACCTTGACCTGAAAGTCTGTTGTTTCCGACTCCACACGCTGCCGTTTGACTCTCGGCTCTTCCACTATAGTACTGGACTCACTTCCGTTCTGCACAGTGTAAGCCGACCGCTTCTTCTCCAGCAGTTCTCCCGATGATCTACAGAGCAACAGTCAGAATAAAACAAAAAAAACACATACAACAGTAACAACGCCACTTACTTGATGTACTCGTCGATATCTCCATGCACACCTGCCAATTTCTTGAGCACTTTGTCCATTTTTTCAATGATCTTCCGGTTCGTCAAAGGACTGAGCAACACAGCGGAGATCAAGTGATCGAGCACCAGCACCAATTCATTCCTCAACGCCTTGTCCAATCCTGCAAAACTCTCATCTCTAATCACATTTGCAATTGTCTCGACATCTGCAAAGTTCTTGTCGATCCATGCGTCATTGCGTTTGCGAGTGATGCGGTGCTGGATCTTGCCCAGCAGTTTCGTCACGCGGTCTCTGCTCAATTTCTCGTTCTGCTTCTGCTGAGCATCAGGACTGGCTTCCGGAGCTTCAGCCTGCAATTTCCGTTGCTCCTCCACGAATCCTTTCAGGTCGGAGCTGAATTTCGCGTATTTCCGCTTGATTTCGGCGCAGGTGGCGGCATTTTCGCTGCTAAGAGGGACATCTAACTTGGCCACAGCTTCCTGCACCTTCAGCGCCTGCTCTACGCTCTCTAGACACGTCTGCATGCGCGTCTGGAGGTTGCGCAGCTCATCCTCGATGGCTGACGAGCAGTACGAGCGTAGGGCGTCGCCACCGACGCGCGCCAAGATGCGCTCGAACCCACTCATGTTCGACTTAAGATAGAGCTTTTTGACTGGCGTGCAGTTATGGTACCATGAATATGGTACAGTTAAGGGTTAAATGTGTGTACCGACTTCCTCTGTTTATAACGGTCACCCGTGTACATGGTACACCGTACCACCATGGTAATGCAGCTACAGAATTAAAGAATGAAAAAAATAAAATAAAAAATACTGTTATGTATCCATATCGACCCAACTTCTCCTACATCTCTGTCTAGCACACATTGGCGAGATCTTCCGGTGTTTTTTGCTCTCGTCTTGTTCTGGCACGCATTGAAAGCTTATGCCGAGATTTAAAAGCCGGGGACCAACTCCATGACGCGTCAAACTCAGTAACGCCATAGCTTGTAGATACGTCTTTGGCCTCTAACGCTAACATCAGATTTGAAATAGGTACGCCCTCCTTTCGGAGGTCGTTTACCCATTTAACAAGTTCCTGTTCAGCTTCTAGTGATAGTACAGTACCTACTCCTTTTGGACGAGCTTTCTTCTTTTTCTTCCCGTGCGGCATTTGACACTGCTCTTTGATTTTATCTTTTCTCTAATCCACGACTCCACCAGCTTTCGCCGGGAGTCGTAGACGGCAGGACTCAGATCAGGGTAGAACAGCCGTATAGCCTTGAGGATGTCTGGAGGCTCCCCCACCGCATTTATCACGGCAAGTTTTTCTCCTGCCGTGAATGACGCTCGTCGTTTGCCGCGCATTGTCAACTTGAAATGAAGCATTCAGTGTCAAAAACGCGGTACCGTTGTGATTCGGTTTTGTACGACCGTTATAAACAGAGGAAATTCACTATTCTCTTTCTTGATTGTGATTGGCTGACCGTTATATGCAGGTGACCGGTATAAACAGAGGAAGTCGGTACTTGGATTACAAGTTTGGAGTGGAGATAGACAAGTGCGATTGAGTCCCTGAGTCTCTGCTCAAGGTCATGCTGACGGAGTTCGGCTTTTCTCGCGTTATTGTTATACCACAATGAAGGGCGATCGACGGAGACCTTCTCCTTCAATGAGAAGACTCTTCCGTTGATTCACGACGTAGTCTTCGGGATACGCTACGGTACCCGCCGATCGACGGACTAGTCCCCGACCACGAGAACTCTGTTGTACGAGCAGGGCTCCAATTTAACCACACCCTCAAGAGCTGATGGAGGTTCTGTCAGAGGTACCAGGCTGGAACACTTCAGCAGAGTGGAGGGGGGCGTTAGGGAAGGAGTAGATTATACTACTGCCAGTAATATCCTGAAACTTGTACATGTACTTTGTGATACCGGTATTTCTATCTACTGGAAAGTACTGGAAATTACTATTGTAGCCATTTTGGCAGTAGTGGGGGGGTTCACACCGGCAAATTTCCAGTAGATTACAAGAAAGTCCATTCTCCAGAATTTGCAGGACGTTGAACCCATCGGTCAGGTTTCTGCAGGACACAATGTCCTGCAAAATCCAAATGGAAAGCAGCACAATCAGAAATAAGCAGGCGCTCACTATAGGTCTGATTCATAAACGATTTCGACAACTTTTGCAGGACAACCGTCCAGTGATTTCTGTATACAATTTTCTATACAAGTTCAGTCCGCTATTTCACAACGTGTTGACTGGGAGGATAAGTCATGGAGATACACCGTAAGTACTCGATCGCGCAGTGTACCAGAACTCGTACTGTAGATTCATCGCGTGGATCGTTCTCTATAAGCCGGTACTCAGACCAGTAATCGTCTACAGGCAACGGGTGTACCGCCTCATGTTGCTATATTACGTGAAATGAAGTCACTATTGGAATTAACTCTTAAAACCGTCGAGCATATTGATGACTCACGGACTGTGACTGTGAAGGATATTATAGGCGAGCTGGAGCAACGGGCAATTGGGGCAGGTGTCGTGACATTTGACGGTCTAGATAGTGCATTGAAACGGTGTCTAGAAGCGGCAGGGGTTTCCACTTTGATTGAGAAGTTGACGAAAAATCCACAGCAGAACGATCTCCACGCGGATAGCGTCTCTTCTACTCCAACATACTTCTGGGGAGGCCGTTTTCGGCGAGTTCCATCGGACTTCAAAATACCTGACTGCACAGTTGCAATGCTATGGGTCCTGTGGCAATGTGGCAACGCCAACAAAAGAACACCTCCTCTACGATTGCTTGATAGACGCGATATGCCAAACAGAAATCAACAGAAACGACTTAGTGATGCTCGATACCTAATGCGCAAGGTAGAGGATGAAGCAAGACGTACCGGGACCTGGCGCTCTCGACAGAGCGTGGAGGAAGCCGTTGTAACCTTCGCTACGTGTGCGAAGAGCGTCGCTGTCCCCGAACTGACGGGAAGAAGCCGTAAACGCCGTCGAGGCCAGCTCACCTGGATTACCGTCGTGGCACTGCAACGCAGAGCTCAACAACATCACTAATGTAATTGGGTGAAAGCTACTCTATATAAGAATCTCATTGGTTAAAATAACACATTATCCATGTCCTGCAAATGTCCTGCAAATTCCGTCTAACAATCATTCTCCAGAATTTGCAGGACGTTGAACCCATCGGTCAGGTTTCTGCAGGACACAATGTCCTGCAAAATCCAAATGGAAAGCAGCACAATCAGAAATAAGCAGGCGCTCACTATAGGTCTGATTCATAAACGATTTCGACAACTTTTGCAGGACAACCGTCCAGTGATTTCTGTATACAATTTTCTATACAAGTTCAGTCCGCTATTTCACAACGTGTTGACTGGGAGGATAAGTCACGGAGATACACCGTAAGTACTCGATCGCGCAGTGTACCAGAACTCGTACTGTAGATTCATCGCGTGGATCGTTCTCTATAAGCCGGTACTCAGACCAGTAATCGTCTACAGGCAACGGGTGTACCGCCTCATGTTGCTATATTACGTGAAATGAAGTCACTATTGGAATTAACTCTTAAAACCGTCGAGCATATTGATGACTCACGGACTGTGACTGTGAAGGATATTATAGGCGAGCTGGAGCAACGGGCAATTGGGGCAGGTGTCGTGACATTTGACGGTCTAGATAGTGCATTGAAACGGTGTCTAGAAGCGGCAGGGGTTTCCACTTTGATTGAGAAGTTGACGAAAAATCCACAGCAGAACGATCTCCACGCGGATAGCGTCTCTTCTACTCCAACATACTTCTGGGGAGGCCGTTTTCGGCGAGTTCCATCGGACTTCAAAATACCTGACTGCACAGTTGCAATGCTATGGGTCCTGTGGCAATGTGGCAACGCCAACAAAAGAACACCTCCTCTACGATTGCTTGATAGACGCGATATGCCAAACAGAAATCAACAGAAACGACTTAGTGATGCTCGATACCTAATGCGCAAGGTAGAGGATGAAGCAAGACGTACCGGGACCTGGCGCTCTCGACAGAGCGTGGAGGAAGCCGTTGTAACCTTCGCTACGTGTGCGAAGAGCGTCGCTGTCCCCGAACTGACGGGAAGAAGCCGTAAACGCCGTCGAGGCCAGCTCACCTGGATTACCGTCGTGGCACTGCAACGCAGAGCTCAACAACATCACTAATGTAATTGGGTGAAAGCTACTCTATATAAGAATCTCATTGGTTAAAATAACACATTATCCATGTCCTGCAAATGTCCTGCAAATTCCGTCTAACAATCATTCTCCAGAATTTGCAGGACGTTGAACCCATCGGTCAGGTTTCTGCAGGACACAATGTCCTGCAAAATCAAATGGAAAGCAGCACAATCAGAAATAAGCAGGCGCTCACTATAGGTCTGATTCATAAACGATTTCGACAACTTTTGCAGGACAACCGTCCAGTGATTTCTGTATACAATTTTCTATACAAGTTCAGTCCGCTATTTCACAACGTGTTGACTGGGAGGATAAGTCACGGAGATACACCGTAAGTACTCGATCGCGCAGTGTACCAGAACTCGTACTGTAGATTCATCGCGTGGATCGTTCTCTATAAGCCGGTACTCAGACCAGTAATCGTCTACAGGCAACGGGTGTACCGCCTCATGTTGCTATATTACGTGAAATGAAGTCACTATTGGAATTAACTCTTAAAACCGTCGAGCATATTGATGACTCACGGACTGTGACTGTGAAGGATATTATAGGCGAGCTGGAGCAACGGGCAATTGGGGCAGGTGTCGTGACATTTGACGGTCTAGATAGTGCATTGAAACGGTGTCTAGAAGCGGCAGGGGTTTCCACTTTGATTGAGAAGTTGACGAAAAATCCACAGCAGAACGATCTCCACGCGGATAGCGTCTCTTCTACTCCAACATACTTCTGGGGAGGCCGTTTTCGGCGAGTTCCATCGGACTTCAAAATACCTGACTGCACAGTTGCAATGCTATGGGTCCTGTGGCAATGTGGCAACGCCAACAAAAGAACACCTCCTCTACGATTGCTTGATAGACGCGATATGCCAAACAGAAATCAACAGAAACGACTTAGTGATGCTCGATACCTAATGCGCAAGGTAGAGGATGAAGCAAGACGTACCGGGACCTGGCGCTCTCGACAGAGCGTGGAGGAAGCCGTTGTAACCTTCGCTACGTGTGCGAAGAGCGTCGCTGTCCCCGAACTGACGGGAAGAAGCCGTAAACGCCGTCGAGGCCAGCTCACCTGGATTACCGTCGTGGCACTGCAACGCAGAGCTCAACAACATCACTAATGTAATTGGGTGAAAGCTACTCTATATAAGAATCTCATTGGTTAAAATAACACATTATCCATGTCCTGCAAATGTCCTGCAAATTCCGTCTAACAATCATTCTCCAGAATTTGCAGGACGTTGAACCCATCGGTCAGGTTTCTGCAGGACACAATGTCCTGCAAAATCCAAATGGAAAGCAGCACAATCAGAAATAAGCAGGCGCTCACTATAGGTCTGATTCATAAACGATTTCGACAACTTTTGCAGGACAACCGTCCAGTGATTTCTGTATACAATTTTCTATACAAGTTCAGTCCGCTATTTCACAACGTGTTGACTGGGAGGATAAGTCACGGAGATACACCGTAAGTACTCGATCGCGCAGTGTACCAGAACTCGTACTGTAGATTCATCGCGTGGATCGTTCTCTATAAGCCGGTACTCCAGACCAGTAATCGTCTACAGGCAACGGGTGTACCGCCTCATGTTGCTATATTACGTGAAATGAAGTCACTATTGGAATTAACTCTTAAAACCGTCGAGCATATTGATGACTCACGGACTGTGACTGTGAAGGATATTATAGGCGAGCTGGAGCAACGGGCAATTGGGGCAGGTGTCGTGACATTTGACGGTCTAGATAGTGCATTGAAACGGTGTCTAGAAGCGGCAGGGGTTTCCACTTTGATTGAGAAGTTGACGAAAAATCCACAGCAGAACGATCTCCACGCGGATAGCGTCTCTTCTACTCCAACATACTTCTGGGAGGCCGTGTTCGGCGAGTTCCATCGGACTTCAAAATACCTGACTGCACAGTTGCAATGCTATGGGTCCTGTGGCAATGTGGCAACGCCAACAAAAGAACACCTCCTCTACGATTGCTTGATAGACGCGATATGCCAAACAGAAATCAACAGAAACGACTTAGTGATGCTCGATACCTAATGCGCAAGGTAGAGGATGAAGCAAGACGTACCGGGACCTGGCGCTCTCGACAGAGCGTGGAGGAAGCCGTTGTAACCTTCGCTACGTGTGCGAAGAGCGTCGCTGTCCCCGAACTGACGGGAAGAAGCCGTAAACGCCGTCGAGGCCAGCTCACCTGGATTACCGTCGTGGCACTGCAACGCAGAGCTCAACAACATCACTAATGTAATTGGGTGAAAGCTACTCTATATAAGAATCTCATTGGTTAAAATAACACATTATCCATGTCCTGCAAATGTCCTGCAAATTCCGTCTAACAATCATTTCTCCAAATTTACTGAAATCGGCGAGTTGCCTTCCAACCGGTTAATCTTCAGCTGCCTCAGAGAACACAGACAAAATGGCGGGGGCCAGCGTATCCCCAGCAGATCTGGTCGCGATTCGTTGGTTTATTGAACGCGGCGAAGATAATGGAGAGAGTAGCAGTGAAGAGAGCGACGGTGATTACAGCTACGACATCGCCCCGCTACTCCCTTACGCTACGAGTGGCTCTGACCTTGCTCCACGCTCGCCATGGCCTTCTTGCATTCTCCCCTACTGCAAACTGAAGAAATTCCGAGTAGCTGATCTCCCTACTCGGAAAAAGTACCACTCTTCTGCAAATTCGGTCAAACGAGACACGAAAAATACTGGTTTATGTAAGTCGCCTACAGGTTTCCCCGCCTAATTTGCAGGGGTCGGACCAAGAAAATCTGCCAGGATGCAAAATCTGCACAGGTATCACATAGATGCGTCAGGTACTGAGTTACTGAAAAATTGGGAGGGATTATCTTCCTTGAACCTTCATCGTGCATCCCATTTCCCCCGTGATTGCATGTAACTCAGTACATTGGCAGACCAGATAGAGCAAATCGCATCCGCATCTTCACTCCCTGATCGAGGTAAATTACTTGATGCAGTTGCAAATTAGGCGGGGAAACCTGTACTGGAAATTTGCCGGTGTGAACCCCCCCAGTAGCAACTAATCAGCTTCCTTTTCCTTTAAATGCAACTTCTTCTCCCGTTTACTGTTCGTGATTGTGATCGATTTACTCTGGAGACGCTAACCCGAAAACTGGGGTTTGAATTAACAGCGGATATAATCCCAGAAAGGGCAAACAACATTTGAATTCTGTTGGTTTAGTGTAGTTTTAGAATCTTGAGATTGAATCACACAGACGAGAAATCTGCTAACTAGTTAATCAACTCATTTTCTTCTAGTACCGCTTGTGTGCTTGGTCTCTCTACTCGTGTTTCACGAAAGTGTATATCATTTCGGAGTTTTCACGTTGCGTGAAAAACAATTGCAGTATGAACCTGTTAAAGAACGAGGAGAGTCTTGTGCCTCTGTCTCCATTCCAGCTTAAGATCGCTCGGTTTCGTGAATAGTAGCCGCCGATCTAATGCCACCGAGAAAATTTCGCTCCATGGAGCCCAAAGCGATCGACAAATCTCTTCTTGCGCTGAACACGATAAAAACAGTGTTCAACTGTCTCAATCGCTGTGCATGATGTATAGTTAGTTTCTAACGTAAATGCATGACCTCCTAAACAATCGCTGTGCATGATTCTCGAATGCATTGATAGACAGTAGGGTTCAGTGTTTTCAAGAAACATAACCTCGAGCCTCGAGCCAAGTATGAGATCTCCAAAAACCATTCGGAGTATCATATCATGGACAACCGGGAGAAAACAGCGTCGTAGCGATACATACTCCGATAATGTATCGTGAATCCCGGCTTGGGGCTCCTTCAGATGCAGTTGGTTTAACTCATGTAAGATAACTATAAACGTGTTCTTCTTCAGCCGGAAGGGCAGCCCTGATTTGGAGAAAGCATTATTGAATACTTCATCAAGCTACAACCAAATTGAGCACAATATGGGTCATCATTTATTCTAAAAGCAATACGCTTACTTCCTGACTACTAGTACTACTACTAGTATTTTCCAAAAGCTTCTTCATAGCTTTTCTCGTGCCTCTCTCAGTGTTGCTTGCGCCCAGCCGCAAAAAAAACACACAGCTACCCAGTCATCTCGTTCGATAGTCATCTGATAAAAGTTTGTGCGTTCTAGTAGCGTTGCTTTTACATGTATGTACATTGATTTGATTCGATTTTGAATGTGATACGATGTTAAGTTTGAGAAGTGAAATCAAGTTGTGATTGTTTTCAGAATTGTTTAAAGCTATGCTTCTGGATTGATTAATCCAGCAATCCTTTGGCGCTAAGGTACTTCGAGTAAGCACTCAAGAGCGGAGCTTGTTCTTCCATTGGCAGGTGACTGATCAGACGGCCAAACTGAGCGCCATCCATTCCAGTTTCGAAACCGGGGAGGTGCTTCGAAATAATATATCCGCCCTTGTCGAAGATCAGTTTGAGCTTGTCATCATCCAGATTTTTGATAATCTGACCAATCTCATCGAACGACTTCCCATTGAACTTTGCTGCCAACTTCGTAAGCTGCACTTGATCCATGAGCCCTCTCTCTTCTTCCTCACTGTCGTCGTTGCTTTCGTCTTCTTCGCTGTCGATAGCATCGTCCTTGACCAGTCTCAGAGATCGGTGGTTGTCGCTTTCAACTGCAAACGCCGGACTCTCCACGCCAAGCTTAGCAACAGTGTTGGCAGTAGCAACGGAAGCATCAATTGCTCCGACGAGAACAACTGCAGCCGCGAGTAGAACGTAATTCACACGCATGGTATGGTAGTCTTGGGTGGATGTAGCTGAGGTTTGATGCTTGAGAAGGAAATTGAGGAATGCTGCTGGTCCTCAAGGCTTGAGGACCAGCAGCATTCCTCAATTTGAGGCTCAAGCAGCCTGGTGCGAAGAGCAAATCGCATGACTCGGATGTACGTGCTACGAATCGTACAGTTTGTTATTATGTACATATAGTATGACAGTCATAGTATCATAGTAGTAGTACATTGTACATGCACACGGAGTTCCGCAACAAACATACGATCAATATAGAATTCTGTTTCGGATGGGGGTGTGCATAAATCTGTGCGCTGGTTACTAGTAGTTGGGAAGCGGATAACTTACTAATACAGTAGTAGTAAGTTACGGAATATTGCTAATAACTCTAATACAGTAGTAGTAAGTTACGGAATATTGCTAATAACTCGTTCTACTCTACTACTGTAGAGCACAGCTGAAAAACAGTGTAAAAGTGAACTGGATATGGTTATTGCCCCAATAAAACGTACGAAAGGATCAAAATTGAGAACTTAGGGCGAATGAAGAAGTTCTCAAATACTACACCTACGGCATTCATACCAAGGTAAAGTTATTAGTATCGTTGCTACTGACGTTTTCGTTGGTCTGGAGATTATTAGCAGCAATCAAGTTGACTTACATGTATCACGTAGGATGTATCATACATACATTGTATGGGCTCGCCGCCAACCCCGCGTTACTGGTCTAAATGTTAGAATCTACTTAGGCAAAACAACTGTTGCCAACAGTTTTGGAGGCTGCTGATTCAGCAGCAGTGCTGAACCTACATGTAGAAATGTTCCAATCCGATGTGTGACTCCTTGAAAGCCAGTCTATCTTGTCGCTTTGCGCGTCTCGCCCGAACTGGGGGACTTTGTAAGGTTAAGATTCAACGTCTACTGCAGTCGTTTGCAAATTGCGAGTTACTATTATCTTGAGTCAAGACTTGTTAGCGTTGTCTACTCATGCTAAGTTTTGTACCAAACTGTGCATGCAGTCTAGTCTCAAGACTCTGCAAGCTTCTTTTCCTTACTTCTTTTCCTGTCTTCCTACGTACATGTACAGCACTATGTACATGTAGCACATGCACCTACAGACTGTACGTAGAAGAAGAATGATCAACAAAATGTCGCTGATTGTTCACTCTAGAATAATCAACTGCTGCAAGCTCTTGCAGTTGTAGTCACATTGTGCTGGGATGGGCTCCTATTACTGGTACGAACGAACCGAACTGCTCCAAGACAACGCATATGAAGTTAGAATGGATACAAACGTATGAGCATAGGTCTGCAAGACGACTGTCCGCTAAAAGTTAATCAACTACTTTCTTCTTCTTCTGCAAGACTCTTGCTTTATTAAGAGTATAGTCACATTGTAAACATTTACGCTGGGATGGGCTCAGGGCCTGAGCTTTCGCTGATTATTCACTCCATAATAATTAAGTTTGAGCTCCCTCTGCGCGCCAGCCACTCAACCGCGAAAGTTGCTACATATGTTGCGTTCGTAGCGGAGGCGCGCATGTGGCGAGCGCACCACCGCGATATAAGCACAAGAAAACAGCTACCAGTAGGGAGAGAAATGGAGCCAAGAAAAATGGAGGTGATGTGTAAGATTATGGGCATACCGGTACCATATACATGTATCATCAGTGGTCCTTTATGTTGGTTTTTGTAGAGAATGTTGAATTGTGAAAGACCAACTTGGTCCTTCTTACGATGAGGGAAAACCATGACCACCGCAACAACGGTTGGTCTGGACGAAAACCTCAGCTAGCTACGAGTTAACCCAAGTCCTCCTCAACTGCAACACTATGGTCCCATCTTGAAGAGTGCTAGTACATGTACACATGTTCACGCTGAAATCCAACACTCCCCCGCAGCGAGGACATCGTTGTTAGCTTGGATACCTACATATACAAAATAACAAGAAGCACAGCTGAGTATATCACCAACAATTCAAGATTGTACAAAACTTCTCGGTTGCTGCTTCTCCTCAATAACCCATTCGCACACCAGCGAGATCACCATTTACTCTAAGCAAGTTCACCATTCGCATGTCAGCGAGTTCACCATCCGCATACCAGCGAGATTACCATTCGCATACCAGCGAGATTACCATTCGCATACCAGTGAGATTACCATTCGCATAACAGCGAGATCACCATTCGCGTATCAGCGAGATTCTTCTACAGTACAGAATTCCGTCACCTTTTGAGCGGTTCGATTCGGGTTTCATCATCTACACACTGCTCCCTCGTGCTTGAAGTGATGCAAGTCACACCCAGGCGCTTCCGCAAATTTGTGAACTGATCCTTGGCTAGTCCCTTCGTGAATGTGTCCGCAATGTTGTCCTTCGAGTTCACGTACTCCAGAACAATGCTTTTTGAGCGAACGTGCTCTCGAATGAAGTGATACCGGACATCAATATGCTTCGTTCTTGAGTGCTGTGTGGGGTTTTCAGCAATAGCGATGCAGGCCTGATTATCTTCGCGAATTCGAGTCTCTGTCTGCGGATATCCAAGTTCGAGTAGTAGTTGGCGTATAAAGAGCACCTCACGGGTACAGTGAGCTAGCGCAATATATTCTGCTTCAGCTGTCGACTGGGCAACGATGCGTTGCTTCCGGCTGCTCCACGTTACCGCACAGTTTCCAATGAACGTGACGTACCCTGAAACAGACTTTCGTTCGTCTTCGTCCGCTGCGTAGTCAGAATCCGAGTAAGCCGATAATTTAACTTCTGAACCACTGAACTCTAAGCCATCACCACTTGATCCTTTGACATACTTGATAATGTTCTTCACAGCCTCCCAGTGTGGTTTTCCGTAGGAGTTGAGAAAACGGCTTACGTCCTGTATCGAGAACGCCAAGTCGGGTCTTGACCCGATCATCAGATACATTAGACTCCCAACAGCCTGTCGAAAGGGCTTCGCAGCCATTTCCGCCATGACGTTTCCTGTCATTTCCACAGCTACAGGTTTCCGCAGCCTTTTTCCCGGTGCGGTCGGTACCTTAGCGGCAAATGCATGCTGCATGTTGAACCGTTCCAGGATTTTGTCTGCTGAGAGCTGTTGATTGATCCACAGTTTTCGCTGCGATCTATCACGAACGACTTTGAGCCCCAAGATGTAGCTGACAGGCCCCATATCTTTGGCACGGAAGGCGTTTTTGATGCCTTTCTTCATCTCTGCAATTTCCGGGGAGGTCTTGGCGATCAGCATGAGGTCGTCCACGTAGATGGCTACAATTTGAGCTGATCCTTTCACCGTTCGAATAAAGATACATGCTTCACACTGAAGCGCCTCGAATCCCGCGGAGGTGAGGTAATCTACAAGCGCCTTGTGCCATGCCCTTGGCGCCTGCTTGAGTCCATAAAGACTCTTTAGAAGACGACACACAAGATTTTCTTGTCCGGGTACCTCCAGCCCTTGAGGGATCTTCATGTACACTTCCTCCTCGAGGAGTCCATTCAGAAACGCAGTCTCGACGTCCATTTGATCGCACTCCAGATCCAGAATACAGACAATTGCTAAAAGTATTCGAAGGGACTCCAGACGGACAACTGGAGCGAAAACATCCTCAAAGTCGACGAACTTTATCTGCTGGCAGCCGATGACCACTAACCGCGCCTTGTATCGCTCGAGCGTACCGTCACTGAAGAACTTGCGCTTGAAGATCCACTTACACGACAATGCTCGCTTGCCTGGTGGAAGTTTCACCAATATCCACGTCTTATTTCGAAGAAGCGAGTCAATCTCAGCAGCGGTGGCATCCTTCCACTTCAATGCGTCTGGTCTTGTCATAGCTTCTCTGTAGGTGGTCGGGTCAACGCCCATGCCTTCAGCAACAACCAGACTCATCTCCTCTTTGTGCTTGAGATTTTCCACAGCAACGAGAACTTCAGCTTGTTTTTGCTTGCGTGCTGCATGTATGATCGGATGGACAGATTGACTGGTAAGCGCTTGTGGTCCGATCAAAGTACGAAGCCACGCTGCAGACGTAGGTGCGTATGTGACGAGTTGTGGCCACAGTACAGCAGTGTTCACGGTATTCATGTCAAAGCCCGCAACAAAGTCCTCGAGAAGTACGATATCATTTGCCGACGGTTTTTCTTCGGGAGGTAGTTGGCTGTAAAACAGGATGTCCACTTCAGAGGTTGCTGTGCGCGAGTAAAATTCAAAGTCGAGAGATTGTCGGACGGAAAGTTTACGCAGTTCTTGTCGTTTTAAATCGCGTGCTGCTGCTGACCTGCTCTCATCAAACGTGACATGAATGGAAGTGACGATTGTACCTTGGTCGCAGTCAAGCACCTTCCAACCCTTTTGGTTCGACGCGTAGCCAACAAAATGCCTCGGACAGCTTTTGCGTCGAGCTTTTGCCGCTTAGCTCCAGCTCTACCTCGAGAATTCGTCTTCGAAGAAACATACACGTACGCCAATGAGCCGAACGTCCGCAGATTGGCTACATCTGGGGGGTGCCCATGCCATCGCTCGTAAGGTGTCATCCCAATGCCCGACGAGAGCGTGCGGTTGTACGTGTAGACCATCGCAAGTACAGCTTCTCCCCAGAACTGCTTGGGTGACCCGCTTGATATGAGAACCGTTCGAACCTTGTTGAAGAGCACTCGAAAACGAACTTCTGCCATGCCATTTTGCTCAGGCGTGTACGCAGTGGTAGTTTCGCGTTGGATGCCTTGTTCTCTGCAGTAATTAGTGAATTCGCTCTCCAGATATTCGCCGCCATTATCACTGATGAAGCGACGGATCGATCGATTATGCTTCGTCTCGGCTGCAGCTTTGTAGTCGAGGAAACATTGAAACATTTCCGAACGTTTGTGCAGTAGACGAACAGTACAGTACCGCGAGTAGGCGTCGACAAATATCAAGACGTAGCGCTCCAACTTAATTGATGGGCATTCGACTGGTCCAGCGATGTCGCTGTGAACGACATTATTGCAGCCGTCCAAATCTGCTCTGGGGCCCATTTTAAACGTAGCTCTTCGCTTTGTCCCCAGTTCGCAAGCATCACACGGCATATTTTCCGGCTCCGGTAAGAAATCCATTCCAGTAGCAGCTTTAGTCGACACCATCTTGCGTAGTACCTGTTTGCTGGCATGCCCAAAACGATGATGCAGGAGATCAAGCGTCAGGTCTGGCCTTACAGCAAGAGCAGTAGGAGTCGTCCGATCTGCATGGAGGACATAGAGCTTGTTTCTGGCTTGGCAAGTCACTCTTAAGCTGCCGAGCGATAACGTGACAGCTCCAGGTGACTCGTGAAAATCAAATTTAGCTCCAGCTTGAGCTGCTTGATACACAGACAGCAGATTCATCTCCAGACGTGGAACGTATAGAACATTGTGAAGCCTTAATCGTGCCGTCTGTCCGTCGTCCTTAATTATCTTCAGCAACACAGTACCAGATCCTTCCACCGGGGTCATTTTTGCAGTCGCCACTCGAACTTGTTGTCCAGCTCCAGGACAAAACTTCTCGAAGATTGACCGATCGGACGTCATATGCTGGGTACAGCCAGAATCGATTACCCAGCAAATCGAATTGCTATCCGCCTTCAACGCACTTGTATCAGCGACAGCGAGGCCCCATACTTCTCCGTCAAGTACAGGTGGGAGCTGTTCGAGAGTTTCAGTAGCATCTTCAACTGTATTGCTGGGAGTTGATGCAACGGCGGCGTGGCCACTGGCGTCTGGAACACCACGCTCTTGTTGGTGTCGGATTCTAAGCCTGCAGACCTGTTTGTGATGACCTTCCTTTCCGCAGTAAAAGCACACCTGACCGTTACTTGACCGTTGCGGGTACGGAGCGGCTCGATGGCTGTTCACCTTTCGGGGGTTACGACGGCTGGCAACAAGAGCTTCTGCCATCATATAGACATTTTCGTTGGCCACAACAGGCGCCGCCAGGCTACGCTCCGTGACTGGTGCTGGCTGGTCATGCGAACGTCGGGAGAACTCCGCCATTACGTTGCCTTCCATTGTTTGCCATGGCAACGGGCGATCCTGAGTGAAGTACACGCTCTTAAAGTGCGACCAGGACTCAGGCAAGCTTGTCAAGAGCTGACACACTCGCTCTTTGTCGTCGACCGGTTTCCCTTGGCGGGCAAGTTTGTCCGCTAGGGTTTTCAGCTTGTTTAAGTGCACTGTCATTTCTTGGCCATCCTCGAACTTCAGCGAAATGAACTGTTCTCGAAGTGCCACTAGGTTGCCCCAGTTCTTGGCCTCGTACGTTTGCTCTAAGTACTCCAGAACTTGATACGCATATCGCTGAGTACCAACACTGACTACTAGCTCGTCGGTCAGCGTCTCAAGTAGAAAAGCTTTGGCTTTGCGCTCGCGGTGCCAAAAACTTTCTTCGACTCGCCTTGATGCATGACGCGGCGGCCGTTCTTGCAGCGTAGCGATTTCCCAGAGATCCTGAGCTTCCATCATGGCTTGTACACGCGTCTTCCACGCTGTGTAGTTTGTCCCATCGAAATTTTTGTCAGTATTCCACTTCAACATGATGAAACTGATAGCAAGGTCGGAAGAGGAAGCTTGGGCCAATAACCTGTTGGTTTTTGTAGAGAATGTTGAATTGTGAAAGACCAACTTGGTCCTTCTTACGATGAGGGAAAACCATGACCACCGCAACAACGGTTGGTCTGGACGAAAACCTCAGCTAGCTACGAGTTAACCCAAGTCCTCCTCAACTGCAACACTATGGTCCCATCTTGAAGAGTGCTAGTACATGTACACATGTTCACGCTGAAATCCAACACTTTACAACCCCTGGCGTCCAATCGAGCTGTTAACCGTACCGTCATCTTCCTAGCAGCTAATCGAGCTATTTGCCGTACCGTCATCTTCCTAGCAGCTAATCAAGCTATTTGCCGTACCGTCATCTTCCTAGCGTATCCTGGATAGACTGCTTGCTGTACAGATACAAGCGTTTTATCGATCTTACTGGCTGGCTTTTGTGGAGCTCGAGTCGAACCCCTGCTAATTGCGGGCTAGCATCTAGCCGCTAGATCCACAAAGCTCATCCAAGACAACCAGGAGGCCCTGTATTTACAGTAAAATAAGTTGCATGTACAGTGGTCGTGTTTCGTAGTTTGGCTTGGCTTTGTCATGAGACCGCAATACTCACTCAATTTCCAGGAAATGAAAGTTAATTATTTTTTAAGGCCTGGTTGATTGTGGGGATGTTGAATTTAGGGACTACTGGTAGGGTACTTTGACCACTGGACCATTATGGGGTCCTCATTATCTGATTTCCAGTTCCTTGCACTGATCGTTCATCCATTCTACAATGGATTCGTGCCCCTCGAACTTGTCCAATATTCAGGTTTTTAGTGATACTGTGATCGGTCATGTCGTACAAAGAAGTTCGAAGCAGTGTAACCACAAAGAAGACCGAAGGGTTTTCCAACCTCGTGCGCGTCATCGTCACACTCCTTATCAACAAATACGTCAAAGGTACCCCATCGATACACTTGAGAGTGCTACCGAAGTGGAGAGAGAAACCTCAACGAGATCTGCGCTCCCGTCCTCCATCGCTGGGCTAATCGGTACAACCTTGTCGTCTAGGCGGAAAAGAGCTTCATGCATAACATCAGACCTCAAGACTGCGAACCAGATCATCGCCATGAACCACCTCGCCACACCCGAAGTACAAAAAGCCATTGTCACTGAAGCTCTGAAGAAGAAGATTCGACGTCGAGAGGACATTCGAATCGCCCAGGCGCGCTACCGAGAGAAGCAGATGAAGGTCGAACAGCTCATCAAAGATGCCATCACTGAGCTGAAGTCGGAGATTAAACACCTGAAAACGAAGTCAAAGGACTCGTTTTGCATTCCTATCACCCCAACCACGTGGGCTGTGGCTTCCGAGTACGTCCGACAGTTCAACCGCTACGTTGCTTCACCTAAAGCGTTCGGACCTACAGCGTCTAACTTTCTAAAGGAAATGTTGGATCCAGACGTACTGGTTGGGTCTCTGTTCGGCGTCGAGGCAGCGTTGGAGAGCTGGAAGTTGTTTACCATCTACTTTGAGGATGTCCGCATGGAACTCAAGGGTATGAAGATGCCTACGTCGGACACGCTGGTCGCTAGTACTACGACTATCGTGTATATCACGAACAAGACACTCCGAAACGCGTTCCCACATCTGATTGACGATAGCGGTAAGCTGTCGCCTCTAGCTACCAGACTGCTGGGGAAGAAACTAGTGATGAAGGGCTCAATACTTTTCGGATGGGACTCTTCGACGGATAAAGTGACGAAACTTCACTCGCAGACAGATATGCTGACATCGATGTTCAAGCTGTTGCATGATTTAGAGGACGTATCCTGTATATTTTGCAAGGCTCGCATCACACTTCATTAATAGGGACGGTTAAGTTGTTATAGCATGTAGTTGACACACACATACGCATACTTTTACAGGCGCAATCATTTGAAAGCTGTTGGAGAAGTACCTACATGATTAATGTACAATGTTAATCTATTACCTTTGTAGTGGTGGCAGATTCTAGTCGCCTACAAGATGGCGGCGTTGAGTGCATCCATGATCACAGCTAAGTCAGCTCAACAAGTAGTCACTTGGACTGTCAGGCGCTGGTGGCTTTCGATGGCATACGCGCGGAAGTAAGAAAGTGCTGATACATGTACATTTCTGCGTTAGTACTCGGCCTCGTAGATTATGGCTTTGCCAAAGTCACAAGTTGAAGTGCTAATTCGATCCCCATCGACAGGCCTAAGCCTTCCCTGGGGGGTGACGTGTTCTAATTCCACATGGCTCAATCCAAAGAGATCTGCTTAATCCCTCCTGTACATGCACACAAATGCTTGCTTCATGGATTATACAGTACCGGCACTTCATATCGCTTTCGAACTCTTCCGTTCCTTCCAAACACCTCGGCACACGCCAAAATGAAACTCGTGCAACGTTCAAAGCATTAGCGTCTCGGTTTTGGCGCACCACCTGTATCTGAGCACTTTCACTAGACGCCGCTCCTTTGCATTGTCTTTGGATAGGCCCGACCAGCCTCGGCATCGCCTTGGTGACCAAGTCGGTCAGTGTTGCATTAGAAATGGTGGTGGCTTCAACGCGTTATGCTTGGATTCGGCATCTGGGCTTGGCTGCTCTAATATTTAAGTTCTTCACCAAAGCTGCTGGTGCTAACTGCGCTGCGGGGGCTTCAACACTCACTACGGGGGGCTGTACAGCTTGCGGCGAGTACAATTTGTGTCGGGGCTTCAGTTTAGCCAGCGACTGCGTAGGGCCCAACTGCAAGACGGACGGGAATTGCACGTTCGAGTGTTTAACAGTCAACGCAGCTTCCCCCACGTTGGTGGTTTTGGTGGAGTTCGGAGATTATCAGAGTGCGCAGGAAGTGGAAGGGAATTTCAGTAATGCAAACTTGACCGGGTACCCAGACGAAACAAGCAACTGGCCTTCAGTATCCAATGACCAGGTCGATACGCTAGGAACGATCGAGTTATCTCCTCAAGTGACAACTCTGTACGTTGATTTCTACCTGAGTTAGTTGTACGCGAGTTTACTGATTGGAATGATTGCTTTGGTTATTTTGCAGTATTGTATCGGGAGGGACAGCGGTGTCGGAGTACCCGAAAGGCAAAGTCTCGAGAATATCCTTAGCTGCAAGTTTTATTTACCTGGAGACGGAAGTGACCAAGGTGGCGCTCCATAATTTAGACCTGGGAACGCAAATTAACCTGCTCCCTGACTATTTGCCATCATCGGTGAAAACACTGGACCTTAGTAATACGCTTCTACAAGCATTCCCGACGGAATTGGGCAATATGGCATCACTCCAGCGACTGTAGGTGTTGTCTGTATCTCTTTTTTTTCTTTCAACACTAATTTGTTTTGTATTTCTCTGTTTGTAGACTGCTGGATTACAATTATTTATCCATTGTGAGCGCTGAGGACGTGATCAATTCTATCACCACTCTGTACGTGTTGGCTCGTCATGCAGTTCACGTAAAGGAAATGGTTTAACATTGATTTCTTGTCTGCAGGAGCTTGGAGAACAATAATATCAACACTTTTGAAGCAACTTTTCAAGATTTGGAATACCTGTATGAAAATTAATGTGAGGCTGGTACGAAGAATAACCACTTACCCAGTTTCTTATTGATTTTGCAATGCTTAGGTACCTGGGACGAAACAGTTTGACAAGCATTCCAATTGCTATCTATCGGCATGCGAAACTGAAGACTCTGTACGTGAATGATTTTTACGATAGTCCGACTGCATGATCACCTTGTTAACATTTATTTCTCTGCTGTAGAAATTTAGCGGGGAACAAATTCTCTTCTAGATATTTCACTACCGCTCAAGTAACTTTTCTCCGAAATTTGGACACGTTGGGTCTATCAGAGTCGGATTTCCAGGTCGCAGTGGGGTGTGATGAATCGGAGCAGAGTCTTTTAAACGGAGTGACTGTGTGTCTGTCCGACCCAGACGCCTCCGATTCAATAGGGGGAGAATCCGATGCACCAGGCTCAACTCATGTTGATGGTTTAGACTCTGCCACACCCGGATCACCCGATACAACGTTCACGCGGATGGCGGTAGGTATCGTATTCGGTGTCTCCGCCGTAGCTTTGATTGGAGTCTTCGTTTTCACAGCCATGCAGAAGAAGAAGAAGAAAACAAGAGACAGACATCCCAACATGAACGCGACCATCGAGTACCCTGGAGATCGCCCCCCAAGCCCTGATACAAGTATCCGACAACTGAAAAAGATGCATTCGAGCCGATATGCTTCAAGTGGACGTGTCAAAGGTGTGGCAAGGTATTCCAGTAATGCTTCCATGGGGTTACCCACTTCTTCGTATGGCGATGACTGTCACGAGATTATTCAAGAACCTCGTGAGCTAAGGAAGTCAAAGTGTTGCAAGAAACAACTTGTAGCATGTCAACAAGGCTCGAGCAACGGCAATAATCAGAGTGTATGTCAGGAATGCATGTTAACGGAAAATAGCGGCTAGTGCTAGAGAATGAGCGAGCACGCTCATTCTGGAATCTAAAGAATAAAGTCGACTACTGCTCTGGCCAAGCAGACGTGGGCTTCAACCCAGGTGACCTCGAGAGGAAATCTCGGGCACTACAAAACTGAATTAAGACTTTCTCTGTACAAGTGCTACCAAACTATCTTCTAGCTCACAAGTGAGCGAGAAGATTGCGACATAGTAGAACTTGGTAACGATGCAAGAAAGAAACACCGTGAGAAGGATGTTAAGAAGCGACACAGCTCCGGTGAGGCAACAGTTGGATGGAAATCTCCGCAATGCCGAGAATGAAAAGGATCGATCACCTTGAGACAAGGCTGGACGAAACCCATGATGATCTTAGGGCTTTTAGCATTAACATCAACACAACAATAAACAACATGAGTCGCGAACTTCGAGACGAAATCGCTGCTGAACGACACAGTGGTTAATTTGGTACAAGGAATGACAAATTTGACCCAAGGTCTTACTCAAGTACAGCAAATGGCACAAGAAGCGCAGCGTTTGGCTCGTGCCACGCAACAGAACCTTCGTGATGACCAGGCACAACGACAACCCGTCATACCCGCAGCTACAGCTCCAGTGGGAGCTATCCCGGCTATGAATGACCATCAAGTCGCTGCAGGTGACCGAGCTGGTGGCATCTTCGAGGGACAAAGAGGATTAAACTTGCGGAAAATGGATGTGAAACCACCGATTTTCCTCGGAGAAATCGATGGAGTGAAACTAAACAGCTTCATCTTTCAATTCGAATCGTATTTCCGGCAGAAAGGATACGATTTACTACAACATGATGACTTGCTGGCATTCGAATTAAATCAGTGTGTGCAAAAGAATGCTCTGGTCTGGTATCAGAGATACATGACTGATGATTCATCGAGTAAGCTGTGGAGTGCGATGAAGTTGAATATGGCAATGGAATTTATGGAGCCCAACTTTATGGAAAAAAGTCGGAATCGTTTGCTGACGATCAAACAGACTGGTGGATATACCGGGTATGTAGGCAAATTTCGAGAGCTTAACCGCATCGTGCAGGTAGATTCTCTCACGGCAATGAATGTGTTTCTCAACGGATTATCGGACGTGAACATGAAACGAGAAATACTGCGGAAGAAGCCGGTAGATTTGAACTCGGCAATTCAAGAAGGGTTTCTTGAGTGGGAACTTAAAGAAAAGACAGCAGGAAATAAACCGACGGAAAACAAGTTCAAAGGCAGAAATGGAGGAAACAATTCGATGCCGAATCGACAATCAAATCCAACTGCACCTGCAGCTCGTAAATCCGGATTTGGAGGCCGTGGTGGATTTAATTCGGCTAAGACAGAGAAGAATTGCAGTCATTGCGGCCGTGGACCACATCGAGTTGAAGATTGCTGGTTCAAACACCCGGAAAAGCGCCCCACAACCAGCAACCTGAACAAGAAAATATTCGCGATGCTGGAACGACTAGTAGTGGCGGAGAATCAGTCACAAAGTGAAGAAGAGCAGTTAAACGAGTAAGCCCGCTCGATGTTGAGCGATTAAGTGGGCATACTCGGAAGCTCAGTCGTCTAAAGACTCAGGAAAGGTCCGACAATTTCGGCGATCAGACAAAATCAACTGAAGTCTGTGACGACATTCACAATGTACATCTCCAAATTGAAAACAATAAAAAAGAATTGACGATGTTCGTGGCAGTGCAGAATCAAGTGGAGAAAGTGGAGAAAGTGGATTTTTCGACACTCTTACTTCTCTAAATACTCCAAATCATTCTAGCGACTTGAAAGTGATTATTACTGCTTATTGCATACTAACAGTACCGTGCAATGCACTCGAGATGATTTATTCGTGACAAACTCGAATTTTATCGATAGTGGTGCTACGATTAATGCTGTGAGTCCTGCTTTCTGTCAGCGAGCAGGATTGGAAAACAAAATTGAAGACCATGGAGTAGATATTCCGATTACTTTAGCAAACAAACAAGAGATGAAGATTAGGAAGAGGACTTTGCGGATGAACTTGTACATTGATACTTTTCCGACGTACGTGGATGACTTTTTGGTACTTCCAGTGCCTGAAGAACAGGATTTACTTCTTGGTATGCCGTGGCTCAAGGCTACCAACCCAGACATTGATTGGATTAACGAGACTGTCAAGCCTCGTCCTGGATTTGAGCCAAACAGCAGTCCGAAGAAGCGGCAGGGAAGTAAGAAGAAAACAATAAAACCGAAGACAACGACGATCCTGTCTCAGCCGGCGACTCGAGTCGGAGAAACGTGTTGCAGTGGGGAAAATTCAACCCGGGGACGAAGTAGATATTTCCAACATGGATATTTCTCGGTTACGAGTGGGAAACAAAATACATAACACGCAAACAGTTCAAAAGACTTATGCGAAAGCCCCAAGACATTGAGTGCGTGTTTGTTGTGAGACCAGTTATCGAGAAAGAGCAAACGGAAACGGCAAAGGCATTGACAACTGTGGAGGACTATAAAGGACATCCTATATACTCCGTGTTAGAGCGCCATAAAGAAGTTTTCAGGCAGAAACTCCCAAAACGATTACCTCCTCGGAGCCATGGGTACATAAGATGGAAGTTGATACGAAAGAACCCATTTTCAGGCAACAATGGCGACAATCACCAGCCCAGGAGCAGGAAATTCGAGCTTGGGTCGATGAAATGTTGAAAGCTGGATTGATCAGGCCATCTTCTTCTCCACATGGGGCTCCTACATTTTGCGTCAAGAAACCTGTAGGTTGGCGAATTGTACATGATTATAGGGCGATGAATAACCACACAGTTCGACGGACGTTGCCAATGCCGCGAAAGGATTGTATTTTCGAGCGCATGCAGGGAGCTTAGTGGTATAGCTGCATGGATCTACTGAGTGGATATTATCAGTTTCGGATGGAAGATTCGGATATAAAGTACACTGCATTTCAAACCGCGGATGGCTCCTTTGAATATTTAGTGATACCGATGGGGTTGTCTAATGCGCCAGCGACTTTCAACGCAGGAATACGCAAATTACTTAGTGATCTGGCTGATTTCTGTCTTTCGTACTTTGATGACATTTATGTGTTCACTAGAGCGAAGGATCTCGATTCTCACCTCGAAGCGTTGGATAAGGTGCTGGAACGGCTGGAGAAAAATGACTTTTTCGTGAAGTTGAGCAAATGTGTGTTCTGTTCTCCGGAGATTCCGTGTCTTGGTGATTATATCGGTAGGGATGGAGTAAGAATCGACCCGAAGAAAGTAGAAGTCCTACAAACGTGGCCCCTACCAAAGACAAAGAGTGAACTGCAATCTTTCTTGGGGACAGCCACATACGTGCAGCGCTTTTGCGACGGATTTGCTAAGGATGCGGGTCCACTGTTTGAGATGTTGAAAGCGAAGGATACTCCAAAGTCTAAGAAGAAGTTGGATTGGAGCCAGGAGCAAATTCAGCACTTTGAGAGCCTGAAGCAACGGATTTCAAGCACACCTGTATTAACTGTAGCAGATTTCAATAAACCTTTCTTCCTCAGGATGGACGCGAGCGACTTTGCGATTGGAGGCGTCCTTTACCAGACAGAAGAAAGAGGGGATGAAAACGTGGAGCGACCTGTAGCATTTCAAGGCCGCAAATATAAAGGAGCAGAGAAGAATTACTCGATCCGGGAGAAAGAATTGCTTGCTATTTTGTTCGGCCTTCGAGTATGGCGAGTTTACCTGCTGGATAAACCGTTTGTCGTCGAGACTGACCATAAATCACTTGAGAGTGTATTCGCGCAGAAGAGTATTTCGCGGCGAATAGCACGATGGTATGACGAGCTCAGTGAATATCCGGTGACGTTTAAGTACATACCTGGAGGACATAACACCGTGGCTGATGGTATCTCGAGACGAGCTGACTTTCGTGATGAACAAACACTAGAGAAAGTTGTGGCGGCAAGCATCATTAGGGAAAACGTGGAGATCGGTCTCTCGGCTGTCGTCAAAGAAGCAATTTCGAGATACGACGAAGACCCGCAGACACAGGCCATCCGACAAGCTCTGTTAGGTGAAGCACCAGACAATGCACCTCGAATTCGACATTTTCATCGATATACACTTGAAGAAAACAAACTGATCTACACAGGACCTAACGATGTGGTACCTCGGCTTGTAATTCCGGTTGTTGAGGATCTGATAAACGGAATTTTGTTCGAGTTTCACGATGTGGAATGTTACGGGCATCCTGGTATTGAACGAACACTACGACTGGTAGAACAACATTACTATTGGCGACACATGCCGAGGAGTGTTAGAGCCTACGTGAAATCGTGTGAGATCTGCCAAAGAACAAAAGCAAGGAATGCAGAAGCCACCAGGGCTACTCCAAAGCCAACCGATTCCTCATGGACGATGGACGCATGTAGCAATGGATTTTATCGTTGCACTACCTACAACACACTCGAAGAATGACTCGATACTCGTGGTCGTGGACCAGCTGACAAAGCGAGCACATTTTGTCGCGTGCAATAGTAGGGTGAAGGCAAAGGAAGTCGCGGAGATCTACCGAGACCACATATTCGTTTTGCATGGTGTTCCTGCGGAAATCCTTTCCGACCGAGACCCCAAATTTACGGCAACTGTATGGAGAACGTTGTGCGAAATGTTGGGAACCAGACAAAAGCTGACAAGCGCTTTTCGTCATCAGGCAAATGGAATAACTGAGAGGCTGAATCAGACGATTGAAAATTATTTACGAGCATTTTCAAACGGAGCATCTACTGACTGGGATTCCTATCTATCTCTAGCTGAATTCGCGTACAACTCGAGATACCAGCAGTCTATTAAGATGGCACCGTTCGAAGCTGACTTAGGCTATTTGCCTTCAACACCAGCAACACTTTTAAGCCAACCTCAAGCGAAGGAGAAAGAGAGCCAACGCCAAGCTACAGGGAAGACGTTCCTTGAGCTTCAGGCCGATCGACTCGCTACCGTTCGACGTGAGTTGCAGAAGGCGTCCGATCGAATGAGCACGTACTATGACAAGAACAGAGCGGAGCAAACATTCGAAGTCGGGGAGGAAGTGTTGCTGTCGACTGAAAACCTAGCGAACTACCATGCTGGCACCACAAAAGCAAAGCTGGGAGCTCGATGGATTGGGCCATATCGCATTGAGAAGCGACTTGGTCATGACTATTACGAACTACGACTACCGAAAGGTGTGAAGTTCCACCCTGTGTTCCATACCAGCTATCTGAAGCCATACATTAGCAGCAAGAAAAGGGAGCAGAAAACATTTAAGGTACTTCTTCCTGACAACACTGAGGGTGAGCTGGTGGAAGACATTGAGGGCTACAAATGTGTTAAGGGCAAGGACATGTACAAGGTTAAATGGCTCGGACAGGCTAAACGTACTTGGGAACCTCTCGAGAATTTGAAGTATGTGGGCGACTTGATCACTCGATACCACAAACAGGCAAAATCTACGGAGGCTTTCTCTTAGCGGACGGCATGTCACGAGATTATTCAAGAACCTCGTGAGCTAAGGAAGTCAAAGTGTTGCAAGAAACAACTTGTAGCATGTCAACAAGGCTCGAGCAACGGCAATAATCAGAGTGTATGTCAGGAATGCATGTTAACGGAAAATAGCGGCTAGTGCTAGAGAATGAGCGAGCACGCTCATTCTGGAATCTAAAGAATAAAGTCGACTACTGCTCTGGCCAAGCAGACGTGGGCTTCAACCCAGGTGACCTCGAGAGGAAATCTCGGGCACTACAAAACTGAATTAAGACTTTCTCTGTACAAGTGCTACCAAACTATCTTCTAGCTCACAAGTGAGCGAGAAGATTGCGACAATGACAGTCTGGATATCCCAGTTCTTGAAGCTTCCAGTATCAGTTCGAAATACGCTTCTGTTGTTTCGACGACGCACGCTTCAATCTGGAATGATTACGAGCTTCTATCGCTTCAGCTCAGTGCTGGTTCTATCAGAGACGTTAAACCACTGGGAAGTGGAGGATACGCCACTGTTTGGCTCGTTCGGTACAAGAATCTCCAGCTTCTCGCCTCCAAACGCCTTCGATCGGATAAACAGTCGAAGAAGAACATAACTGCATTCGTGGAGGAGATTAAACTGGTTGCGAACTTCGACCACCCACATATCGTCCAGTTTATCGGAGCGGCCTGGACAGCGGAACATGATCTACAGATGATTCTCGAGTACATGGATGGAGGCGATTTACGTCGGTATTTATCGTCTCCACGCACTCCCACAGGCTGGACCCACGAGAAATTTGGTGTCGCTATCAGTATCATTGAGGCACTTTTGTACCTGCATTCGTTCGTCCCCCCATTGCTTCACCGGGATCTCAAGTCCAAGAACGTGTTACTTTCAGCGGGTTTTAAGGCGAAACTGAGCGATTTCGGCAAGTCTCGCTTCCGCTCGGATGATAATACCATGTCGGGCGGTGTGTGGACCAGTCGATGGCTCGCTCCTGAGGTCATTCGAGGAGATACGGACTACGACGATGCAGCGGATATCTACAGTTTTGGAGTATTATTGACTGAATTGGACACCAACAAGATCCCGTACAGCAACACGCGTGGACCCAATGGCAAGGCCCTTTCGGATACAACGATAATGCATCAAGTAGCTGGTGGTAGGCTGTACCCAAAGCTTCGAGCCTCCTGTGAACGAACGCTGAAAGATCTCGTGGCCCAGTGTATTGCGGAAGATCCGTCTAAAAGACCAACAGCGTTTGAAGTCGCTCGGGAACTCCGTGATATCCAGCAAGAAATGGCTGCTTCACTTTCAAAGAGAGCGCCGTGGACGACGGATTTTATCGGACATAGGGCAAGACGCTCATAGTGAAGAGAATGAATAGGATTCACCCCCAACAGTCTGGTAACTAGAGGCGACAGCTTACCGCTATCGTCAATCAGATATGGGAACGCGTTTTGGAGCGTCTTGTTCGTGAAGCACGCTCTCGTCGTAGTACTACCAATGAGTTGGTACTTCTTCGATTCTTGTCGTTGTGTTAGTCGCATAACGTCTATCATGGACTGTTTTGCTGGTTTAACGCATTGGACCGCAAAGAATCTGTCGAAAGGATGTTCTTCGGACTCAAGTTAGGCATCTTTTCCTGTGCCTCGTGAGCCACTCGTAGCCAATGGCTACGTACATGAAAAACAAAAAGACACCCATCCAGGGCTCCTAATCAATAGCTATAAATGTGTGGGCTTACGCATTTCTCCAATCCGAAAACGCCGTTAGTAGACTTTGCAGCCTTTGTGTATTGCATAGGTACTGACTGTACTCTAAGTGTAACTTGTTATGAGAGGATTTCCTTGTTGTTTTGATTCTGAGTTGGGTTGAATGAGATATTGAATTTTGGAATGCCATTCATTTCTAATACCTCGCTCTCTTTGGGTTCCATGGAGTGAAATTTTTTTCTGGACTACTATTTCCGAAACCGAGCGATCTTAAGCTGGAATGGAGACAGAGGCACAAGACTCTCCTCGTTCTCTGGCGAGTTCATACTGCAATTGTTTTTGGAGACTCCGAAATGATAGACACTTTCGTGAAACGCGAGTAGAGAGACCAAGCACACAAGCGGTGCTAGGTTCCTTCCGCAGACATTGTCAATTCATCTACTCTCATGCGGAAAAGATTGGTGTTGATGAGGCCGTAGTCGTCGAAGTCCTTCGACAACTTGGTTTGGAGCCAGTGACTGCTGAAGTTTTACCTCCTCCTGAACATCGAATTTGGACGTACGTAAGGTCCAGTGATGTACGTTGTAGGCACATTATCCAGCGTAGTCGAGGAGCTGAATGAAGCTTCAGACACTTTCCGAACTCAAGTTTTGATATCTTAAGTCGGTACTAGATAATGCGTACCTACTGCTCTAAACTGTTCTAAAAGTTCTAAAGTAAATTTCGGGTTTTAGACTTCCAGTAACAAAACTGTTCTAAAACTGCTATAAATTACGGTATCGGGAAATATATTCAGTTAATAGTCAAATCAAGTCACAACATGAGCCATTCAAAAGTATCCAACGGGGGCTTATCCGGCATTCCCGGGCCGCTAGGCCCAGGTGCCTCCGCCACCCGCAGGGTGGCGGCCGTTCCGCTCCGCCGCTTAAATTAGATTGTCAAGTTGATTTCGAAGAGAAAAAAAACAAAATGTGTGCGCTACGAGCTGTTCAACCTGCTATTGCTCTACGCAAGTTTCCACCTGTGCTATCCCTTCCGGAAAACCAAGGAGGAGTTATTTTGTCCGAGTGGTTCACGGTGCCATTCTTTACGTGGTCTCCGGAGGTTTTAACAGGCTCTGGGAAACCCATTTGTGTAATAGAGGGATGCTCTTGTACTCCCCAAGTAAAGGAGTACATACAACGGAATGTTCACGATATCGATCACCAGACTACACTTTACTACGCAAGGTACAGTTGTCGGGGTACTTCTAAAACATCTTTTACTACAGTCGACGATAGATACTTAGCGTCGTCAAAAGAAGTGCTTTTAGCTTTTCCCTATATACTAACGTACAAGTCGCGATGGAGCTGTTTGATCTAGTAGATGACGGTATGTTGACGACTAAAGGCGTTTCTGGAGCTGTGAGTAATGTTACGCGTCGCCGTCAAAAGCGGTACTACTCGCTACTGGCTCGGGCAGCAAACTTCATTGAAAAGCGCAAGCACGTAGACCCTCAGTATCGCCCTCCTCTCTTTCCGTCAGTGGATCAGTTTATGACGGAACATGCCTGTCTAGATAACGAAGCAATTCAGAAGGTGTGGCTTCAACAGACGAGTATATGCAGCAAACTTGTAGAAGCTCACATGGCTTCATCGCGCTGCGAGAAGGTTATTCGAGCTGATCATTCCCAGAAGTTTTGCAGCAAACTAAAAGTATTTGGTGCGGACGGAAGTAAAGAACAGGACGCAGAAGTACGTATGCTGCTACTGGTTCAGAATGAAATAGGGCAAGTTATGGCCCGCGGTCTCACCTGTTCAGAAAACCATGAAGAAACCAAAGCAATTTTGCAACCGATCGTCAACAAATTATCGAAAGATCCTGGTGCTGAACGAGTTTTCGTGTGTGACCATGCGAATAGCATGCGTAACCTTGTAAATTCCGTCTTTGGGGATGGAGTTGTTGTAAAACAAGACCCTTTCCACGTTATACAGAGAATGACTGAAAAAATTAGTGATCACAACAAGAGAAAGTGGTTGGCGAAGAGTCTATCTGAAGCGATATATGATGTTGAGAGAAATTTACGCCCTCCTGAAATAATGGCAGCGCTTTTCACCTCTGCTGTTGGTAAGATATGTCCTGGTGATGTTCGTGCGATGGATGAATGGGAAAGAAGTGTGGAAAGCAACCTTGCGCAAATTCGTCGGGGTGACCTTTTCGTTGAAAACAGCAACTATCACGAAGGCGGGGGGATAGTTCGGGTTGTTTCCACCAGCCAGCTTGAAGCAATTCATTCAAAACTGCGCAAACTACTGGATCGAGTTGTTTCGCTTCAAGTCGGCCTTCGGATTTTAGATATTTTTATTTTGCAGGTGAGTGTGTACCTGAATACGGTGGCAATCTGGAGTAAGCTGACTTTGTTTGAGTTTACCACAGCACAATCTTCAAGTTGGAGCAAAGTTCCGCCGCAATCCTGAGTTTCTGGGTTTTGATTTTATTCATTTGTACCGAGCTGCTGTCCTTTGCCGTGGAATAATACCAGATTCACCTCAACTGGAGTTTCTCAATCAAATTCTTGCCAGCTATATACCTGCTGGAAGTATCCAGCAACAATACAGACCCTTAGGAAATTGGGTGCCAGCTAATCGAGCGTGGGAAAGCATTTACGACATGATCCCTCTGCGAGTTGACGGAGCTGAGGCAAATTTGCTTCGTAATGACTCTGCCCACGCAGATATTCTGAAGTTGCTGAGTGCGTTGAAACCCGACCGAAAAATGATGAACCAGAGAAGTTTTACTGACAACTTGGGTTTGGAACCTGAATATAATAGCACCTCAGAATTTACATCTCACGAATTTGCCCTGCTGAAGCAAATACGCTCAGAGCAACTCGCATCAAGAGAAGCCAAGTGGGAATCTTGCCCTTTCGTTACTACAATCCTTTACAATTCCGCCGTTCGGCAACTAGATAATCCGAGCTTGGAGCTTCGAAAGCATTCGTACCACGCAATTGCTCGACGATTGACCTCCATTGACCTACAGCTACAACGGTGCAATAAAACCCAGCTTTCGGGTTTTCAACGCATTATAGTATTGACAAGGAAGACTATTCAGGATGAGGATAACTCGGAGGATGACAATGCTCTTCAGGAAAAGCTATTTCGACTGTTCAGACTGGCTGTCGGCGTAAAGAATGTAAAACAGGTTTATCGCTCGGTTTACGACTTTGCTGCGTGCGTGTATCCAAGCATAAACCGCAAAAGTGATGAATTTCTCGAGCGTCGATGGGACTCAATGCGAAGAGCACAAAGTTACATCAGAAAAGGCAAGGCCGAAAAGGAGTCAAAAGTACCGGCAGATAAAGCTACAGATTCACCACAACTGATCCAAGAGTGTGGCCCATCTAATCTGCACGTGCGAACAACTGCACCTTCAGCTGAATCGTGTAATGAAACCATTCTCGAATCTAGCGTCTGCCAGCCCGTGGCGGTTCTTCCAGCCCGTGAAGTATTCACAGATTCAATAAAAACATGTCTTGTAGAGTATGCTGCCACTTTTCCGAAAGGGTCTCACGGAAAATGGGCACGTATTCACGAAATGTACATGAAGTTGAACCCAAGTGGAAAATTGAGCCAAAACGCGTTGTGCTGCCGACTTAAAGTGCGTCGTCCAAAACCTGAAGTGCTAGCGACAACAGACCGAGCCAACACTCCTGATACAACACACAGTCCCGAACACGAAGATCGTGCAAGTGAGCAACGTGCCGTCCAAACTAACGACCCTCAAGTTCAAGATTCAATTGCAATTACTCGCCGGAGCCCAGGTGACAAAAGACACGAAGAGAACAGGCCAGCGTGTAGCAGTTGCAGGTCGCGAAAGCGCGGTTGTAACCCGAACAGCAAGAATCCGGACTGCGAAAAGCGAAAAAAGGGGAACGCTCAATCCATTGCAAGTTTTTTTGCTCCCTAGGATTCTATAAGGAACTACGAGCATTAGCAAATAAGAGTCATGTCTCGTCGAACATGATCCCAAAATTCAAAAGAGAGATCGAATTTCATGATGAATACCTGATAGCTCCGTTGTAACGTAGATGTTACACGAATGTTTCTCGTTGGTGTGTGACACACGTGGATACATTTATGTGGGTACACAATGGTGTGTGACACTCATGGATACATTTATGTGGGTACATAATGGTGTGGCACACACGAGTAGATACGTAGATGGCCTCAGAGCCTCACGTTGCATTTTGATTAGGATTTAGTATGCTATATACTAAATCCGTTACATTTAGGATTAGGGCAATAAAGTCAATAAAAATCAGTTTGCATTTTACATAGTTAGTGTTAGTCCTTTGTTATAGGGACACTGACTCTGTGAGTCCCGTATTTAGTGGACTACTTGGTTCTTGTATAGAACCGAAGGCTAGTGCCTTGCAAGCAGGACTCTACGAGTCAACTAAACTTCCTCTGTGCCGTGCACACCTACGCAGCCCCGCTGCATCCGTAGTATTTTGTCGTGGACCTAGTAGATTGCGCGCACGATTCGTGGTGAAGAGCGTGCGTGTATCACCAGCGTCTCGAATTGCTACAGGAGACACCCATTGATGACGCTAACAGAACAGATTCCAGTCAGCTAACTGCTGTAACACAGCATGCGATGCTTACAAGTCTCTCTGAAGGATATGGTTTCGAGCAAAGCATTAGTTGACCCAATAAGACACGTAGGATTGGCGGCTAGTGACTCCACATACCTGTGCAACTACACGGGGTACTTGAGAGCGGTGATGATGCTCAACCGCGTGGTATGCGCCTGTGATGGCGAAGCTATCTGGTGCATTCTGCGGTCTCCTTCTCCTGAAGAGTTTGCAAGCAGCGACTTTATGGCTCGCGATTGGCTGATTTTGTTGTCAGGGGATACAGGATATTTTTCAGGACATGGTCGTTTTTGGTCGTTTATGGTCGTTTTTGGTGGATTTCGGTCCCAGGAGATTCCCGACAATACCGGTCAAGCCCCAACGGGGCACCCCCCAGTCAGCGAGACGCGCGTGCGCGGCGAGCGGTTCACCACCCTAGCGAGCTTTAGTGAGCGCCCAACATTCCCTCTTAAGGCAGCGAGACGCGCGTGCGCGGCGAGCGGTTCACCTCACTAGCGAGCTTTAGCGAGCGCAAAGGGGTTTGGGTTTAGGTTACGGTTGGGTGGTTTTCTACCAATCAGAGCTCGACAAGCGATCCATACTACAAAACCCGGGTCGCGGCCATACCGGTAGAACAGTAGGCAGCTAATCTGCCCTAAATACTGCACTAAAAACTGCAATCTATTTCTTTATCTTACAATTTTTTAGTGCAATTAGCGCAACTTTAGAACAGATTTTAGGTACGCAAAAACCAGCACCCTTAAGTCTTAGTTAGCAAAACGAGAAGTCCGATATCTGTTAATCAACTAATTTCTTCCTTATACCTCGAAGTTACATTGACCACAATATCCACCAAAGGGGCGACTACGTATCTCTGGAGGAACTCGATATTCTATCTCTTAACCCTTCTGCGAAGCAATGGACTAAACTATAGTATACAAAGTTAAGTCAATGTCTTGTAAAAGGGCCCTCAGGCGCCCTTTTAGAGACAGATCGCAAGATCATCCATGCCTCAAATCTCGCAAGATGCACGAGGATACCTCCTTCATCAACCTCTAAGGGCACATCATGCGCCTTTCAAGTTGGCGATCTGATAGGCCGATATCCTGGAGCTAAACAAAAAATCTGGAAGAATACTCTAATTGGATAAAAAGAAGTTGGTGGGAAGCAGCTTCAGGTAACAAATCAAAAATTACGTCAAACATGAGCCACGTTTTTGAACGCCATGCTTGGAATGATGATGTTTGGATGTTGTCTTGCATGAGCACTGGCGCCGCGCTTGCAACGACTACGTCTACACAAACACTTTCCGCTTGTTAATGGCAGTCCAGAATGGCTTTATCATTCCCTACGTGTTCGCAATTAGCTTCTTCTACAAACAGCTAGCAAACTGGAATAAATGCCTTTGAATGCCAGAATTAATTTTTATTGAAACTTAATTATTTCAAAAACACATAGCATATAAATTACAAAACAACAAGTGAACTATCAAAATGCGACCTGTTAAAATTAATCGCGAACAACGACGCGTGGCGACCGTCCAGCATTTCCCTCCCCCTCCCGTTTCGGAGAATTCATGACGCTTAGTGAAGAAGCACCCGGAGAGAAGAAGGCACCACCACCAGGGCAAGTCAGCAAGCGACGCCGGCTTGATACGTCCACCGCGTGGGGCGTTCGGTTTCGTGATGTGTGGGCGGCGTTATTAAAAGATGGGTGGACATCAAAGCGACCAAGTGGCCGGAGCTTGGACTCGCGATACCAGTACATCGTCCCTCGTGGGCGTTATAATGGTGAGGAAGGGGTCGACTTCTTTCTCGGCGAAGACGCCTTGATGCAACACCTCCATGATGCCGTCCAAGTTAAGTAAGAATGGTGTGATTTGGTGCTACGTGTACTTGACATTGTTCGTGTATGTGCTATAGGTGACGAGCTACGAGAATCAGTGGCAGAGCGTGGTGGCGGCGCAGTACAGCAGTGTCGCGGTGCAGCGCAAGACACCGGTGCAGCCGTTGACACCAACGTCCAAGGTGCGTGATGAATGTGTACTGGACGACGGTGCACTAGTTGCTAATGTTGTGTGCATGCGTAAGGTGCAGGTGGTAAGCATCGAGCAGCAGGCGGACTACATCTCATCGGTGCTGTGCAAGGTGTGTGAGGTCTTTATGGAGGTGGTGCTTCTGATGGCTGATGCTGCTATGTGTTTTGTAGGACTTGGACATCGGGACGATGCTGGCACAGCGTACGCTGGTACTGTCGGTAGAGGTGAGAAAGAACTACATGGACTGTGTGGGTGCTGTGGTTGTTGACGTTATTTGCGTACTGTGTATGTAGCTCACGAGCATCGTGTAGGAGTTGTTGTTAGTGACGCCGCTGGCCGAGGTGGGGGAAGCCGTGTTGTGAGATGGACACAAGATGCTGACGTTGTGCTATGTGATATGCAGTTTCCAAGCGCCGTGGATCAGCAGCAGTGGATGATGAGGGTGGCGTTACTGGCCCAGGTGAGCGGAATTATATTGTAGAGGTGTTCTGTGTTAGTGACATCGTTATGCTTGCTGTGTAGTTACCAAACGTCGCGTGTGCGTGAGTTCTGCTAGTGGTGTACGTACGTCGAGACGTAGGCGTGCAGCTGCTGAACATCCGATTGGTGGACAATCTGCTCGTGGTCGTGCACTTCGAAGTGCTAGTAATGAACTTGCTTCGGGTGCTTTGGCTGGCACAAGTGACGGTCGTGCTTCGGCCATTGGACGTGCTGCTGGTGATGACTTTGTTTCGAGTGGCCAAGTTGGCAGCGATGAACTTGCTCGTGGTGGACGTGCGCTTCGAGGTGAACGTGCGCTTCGAGGTGAACGTCCAGCTGGTGATGAACTTGCTTCGAGTGGTAATGCTGGCACAAGTGGTGGACGAGTTTCGGACAGTGAACGTCCAGCTGGTGATGATCTTGCTTCGAGTGGTATTGCTGGCACTAGTGGTGGACGAGCTTTGGACAGCGATCGTGCTACTGGTGATGAACGTTCTTCGAGAGGTATTGCTGGCACTAGTGGTGGACGAGTTTCGGACAGTGAACGTCCAGCTGGTGATGACCTTGCTTCGAGTGGTATTGGCACTAGTGGTGGACGAGCTTTGGACAGCGATCGTGCTACTGGTGATGAACTTTCTTCGAGAGGTATTGCTGGCACTAGTGGTGGACGAGTTTCGGACAGTGAACGTCCAGCTGGTGATGACCTTGCTTCGAGTGGTATTGTTGGCACTACTGGTGGACGAGCTTCGGACAATGGTCGTGCTAATGGTGATGAACTTTCTTCGAGTGGTAGTGCTGGTACTAGTGGTGGAAATGATGTTCGTCGTGCGTGTGGCACTAGCGAACAACGTACAGCTAAACATGGGCGTACGGCTAGATATGGGCGTGTGTCTAGTGGTGGGCGTACTACCGCAGATGTGCGCACTTCTAGAGGTGGGCGTACGGCTAGAGGTGGCACTGCTAGAGGTGGTCGCACTATTCATGGTGGACGGGTTGCTAGTGTTGGGCGTGTTGGCTTGGCTGCTAGCAACGAACCTAAGTCTAATACTGGACGGGCAGAAATGTATGGGTGTGTTTCAAGCAGTGCAGCAGTTGCAAGCGCTGGCAATAACATCACGGTTGGTGAAATTGATAACTCACGGTGTCTCAATGTTCGAGCATCTTGTGGCGGTAGTTTTAGTGTCGGTACTACCCGTTACACTGGCGACAACGACGTTATATCAGTGGCCGATGGAGGTGATAGTGACGGAGTATCTGTGATTAGCGGAGGTGCCAGTAGTCCAGACACGATGAATCTTGCGCCATCTTCATCACGTGCGAACACCCCAACATCTCGATCACCCAATGAGGCCAAAACAACACCACGATCCACGCCTATCCTACTCCAAGATGTCTACATTGACAAACTGGTCGCGTTCACACCTGACAATGAAACGTGGATGAAGGCTGGGCATACAGACCGATTGGTACATCCTACATTGTCGGCCGCATTTACCGTTCTGTGAAGAAGGGAAGAACGCTACTCTCTTTCAAATCCGATGGCTGGATAGTCAATTTCAAAATAACGGAGATCATCAACGCTGGCGTCGCACAGCGTGGTATCAGAATTACGTTGCACTTACACAGTTGAAAACTCCTAACTGGCGTGTTCTCGTGGGCCTGATCCTGGTGAGGAGCTTGACATCGACTCTGAAGCCTCCGACCTAGTGGAAGACCCCATTGAAGCGTTCGATCCTGGCAGCGTTCTTCCCACGAGTCTATCAGAGGTGGAGGCGATTAGAAACATGCGATTTGTCCCCGGAGAAGACGTTGAATCTCCTCCTACCTGTATGCGCATGCCGACGGTACAACCAAGACCCACATCCGCCCTGAGTACAAGCACCTTTTCGAGCACTCTGCCTGCTCAAGCTTTTTGCGTACATACCACTATTTTTCTGGCGCCAGACATTACACGAGACGAATCACTACGCTACTTTAAAGGATATTCGCATCGGCAACCCGTTCACGCTGGACGAGTTGATGACTTTCCTCGGAATTTTGTTCTTAATGGCTGTGAATGATAAGGGGAGTACGCAAACTATTGGGGTCAACAAGCCGAAGACTTAGTGTTTGGAGGATCTACAACCGCTCTAGATTCTATCATGTCACTGTATCGATTCAAGCTCCTTCGGCGTTGCCTGAGCTTCAATGCTTCGCCAACCACTCTTGAGAAAGATGCTGCGGCAAGGATTAGGCCGCTTCTGAATCTACTAAAGATCACCGGGGGGCAGTACGTTAATGTCGGACGCAATGTTGCTTTGGACGAGGCTAGTGTCGCCTGCAGAACTCGCCAAGGCCGACACATGATCGTGTACAACCCCACCAAGCCAACGGGCAAGTATCACTTCCGACTTTATATGGTGTGCTGTTCTACTACGTGGATAGCTCTGAACTACAAGCTTCACTGTAATCGAAGTGACATTTTGGACCGTTTAGACGGTGTTGTTGGGCTGGAGGAAGCCCAGAGTTTGAGAGAGGAGTTCGAAGCTGTATCGAAAATCCGGCAGCATGTGCTTGAAGTTACACGACCTGTAACGGGGTTACACGGCGCTGCGCGCCTTGGCTACAATAGGTGTGGTATACACCATCCAGGTCACAAGTCACAGATCCGTGTACAACACATAGTGTTTCTCACACGTCACACATGTAGCCAGTTGCTGGCTGTTAGCTCAGAGCCACACATTACATTTGATTAGGATTTAGTATGTTAGATACTAAATCCGTTACATTCAGGATTAGGGCAATAAAATAAATAAAAATCAGTTTGCATTTTACATAATTAGTGTTAGTTCCTTTATTATAGGGACACTGATTGTGAGAGTCCCGTATTTAGTGGACTACTTGGTTCTTGTATAGAACCGAAGGCTAGTGCCTTGCAAGCAGGACTCTACGAGTCAACCCAACTTCCTCTGTGCCGTGCACACCTACGCAGCCCCGCTGCATCTGGTAGCACTTGTAGTCAATCCAACTCCTGAGTTGAAGACTGTTTCTCTGTGAGAATGGAGCCAGAAGCATACGCTCACTTGACTCGAGTCAGCGGGACACGCTTAACAAGCTTACGTCCTTGCTGGGCCCTGAAGGTATGGCGCACCTTGCGTCTCAAGGGCCGGAGGCCGTCAACGCGCGCCTGGAGGCATTTGCCTCGTACGAGAACGCTCTCGTTGAGCACATTCAGCGGAATGTAAAGGAGTTAATCCCGCTCCGAGCTAAGCCCGTCACGCTCAGCGTGAAGACCTTTCACGGGCACGAAGGAGAGAACCTCCTATTGTGGACCCGAGAGGTCGAGATGGCCATGAGGGCCGCTATGCTCCAGTTGGAAGGCCAACGCGTGGCGTTCGCCATCTCTAAGCTCGAAGGTCGAGCACGAGAATGGGCCTTGACGTCTGGGACGTCGGTAGAAATGGCCTTCCCCACTTGGGGTGAGCTTAAGGCCAAACTTACGCAAGTATTTGCTCCACCTAACCAGGCGTATCGCGTGCGGTCACGCTTCCTCGCTTGCCGACAGGGCAAGAAGGACCTGGTGGACTATGTCCAAGAGCTGCGCACGCTCATTGCCGGCATGGCTGCCGATCCTCTACCTGAGGTGGTCACTGTGACTATCTTCATGGAAGGTCTGAGAGCTGGCGTGGCCAGGACGGAGGCATTCCGTCAGAATCCTCGCACCTTCGAGGACGCTGTTAGCGTGGCATTGAATGCTGAACACAACTTTAAGTTGTCGAGGGTCGGTGCTAATAGCACAGGGTCCGGGGACCTGAACCCATGGACCTCAGCTATGCTGAAGATGAAGTAGCCGAGCTACGAGCTGCGGTGCAGCGTATGAGCACTCGTCGGTGCTACACGTGTGGTAGTCCCACACACCTGAGGCCCAACTGCCCTCTGCGCAAAGAGCGCGCCGACCAGAATGGCCGCAACCCTGTCGCGGGTCCCGCTTTGGGCTCTGCCCAGGGAAACGACGGCTCCCAGTAGACGCGGGGCGGTCTACTGGGGAAGAACTGAGTTCTGCAGTGCGTGAGAGGCACTGGGGCTCAGCCCGAAAGAGCTCCGTGCTCTTGAACACGGAACGTGTGAGCAAGCAGGGCTTGCTGGTCGTCCATGTGGACGTGAAGGGCTTCGAGAAGCCGTGGATCGTGTTGATCGATTCAGGAGCGTCTGGCAACTACGTCAGACGCTCCACCGTTGAGGGTAGTCAGCAATATGCTGAGGCGCTTCGAGCGCGAAGAGGTGACACCGTCACTGTCCGTCTAGCGACGGGCGTCCGTGTCACGGCAGCCAAGGTCCCGATGGACCTACGGCTGAAGTTCCTGGACTTCGACAGCGTGGAACGCTGCTTGGTCTTGGACCTGGATTCGAGGTACGACCTCATCCTTGGTATGGCGTGGCTGGAGCGCCACGAGCCATGGATCGACTGGAGGTCGAAGACCTTAGGTGCTACGCACTTCTCTCCTAGTGGAGCTTTGGCGAGTCATGAACCCACCTCTGCTAGGAAGCAGAAGCGCTATTGGCGCGAGCATCGAGCCGAGTCGGCAATGATGCTGGAAGTCGGTGTGTCCGAGTTAGTGGACAGCACCGAGTGCGAGGATCGCAGCCCTGTTGAGCGCATAGCGCTGGTTGGCAGTGAGTCAACGTGTGGGCAAAGCTCACGTAACCCGAGTGACGCCGGTCATGGACCGTCACTGGATGCCGATGGCATCGGGCCTTACCAGGCCGTGAACTGTGGGGCGGCACGTACTCCGTCGAGTGATACTGGTCGTGGACCAAGTCGATCGCTGAGTGTCTCTGACACTGGACCTGTTACGGTCATTGATTGTGCAGCGGCACGTACTCCGCTGAGCGGCATCGGTCGTCGACCGAGTGGATCGCTGAGTGTCCCTGACACTGGGCCGAGAGAGGCCGAAACTTGTGCGACGGCACGTACTCCGTCGAGTAGACGATCTTCGGCTAGGCGAAGACGTCGTAAGGCCCTTCGGGCGAGACGCTCTGCGTCTGAGTCATCCGTGACGTCAAGTGCCGACGCACCGGAGGGCTGTGGGCAGCTATACACTCTGGTTGATGGAGTGGGCGGTAGTGCCGAAGGCAGTGTCCTGCTGGACGACTTGCCAAGTGTTGACAAGCTCCTTGAGCTAGAAGAGATGTCCTTCGCCGACTTTGGCGATGCCTTGAAGGCTGGCGAATTCGCCGAGGTGGTCATCGTTCGACCTGAGGAGGAGTTAAACTCGTCGTCCCTCGTTGACGAGTCCGTCTTGGCCGAAGTCAAGAAGGCGTTGAACGCCAGGAGTGGATCGGAGATCCTCAAGAATCCCTCGGATCCCTTCCACTCCTTGCTGAAGGAATATGGAGACGTTGTCTCGAAGGAACCACCGAGTGGCCTGCCTCCCGACCGAGGCGTTCGTCATGAGATCGACTTAGTTCCCGGAACTAAGTACTGCGTGACCCGACAGTGGCCTCTTCCTAAAGAGCAATGCGACGTCATTGACGCCTTCTTCCGTGCGAAGCACGCGGCGGGTCTCGTGCGCGAGCGCAAGTCTCCGCATTCCGCGCCAACGTTCTGTGTCAGAAAGCCGAATGGCAAGTGGCGTATCGTTCACGCTTTTAACAAGCTCAACACTGCCACGATTCCGGCGCAGACGCCGATTCCTAGGAAGGATGTTCTTCAGAACAACATGGTGGGTTGCACCATGTACAGTGCACTCGACTTAGTCGATGGGTGCTATCAGCTGCTCATGCGAGCCAGTGATATTCCGCTTACAGCGGTGAGCACCCCGAGCGGTATGCTCTGGGAGTGGCTCGTCATGCCCCAAGGGCTCTCGAACGCGCCCGCAACGTTCAATCGTCTAGTGACGCAGCTGTTCAGGCCCCTACGGGCATTCGCACAAACGTACTTTGACGACGTGTTCGTCCACAGTCAGGCCGAACACGGCAAGACTGACGTTGAGGTGCACGTGGAACACGTGAGAGCTGTGCTCGAGTGCATGCGCACGAACAAGCTGTACGCCAACGCAGACAAGTGCGTCTTTGGCGCGGAAGAAATCCTTCCTAGGGTGCTTCATTGGGAAGCATGGCCTTCGTGCTGATCCAGCAAAGGTCAAGGCCATTGTGGATTGGCCGGTTCCCTTGAACCAGAAGGACTTGCGTAAGTGGCTGGGTTTGGCCAACTACTTGCACAAGTACAGCGAGAACTACGCTGAGTTGGCTCGGCCACTGACGGATCTCCTTAAGAAGGATGCCGAGTGGGTATGGCGTGCCGAGCACGAGAATGCGTTCACTTGTATCAAGGATAGCCTGCTTCAGGCACCGATACTGGCGCTGCCAGACCCCGCTCGTCCGTTTATTGTCGTCTGTGACGCCTCTGACTTTGCCATCGGCAGTGCTTTGCTACAAGCGGACGCCGAAGGGCGCGAACGCGTCATTGCGTTTGAGTCGCGACAGCTCAAGGCTGCTGAGAAGAACTATCCAGTTCATGACAAGGAGCTACTTGCGATGAAGTACGCTCTCGTCAAATTCAGGGTTCACCTGCTCGGCTCCAAGCCGTTTGTGATCTACACGGATCATGCGTCACTACGCACAGCGACGCAGTCGCCTCACCTCTCGCAGAGGATGGCCCGATGGCTCTCCTTCTTTGCGGAGTATAACTTCGAGGTGAAGTACAAGCCTGGCAGGCAGAACGTCCTCGCTGACGCGTTATCACGTCGCCCGGACTATGAGTTATCTCATGTCACCTCGGTGACGTCGTCCGTGACGGACATGGTTCGAGCAGCGTACGCTCAGGACGACTCTTGTGTCGCGTTGCTCCAAGCTCTGGGGAGCGATGAGTTTAAAGACTCAAAGGTGACTCTGTCACGACGCCTAAAGGCGAGACTCCAACGCTACAGCCTGGAAGGCGGTCTGCTGTACTACAGCACGGGTCAGGATGACCCACCACGAGTGGTAGTTCCTCACGATGAGGATCTGAAGTACCGTATCCTCTATGAGGCTCACGACACACCCACAGGCGGCCACCTCGGTCGCGAGAAGACGTACGGCTCGGTGAGCTCCATGTACTGGTGGCCGAAGATGTACAAGTGGGTCAGCACATATGTGCGCACGTGCGAGACGTGTCAGCGGGTTAAACCCTCGCCGCATGCGGCTGCGCCTTTGGCGAGCTTACCTGTACCCTCTGGGTGTTGGCAGTCCATAAGTATGGACTTTGTGTTTGGCCTGCCGAAGGACTCGGCAGGCAACACGGGCGTGGTGGTCTTTGTTGACCGTCTGAGCAAGATGGCTCATCTAGCGGCTGTGCCGGACACCGTCGATGGTGCTGGTACAGCGACGATCTTCATCGATCGGGTCTTCCGCCAGCATGGGCTGCCTGAGACCATTGTCTCGGATCGAGATCCCCGTTTCACGGGTCACTTCTGGACGTCCGTCTTCAAGGTGCTGGGCACTCGACTGGACATGTCCACGGCGGACCATCCGCAGACCGACGGTCAGACCGAACGCGTGAACCGCGTTCTGGAGGACATCCTCCGCAGCGTATGCGCTGAAACGCCGAAGCGTTGGAGCGCTATGCTTCCTCTCGTTGAGTTCTCCATGAACAATGCGGTGCATGCCTCGACAGGCTTCACCCCGTTCTACGTGAACGGCCTTGCGCACCCGCGCGTTCCGCTCACTCCGCCACGCGGTAGCCTTGGGCTTGGTGGGGGAGAGGCTGTGCCGTCGCTCGACTCCGAGCTTGCTGATATCAGCCCTTCTGCTGTGCGTAAACAAGTCGATGACTTCCTCTCGGTGAGATTGAGCGTATTACGCCGTGTACGTGACGCGATGGCTGAAAGCCAAGACGTTCAGAAGGAACAATCGGATACAAAGGTAGAAGCAATGTATGGGAATTTAAGGTCGGTGACCAGGTTTTATTAAACGCTAAGAACCTACCTACACATGCAGTGTCAAATGTCTTTAAGACGAAATTGCGTCCGCGTTTCATCGGACCATTTACGGTCGTGGCCAAGAAGGGCCTGGCATACACGCTTGACTTGCCAAAGCGGATGCGAACACACCCGGTGTTCTACGTCGGCTTGCTTAAGCCATATCGGGACCCCGCGGGGTGAGCGCGGAGGCGCTGGCACCGACGACACGTGCCCAGGCTGCGTCATCTGCAGCAGCAACGTCACCTGACCTCGCAACTCAGCGAGCTGAAGCTCCTGCTGGTGCAGGCGAGCAGTCAGGGACTGAGGACCTTCGAGCCAAGCCATCCGGCTTTCAATCTCCTCCATGTCATGAGCGAGACGGGCATGCGAATGCCAAACACTCTCGACGTTCCCTTGAAGGGACTGAGTCTGACTCCGGAAGAGTACCGATCGAGTGATCGAGTTGGTACCAGGCGCGATGCGACAAATAGCGCTCGTCACACTCATCGAGTACGGCGTTCCGCAGCGAATCGGCCTCCTCCGCCGTTGCTCGATGAGCAGGGGACTCCCCACTACCACGTGGAGCGCCTGATGGCGCGGCGTCGCCACCGTAGTCAAAACCAGTATCTGGTGAAGTGGCGTGGATATCCTCATTCCCAAAACTCGTGGGAGTTTGAAGGGTCCCTGAGGCAGGACTGCCCTGACGTCGTGGACGCTTTTGATCGCGAAGATCGGGGGCGCCCGAAGGGCTCGAGGTCGACCACTCGGTCGACACCCGCTTCTCACCACTAGTGTGAGAAGCTGACGGACTAGCAGCCGAGCTCAGGCTCTGGTCCGTGGCTGGCACAGCCAGCGAGTCTCCCTCGGAGACTGAAGGAGCATCCTGCGAAGCAGGGATGAGTGGCCTGAGAGGCGGGAGCCACTGCCGTCGTGTGACGAGGAAAGCGGCCGGGCCGCACGCGTATCTTCGCGTACTGGAAGAGTAGACCTCGGGCGAGGCGGACGTCCACCTCGGCGCAGCTCTCCATGAGCCGGTCAAACGACGCGAGCTTCCGTGAAGCCTCGGCCCAGGTGGCCACATGGACCATGTAGTCCCGGGTGGTCTCTCCGGTTTGGAGCAGGAGTGGATAAGTCCTCATCTGAGGCACAGACTCCCGTCGCCGTTGCTTATCTAAGCGTTGCCGATACTCGGCGAGTGTGCACACCTGCGGGGTCAGGAAACGCTCATGGAGCCCCTGTCGCTGCTGAGTCTCAGCCACCGTACGTGGAGGATTGCCTATGGCGTAACCATGCAGGTTTGGCTGCGCCATCAACTGCTTCACCTGCTCGGCAGGGTCGCGAGGCTCGAAGCCGTAGTCGCGCCGCGACGAAGTCCCCACGATGTCCCGTTGGACCGGTCGACGTGACTCTGGAGCACCGCTCAGGGAAGCCTCCTGTGCCTCATCCAGAGGGTTGGTGATCGCGTCTTCGACTCCCTTGAGTGACTCTGGCTCATCGCGAGCAGGAAGCGGTGGTGCGTTGCGCAACGCGTTGAGCACGAGGCTCGAAGGTCCCTCCGGGAACGGATTGGGCTGCCGCAGCTGCCGAGGAATTGAGTACCGACGCGGATCGCGTGGAGAGCGCAGCTCAGATCGGGTCGTCCGAGGGCTCGCAGGAGCAGGAGACGCATGGGCATCGCCCTGTTCGGACTCCTCGTAGTCCACTTCGACCTCGCCTTCCTCTGTAGGAGAGCGACGTGGGTCGCGCGTCGGCGACGCTGTCGTGTACTCGAAGGGTGAGCCACCGCTACCACTTGACGTCGGGCTGGCCTTGAACATCGCTCCGTAGCGAAGGCGAGACGCCGCGAAATACTCCGAATCGGAGAGCGTGAGAGGAGCCGAGGGCTCAGACCGGAAAGCGCTGAGGCGCTGGGGCGTAGACGCCTGGTCACTGGACACCTCAGGAGCGGTTGGCTCGCTGGGGAGAATTGAAGAATGTGCTCGTTGAGCCAGCGCACCCGCGCACTCTCGTTGAGAGATTTCTTTTATCGGAAAGTTGCCGGTGACAGGCCTTGACAAGGCAGTTATGTCTACAGTTGTAGATACTCCGTATCCACGGTTTGGTGGGGGGGGTGTAACGGGGTTACACGGCGCTGCGCGCCTTGGCTACAATAGGTGTGGTATACACCATCCAGGTCACAAGTCACAGATCCGTGTACAACACATAGTGTTTCTCACACGTCACACATGTAGCCAGTTGCTGGCTGTTAGCTCAGAGCCACACATTACATTTGATTAGGATTTAGTATGTTAGATACTAAATCCGTTACATTCAGGATTAGGGCAATAAAATAAATAAAAATCAGTTTGCATTTTACATAATTAGTGTTAGTTCCTTTATTATAGGGACACTGATTGTGAGAGTCCCGTATTTAGTGGACTACTTGGTTCTTGTATAGAACCGAAGGCTAGTGCCTTGCAAGCAGGACTCTACGAGTCAACCCAACTTCCTCTGCGCCGTGCACACCTACGCAGCCCCGCTGCACGACCTCTCTTTGGGACGAACCGAATTGTGAACATGGACAACTACTATACATCAGTGCAGCTGCTGCAGGAACTGCGGCTTAAAGGTCTCTATGGGAGAGGTACAATTCGTGCGAATAGCAAACACTTTCCTGCGCATTCAATACTGCCCAAAGATGATTGCACTCGTGGAGACTACCGACAGGCTGTGGCTCGGGATCACAGTATGCTAGCGGCATCCTGGTGTGATGGCAATGTAGTCAACATGATTTCCAATGCAGATTCGACAGCCATTACAAGTGTGGCTCGAGTGATTGGCAAAGAACGAAAGGAATTTACGTCGCCAGTGTGTGTTGCCCACTACAACGCCAATATGCAAGGGGTTGATAGACTTGATCAAATTAGAGGACGCTTCTCTATTTCTGACGGACACTCCTATAGACGTTGGCACAAAAAGCTGGCATTAGCACTAATCGATGTCGCGCGATCCAACGCATACCTCACTCAACGTCTCGTCAAAACGGACACCCCGCCCATCCGAGACCCTCATCGAAAGTTTATGATGGAGCTTGTGGGGGAATTGCTGAATGGACAGTGGAAAAACGCTCCAAGTGAAGGGCGCATGCTTTACACTGGCGCATGTGCTACAAGAGACGAAATTGAAGCAGTAAACATGCCGCCGGCACGACCAAGCGTTGACGGTGTTAGAGGTGCGACGATGGTGTGTACGTCAGTTTCGTCAAGGCAAATTTATGACAAAAGGCAGAGGAAACGTCGACGCTGCATAGTATGCAGGTGGGAGGGCAGATACCCAACCGAGGTTACGCCCTACTGCTATTCCCATGACGTATGCTTGTGCCGAGAACTGCACGACGTACCTGTCAAGCCGTGGATGTGCCCAAACACTACTGCAACATGTTGGAAAAAATTCCATCAGTTCTATCTTCAGCAAAATTTGTTTACTGACAAGGGCAACGTCAGGCGACACTCAAAGCTTGCCATGCTGAAAGCAGCAGCAGGTGACAACGAGTCGAGGCCACCTGTAGTACGCCAAATTCAAATATAGGTGAAGTTGTTTGTTTGAGTGCATGTGTTTACCTGTATGTAACTTGAATTTAGTATGCTTCTAGTGCATGTGTTTACCTGTATGTAACTTGAATTTAGTATGCTTCTAGTGCATGTGTTTACCTGTATGTAACTTGAATTTAGTATGCTTCTAGTGCATGTGTTTACCTGTATGTAACTTGAATTTAGTATGCTTCTAGTGTATGTGTTTACCTGTATGTAACTTGAATTTAGTATGCTTCTAGTGCATGTGTTTACCTGTATGTAACTTGAATTTAGTATGCTTCTAGTGCATGTGTTTACCTGTATGTAACTTGAGTTTAGTATGCTTTTAGCGCATGTGTTTACCTGTGTGTAACTTGAGTTTAGTATGCTTCTAGTGCATGTGTTTACCTGTATGTAACTTGAATTTAGTATGCTTCTAGTGCATGTGTTTACCTGTATGTAACTTGAATTTAGTATGCTTCTAGTGCATGTGTTTACCTGTATGTAACTTGAGTTTAGTATGCTTTTAGCGCATGTGTTTACCTGTGTGTAACTTGAGTTTATTATGCTTCAAGTGCATGTGTTTACCTGTATGTAACTTGAATTTAGCATGCTTCTAGTGCATGTGTTTACCTGTATGTAACTTGAGTTTAGTATGCTTTTAGCGCATGTGTTTACCTGTATGTAACTTGAGTTCAGTATGCTTCTAGTGCATGTGTTTACCTGAATTCCACTTAAATGTACGATGTGTTTGGTGCAAATTGAGAGTAGTTATTGTTGGGAAGGCTGTGATACTACTTTGTATTGCTGTTGTACAGATACACAGGAACTCGATCAGCCTTCCAGCTACATCTCACAAGGATTTCATCTGCTAGACTCCAGCGAAGACAAAACGGCTCTGTGCACGACTTTCGATGTCTTGGGCAGAATCGAGATGTAGCCGCCAGTAAGCGAGCCTTTGATAAAGTTGCGAGCTCTCGGGCCACCACCAGCTTCGCGTCTTCTTCAAATAAAAAAATATTCGCGAATACTAATGTAGCATCACGTGTAGCAGGGTTGCTTGAAAATGAAACATCCCGCACGTCTGTTTTCTTGATCATCACTTTGCCAAGGTGCGGGAATCTTCCAAAAAACCGATGGAGGCAACGCTCTGCAAGTTGACAAAGATCACTCCGAACTTCTATGCCAACGCATGCCCGGGCTGATGTTGCTATCGCTACTTGAGCGATGATGTTGCCAACACCTGCCCCAACATCCAGAAAAATATCCCTATTGGTAACAGGACTCATCGCCCGAATTAGGCGAACAACTCCCCATGAAAGAACTTCACCGGCATTATCCTGTGTCTTTCCAGCCTTCTGCCTCACGTCCCCGCGAGTGATGTCCCTAAAAATAAGTCCGACTGCAACCACAGCATCGCTATAGGGTAATGGAGCAGGCGCTTGATCTACAATGAAACTCAATCAGCCGTAAACGACAGTGATACAAGGGAATGTACATTCTTACCGGATACGTCAGAATCACTGGATGAATTTAATACGTGAGGGCTGTGACCAGCCCGTCTACCACTAGTGCCAGCAATACCACTCGAAGCAAGTTCATCACCAGCTGGACGTTCACTGTCCGAAACTCGTCCACCACTTGTGCCAGCATTACCACTCGAAGCAAGTTCATCACCAGTAGCACGATCGCTGTCCAAAGCTCGTCCACCACTAGTGCCAGCAATACCACTCGAAGCAAGTTCATCACCAGTAGCACGATCGCTGTCCAAAGCTCGTCCACCACTTGTGCCAGCATTACCACTCGAAGCAAGTTCATCACCAGCTGGACGTTCACCTCGAAGCGCACGTTCACCTCGAAGCGCACGTCCACCACGAGCAAGTTCATCGCTGCCAACTTGGCCACTCGAAACAAAGTCATCACCAGCAGCACGTCCAATGGCCGAAGCACGACCGTCACTTGTGCCAGCCAAAGCACCCGAAGCAAGTTCATTACTAGCACTTCGAAGTGCACGACCACGAGCAGATTGTCCACCAATCGGACGTTCAGCAGCTGCACGCCTACGTCTCGACGTACGTACACCACTAGCAGAACTCACGCACACGCGACGTTTGGTAACTACACAGCAAGCATAACGATGTCACTAACACAGAACACCTCTACAATATAATTCCGCTCACCTGGGCCAGTAACGCCACCCTCATCATCCACTGCTGCTGATCCACGGCGCTTGGAAACTGCATATCACATAGCACAACGTCAGCATCTTGTGTCCATCTCACAACACGGCTTCCCACCTCGGCCAGCGGCGTCACTAACAACAACTCCTACACGATGCTCGTGAGCTACATACACAGTACGCAAATAACGTCAACAACCACAGCACCCACACAGTCCATGTAGTTCTTTCTCACCTCTACCGACAGTACCAGCGTACGCTATGCCAGCATCGTCCCGATGTCCAAGTCCTACAAAACACATAGCAGCATCAGCCATCAGAAGCACCACCTCCATAAAGACCTCACACACCTTGCACAGCATCGATGAGATGTAGTCCGCCTGCTGCTCGATGCTCACCACCTGCACCTTACGCATGCACACAACATTAGCAACTAGTGCACCGTCGTCCAGTACACATTCATCACGCACCTTGGACGTTGGTGTCAACGGCTGCACCGGTGTCTTGCGCTGCACCGCGACACTGCTGTACTGCGCCGCCACCACGCTCTGCCACTGCTTCTCGTAGCTCGTCACCTATAACACATACACGAACAACGTCAAGTACACGTAGCACCGAATCACACCATTCTTACTGACCTTGGACGGCGGCAGTTGCTGTGGCAACGATGCTTGTGGCAGCTGTAGCTGCCTTTCGTGAAAGAGTCCTTGGGCCACCTGCAAGTAACGACCGGGAAGGGGCTACACGACGGGAGCGCCGACGTGTGTGTTGTTCTCCGAAGAAGCATCGCGGGAAGGCCCTTACTACCTTGCCGTAGGTTCTCTTTAGGCTTTCCATCCGAAGCCGGAGCTCCTTAGACGTCCGCGTCCCATGCATCTGCCGGGCTACATATGCCCATGTAACCCGCAGGCCTTCGTCTTCGAATTGGGCAGCAATCTGCACTAGTAGCTTGTCTTCTGCGTCTGAGAACGTAGTTCGCATTAGTCCAATATGTTGATAATATATCTATGTAAATATCTTACCTTTCTATTGGCGGGGGGGATCTCAAATGGACGGCAGAGAGACGCCACACAGGAAGATTATGCTGCGCATCGAAAAAAAAAGGTCGTAGTTTATAAAATACCCTAGCCGTAAGAAAACAAAGTGCAGTTATTGGTAGAAATTCTGGAAGTTCTTTAAAGTACGTTTTTTTCTAAAAGGGCCTTTATGCGCCCTTCAAGCAGTCTGTTTTCGTACCTAAATGAAAAACATACCCAAAGAGCGCATAATGCGCCCCTGCACCGCAGAAGGGTTAATCATCAGAGGTATCTGTAGTGCTCTTGGGCCAAGACAGTACCAGTTAATCAACTTCAAGACTCAATTGTTGATTGTGAATTGTTTGAATGGGATATTCTAATAGAGAGGTTTCTGTGTGGCGTATTCCCGGTCCGTTCAAGATTATTGAGCGAAAAACGTGCATTTAGGAGGGTAATCTACCAGGAATTCAGTCTCAACTTGTCCTGAGAACTACAGATTCTCAGGAATGTATTCCCGGTTGAGTGCATTGCCAAAATCGATTTTTCCGTGCAGTGCCTTCCAATCGATGGCACAGCGCCATGGTTAACCAAGTCGAGCTACTGCAGTGGTATATCGTGACACACAGAGGGTTCAGCCGCAAAAACAAGCTACGCAACCTGATCATCTACGTTGAGCGCCCGGTGATCACTCTGGTTGTGTTTGATCTATCGACCTACTCTAACGCTGCAGCAGCAGCAGCAGTAGCATTGGCTTGTGCTCAGCCGCAGGTCACGGTATGAAGTCGTCGCGTTCCTACATCACGCGTGGTCCGCACCAACTCGCCCTTATCAACAGCGTGGACGCAAAGGCGCCTACAAATAGACGCTCTGGAAGCCGAAGGGGGAGCGCCAGACATCAACGCTGCTCTAGAGCTTGGCAGCACCCGCTTGACGAACTTGTTGTAGGTCGCTTTGAACGCCACCTGGTAAACTTTATACGATAGTGAACGGGAACTAGACAGCAACAGAAACCTAGTTTTGTGTTTTCCTGTTCCTTTCCCTGTCCCGGTTGTGGAATAGGAACGGACCGGGAATTACTCGCACAGAAACCTCTATTGAATGCTTATCATTTCTTATCATCTACTTTGTGGTACGTTGACCAGTGGACCACCAGGAGGCCCGATGTATGATCAGGTAGTGCTCTACCGTAGAACCACTACGTTCTATATAAGGTTAACCCCTCTAATTCATGCAGATCGAGTCCGTCGTGTGCAGCAGCGTCTGCGCAGAAGCGATGGTAGCTGGTCTCTCATCACCTCCATTTTTCTTGGCTCCATTTCTCTCCCTAGCTGTTTTCTTGTGCTTATATCGCGGTGGTGCGCTCGCCACATGCGCGCCTCCGCTACGAACGCAACATATGTAGCAACTTTCGCGGTTGAGTGGCTGGCGCGCAGAGGGAGCTCAAACTTAATTATTATGGAGTGAATAATCAGCGAAAGCCTACAGCCTCAGGCCCTGAGCCCATCCCAGCGTAAATCTTTACAATGTGACTATACTCTTAATACAGCAAGAGTCTTGCAGAAGAAGAAGAAAGTAGTTGATTAACTTTTAGCGGACAGTCGTCTTGCAGACCTATGCTCATACGTTTGTATCCATTCTAACTTCATATGCGTTGTCTTGGAGCAGTTCGGTTCGTTCGCAGTACCAGTAATAGGAGCCCATCCCAGCACAATGTGACTACAACTGCAAGAGCTTGCAGCAGTTGATTATTCTAGAGTGAACAATCAGCGACATTTTGTTGATCATTCTTCTTCTACGTACAGTCTGTAGGTGCATGTGCTACATGTACATAGTGCTGTACATGTACGTAGGAAGACAGGAAAAGAAGTAAGGAAAAGAAGCTTGCAGAGTCTTGAGACTAGACTGCATGCACAGTTTGGTACAAAACTTAGCATGAGTAGACAACGCTAACAAGTCTTGACTCAAGATAATAGTAACTCGCAATTTGCAAACGACTGCAGTAGACGTTGAATCTTAACCTTACAAAGTCCCCCAGTTCGGGCGAGACGCGCAAAGCGACAAGATAGACTGGCTTTCAAGGAGTCACACATCGGATTGGAACATTTCTAGGTTCAGCACTGCTGCTGAATCAGCAGCCTCCAAAACTGTTGGCAACAGTTGTTTTGCCTAAGTAGATTCTAACATTTAGACCAGTAACGCGGGGTTGGCGGCGAGCCCATACAATGTATGTATGATACATCCTACGTGATACATGTAAGTCAACTTGATTGCTGCAAATAATCTCCAGGCCAACGAAAACGTCAGTAGCAACGATACTAATAACTTTACCTTGGTATGAATGCCGTAGGTGTAGTATTTGAGAACTTCATTTTGATCCTTTCGTACGTTATATTGTACTACTACTATGATACTATGACTGTCATACTACGATTCGTAGCACGTACATCCGAGTCATGCGATTTGCTCTTCGCACCAGGCTGCTTGAGAAGGAAATTGAGGAATGCTGCTGGTCCTCAAGCCTTGAGGACCAGCAGCATTCCTCAATTTCCTTCTCAAGCATCAAACCTCAGCTACATCCACCCAAGACCACCATACCATGCGTGTGAATTACGTTCTACTCGCGGCTGCAGTTGTTCTCGTCGGAGCAATTGATGCTTCCGTTGCTACTGCCGACACTGTTGCTAAGCTTGGCGTGGAGAGTCCGGCGTTTGCAGTTGAAAGCGACAACCACCGATCTCTGAGGCTGGTCAAGGACGATGTTATTGACAGCGAAGAAGACGAAAGCGACGACGACAGTGAGGAAGAAGAGAGAGGATTCGGGGATACATATCAGCTTACGAAGTTGGCAGCAAAGTTCTATGGGAAGTCGTCCGATGAGATTGGTCAGATTATCAAAAATCTGGATGATGACAAGCTCAAACTGATCTTCGACAAGGGCGGATATATTATTTCGAAGCACCTCCCCGGTTTCGAAACTGGAATGGATGGCGCTCAATTTGGCCGTCTGATCAGTCACCTGCCAATGGAAGAACAAGCTCCGCTCTTGAGTGCTTACTCGAAGTACCTTAGCGCCAAAGGATTGCTGGATTAATCAATCCAGAAGCATAGCTTTAAACAATTCTGAAAACAATCACAACTTGATTTCACTTCTCAAACTTAACATCGTATCTGTAGTGTGTCTGCAGGGATTGAAGACACTCGAGGGGAGTCGGCGAACTCCCTGGAACTGTAGCCGAAGTCTATTTGGTAAAATGACAAGTGAGGTCTAGTGCTATTCTACATCTACCCGGTGTCGGAGACATTATGGCCAACGGTTGGACACGGTGAGTGTCATCATTGTTGCCGTTACGGTCACTGCTCGTCATCGATGTTGTCGATACACAGATCTTACAAGAATTGCTGTCAACATTGATTCCGTTACAGAGCTGTAGCTGGTACGGGCTGGCTGTATGCTTTGGCTGCGCTACACTGCCCCTCCAAGCCTGGTCCAGCTAGAGCTATGTGGAATAACACGACTATAGAAAGTTTGCATTTTTATGACACTCATGTGTGAGTGATAGTCCATGTACCCATGTGCCTGACTATGTAACAAGTGTTACAGGTGCAACGTATTGAAGTTGATTATGACTAATTGTTTTGTGGTCAATAATGCACGGATTGGACTGGGAGTTGGTGCATTATACTTGCACATACGTTGGCTACATGGTAGCAAATATGCATTGTGCATACTAGAAAATTCAATATTTTGGAAAAACTACTGAAGTTTTTGGATTGAAAATTTTACTGGAGATTCTTCCAGTACTTTCGTACCTTCGCATCTTGTTTTTGGATGTACTGATCTAGCAAAACCTTGACTTCTTTGGCTAGGGAAGTCAGGGGTTCCCACGAATCTTCTACAGACTCTAGGCCTTTCCAGCCTACAAGAACTTCATAATCTTTGATAGATGTGTTCCACCGATGCTTTTTCAGCGTTGAAATGGCCAGTATGACGCCTTGGGCGGCTACATGCTCGAGGATCTCCTCATTCACATCCAGACTACTGTCTGTGTAGAACTTTAGACGAGACGGGTGGACATCTAGTTCGTCTCCCGAGACTAGATGTCGTACTCGAAAGGAGTGGGAGTCCGCACGGACCACTTTGTAGGGCCCTTGCCAGGTAACCAGCAGCTTGCTACCTTTTTTCTCATCCACACGAGAGCGGAGGACGTAGTCCCCCACGTCAAAGTTGACGGTAGTCTCGCCACGATCTCTCTTCTGGTTCAGGAGGCGCTGTTTTAGCCGTTGGTCAGCTACGGGTCGATGCATTGCCCGTAGGCTGTCACGCAATGTAGCCAAGTGCGTAGCGATAGCCTCTGTGGTCGTTGGGACTTTGATTAACTTCTTCTGGCTGGCGTCGTAGAACTCAGAGAGGGGTGACGGGCACGGCAAACCGGTGAAAAGCTCGGTAGTAGCCTTGTTACCGAGAGATGACACGGCAGTGTGGTTGATGCTAGATTGAACCAGCGGAATCAAATATACCCAGTCCTTGGTAGAGATCTTGTAGTCGAGGATCATAGCCCGGAGAACTTGGAGGATGTCGCGGTTGACGCGTTCGATCGACCCATTGATCCACGGGCTATAGGCAATAGTAAAATTCTGGTGACTTTTGAGTCGCCGCGAAAGTTCAGCGACCACCTCGTTCTTGAAGTGAGTGCCGTTGTCACTGACCCAGATAGGAGGTACACCAAAACGACTATGCCAGTCGAGGATAGCGGACGTCGCCACAGCGCTGTCGGCGGTGTCACAGACAACAAGCTCGCAGAAATGCGTGGCGTGGTCTTTCAAGACTAGAAGATATTTGTCATCGCCGAAAGATTCGCCCACGAATAGAAAATCCCAATGGAGAACGCCGTTTCGCTCGTCACACTCAATGGTCTCACCCCACGGACGTCGGACAATTCGACCGCCTTTCACATGCGGGCACAGTAGGCAGCCTGAAACGAAAGCGTGTACGACGCGATGGATGTCGGCGATATGAAACAAACCACGTAGATGGTTCACCATTGCTTGTTCGCCTCGATGTCCTTGTGCACCGCAGTGTGCGATTACACAGAGCCTTCGAGTCAAATCCACACACGCTTTTGGAATCCACAGGCGACTGTTAAGTCGCAGAGCATTGTCAGGTCCTTTGGTGGCTCCAAGTGGCGCTTGGTGCTTACGCTGTGCTGCCACGATCTCCTCCATCGAGGGCCAAACGAATCCTTCATCGTCGAGTGGACGTAGAATGTTTGAAACTCTTGGCTTCGTAGCTGCTTTCTTAGATTTTCCAAACTCCGAGTAAAACGCTTCAACCGCACTGCAGTTCTTGGTTGACCAGCCCACCTCGACAGCATATCCGCCCAAACGTTGGAAGTTCCGTCGACGTGCTCGATCACATACCGGTTCGACATTAGCTTTAACGCCCACCGCAACAGCTTTCCTCGAATGTGCTTCTTGACGCTGGTGTGCGGCGCGAAAACGTGAATCAAGTTACGATGGTCGCAGAATAGTCGGAACGGACGTGCACGCAACAGTAGGTAGTCCAACTTATCGCATGCCACCACTATTGGATAAGCTTCCTTCTCAATCACTGTCCAGTTTAGCTGCGCGCCACGGAAAGTCCCGCTCAGACATGTCAACAATTTGTGTTGTTGAGTAGTCACGTCGGTCTTAGCATCGAAGTCTCGCACCTGGGTGACAACGACCGCGAATCCGGTATCTGACGCATCGGTAAACACACAAGTCGTTGCCTCGTCATCTGGTAACGCCAACGTAGCAGAAGTAGCTATCAACTCCTTGGCATGGTCGTACGCAGCCTTCTCTTCAGCCGACAGCTCAACCGAAATGCCAGATGCGACGCGCTTTGTGCGTTTACCATTACTCAGTAGTTCATCAAGTCGCTGTTGCAGCGGATCTACCGCACGTGCATAGTCCACGATAGATTCCCTCATCCAGTTTGAGGCACAAAGGAACTGCTGTAATTGACCAGCAGTGGTCGGGTATGGCATCGAACGGAGTGTATCTATCCGCTCTGGGTCATGGGCAATACCGGCAGAAGAAATGACACGACCACACCACTTGACCGTCTGCTGATACAAACTGGACTTCTTTGCACTGAGCTTAAATCCATACTTGGCGACGAGGTCAAGAAAACACTCAAGCTTCGTCACATAGGTGTCTACGTCGTCGGCGAACAACAATAGATCGTCGATCCAGACGACAATAAACTCATAAAGTAGTGGCTCGAAACACTTCTCCATCACCTGCTGAAAATGAACGGCAGCGTCGCAACATCCTTGAGGTACCCGCCTTGGCGTGTATATCTTCGAGTCGGTGATGTAGGACATCAACTCTTGGCTCAGGATGTGCAATGGAAGCTGCCAGAACCCTTTCAGCATGTCGAACAAACCGTAGTGATTATTGCCTTTCGTACACTCCAATAGAGTCCGCATGTGCGGCATGGTACTGATCAGTGCTTCTATGAGGTCATTCACTAACCGGTAGTCACATGTCTGGCGGTATTCATCCACATTCATGCCAGCTTTGCGAACTGGGAGCACTGGGCTCGCCCAGCGACTGTTTGGGTTTTCATATACCCATCCAAGCTTCACCAACTGTGCGTTAAATTCGCGGAGATACTTGCGAACAGCAGGTGGATACTGTCTCGGTTTGCACTTAATCGACCTCGCACCTTCCTTCAGCTTTATTTCTAGCGGGTCGACCTTCGCAGGCGGATCATTTCCCAATGTCAAACGCCACACGTCATGCTTCAATACAATAGCGCGAAGTTTCGACTCTAAATGACGAGGGAAACCATTCCCCAAAGCTGTTTGCACCATCTTCTCAATTGCAGCTCTCAAATCTGTGTCAGAGATACTTGAGTCTGCTTCAACTAATTCGTTGTCGAAATCATCGGAATCTCCTTCCGTATCTTCTGTTCGTTCTGCCAATTGCTCCAGCTGTCGATCAATGTCGATCCCCAAAGCTTTCAACAGGTCCTGGCCCATTATGAACTCAGGTTCATCATCGTCAATCACTAGGCACTCTACTGGCTTGTGAAGGGCGACGGGACCGGCTGCCGTGTTCAACAGCACACGAAGATGTACTGCATCGGTGCAAGTGATCTCATGTTTTGCCACCGCAATGTTCACAATCGGAGTGTCCAAACGGGCCACCGTGATAGCAGAGTCACGTCGCTGTAGCTCTATGACATGCTTCCTACTGATAGCAGTGCGGTCGGCACCAGTGTCAGCACAGTACGGCAATTGCAGAACGTCATTTAGCGTCACAGTTTTTTCCTCTGAAGGAATGCACTCGCGTAAACGCTTGAGACGGGCGACGTCCTTCTTGTTTCCGTTTCCACGCTGAGCACGTAGTGTGCGACGAATTTCCGACTTTTCATCATCAGTAGCTTTGGTACACTCGGATAGCCAATGCATGCCTTCGCAGTGTGGGCAGGGCTTTGGCGGCATCTTCGGACGGTCCATCGTTTTCTTAACGGGCTGTCCCGCGCTGACGGTACGGTCGCTACTACCAGAAGAAGCTTTCTTGGCCGTCTTGTTCGGCCTCGATGAGGATTGGCTCTTGGAGTCAACCTCACCGCGCTCGCGCTTTTCACGTCGTTGTCTCTGGAAAACCTTGTCATGCTCCAAAGCTTTCTCCAAAATCAAGTCATGAAGAACCACTTCATCTTCCTTCGCTCTGCGTGCTTGGAAACGAACGGTCCTCTCAATATCATCACGTAGAGCTTGTGGCTCCAATGAGGCGATCAAAATGCGACAGAGTTGTTTTTTCCCAGTATCATCGTCAAAAAAATCCCCCAGCCATTGTCTTCGATGATGTCATGGCAGGTCTTGAAGTACTGGATCACTCGCTCGCTAACGTCCGTCTCTTTCAAGTTCATGCGCAGTTTATTACGCATTTCGTAGTCGATGTCCGGAACGTTGTTGTTTTTTACACTTGCGATGATTCGGTCCACCTCAGCCATGATATGGTCATCGGTGACTTCATCGATGGAAATGTGCCATCTCAAACGGCACCACAAACGCAGAAGTCCTTGGTCAAACGTTGTCTTGACAGGCACAATCACATCATTGGCACCGTCTTTTGCACGAGCCCTAGCCGTTTCTTCGTAGTCCCGACGGTCCTTACGCCATTACACTAACGAAGCATGCGAAGTGCTCGAGATTTTAGGCGGTAGGAGTGGCGTGAACAACGGAGTTGAGGCAAACGCATCACCAGTCACCACGTTATCATTGTTTCGAGTCGTAGTACGAGTACCATCAGCGTTGGCAGGTCGCGGGTTCAATCGTGAACTCGATCGAACACTCAATTCGCCACTTCCGGTAGACGTCTTGTTGCTTGGGCCCGTGGTAGTCATGGTCTTGGTTGCAGATACTCTGCTAAAGATATCTTTGTAGTGTGTCTGCAGGGATTGAAGACACTCGAGGGGAGTCGGCGAACTCCCTGGAACTGTAGCCGAAGTCTATTTGGTAAAATGACAAGTGAGGTCTAGTGCTATTCTACATCTACCCGGTGTCGGAGACATTATGGCCAACGGTTGGACACGGTGAGTGTCATCATTGTTGCCGTTACGGTCACTGCTCGTCATCGATGTTGTCGATACACAGATCTTACAAGAATTGCTGTCAACATTGATTCCGTTACAGAGCTGTAGCTGGTACGGGCTGGCTGTATGCTTTGGCTGCGCTACAGTATCACATTCAAAATCGAATCAAATCAATGTACATACATGTAAAAGCAACGCTACTAGAACGCACAAACTTTTATCAGATGACTATCGAACGAGATGACTGGGTAGCTGTGTGTTTTTTTTGCGGCTGGGCGCAAGCAACACTGAGAGAGGCACGAGAAAAGCTATGAAGAAGCTTTTGGAAAATACTAGTAGTAGTACTAGTAGTCAGGAAGTAAGCGTATTGCTTTTAGAATAAATGATGACCCATATTGTGCTCAATTTGGTTGTAGCTTGATGAAGTATTCAATAATGCTTTCTCCAAATTAGGGCTGCCTTTCCGGCTGAAGAAGAACACGTTTATAGTTATCTTACATGAGTTATAGTCGCTAAACCAACTGCATCTGAAGGAGCCCCAAGCCGGGATTCACGATACATTATCGGAGTATGTATCGCTACGACGCTGTTTTCTCCCGGTTGTCCATGATATGATACTCCGAATGGTTTTTGGCGGTGTCGGCGTAACCAACAAAAAGATGGTAGGGGAACAGGACCCTAAGTCAAGGTAGAGGTAACCATGCTGGGTAGAGGGGGTTAAGTCGGCGAGCTCCACACCCGAGTCTTAAACCCTTGGCATCGTTTCGCCTGGCTTAGCAAAGTGATCATCACCCCCTCCTCATCTAAAATACAAAGCGCGAAAAGTGATCTACGTACACAAAGTCAAGCCAACTCATGTTTGTGGTAATAGGTACTCTCTACAATATAAGCACTTGTACCGTGCGTGTATATTTTCTGTCATCGATTGCGCTGGAAACACTGTAAGCTATTCGTAAGGTTGTCATGGGTCTGCTCTTCAGAGAAGAGTCTTCACAGCAGCCATTCCTCAATTTCCTTCTCAAGCATCAAACCTCAGCTACATCCACCCAAGACCACCATACCATGCGTGTGAATTACGTTCTACTCGCGGCTGCAGTTGTTCTCGTCGGAGCAATTGATGCTTCCGTTGCTACTGCCGACACTGTTGCCAAGCTTGGCGTGGAGAGTCCGGCGTTTGCAGTTGAAAACGACAACCACCGATCTCTGAGGCTGGTCAAGGACGATGTTATCGACAGCGAAGAAGACGAAAGCGACGACGACAACGAGGAAGAAGAGAGAGGATTCGGGGATACATATCAGCTTACGAAGTTGGCAGCAAAGTTCTATGGGAAGTCGTCCGATGAGATTGGTCAGCTTATCAAAAATCTGGATGATGACAAGCTCAAACTGATCTTCGACAAGGGCGGATATCTTATTTCGAAGCACCTCCCCGGTTTCGAAACTGGAATGGATGGCGCTCAATTTGGCAATCTGATCAGCCACCTGCCAATGGAACGACAAGCTCCGCTCTTGAGTGCTTACTCGAAGTACCTTAGCGTCAAAGAATTGCTGTAACAACTATTGTTCGTACAGGTATTCCAAATCTTGAAAAGTTACTTCAAAAGTGTTGATATTATTGTTCTCCATGCTCCTGCAGGCATTTAACCAAAGTGAAGAAGGAGAATTTAGTTGATTAACAGTTATCAGACTTCTCGTTTTGCTAACTAAAACTTAAGATATCAAAACTGGAAATCACTTGACCAATTCGTCATTGCGTGCGAGGAATCCAAATTCAATGTTCAAGAGGACGACTACGGCCTCATCAACTCCAATCTCCTCTGCAGGAGAGTAGATGAATTGACAATGCCTGCGTAAGGAGCCTAGTACCGCTTGTCTGGATGCTGCGATTGTATTTCGGAGACTTGATTGTGGACTCACGATTATATTTCCCGAAATCACTTAACCCGACAATGCAAGAATGTGTGCGTTCAAGCTGCCACTCGATTGAAACAGTTGAGCATTGTATTTTTTGCATGTTCAACGGTGGCTTCAACATGGCGCCAGATATGGACTCCATCGGTCGTCATTGACTTTGCGATTGTTGCTTTTTCCGCAGCCTCGTGATACTCAAAGCACCTGGGGAGAAACCAAAAAGTATTTTTTATATTGTGGAAAGCTTAAACAGCTTTTGTTTTTCATAAGGTTTGGAGACTTCGGAACGACATTTACTTCCATCAAACATTATTATAATATCTCAAACGCCAAATATCACCAACCTGCAAATTCCTTCAAGCCAATTTATTTACCATCACGCGGTTGAACTTGATTGTGATCGATCTACTCTGGAGACGCTAACCCGAAAACTGGGGTTTGAATTAACAGCGGATATAATCCCAGAAAGGGCAAACAACATTTGAATTCTGTTGGTTTAGTGTAGTTTTAGAATCTTGAGATTGAATCACACAGACGAGAAATCTGCTAACTAGTTAATCAACTCATTTTCTTCTAGTACCGCTTGTGTGCTTGGTCTCTCTACTCGTGTTTCACGAAAGTGTATATCATTTCGGATGCGTGGAAAGCAATTGCAGTATGAACCTGTTAAAGAACGAGGAGAGTCTTGTGCCTCTGTCTCCATTCCAGCTTAAGATCGCTCGGTTTCGTGAATAGTAGCCGCCGATCTAATGCCACCGAGAAAATTTCGCTCCATGGAGCCCAAAGCGATCGACAAATCTCTTCTTGCGCTGAACACGATAAAAACAGTGTTCAACTGTCTCAATCGCTGTGCATGATGTATAGTTAGTTTCTAACGTAAATGCATGACCTCCTAAACAATCGCTGTGCATGATTTTCGAATGCATTGATAGACAGTAGGGTTCAGTGTTTTCAAGAAACATAACCTCGAGCCTCGAGCCAAGTATGAGATCTCCAAAAACCATTCGGAGTATCATATCATGGACAACCGGGAGAAAACAGCGTCGTAGCGATACATACTCCGATAATGTATCGTGAATCCCGGCTTGGGGCTCCTTCAGATGCAGTTGGTTTAACTCATGTAAGATAACTATAAACGTGTTCTTCTTCAGCCGGAAAGGCAGCCCTAATTTGGAGAAAGCATTATTGAATACTTCATCAAGCTACAACCAAATTGAGCACAATATGGGTCATCATTTATTCTAAAAGCAATACGCTTACTTCCTGACTACTAGTACTACTACTAGTATTTTCCAAAAGCTTCTTCATAGCTTTTCTCGTGCCTCTCTCAGTGTTGCTTGCGCCCAGCCGCAAAAAAAACACACAGCTACCCAGTCATCTCGTTCGATAGTCATCTGATAAAAGTTTGTGCGTTCTAGTAGCGTTGCTTTTACATGTATGTACATTGATTTGATTCGATTTTGAATGTGATACGATGTTAAGTTTGAGAAGTGAAATCAAGTTGTGATTGTTTTCAGAATTGTTTAAAGCTATGCTTCTGGATTGATTAATCCAGCAATCCTTTGGCGCTAAGGTACTTCGAGTAAGCACTCAAGAGCGGAGCTTGTTCTTCCATTGGCAGGTGACTGATCAGACGGCCAAACTGAGCGCCATCCATTCCAGTTTCGAAACCGGGGAGGTGCTTCGAAATAATATATCCGCCCTTGTCGAAGATCAGTTTGAGCTTGTCATCATCCAGATTTTTGATAATCTGACCAATCTCATCGGACGACTTCCCATAGAACTTTGCTGCCAACTTCGTAAGCTGATATGTATCCCCGAATCCTCTCTCTTCTTCCTCGTTGTCGTCGTCGCTTTCGTCTTCTTCGCTGTCGATAACATCGTCCTTGACCAGCCTCAGAGATCGGTGGTTGTCGCTTTCAACTGCAAACGCCGGACTCTCCACGCCAAGCTTAGCAACAGTGTCGGCAGTAGCAACCGAAGCATCAATTGCTCCGACGAGAACAACTGCAGCCGCGAGTAGAACGTAATTCACACGCATGGTATGGTGGTCTTGGGTGGATGTAGCTGAGGTTTAGAAGGAAATTGAGGAATGCTGCTGGTCCTCAAGGCTTGAAGACCAGCAGCATTCCTCAATTTGAGGCTCAAGCAGCCTGGTGCGAAGAGCAAATCGCATGACTCGGATGTACGTGCTACGAATCGTACAGTTTGTTATTATGTACATATAGTATGACAGTCATAGTAGTACATGCACACGGAGTTCCGCAACAAACATACGATCAACATTAGGATTCTGTTTCGGATGGGGGTGTGCATAAATCTGTGCGCTGGTTAGTTGGGACGTACAGTTTGTTATTAGTGGATAACTTACTACAGTAGTAGTAAGTTGCGGAATATTGCGGACACTGTAATAACTCGTTCTACTGTAGAGCACAGCTGAAAAACAGTGTAAAAGTGAACTGGATATGGCCCCAATAAAACGTACGAAAGGATCAAAATTGAGAAATGAAGAAGTTCTCAAATACTACACCTACGGCATTCATACCAAGGTAAAGTTATTAGTATCGTAGCTACTGACGTTTTCGTTGGCCTGGAGATTATTTGCAGCAATCAAGTTGACTTACATGTATCACGTAGGATGTATCATACATACATTGTATGGGCTCCCGCCAACTCCGCATTACTGGTCTAAATATTAGAATCTACTTAGGCAAAACAACTGTTGCCAACAGTTTTGGAGGCTGCTGATTCAGCAGTGCTGAACCTAGAAATGTTCCAATCCGATGTGTGACTCCTTGAAAGCCAGTCTATCTTGTCGGTTTGCGCGTCTCGCCCGAACTGGGGAACTTTGTTAGGTTAAGATTCAATCGCGGTGGTGCGCTCGCCACATGCGCGCCTCCGCTACGAACGCAACATATGTAGCAACTTTCGCGGTTGAGTGGCTGGCGCGCAGAGGGAGCTCAAACTTAATTATTATGGAGTGAATAATCAGCGAAAGCCTACAGCCTCAGGCCCTGAGCCCATCCCAGCGTAAATCTTTACAATGTGACTATACTCTTAATACAATTGAGAATATAGCGAATCGAGGCTTGATAGTGAAGTGAGTAGGAGGAAGTAAATCCAAAAGTGAGTTTATTGAGTTAGCCCGCATTCACTAATCTACCCTTGCTCTCCTTGTAGACCTTTGTGAAACGGGAACGCTTGATGTAACGGGAACGCCTTGTGAAACGGGAACGCTTGATGTAACGGGAACGATTGATGTAACGGGAACGATTTGTGCACATCTTGAGATCAGCAAATTGAAGTTCTCGTCCAATCAGAATAGTGTATCCAAGGTAGACCGCCAATCGTATTGCAGCATCCACGCGTCTTCCACTGTTGTCCTCACTTGGCACGCGTTGTGCGCGTGAAAGCTGCGTGCTTCGAGGTAGGGACCCAGTATAGGAGACGGCGAAGTGCAATCTCAACAAATACAGCAAGAGTCTTGCAGAAGAAGAAGAAAGTAGTTGATTAACTTTTAGCGGACAGTCGTCTTGCAGACCTATGCTCATACGTTTGTATCCATTCTAACTTCATATGCGTTGTCTTGGAGCAGTTCGGTTCGTTCGCAGTACCAGTAATAGGTACCAGTGCGTTTAATTAGCAGAAATGAATAGAGCGCACCCTGTGCATTTCAATGGTTTGTGGCGGCATGCTGTAAAGCCGTGGAGTAGATTTGGTGGACTGGAACTGGCAGGTAGGTTGTCTCCAGGTCCCAAATAGCACCTTCCACCTTCCACTAGCGTTTCCAGCACTTGCAGTCCTTCAGTACGCAGAGCTTCGTCAGGAACACGTTGGCGAAGTCGTTCACTTTACATCGATTCTCCGTCCTCTCTCGACGTCTTCCTGGTGAATCTGACGCCGCGTTGCTTCCAGGTGTGCGACGAATTGTCCGAAGTGCCCAGCCACGTGGTCGCCTTGCAAATCAGTCGTGATAAATTCAAACGTTTCGGCCAGAGCTGTAGTAGTTCCTCCCCTTTTCATATTACCGGGAGAGCGCGTCGACAACTACATCCTGGAAGAATGCTCGATTCCTGGAGCTGCTGTGACAACAACAGACAAGGCTTTCATGACTGCACGACTATTTGCAAGGTGGCTCGTTTTCTTTTCTGAAGCCGTGAATGACAATATCAAGCGCCCAATTGTGCTGATAATGGATGGTTGTTCTTCGCATTTCTCCGAAGACATAAAGCAAACGGCAAAAAGACTCCAAATTGTTCTGGTGTGTCTACCTGCAAATGCTACCCACCTCTTACAACCGCTAGATGTAGCTTGCTTCTCTTCATTCAAAGTGAAACTGAAGGTGTTGATTGATCAACTCGTGAGCGGGAAAGGTGAATCCTCTATTAGCAAACCCATGGCGATACAAATTGCTTCGCTGGCTTGGATGAGCTGCAACTTCTCGAACAATATTTCCAGCGGCTTCAAAACGTGTGGAATTTTCCCGCTGTCACTCGTGAAAATGCACAGTAAGCTCCAAAACTTCAGGCGGAATGGATTACCTGTGCACGTTCATATTGCTTCATGGCTACGGGTAAAAGAGGTTGTTCAAAGTGACTTGCTGATGCTGCCGCCACCACGAAAACAGGTCAAACGAAAAAGGAAAACGACCACTACACAAGGAAGAATTTTGACACAAGAGCTTCTAAATGTTGACGCGACAGCTGAGGTGCCAATGCGGTGTTCGCAGCCAGCGAAACGCAAGCAACACAAACAACCGAGTAAGCATTCGTTACGCCCTAATCAAGCGTCTACTGATCCGGGACCTGTGCTTTACGAAATGGCTCTGTAAGTATTGTGTTTTTATATAACCCTTCATAATATAATGGTAATTGATAAAATGGAATTAAACAGGTTTGCTTCGAACTTTAATGAAATTCAACTGTACATTTTTCGCCGCAATTTCGGCTGCTACTGCTTACTGAAATCAAGTCAAATTGCGGTCATAAACTGATTTTAGCGCAAAATGGATGTGTTTGATAAACGAAAATAACTCTACCTTCCACTACTCATTTAGACCACCACAACGTTCTAAAATTAGCTGAAACAGTGCCGTTATGGATCCAATGTCATTTTTGCCATTGGTCTTGTAGTTTCGAAGTTATTGCGTTTCAAAGACGAGATTATTTTATGGCCTTAAATTGGCCGTTTGCCTTATTCCCGGCGTGATGAATGCCACGGGCATGCTGGGTGAGTCGCATCTTCTTCCGGCCAAAATGGTTCCGAAGGCCGTGCTCGAGTTGGAGAAACAGGTACTAGTCCGTCGATTGCAAGCTTGAACACCGGGTCCAGGGTCTCGCCAGGGAAGCCATTACCTCGAACTTGAGATAGTAGGTCGATAAACCTTCGGCGACACTCGATAGTCGTGCATCCGAACTTAACTGCATATAAATTTGCATACGCAGCAAATGTCTTTCTCTTCGACCTCACCTGGCTGCCCACCTTCGACCTCCTCGTCCAGCCGTTGCCATCATCGAGACACAAGTTGTCCATGACTGGTGGGATCTTAACCATCACAGTGTTTGAATCCATGTCGAACCACGGGTTCTGATTGTTCGCGTCGCAGTACCACAAATGGGCCGTGTAGTACCAGCAGCCCACCACGAACCGCCATCGCCGCCGTCTTATAGACACTCTCGAACTCCTTGGTGCGGCATTGCACTTGAAAATCTGGTTGGGGCCTCGGGTTGCACGGTTTGTTCGTGAACTTGGGTGACGCCGTTGTCCAGCCAAGTTTCCCTTCCCGCGGACTTGCAACACGATCTCTCTTGGCACGAATAGAGGAAGTTCACGTCGGACTTGACTTCCGGCTTTCGAGGAGCATGCCGTTCGGTCTAGAAGCGCATTCTGTCCGAGACTTCCAGGTAAATCCAGCCTTGATTCATGGCGACGGCACTGTCAATACAGAGCGTTGTCGCCGAAAATGCCTCACGAGGGTCGCGCTCATTGGATCACGAATATATTGGTATATAGATATTGGTCACATCGAACGCCGGCAAGCAAATTGCATTGACCAGTTCATACAAGATCGTTTACGATAGAAATTGTAAGGTATTTGGTACTACATGTTGTTCGCTGAGTACCTCCCTAACAGCATACTGTTAGGCTGTATTGCGGGTTATTGGTGGATCTACGTAAACGGACGCATACAACATGCTGTTGGGGAGGCCTATGACCAAAGGCAAGTAAGTATAGATGGCAGAACAACTCCGCATGAGCGGCTTCAAGCGCATCCTGGTGCGGCTGGATGAGGTCACACGCCGCAAGTACTGCAGCCACGCTGTGGAGGAGGATCTGCAGCATGTCAAGAGCCAAATGCACGCGTGTGGCGCCGCAATGACAGAAGCGAAGCAGGTGGAGGACGCCACACGCACGCTGCACGCCAGTCAGCGAGGAGCCGTGTCCAGCCAGCTGTTGGCCGATTTAGAAACACTTCAAAATCGTTTAGAAATGGCTACAAACACATTATTTACGGGACGGAGACCTCAACAAGCCACGCCACAAGATGCGGAGGTCAAGGAAGAAACAGCACCAGCTACCGGTTCGAAGGCCAAGACGCTAGCGAAGCAAATCCTGCTGACTCAAGAGCTCCAAGCGGCTGCTAATCAGATCCGAGAGCTGGAGAAGCTCATGCCCGTGCTGAAACAGGTAGACGTCAAGCAGCAAACGTGGTGGAAGAAATACATGCAGAAAGTGGTGCTCCATGCTGTCGAGCTGGTAAAAGGCGATAAGAGTGAGGCGAAGTGGCTGGGGCGTCTGAATCGGACGCTCAATAGGGTTGAGGCCAAATGTCCAGAACTCAAAAAGTGGCACAGGTGCGTGACTTTTATTCGTGGTGCTGTTGCTTTGCTATTTCTAAAGGTTGTTCTTGAATAGCAACATGCAGGTGCAGATTTCTGCAAAGCAAGGAGCAGAGACAAAGCCGCTACCGGTAGTTGCCTCTGTTCCTCTACCTACTAAAAACAAGAAGAAGAGAGTGATTCCGTTTCCAGATGATGGGGAGACGTCAATGACAAACAGTAGTGCAACTTCTGTGACAACGAAAAAGGCAAAGACCACCGGCAGTTCTAAAGCTGAAGAGGGACAGTCAGTGGAGAAGACCAAGGCTTTGCTGCAGCGATGTTCGCGGGAGGTGCGCACGCTGCGTGACAAGTTCGAGCTGGGTGCGTACGATGTGAATCTAAGTCGAATTGTGACCGTCGTGGACGCGCTGTGGACGGACATCCAGCATTCCGACATCATTTTGCTGACCACTGCCCTGTTTACGTTGGTTGAGACTGTGGAGAAAGTCGTGAACCAGCCCAAACGCCGAGACCGCCTGGCATGTCTGGAAAGTGTACTAGGTGTCGTGCGTAACTCGTCCAAGTTGCATTTGACAGCCAGACGGAGAGCGATGGTGGAAGAATATGCAAACAATTGCCGCCAGTCTCTCGATCAGCTGAATGAGCAGTCAGAATCGGATGAACAAGCTGTTGCTACTCAAGTTTCGGTGCAAAAGTCAGTGCCGGCATCTACAGGCCGGCACACTTCAAAAGAAGACGGAGGCCTGTGGCCTAAATCACACGTACGATTCGGATAGGGGAGAAATTTACTAGAATAGTTGCTAGGGTGCACGTTCTCGCACTGGTTGTCAATCAATTCAGTTGTTATTTTATACTATCCCTCCTATCGGCACTGGTGCATGCTTCACTCCATGAGATCCAAGTCTCTATCGTCCACCGGGATCTTGTCCATGGTTGTCTCGTTTAATCTGCCAGCTAGATCAGCAATACACTTTGGATTTCCCTTCGTAGCTCGCAATGCTGGGTGCGAAGCTATCAGCTCCACTTTGTCTGTTGAGTTTGAGGCACGTGCGTGCTTCAGTTCTTCGACACGAATTGGACGGCTCATGAGACTCACCAGCATCATCGTTGCGCTCTTCATATCAAACTTGGACAGAGTGTACAACCGTTCACCGTGGCCGCGGACAGCGCCGTCTGTACATATGGACGTCCTCGCTGTCAATACGATCTTGAGAGACGCGTTGTTTGTTAGTACATCCGACAGAAAAGCACGGAACCGGTCACGCCGAGCGTCGCTCCGTAGCAGATAGTCGCACCCATCCATAACCATGAGCATTTGTTGGCCATTGAACTCGATTCGGGCTTTGTGCAGCTTCAAGTGATCCGACACCATTGTCTCTAACCGACTGAGTACACGACATCTACCATTCGCGATGTTGATGTTTCGCCTCATCATCCCCACGTGCTCATCCATCTCGTCTTGAGCAAGCTTGGCAACCGAAAAGATGCGAACACCACCCTCAGATGTAATACGCGGCCCCACATAGTTTGCCACCGCGTGTGCCACTGCTGTCTTGCCAATGCCTTCCTCTCCACAGATCGTTACAAGGCGAGTGATACGGGACTGTGTCATCATGAGTGCCAGACATATCTTGTATACTTCAACAGAACGATTGCAAAATCCTTGGCACATGGCTGGTAGATCATCAAACCAGAGTTTCGGATACCGCTGCTTCTTCATAGGCTCAAGGTTGATTGTGTTCGAAGACTCCACTGCAGCGAGGGGGAAAATAATCTCCGAGTGATCGCCATCTTCAGGGAGCAGCATGAACTTTTCAGCGACAGCCATCGGTCCACGGATATTTGGGGACTTGGCGACAGATTGCTGAGCGATAGTGAAGCTCGCCCCCACTGATTTGCCGGTAGCAAGTGCCAGATAAAACGCGCGAGTGAACTCAATCGCCGCATAATCCTCGATCTTCTGGTTCGTACGGACACCAATGACGTGGGGAATGCCGCACGAGACGAAAGCAAACGCAAGAGGGGCCGATGAACAAGCAGACACGAACACCAGACGCAGCGTTGACTCACCTCCTCCACCGCCTGCAGAGAAAAGCTCCTGGAGTCCCTTGTGCGGGATTGGATGCACGAGTCCCATTCCATCTTCAAAGTATAGATGGTTCTCATCTCCGTGGCCAGAAAAATGAAGAGCTCGGCAGCCTAAGGTCACCATGGCCCGGAACGTATCTGTGTTGGCGAACTTGGCCACCACACTTATTTGCCGAGGGCACTGGTATATCCTTGACAATGTTCCAGGGCCGTTGATTCCGGACACACCGTTACCTGTAGCAGGCCTCTTGGCAAACTTGGAGGCTTCTATCAGGCTCTTCTGTAAAATGGAGTACTCGCGCTTCACATCTAGCTCAGCAATGGGATGGTACTTGCCATGGATATCTTTCCCCACTAGAGGCGCCGAGAAGAGTACTCCCAGAGTATACTCCTGCAAGTTCGGCCCCTGCTGAGATTTATCTTGAGAGTCAGCTAAAACCGCTTTTCGGCTACCCTTGGTCCCTTCCTGTGCGCCCCGAACATGAGGGTCTTCCACCACGTACCCTAGTAGCACATTTCCGTGTCGTGTCGATAACAGCGTGATCTTCTGCCCATCCGCCAGCTTGTACTTCCTATTCTTCTGTACTTGCACCCCATCGATCCTAATTCCGTTCGTGCTTTTATCCGTAATAAAGACTGCGTGACGATGGGTTTCCGGGTCTAGTGCCGTCTCAATGACACAATGCGTTCTGCTCAACTTGACTGGATCCACCTGTGACGTCTTGGTATTGAAAATATCTTTATAATGATCTCTCCCGAGTGTTACTCTGGGTGTCAGCATCTCCATCTCAATCCGGTAGAGGCCAATCTTATCCAAAGCGTTCTTCTGGTAGGCCGTTACCGATCTTTCCACCTCTGGATGCAACACAAGCCTCATTAGACACAGAGATGGACTGTCTTCCAGTGTCTGTGTGCACTCCTGCGTATTCTGTTGAGAAATGCTCATCGCTTCCATTAGATTCTGCGAGTCTTCCTTCATGGCTTCAAATTGCTCCTCTCGCACTCTCGTGTCCCTCCCTAAGCTGCTACAAGTCGCTGTTCCATTATCTTCCACTCCACCTATCGCCACCGTCTCTGGTAGCGCATAAGGAGCTGTTCTAGAGCGTTTATTAGGCAAACCGCCTCCGATATTAAACTCCGGCTCCTGTTCCGGGTCTCGACCGCTGCGAACGCCCCAAGACGATGGCAAAGTCGAACTAGATGAAATAGAGGAGAAACTGCTCCCCATTCTTGAGCTAGAACTGTCTGCTGTGAACATTTGCAGCACAGAAGGTGAACTGGAGGCCGCTCGAAGTGCCGGAGAGCCCAGAGCTCCCGGGGGAGCGCGAGTGATGGCAGGCGAGAGCCCTCCTAGAGCGTCCACACGTCTCTTCCTGTTGCCATTGATATCGTCCACCACGGGCCGCAGCGGGGAGGAGTAGACGTTGTCGGCCATGAGGCGAAGGTGGCCGTTGAGTGCGGAATGCGGAATGCGGTTTTCCGGTTGGTTGGGGAATGGATTTGAGGATTTCTATTGGTGGAAATGATGTCGAATGGGAATACTTCTCCGGTCCACCGTACTATCGCCCATTAGGTTTTTTGGTGAGCCACACAAAATTGTTAGCAGTATTTGATTGGTAAAAAATAACTTGTCTTGCTGTTTTTGGCGTATTTTATTCCGCTAGGTGCCATGCTGCAATAAAACCTCGCTGGCGCGCGATCAATTTTTAGCCCATTGAAGCGTTTACAGACAATATCGGTTTGCCAGGACGGAGTCAATTAGCTCCTACCGCTCGTGTAAAAGTGCGATTGATTATCGCTAAAAATTGACCGAATTACGAAATTTAACCTTACGGCTCTTCTCAGACGCAAGACAAAAGTTATTCTACCATTCAAACGAAGGCTCCGTTTCGGCAGGAAGTCCGGGAGCACATACCCTGCGCCTTCAGCTTTCTAATGGTGTGCGCCATGCTTGCTAACTCTAAAAACTTTTTCCGCTATGCCCACTTTTTAGAAATGGCGATAGTACGGTGGACCGGAGAAGTACAAGATTGGAGGAAAAAGAAGTTGCACTTGACCATACATTTTGCAAGTATTATGATGTTGAAGTGAATTGCAAATGTGTCTTAATTCCTGGACTGTATTGATATTTTTTAAGACAAATACAAACTGCTAGCAAATACTACATCGCGCTTAATTGCTTCCGACGCGACTTCCATTTTGCGATGCAGCTGTGGATCACCAATCACTCGAGCTGCGTTGCGTACTTCATTGCACACTTCATCCAGTCTGGTGATACAACGGACGATTGAACCTTCCTGCACGTCTGTCAACTCGCACAGTTGCTTGAATGGCATGCCACGAGCCCATTCGTACACAACCTCCATCAATCCGAAGTTCAGAGCGCCCTTACAATACACTGTCGGGTCAATTTCGAGATGTTGCTCGAGCTGGATGAGACCCAGAGACTCTGCAATGTTCCGGACAACCTCGCGAGTGGTTTCCAACGTAGGAGTCAGCGTCGGCTCGGATTGAGACTTCTCCTGGAAAATGAGAGCAGAAAGAACTGCCACGATCTCCTCAGGCTCGAGATTGGCCAGCACATTCTCGAAGATCATCTCGGTCAGCACCAGCTCTTCGCACGTGTTGATCTCGCAGGCCACACGTCCCTTAACCTGCACCACACCGTCTTCCGAGATGTACCCTAGTCGTTTGAGAACGTTCAGGCGCTGCTGGAAGTCAGGGAAGAGCGATAGGGAATCGCTCGACAGCTCACGAGTCATGCGGCCCAAATACGCCTCCAGTTTAAAGATCTTCTCGACTTTACCCATGACACGGGAGACGGACGGTGAATCAGTTGCACACGGGTGGCTAAGCACCATCGACTGCATCTGCTGCCACTGATTGTAGCCTGTCGCGACTTCCAGGTCGTTGACTTTGAGCTCGCCAAGTAAATCCACATAAGTAATCTGTGCGGTCTCCTTCTCAAGTTGAGCTAAAAACTCAATGCTGGTGGCGATTTCTTTCTTGGAAGAGGAAACCACTAGCGTCTTCATGTTCACAGACGATGCCACAACCGAGGAAACAATCTCGACGCAGCTCTCAGGAATTTCTAGAACAGCGTATTTCCTTCCCAACAGTGTAGCTGTCGAAGGCGCAGTAAGTTCCGCGCTTTCGTGGCTATCGGATTTCCCCTTCTTGCCCATCCGTCCAAACATTCGATCATCATCGTCGTCCTTCTTATTACGTAGCATACGCCCGCCACCCATGAGAGAGTGAGCACTCTTCTTGGAGTCTGGGGTTTCCACCTTTGGAGGTTCATAGTCATCGGGACAGAGGGTGAGTACCATAATCGACTTGAATACGCCAGCGTCGGACCCACTTGTGCTCTGAAGCTCAGTTTCAAACGATATCTTTGACCGAGTTGTTCCACCTTCATCTATCTTGGCGGAGGTTGTACGGACCACCAAAGCCAACTGATCAGACGACAATCCCTTCACATTAAGAACGACAATACGTCCTGGCGCGATCGCAGCCTTTGCAGCTTGGATATTATTTGTGAGCAACCACTTGGTCAACTTCTTCTCCAGTTCGCGCTTTTGACGCTTTAGTTGATAGAATTCCTGCATCTGCACGAGCTCGCCACTGGCTTCAAGGTGCGGATAATCTTCGACAAGCGAGCGTTCAAGTTGCTGCAGCAACGCTTTGCCCTTCTGGATTAACTTAGGAATGTTCCTGGAGGCAAGGGCCTTCTGCGTATGGAATTCCGAGAAAGATCGCTTCATCATGTCCTCCACCGTAAGTACTTCCACTCGCAAGAGGTTAAGAATCATGTTGTACGTCAGGCGGAACTGACTGGACAGTGACGTAGCCTTCCCAGCCAACATGGTTCTCAACGAGGTCGGTTCGGGAACGTCGTTCCAGCATGCGATAATGACGGTGCCAACCGAGTCGAGACCACGACGACCAGCGCGTCCAGCCATTTGTGTGTATTCTCCTGGCAGAAGATCGCGGAAATTCTTGCCATCGTGCTTCCTGATTCCGTTAAATACGACCGTTCGAGCAGGCATGTTCACTCCCATTGCAAACGTCTCTGTTGAAAACAGAACCTTGACAAGGCCACGACCGAACAGTATTTCAACCATTTCCTTGAGAATCGGAAGCAAACCGCCGTGATGGACACCTATGCCGCGCTTCAGCATCTCCTTCATTGCGAGTACCTGAGGCAACTCCCGGTCTGACCCCTGCAATCGCTGAACGCTTGCTTCAAGGAACAGGTGAATCTCCGACCGCTCTGAGGGAGAGCTCAGATCGAGTTTGAACAGCTTATTGGCGCTCTCCTCGCATAGACGCTTACTGAAGGCAAACACAACCACCGGCAGCAGCGTCTTCTCCTTCAGAATATTAATCAGCTTAGTCCATTCGCCCTGGTCACCCCCGGACGTGCGAATACTGCGAGCATTTGCGCTACTACCACCTCCACGAGAAACAGCTCGACCTCCACGGCTACTAGCCTTGGATGCGGGGGCGAGTTTCGCCTTGGCTGCACCGTGGGCATTTGGCAAGTATCCCGACGTGGCATCAAAGAGCTTAAAGAGTTCCTTTCCGGCATAAAGGAAGTGCTGGAGTGGCACTGGACGCTTGTAAGTTGAAATCACGTGAATTTTCTGCTTCTTTGTCCGGCCAATCCAGTCGGAGAACTCCAAGTGATTCGGCGTCGTTGCTGAAAGGAAGACCATTCCGATGTGTTCAGGAAGCATGATGATGACTTCTTCCCACACCACGCCACGCTCACTGTCGTTGATGTAGTGAATTTCATCAAAGATCACCCACTCGATGTCTCGAATGATGTCAGCACCACGATATAGCATAGAGCGCAAGATCTCCGTCGTCATGACCAGACAACTAGCATCCGGGTTGATGCTCACATCGCCCGTAATGAGTCCGACATTGTCAGGGCCAAACTTGGTGCGGAAGTCTCGGTATTTCTGGTTGGAAAGAGCCTTGATAGGCGACGTGTAAATGGTGCGAGTCATGTGCATTTGGGACATAGCGATGGCATACTCTGCAATCACAGTCTTACCAGCCGACGTATGAGCTGCAACAAACACGCACTCGTGGCGCTCCAAGTGAATAACACACTCTTTCTGGAATATATCCAGCTCGAAATCGTACTTCATGGCCATCTCCGGCACTTTCTCGTGAAAGTTGCGCACATCGACACTCGCCATACTTGCCCACTCCGACGTCGGGCTTGTTCTCTTCTGCAGAGTAAGTGTATTGGACTCAGAGGCAGAGCGCAGGATCGACTCCAACTCCTCCTCCGGGTTTTCACTGCTAGTGTCATCAGCAGGAGCTTCTTCCAGCTTAGATGAATCCTTTTTCGAAATAACCGCATCTGATTCATCTCCTGCACCTTCATTCTGACTGGGATCCTTGTCAGCTTCCTGTTCGCTATCCTCAATTGAGAACCCGAGCTCTATTAGCTCTCCATCATCCTTCATTTCACGCAGTAGCTGATCCAATCCAACCGTCGTATTTTCGTCATTTTGCCTCATTGCATTGGCCGCCTTCTCATCCAGTACAGCACTGCGGATGGCTGCCACGTGATCCTTGTCCGCCACTGCTTCAATGTAAGGTTTGAGCAGATTCTTGGGGTTTACTCCGACATCCTCCACTTCTTCAATCGCTTGCAGCTGTTTGCTCTCAATTTTCTTGACATCATCAGCAGTCAAGCAGCCGTTGATGCCTGGTACATCAAACACCAGTGTTTCTAGTAACGAATCATCCAGCTCTTCTTCTCCGAGTACCAGCTTGTTCCTTTGCTGCTCCTCCTGCTTCAACAAGAGCTTTTGCATGGGCGTAAGCTGTTCATCTTCATTCTTGTCCGTCTCAAGTGCAGCCAATGAGTCACCTCCAGGGCTGAAAGGTTTGTTACTCATCTTTCCTCGGGCGTACTCGTCCTGCTTGGTCAATGCACTACTAAAGCCTGCATCAGCTCCCGTTCTAGAGACGTCCATGGCTCGAAACTCGTACTGGATCTTCAGAGGGTCTTTTACTATAGTAGTTCGCATGGGGACGAGCTCCTGGCGAGGCGCAGACATGGGCAGCTGAGCTAAAAGGCGACTTTGTGGCACCGTAACCCTGGGGTTACACTCTCCCCAACCGCGAGGAAACGCGCCCAGACGCTCCAGAGCAAACAACGGATGCGCTTTCACCTCTAGCTCCTTCTTTACTGTCGATCGGTCTGCATATGGCGACGTGAAGTGTCCTCTAGGCAGAGCAAACGGAGATTTAGCACTAGACGACGACGAAGTATCCGGGACGATGACAACAGTCTCAGGGGCCAAAGAGGACGCCGAGAGTACAGAAAATTTGTCCAGAGCTGCATTAGATGATGGAGTAGATGATGTCGGACTCGGGGAGGATGTAGCCTCCTGGGTCAGCCGGGAGAGATCCTCCAGCAAGCGATCCACGGCCGCCATACTGCTAATTGCTCACTTAGACTATATTTTAGTCCACCCTTTTTGGGTCCAGAAGTACTATAGTAGTACTACTAATTGAAGATACATGTATTAATTCTATATAATATATATATTGGTAGAAGATGACGGCGGATGAGGCGGATGATCTGGCGCTACGCTGCTGCGTGTGCGGCACGTCGGTCGAGGACGACAGCAACTACCTCAATACGAAGATGAAGATGCTGATCTCCAAGTGCGGCCATCGATTGTACGTGCTTTACGGTGTCATAACTACTGGGAGAAGCGTGTGACCTTATCGTGTACCTCTCATATGGAATATTTGTACCTTTCTAGTTGCGATCACTGCATCAAACGCGAATTCCAGCACCAGCGCGAGATCACTTGTCCTGCGTGCCAGAAGCCTGTCAAGAAGTCGCAGCTGCAGGACAAGACCATCGAGGAGCTCAACTTCGCCAAGGAGACGTCTGTGCGCAAGAAAGTGACCAAGGAGTGCGAAAATGCTACTATTCCTATTGAGGGGTGGCGGTGCTAAACAATTTGCTAAACAATATTCTTTGTGTTGCTGCTAGTTATAACAAGACGGAGGATGACTTCGACACACTCGACGAGTACAACGACTACCTTGAAATGCTTGAAAACCTCAGTACGAGACACTTTTTTATGGTATCTATGCTAAACTGTTGTAGTATTGACAAGGTTTTGGTGCAGTATTTGACCTGGTGTACGGAGATGACGCCGAGAAGGCTTCAGCCCAGAAGCAGTGGAAGCAGTACAGGCAGGAGAACGCCATTGTAATCGCTACTAATGATGCTAAGAAGGCAGATGAAGAACGACGCATTGCGCAGCTGATCGCAGAGCAACAGAGACTAGCGGACGAAAGACGGCAGTTGCAGCAGAAAGAAGACTCGCAGTTCGAAGCCGATCTGGAACGACAGAAGGCGCAGCTGATGGAGGTGGCACTAGGAGAACGTGATGAGAGCGACGTGTCCAAGCTGCGTGCTACTACCACAGCTATCCCGATCGACCAGGCCGTCACGGCGGAGATGGAGGCGGCTATGATGGGGTTCCAACCTGGTGTTATTGGCGGGCCGCAGCCGGTCCCTGTTCCTGGTGGCAAACGCGGGCCGAACTTTGGTGTCAACGAATCCAAGAAGTTGCGTCGTCAGCAGCAACTTGCTGGTGGTTATGATCCAGACCTGCACTTTAAGCGCAACCGCACGGAGGCCTGGTGTGGTATTTACTTTCACCCCACTGATAGACAGAGCGAGCCGATGGAAATCTGCTAGAACTTCTTCGCCAAATGATACAAGAAAATTGTAGGCTAATTTTTTTTTTGCTGGTCGAAATATTCGTTGAGGATGATACTGTCGAAGGCACACCAATTGAGACGCTACAGGTTATCATCGATGTTAGCATTGTTCTACTCGGCACAGAGAAGATGCCTGTACGAGTCCAAACTTGTTCTGCGTAACGCTGTCTCTAGGTACATAACTGTCGACCATGTGCGGTGGTGGTCTGGATTCTAGCGACGAAGTTATTGGAAACAATGTCGATTTCTGCAAGCAAGACAATGACCCGGTCTATGAAGAAGAAAAATGCGAAGGCGATGATGATAAAGAACTTCGGAAGAAGATATGTTTGATCTCCGCCAGCCTTTGGCCCCACTCTGCAGCCTTATGGAACTGCCCAAACGGAATTTGTGCGCGTTGACATTTTCTCCGTTGTCGGGCCAGTTTGTCGTCCTCCTCGTATTTACATGTTCGTCTTGGAGGTAAGTGCAGCATGCTCACATTCCTAATCCAAAGTCAGACTTTAACAAAACTGCCTATCCTATATAGGATACCCGACTCATAGTTTATGGCTTGTAAGCTCGTGTCGACGGTGAACCAGAAACGAATTTTTGGCAAAGTTGAGGTGCTTAACAAGTTTTGGCCGATTCGTAAACGAAGACCTTCGACTAAGGTGGCCTTAGTCCATTTGGTGAGCAAGATACTTTCCGTAGCCACTCTCCATATCATCGCTCACGCCGGCGGCACCGAAATCGTGCAAGTTCATGCCGGGGTAAAATCTGGCACCATCTTCGCCAGTTGAAACTTGCCCTAGTTGAAAAGAGCGCTTTTGCTCAGGTTCGAGACAGCCTCAACCAGGTCATCGCCTGACTGAGAAACGAGTTTTTTGAATGCGCTTAAAGCTGTAGATGTCTCCCCGAACCACCCTCGTTCTTCTGCTTCGTCGCTTTCTTTTTCGTCATCACTATCTTCTTCTTCACGCGTATCCTCGACGGTGTACTTGTCTTGGCGAATCCTCAGGAAACGGTACTTGCGATACCTTTGGCTGTAGCAACCATGGTATTCCCATCACTGGCTGCGACAGTAGGGCCCAGAGTTGCAACAAAGGCGGCAACCACGAGAAGAATCACACTTAGACGCATGGTGTTTTGGAAAGGGTATTGGAGAGGATACTTGGAGAAGCAAATTGCAAAGTGGTTTAATCCATTGCTGGCAAGTGTTCACTCTACAGCTAAGCGTGGACGTCGGGTGGTTGGTTGATCGTCAACCTCAACTCGGGTGTTGGTTCGATCCTAACGTTAGGGCGATCGATGAAAGGTTAGGGCGATCTTGTGCAAGGCTGTATGTAGAACCGGACAATGTGATCGAGAAACATGATCCGTTGTGACACAACTCGTTAATACTAGTACTGTACATGATATGTAATCGTTTACTGTTGTCCATGATCACGGATGGAGAAGAAAGTAGTTGATTAACTATTAGAGGACAGTCGTCTTGCAGACCTATGTTACTACGTTTGTATCAATTCTAATTTCGCGCGTTGGAAGATTTGGAAACGTTCAGGCTCAAAACCCAAACGCGTAAGTACTCGATTAAGCGCTTCGCCATCAATATTCCATCCTCGAAACAAGAAAAAAAATGATAATGGCTTCGAAAGGAAGCCTGTATGTTCGGAATACTTGGTGCCACCGCTTGTGTTTCGCCGAAGTAAATGTCATTGCGCAGTCTCCACGTTCAGTGGAACACAATCGCAGTGTGTATTTTCCACAGTATCAACAAGATCTCATGATCTTCTCTCCAACCTCTGGCAATATCGCTGTTGGATGGGAAGAGCAATGATCACGGATGGAGTCCATCCGTGATCATGGAGTGATCGCATTTGCGAACGGATTTCCGCAATCACCATCGGAGATTATATCCCGTCAATTGACGAAGTTCTCGCCAAACCCACTTGCAAATTTCTCCCACAAGTTCCAACCTCCTCTTCCCAACACAAGAACCATGCGTCTGAGCTATATTCTCATCATAGTAACTGCTGCCTTTGTTTCGACCCTGGACACCACGGCAGCTAATGATGCCTCGCTCTCCAAGTTGAACGCATTAAATGCTGTGAATTCGATTGTGAATTAGATTCCCGCTGTTGGAAGCACTGGCCGATTCCTGAGGGCCCACAAAGAGGACAAGGACGAGGAGCAGCTCGACAAAGATGACGTCCGCACGTTCGGTTGGCTGAACGAGGTTCTGGGAGAAAAGTCTGACGATATGGCTGAAACTATCTAAGTCCGAGGTCGACGACATGTTCAAGCACGGCGAGTCAGCGCTGGTCAAGGTCGGGCGGTGATCCCTAACCGATTCGGTGAATTGGTGAAAGCATCGAGTGTACGAGATACGTAGTGCTTGAATATGAATCCTTTAATAGACCACACCCAAAAACCGCAGGCAAACAATGCCAGTTCTCGGAAGTCCACACACGATGCAAGCTTCTAGCAGACTAGAAACTTTAGACACCGGTGTTCTCTCCACGTACGTCTACAAAGATTCTGAATCCAGACTTCCTTTTCTAATTTACAGTAGTAATGCCCCAGGTCCGCCTGACACAGACTCTCAAATACCTCTGAAACGTTCACGCACACTCACCAGCAGCACTGATGTTGCCTGCGAGACCGCCACTAAGTTGCGCATTAACGTCGACAAGCAACGAAAGGGGTTCTTAAGTCCTCGCCGTAAGAGTTTTGTGTTATCGAGGCGAAGAGTTCTGTTCACTTAACTTATCACTCGTTTTAGGAGCATTCTGGTTGAATGCAGAATTGTCGCTACGAGTTTCGTTCGCAGTGGTCATTTCTTCGATCATTCAGACCCGCGACGAAGAGTATGACCCTACCCATGCCTACGACAAGAAGTGGATGTTCTTTCCAGATTGGTACTATCTCGGAGGTTTAAGCTACTGTGCAATTATGGTCATCTTCTCGATGGCTTACAATGTTGGGGGTACGCTTCGTGAGGTTTGTCAAGGGGTTTCTGGCGTTGGCGTGGCGCTTTTGTACAATTATGTGCTGTTCACTTTCATCCAAGTCGAACGCTTCGACAGTAAATCTGAGGACCCATACAAAAATTACTACAGGATCGACAAAGCTTTCAACTCGAGTGGGTACTGGATCAATGTTCCGAATCTGTACACAACTTTACCGTGGATTGTTGTATTCACTGTCGTTGTGATGGTATTACCATTCCAAACGAACACCCGGAAGTATGCTGTGGGAACGAACGCCTACTTCAGTGAGTATACGTAGCGAAGAGTACTGATCCTTCGTAACTGTACTAACGACTGTGTTTGTAGCTCTGACGATCATTAACCCAGCCAATCCTCTCCGTTCTGGCGAGCTAAAACGTGTAGATGACGAGCTCTTCGATACCAGCAACATTTTGCATAATCTACGGGTATTCGCTGTTGTCGGTGTCCTTGGTGCGTTGATATCAGTGGTCACCATGTGCTTTCCCTACCCGATATTGTAAGTTTATTCTTATTGTAGTAGATGGAATGGTGTATCTAACGCTTCTGTAAATACTAGTGCTATTACAAAACTACGAGAAGACTCGAAAAAGTCGGCTGGGGAATTATTGGAAGTGCTGAATATTATCATGGATTCCTACTGTTTCAAGAACAAGAATGTGGAAAACATGGAGTTTCTCAAATTACGACTCAACCGAAAACTAGATGACGCTGAAGTACGGTACAGACGAATAACGTCACTACTAGAGGATGCATGGTGGGAACAGTGCTTCGGTCTTCATTATCCTCTGCATTTCAACCGAGTCATGAGTCGGACGTATATCAAATTAGTGGGTTCGCTGATTGCAGATCTACGTACTTTGAGTTACGCCATGCGTCTCGAAGAGTATGGAAATCTGCATACGACGTACATGTCGGTGCTGAAACGAGAGATTTACATCATTCAAACGCGGTCAAATGATCTACTGAACGAAATTTCGCACGAAGTTCACGCTCTGTCCCCTCGTAAGTACCAATTTCCCACTACAACTGTCATCTATCTGATGAATGTTGTTATTATCGAACAGATCTCGATCTGAAGACCTTAGGTGCCTTAGAAAATCAAGTGGAAATGGCCTTGTACAAGTTTCGGAAAATTCAGAACCGCACTTTACGGAAGGGCGAAGTGACTGTGGAGGAAGTGGCAGGAAATGCACCTCTGAATCTCTTCCTGTTCTCGCTCAACTCCTTTTGTAGTACTCTCATCAACTTCCAGCAATCGCACAACAGTAGGAAATACGACGATGGCCATCGTGTGCGGTCGTTTGTGAGGAAATCGTTGAGGAAAATCGTCGATCCAGTTTACTACTCAAACCCGGCGATGTGGATCAACGCATTCAAGATTACAGTGGCAATTGTAGCAGGGGTAGCCTTCAGCGTGGGTGTCTACGGCTTCAGTGCTTCCGTTCCGTCCACGATCGCGTACATCATGTGTGAAACAATTGGGAGTTCGTTCCGAACCACAGTGAACCGAGTGGGAGGTGTAGTCGCAGGAAGTATCGTACCGTCCGTCTTCAAGTTCTTTTTCGTAAACATTTGCGAACCAGAAGTGTTAGGCATTGTACTATCGGACGTGGTGATGTTTATCTGGGTTGGGATGTGCATGTATGTCTACTTTGGACGTGGCTATGGGGCCTACGCTGGTATGGTTGCAGCCTTTGTGGCATCAGACACACTACTGCGACAGACAGATATCTGCTACCCTAACGGATCTGACAGCTCGGGATCTATTGCAATTGCGTCATACTCGAGTCTTGCTCAGACTTCGGTCGCTGTGGTCATTTTCATATCGGTGGAAACGTTTATTTTCCCGAAAAGCGCCATTTCAATGCTTCGTCGCAATATTTTGGATACTCTCAAACTTCACCAAAAAGCGTTCGAAGAGTTATTCGGACACCACCTCTCGAGTTCTGTTGCAATGGATGGAGATCGTATGGCTCAAGTTCGACGGATGTTGGTGGTGGAAATACCGGATAAACTGGAAAAGCAACGCCAGTTACTGGTTGAAGCCATGGTGGAGCCTTTACTGTGGCGCCCGCACTTCTCAGCGGAGAAATATCGACGTGTGCTGGAGATTTCCCATGGTCTACTGAACAATAACTACTTACTCTTTAAACTTTTACGCTGGTTCCACTTCCGAGTGACTGAAAACCGCGTAAAACTTCATCCCGGAGATATTCGGGATGATATCGACGGTACCAATATTGATGACGATGTCGACAGTCATACTAAATGGAAGGTCTCAACTACCCACTTCCAGTCCTTAATCCGTGATAACTTTGAGACGATGGAGATGATCTTCAGTGACGCTTTTTGCTACTCCGATCCAGACCAAACTGCCCTTTTCATGCAAATGAAAGAAGCCTTTCGTCTTGCAGATAAAGACTGCAGTGGAGAGTTAAATGCTGACGATGTGGCTGTGATGCTTGGGACTATTTTCGCTCAGTCTGGGGCTGTAAGGGAGGAGCAGATCAGAAAATACGTACAGGAGTTCATGGATGTCGTGGGGAAACCTGGTCGTACTACAGTATCCTTCGAGGACTTTACGAATGCTATTGAGCATGGACTTAAACTCGAGGTTGAAGTTTATCGACGAGTGAAGCCAAGAGCGTCTGCACTACAGTGTGGGGATCTTCTGACGAAGATTGAAGAGAATCTACCGGAAGAGGTCGCTAGTGAGCTGGCACAGGAGAAAGAACACCATGGAACGAGCATCTTCACATCGGAGAATGCGTCGATCTTCATTAGACGCGAGTATGACGTCCTGAACATCGAGGATTTTACCACATTGGAAGTTGTTGTGCACATGAAAGCGGCTTATGCGGAGTGGCTCCTGGCAGACAATCGATATGAACGCACGTCGATGGAAGAGCAACTTCTACTGAATTGTCTGGTAACTGGAGCTGAAAGTGTGGCAAAGAGTCTCGCCGCACTAGAAGAAATTGCCATGTCTTCATAATAAAAAATCTTCATAAATAATATTTCATGTTGAAGTGCTGGTTTAGTCCATGATCAGATGAGTCCCGTCTCTGTGCGTGTCTTTGTTTCCACCAATCGATTGCGGTGATATCTTACTTTCTACCAATCAGATGTCATTTTTCTCAATAAGTCAAAAAGTCAGTGGCATCCAGCCTCCTGCTCAGTTTTATCCATTCCCAAATTCACTTCAAGCGTGACAAGTCAAATTTCAAGTGTGCACACGTCGCAGAAAATCTTCAACTCTACCATGGTAGCCTGGGCAGACCGCTTCGACCTGGAGAAACAAGTGACGTTCTACCTGTCGTACCATGACAACAAGATCAACCAGTACATCCACTTCGCCTGCATCTGGCAGATTTTCATCTCTGCGCTCTGTATGTTCGCATCACTTGAACCATTCGCCGAACCACCAAGTATCATTTCTTCGCTACCTTATGGCCAATACATACTGCTGAATCCGTCCTGCATCTTGGCTGGTGTCTACATGATCTGGTACATCCAATTGGACCGCATTGCCGGCTCAATTGGCGCTGTTCTGATCTTCATCTGCTACCTATTCGCCAATTTCTTCGTGCAAGTGTACGCGCCCAACAACTTCGAACGTCCAGGCTGGCAGGTTGCATTGGCTGTGCACTGTTTCGCGTGGATCATGCAGTTCATTGGCCACGGAGTGTTCGAACGTCGCAAACCGGCGCTGTTTGACAGTTTGGACCAAGCGCTGGTCACTGCACCCATGTTTGTTCTATTGGAAGCTCTATTCGCCTTTGGATACCGTCCAGAACTGTACAAACGCGTGTCGGCTGCGGCCAAGGAGAACATCAAGGCGTTCCGAGCCACGGGCAAGGCGCTGTAAGGAAACCCCGAAGCTGGAATTATTATGTAGTGAGTTAATTTGACAATTCCTCTTCTCATTGATGAACAATTGTTTCTTTTGCGCAACTGAAAATTGGACTGGTGACGTCAGTGGGCTCACATGTCATTTTCGGGGAGGTACAACCACACGATGGAGGATCAAAAACGACGATGGGATTTTCTTGTGATTGCGTCTAAAAGTTGGCAATCAACATTGTGCTACACAAGACGTTAATTCTCCCTATGAGGGTGCTCTACTTCCTCCTGTCGATCGTTCTACTCGCAAGCTATGCTACTACCTCGATGTCGACGTCACTGACAGAAAACAAAACGTTCCTGAGACGTTCAAATGAAGAAGAGAGAGTGAACGTCAACAAGGCCGATGACTTGGTTGACAAGGTGGCCAACATTCTGGCCGACAAAATGGCCCGTCCATGGTGAAAATGTTCGGGAGATGGAAGGGTCATACACTGGGTGAAATAGTCAAAACTCCAGCTGGAGCGGTTCTGGCAAGGGCTTCCAACGAGAAATTCATGAATATGTTCAATCTATACGGTGAATACATTCTTCTCGGAGCGGAAGGTTTCATGAAGAAGTGGAGGACGACTAGGTAGAATGGAAAAAAAGAAGGTATTTAAAGGAGTTAATTCCTTATTTCTTCTGGTGGTTCACGTATCGTAAAGACAGTAAAGCCAGGAGTCGGAAGAAGACGATGAAGGCGAGAATTATCCCGCAATTCATCCACAATTCACTGCGCTTGATGAGGAAATCGTCCTCCAAATAACCCTTAACTGTCGTGTCGTCTGCAATGGAAGGTGGTGGGCCTGTCATGACTTGACATCCAATATCTGAATCGTTTTCGCAGTCTCCAAACACAATTGACGCCAAGATAGCGAATGTGTAAGTGTGAGGCGTGATACGGTAGAGCCACTTGTAGCCCAATGGGATGGAGTTCGCTGGTGGGTTGTAGCCCATAAAGAGGAAGAAGACGGTGTTCAACAGCATACTCAGCACTGCAGCGACCTCCATACTGGGTAGAATGTACATCATGAACTCCCCGATATATGCTTGAAGTAGAACGTGGAGTGACATGTTGAACCAATACAAGAAGAAAGACCCAACTCCTGAGAATCCCACCGACGGGTAGTATACTACCATAAACAGCAACGTCGCAGCAAAAGCGTAAGGGATTTCCGTCAAACTTGAAGCCAAAAAGTACCAAAACGCGTTGTACGTCTGTGCGGCTCGTTCTCGGTAAAACGACGCTCTACCTTCCTCTGCAATGGGTAGAATACTATGGAACGAGATGACACCTACGAAAGTGATGGTCATGTACATCATTCCCATCCCGGAGTTGATACCCTGGTACGACGTGTAGTCACTCCCAGTGTACGTGATACCGATGATAATTCCCAAGCCAGTGAAGATACAGAACCGAGTCAAATTGTACGATGCCGTTCGCCAATATAAATCCCAGAAGCGCTTGGTTAACAACTTCATCTGCATCCAGTTCGTTGAGGCACGTTTATCTCCAAATTCCAGTGGGGGTAAAGTATCTGACGGTTTAAACAGCCCTAGACGGTCGAAACTCGCTTGTAAACACCGGAACTGCTCACTCTGTCGGAATAAAGCCACGAAATCAGTTTTATCCGCATTGTCATTGCCTACACCAGCGCCAATCGCTTCCAACATCCATGCAGCTGGGTTGTAGCTACTTTTGATCTTCTGGACACCATCAATTCCTTCGAAATAGCTGATCAACTTGGACGAATCCTCTCCCAAATCACCGAAAAACACACTCTCACCACCTCGTTTTAACAGTAAAAGACTGTCAAACACTTGGAAAACCTCAGCTGAAGGCTGGTGGATTGTACAAACGATCGTTCTTCCCGTATCGGCAACGTTACGGACACCATCCATGATTAACTTTGCCGATCGAGCGTCTAAACCACTTGTAGGTTCATCTAGAAAGAGGAGACTTGGTTGTGCTGCTAATTCCACACCAATTGTTAGTCTTTTCATCTGCTCCGTTGAAGCTCCTCGGATGATCTGATCAGCGATCGATTCCATGTCGAGAAGGTCAATACACTCATTAACTGAGTCAAATTTCGTACTATCAGGGATATCAGCGCCTTGACGTAGGAACGCACTGAACGTCAACGCTTCACGGAAAGTAGAAGCTACGGAATGAACGTCCATTTGCTCACAATACCCTGTAGATCGACGGATTGCGAGATCTGTAGCTGGATAACCATTCAAGAGGATTTCACCTTGGATTTTCCCTTCCGTCTTGCGACCAGCGATAACATCCATTAACGTGGTTTTACCAGCCCCGGAAGAGCCCATAAGTGCTGTGATTGTACCTGGTTCTGCAAAACCACTGATTCCTTTGAGTAAATCGATCGTTCCTTTCGAGTTCGATGGGTCTGCTACAGTATACCACAAGTCCTTGAAGGCGATAGTAACTGGGATAAAGTTTGATTCGCGTGGAGGTGATACATCCAGCACCGCGGGAGCTCCGTTTCGAGGTGTTTTAGCTTGAATGTAGCCATGTGTAGATGATTTCGTAGTTTTGTCTTCTTCATCGAGAAAAACGTGTTCAGGTCCTTCAAATCGTCGGTATTCGAGAAAAAACACAGATAACGACATGAAGAAGACGTAGGCGACCACCATGAAGATCAATCCGTACCAGATCCAGTAGGTTTTCGACGGTACTTGAAACAGACTCAAGGAGTATTTGCCCATAGTCATCCCGTACTTCTCACAATAGTTCACATCACCATATTTGCACGTATCGAAGCGAGAATCGCTGTATTGACTCACAGCCAGTGAGCGAACACACCACGCCACAGGATTTAACCAGTAAAGCCACACCAAATAGTCCGGAATGTTCTCTTTTGTGATCACGAAACCACCAAACAGGATGAAAAACAGCGTAGTCGTCATTGAAATGGGCTCTACAATATGAAGATCAGGTGCTGCAGCAGATAAAAAGAGAAAAAATGCTGCAAAAGCCAGGATCGTCAAGATCACAGTCAGTTCAAACAGGAGGAAGGCACCTGCAGTTGGAACGAAGCCACACATCCAATAGACCATTGATCCATAGACGAAGCTCTCCAGTACTGCCAGTGGGAGTTGACTTACTGAATTAGCCCACACGTAGGACGCAGTTCGGTAGAAATTGGCGCCTCGTTGCTTGTAAAATACGTCTCGAGTCGCCATAAACGTGGGAATTTGAGCCGATTGACTCATACACAGGAACATGACAGAAGCGAAGATGATCCCAAGTACGATCTGAGCATCCGCCATATCCAATTGGTAGTACACACTACCATTCAGAAGCCCCATGACAACCACCATGAAGCCCCTACCTTTCAAGTACGCAGTGTTACGGACAGTCATTTTCACTTGGCGGTTCATCAGTGTAGCCATACTCGCAAGGAATCCATGGTAGAACGGTGGGCAGTGGTTCATGAACTGCTCTTTAGCATTCAGTAGCTTCGGTAGTACTGGTGCTTTGACATCTGCTTGGAGGTGGTTATAAACATCAGAGCGAGAAAACGCCTCTGCGAATTCCTTTGGGGTACGAGGAATCACAGCCACTTCGTGCTCGTATTGCACTTGTTTCTTCGTTCCGAGATCCATCAGAAAATCAGCGACGTCTCGATGTGGAGGACGTTTGAACCCCATACCTTCAAAGTAGCTTAGAGCGTCTTCTCTCGGTCCATTGTACATGACTCGACCGGCGTTGAGGATCAAAACGTTGTCGAATAACCCAAAAATCTCCGGAGATGGTTGCAGCAGTGAAATTACCACCGTTTTGTTGAATTTCTTGGCAAAACTGCGTTGAGTTGCGATGATATCGTAAGCTGCAGCACTGTCCAAACCTGTGCTGATTTCGTCCATGAACATAACTTGCTGGTTGCCCAACTGCATTTCGCCGGTCGTAACTCGTTTTCGTTCTCCCCCAGACTCCCCACGCAGCATCGCGTCGCCTACCACCGTATTCTCGCAGTTTAAAAGCCCTAGCTGTTGTGTCACCACTTCAGGAAGATGTTTAACCATGGCTCTTTCCACTTTAACAGCCGCTTCGTTCTCTTCAGGACTTCCAACCATCAACTTCTCATCTTGTTCAAAACTGGAACAAGCATGAGCAAACTCCAGCGTCTCCTTCACTGTTAATGTGGCGATATGTTTGTCGTGTTGGGGCACATAAGACACGAACTGAGGCAGTCGCTTGCGCAGTTCTCCTAAATTCTCCCCGTTGTACGTCATTTCTCCTTCGATCGTGATGTTCTTCTTTACTGGGAACCTCCCACTTAACACCTTCATCAGAGCCGACTTGCCTGATCCAGGCTGACCCAGCACAAGAGTGATTGTCCCTGGATTGAACACACCACTGACGTTCTTAAGAATCTGCTTCTTGACCAAGTGCTTCTTCGCGCGAAGCTTGCGGAAGCTCTTGACAAGTTCATTTGGCAGTGTCGGCAGCTCAGTTGTTCGTTCCGCAACGTCCTTCACCATAATATCAGCAGAGAGTGATACATCCTGGAAACGCACTTGGATCTGAGCCTGGTTGTCTTTAAAAGCTGCATCCAACCGAGTTGAAACGTGATCATGTAGCGCCAATGAGCCGTCAGCCATCAATGCTTTGCCACTTGAATAGCCGATCTCAGATTTCACTGGTTGCTTGTCATTGAGGCCACCAGACGCCATTATTGAAGGTCGGAAGCGATGGCAACTTGACAAATGAAGTCGAACAGTGCGGAGCTTTATTGATCGGTAAGCACAGCTGGCGAAAATAACGGTCGTTGACTTGGTTTTTGTAAGTGTGGTAAGTAGGGTAATAATCAGGTTTACGCTCCAAAATTTCAGGGCATCATCAGTCCATCTGCAGATTATGCCCCACCTTTTGTACCTGCAATACCGTTGCAAGTTGCAATGAAAGGGACCAAGACAGACAGACTACTGCGGTCACAGTTTATTTTCTTCAGTTTAACTGTAGTCAGAAACTAGAGAAACCTTGAAACTGCTTCAAAAGCACGCACTTTGACACAGTTTTCTTCTGGACGTACCCAATGTGCATCAAACTCTTGCAAAACATTGCGGCCATCAATGTGATCAAGCTGAAAATGCAGATACATCGTACTAAGTAAATCATCACTTTCCAAATCTTCATTCCTGCCTCGCGTAGTTTCGATAGCATTTCGTGGAAATAGTCCATCTTGAAGTCATGTTTGTCCGATCGAGACACCTGGACGAAGAAAACTTTGCCGTCTTTAGTATCGAAGTACACTACATCGTATCCTCCTTGGTTCCACGCGACAGGCTGTAGCCAATGACGGTCTGCTTTAATTCGTCCACCTTGGAACTTCTTGAATCGCTTTTTCGGATCAAAACGGAAAATGCTCGCTTTCGGCAAACTCTCTGCAATGAATCCATTCATATTCTCACCAATCACTTTATCCTTCAAAAAGTTCCAGAGCTCGTGCACTTGAGGTCGACGATACAGCTTTAAGTCACAATTCCACACCAAACCACATTTGTACTGAAACGCAGCCGGCAGTGTCACATACTTCTCATTCGAGTTGATATCAATCTGAGGCAAATTGTCGACAACTTCGTCATCTTCCATGCGAGGCCGTTTGTTTTGTTGAAACTCTTCCCTTGGCTTCGGTATCACTACCAGCACGTGAATTTGGTCCTCATCTAGTTGAAAATCCGATCCAAAATATTTAACGTCCTTAACCCAATTAACGCGGGAAATTGTTCTGTATTATACAGATTAAGAGAATGACTTAGTTTAATTATTGCTGGACGATCGCAACAATTTATCTGTTAGAAGCCCTTCCAGTGCTAGACACTGCGAAGTGTCGCAAAAATGCTGCGTATGTGAACAAGGCAGCGACAATGTATCCGTCACGCATGAAATCTGACGATTGCAATTGGGTAGATTAGCATATGGTATGATGAGCAACACTCCTTATTTTGATCTCCTTCCTAATACGTTCGGCTTTCTCCAAACAGGCGACGTCGCTTTAGTGGTGGAGAGTGCAAGGTGAGGGGAGCGCGCTCACCAACTTTTCGACCAGTTCTAGACTTAGAGAGAAGTAGAGGATGGAACTGGTCGAAAGTTGGTGAGCGCGAAGAAAAATGGCATAGCGTCCAGTCCAGGTTTGTTCAGCACTCCATTTACTCACCTCACTCTCTTCTGCGTCAACCTCCGCCCGCTTGCGTTTCCGCAGGCGAATCCTTCCCCGTAGGTGCGCAGGAATCGCGGCCCCACTACCCCCATGCACCGTGCCATATTTGGCTGCAAGTCAACGTGTTACCTGCTTCTGGACGCCGAACCGTATTTCACAAAAGAATGTACCCTGGAGAGCCTCGGCACACCCCGGCACTAGAATCTGGTCTCAAGCTCTTCATTTGGGTGGGCTCAACGCTGAGCAGACCTTACAGAGATATTGCCGACTTTTGCTCTTCCCCTTGCTCTTGCCCGACTTAGCTTTGTAGAGCTCAGATGTGCTACGCAGCACGTGGTTGCGATTACCAGTCGGAACACTTGCCCGATATTCAGCGTGTCGGATCGTACCGAAACTAATAGCTGTAATTGCAAGTAACTCGACGTGAAGCTACCGCATGTACTCCGCGTTGGTGGGAACACGATTACCCTCTTCCGTTTCGTGATAATTTTGTGAAGAATGAATCCATTGACAAGTGCCATGTCCACAAACGCAAAAATAGTTGTCGGTAGTATTTCTTGAATGCAACGCAGCGCTGGATAGAATACCATTGGAGCCGGATTTGGTCATTATGTGTATCTACACCATCCATGCCAGAATGGTAGTCTGCGATCAACTGCGGGCAAGGGACCGGCGTGTGAGCTCCTGTCTTTTTGTCTTTCCTCGTCACGCAAGTCTGCGCTGTGGAGCATCCTGTCGAAATTAGATGCACGGGACTTGAGTCCATCCAGGCTGTGGCTACAAGTGCTGGATACTGTCTATCATACTTTGTCCAGCTTCAAATCAGCTACACAGCATAAGAATACAGAATATGTTAGAGCATGGCTAAACGTATTCTGTAGAAGACAGATTTACCGCAATGGTTTTGATCAAAGATTTCCCACTCGAGCCCTCTCATTTCATCATCATCTTGCTGGAAATTCTCGCCTTCATCTTCATACTCTGAATCGGATTCTACATCGTCCACGAATTCCTCAAGCTCAGGATCGATATCGTTGAAAGCAGAGTCTCCCTCTTCCGACTCATCACTGACTGAGAAGCTATCAGGCACAACGTTGACGTCATCAGGTGCAGAGTAGAAAACAGGTTCTCAGCACGCATTGCATCCATGATGAAGTTGTCACGATCAAATGCATCCAAATCGTCTGGTTCGTCACCCGTCTTGGCCTCGTCGCTAGCATCGTTCCCGGAATCAGAATCCACCGAAGCAATATCAACGCCGCGTTGTTCTGTATCCAACCGATCACCACCGTCAGACACACCACCTTGTTCTGTATCCACCCGATCACCGCCGTCAGACACACCACCTTGTTCTGTATCCACCCGATCACCGCCGTCAGACACACCACCTTGTTCTGTATCCACCCGATCACCGCCGTCAGACACACCACCTTGTTCTGTATCCACCCGACCGCCGTCAGACACACATTCTGGTTCTGTGTCCCCCTGATCACCGCAACCAGACCCAGCAACTTGTCCTGTACTTGCCTCATGTCCGGCTCGGGGAGTTGGTATTTGCAGCTGCGCCGTCGCGTACGCCGCTAGTTTCCCCGTTGGCGGCTGTCCAACTCGTAACGTTAGCTCATAGGAGGTCGGTGGCCCTATACCCGAACAACTGGCTTACTGCCATAGACTTTTTGCTCCTAGAAGTAGTGAATATTAGTACCAGCAATGCCTTATCTGCATACCAAGCACCTTACCGACAAAGTAGTCCACATTGGCCCGATCCTCGCGAAGCCTCCCCTTCACGCCAGGCTTCACATACGTGTAGCCAACATTCAGCCCTGTGGGATGTCTTGCCTTCCGGCCGTCCTTCACCAGGCGACTTCACAGCTTCTTGAACTTCTTCGCGTCTACGTAGTCCAGCGCGTCCATCGTCTCGAAAATAAGTGGCGGTTGAGGACAGGGGGGAGGGGGAGAGAAACTAGTTCGTAACTGTATTTTCAAACCTCTTTGTCGTTTATACTGTATTTTCTATGGCTGTCTGAAAATACTCGTCTATCTCACCAGCACCGATCCCAATGATAAACCCCCCCACCCCCCACCCATACAAAATCACATATGCGGGGAATTCTTGTCAACCTTCCCGCGTGTAAGCTCGCGGAATATTTACACCTGCAATATCGCTTAATCTGTCGAATACAGAATTCCGCGTTAATTGGGTTAATCCACCGCAATGGCTCCATCTTCTCGAAGACATGACATGTTCCATCCTTATCTAACGTTGCAAGTACCAACCCAGTCTCATCGACCATCAGATCTGCCACGCCCGCACCATCCAGCCATACGCCTCCTACCTTCGTGAGAAAGAGCTCCATCTTGTCAGCATCGACATTCTTCATTTTGTTCGGGTGCAAATTCTTGATTGCAGTTATCAACCCACTCACAAATCTGTTCGCATCGATTGTAACAGGAAATATTTCCTCTGAAGCATCGCAGCGTCACTTTGGCCATCTTTTCTCAAGTTGGCGGATTCGGAAATGCTGAGAAATCGAAGAGAATTTGTAGTCGTATCTAAGCAGGGGATCTACTTTTCACGAAAATTCCATATCTTCTTCTTCACCCTTGTCGATATCAATCTGAGGCACATGAGTAAAAAAACGAAGCCGTTAATTTTGCTCAATTTGTACATAGCGCCTTGTCACTAGCTGCGTCGTGGTTACGTGATTAGTTTTGAGATCCGAAACGGACGAAGTGCTCTTCAACTGGCTAGTTGGTCGTGATGAAAACGCCACTTTCTTGCTGCACGTTCAAGTATTAACGTAGTTGTATTTTCGAAGCAAGCTATTCGCCCCATGAAGCGAATTCACAGATTGTTGATATGTAGAGCGTCCACGTGAGATTCTGTACTCGACAAATACATCATTAATCTTAAACGTGCAGGGGGTACAACTAAACTCGTCCGCATGCCTTCTCGTCAATGAACAACTTTGAGTGAGCAACTCAACTGTTAGTCGTATGGAATTGACACACTAAAATGTAAAATATCTTTTACTTAAGTAGTGAAGTTACGCATCCACACTAAACTACTGATGGTGGCGCTTCAAAAGCACGCACTTTCACACAGTTTTCTTCTGGGCCTTTCCAACTTGGATCAAATTGTTCCAACAAGCCGCGACCTTCAACTTTGGAAATCTCAAACTTCGGATGCTGACACGGCTTGACCACAAAGTAAATCACCACATTCTTAATATCCACCTTTGCCCTTTTCAGTTGCAGTAGCACACCATGAAAAGGGGTCATGTCAAAAGTATGCTTGTCAGATCGGGGCATCTGGACAAAAATGACTTCTCCTGTTTCAGCGTCAACATACATCGCATCGTAGCCTCCTTGGTTAACTGCGATAGGCTGTAACCAATACTTATCTGCTTCAATGACTCGATCTTCATCATTCTGGACTGTGGACGGTTTTCTTTTCTTGAATCGCTTTCTAGGATCAAAACGGCGGACAGTCGCCTGGGGCAAAAAAATGTCTACAGTTTCTTCATCACCGAACAACTTCACCTTGCGTTGTGAAACAGCTGCGAAAAACAACCATTCAAAGAGATGACCATATACCGAAGGATTGTTGGACATATTGAAATGCCACGCCAAGTCAAAAAAAATAACGTCCGATCCGCAATGCCGCGCGAAGAGATAGACCACGTACGAGCTCACGGGGATACGTCCACTATAGGGGCCGTCATAGTGCATCCCAAACAGCCTGTTGATTGTATCAACGTTAACATCACCACTCAGCCCAGTCTTGTCTAGGGTACAGTCAACCACCTTTGAAAGGGTATTTTTCACATCCTCAGTGGTGAAGTGAAACATGAACCGACTCGAGCCACCAGCATAGTAGAATTTCAATTGACACGCACGCTTCTTCTTGTCATCGTCACAGAGTTTGTCGTCCTCCTCGTCTTCTTCATTCACCTCAGAGACACTCGTTGCGTCCAACTTGTCCTCCACCGATGCGTAAAAAGCTCCATCCTCAATGGCTTCCAGGTACTCGTCTTGGGTCCATGAATACATGAAAAAAAATGTCAACTTGTGATGCATATCGTCCTGGTCGTCCCTCTTCCCAAGTGTAGCCATCGAAGAGCAAATCACAAGACGATCTGTCTCCTTAACACATGTAACGCCGTATTCTGTATTATACAGAATAAGTATTATTGCAAGTAAAAATATTCTGAGAGCTTCGAAGCGCTAGTTTTCTTCGCATATGAAGGTTTGTAAGATGGAGGTTTGGGAAGCCCATCATACACCTGATCTGTGCTGGGAAGATAGACGGGGATTTCCCAGCAGTATAGAAAATACGATATAAGCTCGGTAGAGGTCTGAATAATGCTATTTGGAGCTCACGTTTCGCAACTAATCTCCCCCACCTGACCTCAGCCATTCAAGATTTTCCCGCCTGCGAGTATTGCAGCATCTCTAAGATGGACGTACCCGACGCGAAGATGTTCAAGGCGCCTGGCGTAGGCTGTCGTACGCAGGGTGGAAGGCGAGGAAGCCGAGGGACCTGAGCGTGGACTTCACGTATGTGAAACCTGGAGTAACCGGACGACTTGACGCTTCCAAACGGGGCGAAAGCCACTTCGTTGGTACGTTTTATTATGTGCCGTCTAGAAGCTCACTGATCTAATGTATACGTGCTGTTTAGGAGAGAATGAGCTAGTAGCGTTTGCAATGCGCTCAGGACTCCTAGAACTCGAACTACCTGTTGCTGCTTCATCTACTGTCGTCAACCCAACACAGCCAGTCACTGTAGATCAGTCGCAAGCCGCGATAAGACCATCTCAGCACCAAGGGCGGCTAGTACCAGCTCCCCCTGAATCGGCATCACTGGAAGCTGTGCCTGCTTCCGCGGGGATCAGAACTCAGTCAGGTGAGAAGGCGCAGAATTTGTTATTCCGTTTGGTACAGAATAATGTATTCCGGTTGTTACAGAATTGGTTAATCGGTAATGTACAGAACATGTTGCGCAGGCAAACGAGATCACTGAGGTTCCAGATGAAGACGAAGAGATGATGAGTGACGAAGGTGGTGAGGGTGATATTGACATCTTTGACACAGACCACTTCATGGAGGCACTGCGGTCGGAGCGCCTGTTTGGCCCTGTTGCCCCAGACGATATAAATTTGTGTGCTGCCGGTGAGGAAGATGATGAAGACGAAGATGCTGATGAAAATGGCGAAGCGTTGCTGTGTGCCTGTGGCTCCTGCTGAGTACGAGAGCGAAGTGGAGTCTGACGACGATTTCGGAAGACGATAGTGACGCGTTTGCACAAGACGATGATGCCATGAGACGTCTGGTGGTGGCGCATATTCGACCAACACAGAAGTGGTAAAGCTGTCTTATACAGAATAGTGTTGGCGGTATAATTTAACTCTGTATTGTATGGGATGCAGATGAATTACAGTTGAGTGGCGCCACTGATCTCTACAGTGGGTCGTATGGTGTCACGAAATCGGCAGCTGCATTCGCGAAGTCACCGCTAGGAATGGCTTTTACTTCCTTCCAAAGGCGCTGTGGGTGAACATTGCAAGCGAGAGTGACGCGTACCGCCAGGAGTGCATTCCAGGTGCAGCCGAGAAGATACGCATGAAGCAGCTCGAAGCACAAGCGAAGGACCCATCGAAGACGGTTCAGCCCCTTACTGAAATTAAGCTCAAGCTGGAACGTGTGAAGCCTATCAAGCCGCACGAGATTCTACATGTCATTGGCCTTCTGGCTGCGAGGACACTCTGCAGTCACACGGACGGGTTAGAGAAGCATTGGTCAACTCGCGAGGATGGAGCTGTTCCCCGAGGAACATTCAGTCGCTACATGAAACGTGAACGCTTCCGTATCATCACAAGGTACCTTCATTTTGCAAGTAACTCAACAGGTGCGGGCGTCTTCACACGACAAGGCGTGGAAAGTCCGTCCAATTCTTCAAGCATTGGAGAAAACGTTTCGGCGCGGTTATCGCTTGGGTGCGCGTGTAAGCTTTGATGAAGGCACAATTCCTAACCGCAGCCAGTTCAATCCGATTCGAGTCTACAACAAAGATAAGCCGCACAAGTACGGCACGAAATGCTATATGACGTGTTGCGCTGAGACGGTTACTGTTCAAGGTGAGCGAGCTTTGAAATTCACACAGAATAGGTAATTCTGGCTTGTACAGAATAAGCTGTTTCCTGCTTTTCTATTATGCTCAGTATCGTACAGAGTAAGTTGCTAACTGCTTATCGTATTCTGTATTGTACAGAGTAGAGGTGTACGGTAAGACGAAGGACAAGAAGAAAGCTAAAGGTGTGGCGCAGAAGGCTGTTATTCGAAACTTGGCCAAGACTTTCGACGGGCAGCCAAGAAGAAGACTTATTATCGCCGACAACTTCTACTCTTCCTGTGCTTTGGCACTCCGTCTTCGGGATATGGGTTTACTATGTCGGCACCCACCGGAACGACCGTCTCGGATGGCCGAAATCTCTTGAATTCAAGCAAAAGAAGCGCCCGGCGTACATGCCACGCGGGACCTACAAGATTGCCCAAGATGTTGATCACCCCGAGCTTGTAGCGTTGGCGTGGATGGACTCTTCACCAGTGCACATGATATCAATTGGCTGCTAAACTCTCTCAACGTCGGTCACGCGGCGGAACAAAGCCACCGGAGCTCTGGAGAAAGTGCCTTGCCCCCAACTAGTTGCTGATTATCACGCTGGGATGGGTGGGGTAGACACTCATGACCAGCTACGACTGCAAAGCTACTCGCTGCAACAGTGTGTCGCCTTCAAGAAGTATTATCGCCAGCTTTTTTCTGGGGTTTGTGGATATGGCCATTGTGAACGGCTTTTATTATCCATACTTGTGATGAAGCAGAGCGGACACCAAGTACCCACGCACGCCGAGTACATGCGGAGATTGCATCGTGAGCTTATGGGGTGAGCGCGCGGGCGACCTTTGAGGCCAACATGAACGCTGAAGAGCTGGTCTCCGTTCCGATACCCGCAGGAAAACACCGCCTCTGTAACAACACCAAACAAGTACAGACGCAAACGCCGGCAGCACTCCTGCAAGGTGTGCTCTGCTCTGGCTGAACCGAACACGAAAAGCTTTGAAAGCAGTTTCTACTGCCCGTCTTGTGAGCTGCTTCGTGGTGGCTACGTGCCGCTCTGCGCGAAGGTGCGCCGAGAAGACACTGGTAATACTCTCACTTGCAGCCAGATCTGGCACACAGTGTGGGGGTGCGGCTCGCTTATTCCAGCGCATTTGAGAAAGAACATCCGCCAGCAGAAAGCGTAAGCACGAAGACGTCGAGAGTGACGGGGCCGATGACGAGGAGGAGCACGATGTCGACTACTTGGACCAAGGAGATAGCGATTAGCACCAAAGCAAATTAATTCCATGCATGCTGCTTACCAACTTTTCGTGAATGTGAGTGCGCCACGTGCAGCTCCCCCGTGAAGCGACGATCGCAATCGACGGGGGAATCAACTGCAGGAGGTATGTCTGATACGTAGCAGCCAATAGCAGCGCTCAAAACTGACAGCTGATGGGAAAAATGATACTTTTATGGTAACATTCGTCGCGTCTGTGCCTCGATTTCGCAACGTTTTCGTCACGTCGCCCTGGGAAGGGCTTGAAACAGATAAAGTGTTGCAATCCTCTGTCAATAGTTTACTCAAGACAACTCTTTCTTCTGTATTATACAGAATAAGGGCTGGCGTTACAAGGGTTAAGCTGCAACGAAATGTATCCAAGAAACCTATCGCCAACATTGGAATATTTGTATCCATCCAAACACACAAACACGCTTTTTCCAGCGATACGTGGTATGTCAAATCGATCTCCGTTATGGACGCGCCAACATTCTCCGGTTCCCATGGCCACACACACCGTATATAGACTCGTGATACGAACCCAAATGACATTCCACTGCTTGCGATCTAACGAAGCTGCGAAACTCAACGTGGACGCAGATTTTCCAATGCCAGGGGGGCCCACAACGAATCCTCTAAATTTCTGATCAATCACTTTCTCCCTAAAAAAATTCCATAGCTCGTCCACTTGGGGTCGACGATACAGCATCAAGTCACCATTCGACGTCAAACCACATTTATCCACGAAGGCAGCAGGCAGCGTCACGTACTTCTCACCCGAGTCGATATCAATCTGAGGCACATGTTTGAGCCTATCAACGTTGAAACGAAGCCGCTTCTTTTGCTCAAACTCTTCTTTTGGCTCCGGGACAACCACCAGCACGTGCGCAGGAGCTTTTCCAGCAGCAGCTTCTTGTCCACTCACTCCGCCTAGTTTATGACTAGCTAGCCCAACGTCTTGTAGCTTGGCGCTTACAAACTGTAGCTGTGTGTAGCCATTAGTGTCTTTCACGCCTTGCACCACGTCAAGTTGGGTCAGCCACGCACCCTTGCCTTTGACTTTCTTCGCCAGAAAGAGCTGCAGGTCGTCGGCGTCGCATGTGATCGACTTCTCATTCGTCGCCTTGATCACGCCCTTCAACGCGGATACCGAAGCGTCTTCAGCGATGTCCACCTCGAACGCGCTGCCCCCCTCACCAACGATCGCACAGCAAAGCGTTACCATCTTTCCTCGAACCAGTAGATTCTGGAATGTGGAAGAAGGGATCTAAGCAGGAATGGTGGAGGGGTCTACTTTTCACGAAAATTCCACTTATCTTTCACAGGAAAGAATTTTCTACTGTTCTTATCGTCTTAGGAGCCGTAGTACTCAGAGTTGTAGTACTTGGATCAGTTACTGGACCCCGTCCCATGAAGCGAATTCACAGATAGTTGATATGTAGACCGTCCACGTACCGACTCGTGCTGTACTCGAGAAACAAATATTAATCTTAAACGTGCAGCGGGGAACAAATAAACTCTGTCCGCATGCCTTCTCGTCAATGAACAATTTTGAGTGAGCAACTGTTGTCCGACGCCGTTCATAGTCGTATGGAGTTGGCATTCTGCATTCTATTACTAGCCTAGAATTACTAGGTAATTTAAATACTACAAGTTGAAGAGTAGATGGAGAAGAAATTAGTTGATTAACAGATATCGGACTTCTCGTTTGCTAACTAAGACTTATGATATCAAAACTGGAATCCCTTGGCCTTACGTACGAGGAATCCAAATTCGATGTTGAGGAGGAGGTAAAACTTCAGCAGTCACTGGCTCCAAACCAAGTTGTCGAAGGACTTCGACGACTACGGCCTCATCAACACTAATCTTTTCCGCATAAGAGTAGATGAATTGGCAGTGTCTGCGGAAGGAACCTAGCATCATGGACACGAGCAGAACAAATTGTGACGTTAGACGGCTTGGGACGGGCTTTTCCCGGCCTTCTCTCCAACTGGCACAAGTGTAGCTTATAAGATCAAGTACTGACGACGGCGTGTCCCCCACGCAAGCGGAGTTTATCAGGCCCTTCCTTCTTCTTCCTCATTCCAGAATCTGCTGGCTAGAGGAAAGATGGTAACGCTTTGCTGTGCGATCGTTGGTGCGGGGGGCAGCGCGTTCGAGGTGGACATCGCTGAAGACGCTTCGGTTTCCGCGTTGAAGGACGTGATCAGGGCGAAGAATGAGAAGTCGATCACATGCGACTCCGACGACCTGCGGCTCTTCCTGGCGAAGAAAGACAAGAGCGCGTGGCTGACCCAACTTGACGTGGTGCAAGGCGTGAAGGACACTAATGGCTACACACAGCTACAGTTTGTAAGCGCAAAGCTACAAGACGTTGGGCTGGCTTGTCATAAACTAGGCGGAGTGAGTGGACAAGAAGCTGCTGCTGGAAAAGCTCCTGTGCACTTGCTGGTGGTTGTCCCGGAGCCAAAAGAAGAGTTTGAGCAAAAGAAGCGGCTTCGTTTCAACGTTGATAGGCTCAAACATGTGCCTCAAATTGATATCGACTCGGGTGAGAAGTACGTGACGCTGCCAGCTGCCTTCGTGGATAAATGTGGTTTGACGTCGAATGGTGACTTGATGCTGTATCGTCGACCCCAAGTGGACGAGCTATGGAATTTTTTTAGGGAGAAAGTGATTGATCAGAAATTTAGAGGATTCGTTGTGGGCCCCCCTGGCATTGGAAAATCTGCGTCCACGTTGAGTTTCGCAGCTTCGTTAGATCGCAAGCAGTGGAATGTCATTTGGGTTCGTATCACGAGTCTATATACGGTGTGTGTGGCCATGGGAACCGGAAAATGTTGGCGCGTCCATAACGGAGATCGATTTGACATACCACGTATCGCTGGAAAAAGCGTGTTTGTGTGTTTGGATGGATACAAATATTCCAATGTTGGCGATAGGTTTCTTGGATACATTTCGTTGCAGCTTAAGGAGACAGATCGTCTTGTGATTTGCTCTTCGATGGCTACACTTGGGAAGAGGGACGATCAGGACGATATGCATCACAAGTTGACATTTTTTTTCATGTATTCATGGACCAAAGACGAGTACCTGGATGCCATTGAGGATGGAGCTTTTTACGCATCGGTGGAGGACAAGTTGGACGCAACGAGTGTCTCTGAGGTGAATGAAGAAGACGAGGAGGACGAAAAACTCTGTGACGATGACAAGAAGAAGCGTGCGTGTCAATTGAAATTCTACTATGCTGGTGGCTCGAGTCGGTTCATGTTTCACTTCACCACTGAGGATGTGAAAGATATCCTTTCAAAGGTGGTTGACTGTACCCTAGACAAGACTGGGCTGAGTGGTGATTTTAACGTTGATACAATCAACAGGCTGTTTGGGATGCACTATGACGGCCCCTATAGTGGACGTATCCCCGTGAGCTCGTACGTGGTCTATCTCTTCGCGCAGCATTGCGGATCGGACGTTATTTTTTTTGACTTGGCGTGGCATTTCAATATGTCCAACAATCCTTCGGTATATGGTCATCTCTTTGAATGGTTGTTTTTCGCAGCTGTTTCACAACGCAAGGTGAAGTTGTTCGGTGATGGAGAAACTGTAGACATTGTTTTGCCCCAGGCGACTGTCCGCCATTTTGATCCTAAAAAACGATTTAAGAAGAGAAAACCGTCCACAGTCCAGAATGATGAAGATCGAGTCATTGAAGCAGATAAGTATTGGTTACAGCCTATCGCAGTTAACCAAGGAGGCTACGATGCGATGTATGTTGACGCTGAAACAGGAGAAGTCATTTTTGTCCAGATGCCCCGATCTGACAAGCATACTTTTGACATGACCCCTTTTCATGGTGTGCTACTGCAACTGAAAAGGGCAAAGGTGGATATTAAGAATGTGGTGATTTACTTTGTGGTCAAGCCGTGTCAGCATCCGAAGTTTGAGATTTCCAAAGTTGAAGGTCGCGGCTTGTTGGAACAATTTGATCCAAGTTGGAAAGGCCCAGAAGAAAATTGTGTGAAAGTGCGTGCTTTTGAAGCGCCACCATCAGTAGTCTAGTGTGGACGCGTTACTTCACTACATAAGAAAAAATGCTTTACATTTTCTTCTGGGTACGCACTACATCTACTACATACCCCAGCGCTAGAAGAGATGTGGCGATCTCTCTGGGTTCCATGGAGTAACATTTTTTCTGTGGTATTAGATTAGCGGCTACTATTATTTACGAAACCGAGCGATCTTAAGCTGGAATGGAGACAGAGGCACAAGACTCTCCTCGTTCTCTGGCGAGTTCATACTGCAATTGTTTTTCACGCAACGTGGAGACTCCGAAATGATATACACTTTTGTGAAACGCGAGTTGAGAGACCAAGCACACAAGCCCGGCTATCTGCGCATCTGCCAATATCAGTGTGGGGGGGGAGATGAAGGCTGTCACATTGAATTCAATAGCTGTATCACTGTTCTATCTTGACTGATGGACAACCCAAATTCGTATGGAGACCAATCGGCAGTTAAAAACCTAACTGTTGGATCAGTAGCGTGATAGTTTTCCGGTCACAGTTGAGCTCATCCACAAGCTGGTAAATAACTGATAATGCATCTTGTATGACGACTGGATATTCGCCACATTTGGCAATAGTGCCTGAAAGGTATGTCATTCCGAAGTCTCCGTGTTGCATGAAAGGATACAGGCTGTATCATACAGCAATCTGAACTCTCCATAGGAGTAATATCTCTTGTTGATACTTCCTCCAATTTGTGCAAACGTCCTGCGGCTTCGGGAAGAGCAATACTTTCCAAGTCAAATAAAGAATCGTGACCAAAATGACCATAGCTGGCGCCAGAGCGGTTGTAAAGCAGGGCACAAGAAAAAGCAATGTTCCGTCGTCTCTAATGCTTGGCAAGTTGGTCGAACGCAGCTGATTGTTGGATTGAGCGATATCAGGAAGTACAACCGTGAACCAACGGTTAAATCTCCAAGGAAAAGCCGTTCATGAACCACTAGTAATATGTAGCTCCGCAGCATCAGCAAACTTGCCAGTTCCTGGTGTATCCGACGGGGAGGGCATCCAAGATCTTCCATCGGGTGGTGATTGAGCTGAGGTACTTGTTGCAAAAGCTTAGTCCAGTCTTGAGAACGTAGGAAGGGGAAATACCGCGTGTTCGTTGCAACTAATTCTTCAGTGCCAAATACAGGGGATACCAGACAGCGAAACTTCGGCGTACCCGATCCTATAGGTTTCAGTATCAGCATAGAGTCCCGTACCTGGAAATCTTTTAGCTTTGCTCACAGGCGGCGAAAACTTCTTGTTCGTCGTACCCAGACCATGAACCACCTACCAGTAGCGGGACTGTTTCATCACATCTAATGTAGAAAAAATATCTACTGTTCTCGTCGTGTGCGCTTCAATCTACACAAATTCCACAACGCCATCGATTGTCACACACAGGGCAAACAAGGCAAATACATTCGATACGTGAGCACCTATCCGATGAAGCTTAATGCAGACACAAGAATCCTAGTTGATCAAGCTTACTGGATGCACAGGAAAGCTGCCACGAGCACAGCGACTCCGTTCACGAATATCGCAAGAGGGATGACACTTGCAGCTGACGACGACGCTGAGGTCGAAGAAGACGCCGATGCTGACGTAGAGGCTGGGGAAACTGCATCGGCAGTTGAAGAAGCAGTTGCAGTAGATGATGTACTACCGCTGCTGGAAGCAGTCGTTGACTCGTCACCAACGTTTGTAGACGCAGCAGCAGAACCTGCAGTAGCAGCAGCAGACGACATAGAGTTAGACGAGTCTGTAGTCGTTGGAGCAGTTGTGACTGGCTCAGTGGTGGCCGGCGTAGTAGTAGCTGGATGTAGTAATTGGAGGTTCGGTTGACGTACCGGTACTTGAAGACGCCGTTGTCGAGCTAGGAGTCGTCGTACTCGGAGCTGTAGTACTTGAAGCAGACGTCGTGTTACTGGACCCCGTAGTACTGGAAGTGGAGGTTGAAGGAGCAGTAGTTCCAGCCACACACGTCATGGCCAGTTTATCCTGTGTTGAGGCGTTGTTGCACTCCTGTTCACCAGGACAGACATCTGACGAGAAGTTTTCCACACACAACATCCAGCAGGTCGTTCCGCTGCTCGTTGAGTCTTCACAGTCACAGTATTGTTCACATAGCGCCTTGTCACTAGCTGCGTCGTGGTTACACGTGATTTGGCACGAAGTTTTGAGATCCGACGCGGACGCAGTGCTCTTTAACGAACAAACTTTGAGTGAGCAACTATTGTCCGACGCAGCCAAATGACGTTGCGGCGGGCAAGCAACAGCTCCAAACGCCTGGTGATCCTCTGCTTCTTGCTGTACCAAATATCTGGTCGTTTGGTTGGCATATTGGCCGAAAGTAAGTCCAGTATTGTCCATTACTTGGCTGGACTCGAGTAGAATCATTTTGCCAAACCATGACCGCAGTAGCTTGTTGTCTTGCTCCTCTCCTTTAACAACACTGACCGTTCGAGGGTAACGCATGCCATGCAACACCGAGTGCAGTGGAGGAGACGTTTTAATCCAATCGTCAATACCTGATCCCAGCATCAAAATGAGTTCATCTGGCTGTAAAACAGGGCGGACAATCTCTCCCTTTGCCAATTGAATGAACAACCCAGCGTCTCCAGCTTGAGTGTCTTTGTGTTGCAGCTCTCCAGAGCTCGAGACCTCGAAATACTCTGGAGCACTCATGGCGATCATCAGACCATTGTCTGTGTGAAGCTCCAGCGACATATCAGCAACATTAATCTCCACGTCCTCCTCCAGTCGTCTCAGGTCCTGAGCCGCTTCATAAGCGTGGAAATGGTCCAAGTGCACAGATTCCTTGAGTAGTTTCCGTGCTGTCATGGTCACAGCCCCTTGTTCTGCCACCACCTTGAATTTCTGAGTCGCATCAAGAGCTGTACCCACATTTGCCACTGCCAATTCCACGGCAGCACTGAAAGCTGCGTGGATTTCCACATATTCGGGACAAATAGCCAGCAATTCAGCACTTTGGTCCAAGATTTCCGTCAGTTGACGACCCGACTCAAGACTGACTGTATAACGGTTGGTTCCGTCTCGAAGTTGGCGGTGTAGTAGAAATTCGGCCCCTTTCTTCTGGGCCTGCACGGCACAAGCTGCTGCTGTGCGTAGATACTCTTGACGCAGAGTAGCGAAGTTCGGTACGTTTTGCAATGCGATAATGCCGTTGTCTTGCAAGTGGGAGAGCAGTTCAAAGTTGTGCGCATTGTTCGGGGAACTGGAAAGTTGTGTAAAATCCACTGGAGGCACGCGGAAGTCTCGCGGTTGGAGCGCCACAGTCAGAGGTGATAATAGCAGCAGAACCACACAGCGCAGCATGGTGAGGGACGTCGGCGGAGACGTGAAGCGGAGGTGGAGAGTTGACAACTGAATAGAGTTTTTTGCCGACGGTATGTTGGTTCTGGGCTGATTAAACCGGATGTTGGCTTTTGTATAGGAGGTTGTTGCGTGATTGGCTGAGGAATCAGGTGGCAACACTGATTCGAGCGCAAGTTGAAGGCACAGATCAGCTACCGTCGTAGGATATCCAGTGCTACAGTACAAGCTGCAATCTACAACAGATCGGATGGACGACAGCTTTATCAGCCACACTAATGTGAACTTGGATGGCACTCGGTGCTTTTGGAACTAAATGTGCATGTAGAACCACATCGTCAGGAGTCAGGATTCCGAAGCCATTTGTAGAGTTGGCTTCAATAGCATCAACGAGTGTACATGTATCCTCGAAGGATGTTGTGCGCTGCGCGAGTTCTTTTGAGGATACACTCACCGATGACGCAGTCCTGGCATATTTGTTTACCAAGTTGAGTGCTTGTACGAATGCCGAAGCTTCTACAGCACTTGAGTGATTTCTGTACCAACAACAAAGACACATCTCCTAACTTTGGAATATATTAGCCTGCTGTCTTTTACCTTTGTGGTGGCTCAGCTAGAGCTCACTCCCAACCGCCCCAATACAGACTGCTTGAATTGAATGAAGTAGCCTAGATACAGAGCTCAAGGTATGTGCGGCTGTACGAGTTCACACCGTCATCCTCCAGCATCGGATAGGCTGGCGTCAGGCCATCCTGCGCGTACATGTACAGCGAATTGTAGATCTTCCAGTAAACCTCACGTACGCGGCGGGCTGGGTGAAATAGACCTTGTAGAACGTACTGCATAATCACGTGCGGACCCAGTGCCACACGGCAACCTTCCACGGCCTCGAACACAGCGTTGATTACGTGCGGAGACGTTTCGAAAATGTTCGGCCACACGAAGTTGAGCAGGTGCACCAGTGCATCCTCGCAACCCAACCCAACAACACCCAGAGCCAAATGTTTCACAGTCGTGCATGCCGTTTGACGATGCACCAGATCACGATCCATCAGAGCGTCCTGCAGGAGCGGAGCCACCGCGTAAATGTAGTCCTTGCCCATTTCACCGATGTACTCGAACATGAACGAGAACGCCTTCAGCACGCCGTTCTGCACGTTGAGTTCAGGCACACGGTATTCGTTCATCAAAGCTGGAACAACAGTAAAAGGCGAACAAGTTTCTGACACGATAGCAATGGCTACTGTCGTACACACACGGTTCTGTCGTTCTTGCACCTTCAGGTTGTTCAACAAAGTATGCAGCACGTCTTGAGGACCAATTGCCTTGGCAATGTAGCCAAATGTGTTGACTGCAGCACGACGGATACCCTTCTTGTGGGCCTTCAGCATATCCAGAAGTTCGAAACAAATCCGCATCCACTCACGAGCTGATACCAAGTCTGCACCACGGTCAGCAATACGTCCGACTAAATCGATGCAGTTTTCTTGAACCTTCTCATGTCGATTTTTAAGAATTGGGGTGAGTCGTGGCAGCAAATCTTTGATCGGCGGGGTCATTTTGCTCATACCGATCACATTTACGATAGCTTTCAGGGCACCAAGAATGCTACCCAGTACCTCAGGGTATTCTTCACCGAGATACTCATACAGAACCACACCCATATGTCCCATGAGAGGCTCCTGATCACATGTTTTCATAACCACAGCAATCCGATTAATCAGGTCAGCAGCTTGCATGCGCACCTTTGCCGGCTTGTTGTTCAACCGCCACTTAATGGTACCACAGATCTGAGGCAAGTAGTTCTTTGCGCGGATCCCAAGAGCGTTCACAACAATACCGAAACCATTCAACATGACAAACGTGTCATCCGACGTTTGCTCTTGGAAAGCGTACAGAATACCGTCAATGAGCTTTTCCTCGAGATCAGTTCCAATATCTGTGGCACCCAAGTTCGAGATAATCTTCTGGATCGCTTCCATAACCATACGGCGGTAGGGTTCACTCTCGTCCTTCAGATCATCTACCACCCGCGAGATAATTTCACTTGCACCAACATTGTTTGCAAGTTCCACCGTCGTTTCAACAAGCTGGCGGTAATTTCGTCGGTCTAGCGCCATGCGACGAACCCAGAAGTGTCTGAAAAACTCAGGCAAGATCTTCTCCTTCACATAGGATGCCTCAACGCCATCTGTAGAGACACACTGCTTCACGACCTTCAGCACAATTTTCTTCATTTCTTCATCCGGCGACTGAAATTCACGAATCAAGATCTCCATCACCTCAACAGTGTAGTAATTTGCATACTGAGCATCCATAAGAGGGATGATAAAACCAATAGCCTTCAGAAAAGCAGCCAAACCCTTGCCATGGTGCTTACGAGTACCACGCCACAGTGGTCGCAACACAGAATCGAAGGACTCGATACCATACGGGTGCGCAGCTTCAGCTAGAGCTGCAAGAGCAAGCGCAGTGATAGTACGCACCTTCTGCTCGTCTTCAAGACCGTGCTCAATAATCTCCACGAGATGCTTCAGGTGCGGTAGAACAGCGCAACCCATGAGGATTGCGACCTGCTGCACGATCTTAATACCAGTGTGTCGAGCTTGCCACGACTTTCGCGACTGGCAGACAGCCTTCAGGAAAGGTAGCAGAGCTGGTATACCCAGCGCCGATGCAACCACTGCGAAGGCCCGTGCTGTTGTGTTACGAACGTATTCATCATCGATATCGATATCGGGGCGCATCGTCGAGATCATCGTTGCCAGACCAGCAGCCTTGGCCAGATTCGAGATAATTTCACGGCCTTCCACGCGAGCATAATAGTCTTCGTCAATCAGCAGTGGCTCGATCACAACTAGAATCTTGTGCACGTATGGACGAACAAGGTCATCAAGCTTGTACAATACACGGTCAATCACTTTAACCAGCAAATGGCGCTCCTGGTCTTCGAGCGTGGGTGCCATGAGCAATGGCAAGATCTGGTTAAACAAAGCTCCTGCACCAAACTCACGTGCTTTATCTGTAAGCTGTCGCAGGGCAGTCTTTCGCTGGGGTGGGGTGCCGTTTTTGATCTTTAGCAACAACCGCATGATCTTACGCTCCATGGCAGCCTCGGGATCCAATTCCTCTTCATTCACTTCGTCCATCAACTTGCCAAAGTACTGGTAATCTTCTGGTTTGATAAATGGCATGGCGCTACCATCACTGCCTGAGGGAGTTCCCATAGGCACGCCGTAGTCCTCACGCGCGGGTGTGGCTTGCATCGCAAAACCTGGAGTTTGCCCCATCGGAGTAGGAGTAGCAAGAAGCTTCCGCGATGGCGTCCGGATTGGCACATACGATGCAGGTGGGTCAAGAATCTTGTATCCCGTCGCAGGGAACAACGCATCAAGTTCTTCATCTGTTAACGGACGGTTGCGCTCCTCAATCTCTCGTTCCCAACGCATACGCTGCGCTAGCTCGGGTGTCAGCGCCCCACTCATCATATTCGCAGCCACAGAACCTCCCGGAGTCATTTGTACACTTTTACCTGGCGTGGCCATATCACCAGACACTGGTGTTTCGTCCCACCGGGATCGCTTGCCTGTACCTGCCGGAGTCACACCTCCCAAATTCACAGGAGTGGCGTCCCACTTGGATCCTCCTCCACTACTAGCAACTGGTGTTTCATCCCAGCGATTCTTCCTCCCAGGTGTGGCACCAACAGAACCTGCCACAGGGGTAGCATCCCACCTAGAGGACGCTCTTGTCGGTGTTGCAGCCACCGAGCTAGCTGAGCTCTCAGAGGCTGTGTCCCACTCCGATTGACTCTCTCCGTCCGTCTTCTCAGCTGCTGGAGCTTCTTGATCCCAGCGCATCCGCTTTCGACGTCTCTTAGGAGTAGCGTCCACTTCCTGCGGCTCCTGTGTCTCCAATTTCTCCTGCTCCTCGCGTTTCTGCTGGATCTTGCGCACCACCTCTGCTCGCTCTTGCTGTAGCTGCTGCGTCTGCATAATTTCCTTGTAGCTTCGAGCCGGTGTCTGTTCTCCAAAGGCGTCACCGCGCTCAGGTGACAACATCCGCTCAAAACGCCGCTTCCGATACGCATTCTCTCTGTCTGCAATGCGCGTATTAACGATACCCGATCCGTTGGCTTCTCGAGCTTCTGCAAAGGGGTCGTAATTATCGTCAATGAGGCCGTCAGAGGCCTGGGCAACAGCCGTTTGCCTGGAGCGAGAGTGATGGTCATCCGGTTTCTTCTGCTGCTGCTCGTCCTCGTCGCCTTCCTCCGTGACTGTCGCGCTGTAACCGGCAAAACGGTCTGTTCCGCCGTAGATATCCTGGTCGAACTGGCCCGTGGACGTCAGACTGACGCCCTTCTCGTCCTTCTCCGCCATGGCTCGTAGCTCGCCTTCCTTGCCGCCTTCTTGCTTGGTCGCCCTGTGAGGAATAAAACCTCACGTGCTAAAAATAAAACCTTATGGGGTAGTTTTGTGTGGTACACATGAGATCCAAGTTGAAGTTGTCCTTCTCAAGAAGAAGAAGAAGAAATTACTATGTGTGATTAAGCTTAATGGTGTGCATTGCAAACTAAAGGGAGAGTACATGTATCATACGCTGCAAAAGTTTGCGGCCTGCGTCGGCCGTCATGGTGTTCTAATGGATCGCTGGTTGCTGTAAACTTGAGGTGGGGCAATTGCTCATTCAGCTAGGCAGCCAGTATCGACATCTGTCATCATGGCGCATCGAGGCCGCCCTCGGACAGCCCATCGATACTTCATGTAAAATACGAGAGCGAGCTGTCGTAGTTGATCGAAAACTCGTCCAGTAAGTGGAGGTACGACGCGTACATGCGCATCCACTCGCCAGCAATTCTGTCCTGCACATCCGGGTTGAACAGCGCGAGAAATACGCGTACGTCTTCCTCGCTCATATTATTGCGCATCCAACCAAGCAAATGAGCCACGATCACTCCGCATTCTTCGTCACTAGTAAGCTGGTTGAATAACGTGCTCAATGCTTCATACTCCTCCTTTTCAGTCAGCGTCTGCGTGATCAGGTGTTTCACAGCAGTCACCTCTCCCCGCAAAATCTTCTCCAGTTTGTCAAACATGTGCAACACTGCCTCACTCAAGTCTCGACGCTCGTCGTGAACCTTCTCCAGAGCCACCGCCAAGGCTTCATCGTAGGCATCATACAGCGTCGTCACCTTATGTCCAACACCGACAATAAGTGTGCGTTCCTCGAGCAAATACCCCTTGAGCGTCACTACGTGACGTACGTGGTTGTCAAAGCGCTGTAGCCATTTCGCCAGTGCAATGATTCCTTGTGGAGAAGCACTGAGAAGCTCTTCCTTGGCAATGAATGAGCGCACACGGTTCATGTCCTGCATGATAGGCTGATCCAGCAGTCGAAAACCAACCTCCGACCAATCTGCCTGTAGCACCTCTTGTCCCCAAGGCACTGGAAGTTTTGGTGATTCGTCTTCATCGTCGCCGTCATTGTTATTAATTTCCTCCTTGGGTCCGCTAAGCAGACGCAACACCGATCGCACGAATGTGGACGAGCGTTTGCGCCGCTGATTCCCATCGTGCGTCTGTAAATATTGACGCTGCTTTTCTAGCCATGTCAGCGTCTCCTCTATACCAGTCCTAGTGGTTACAGGTTTCATGCTCTCGAGTTCGACCTTGGATTGATGCGACACAGGGTGCTGTTGGCCTTGTTCGGGAATCTCCAGACGGGCAAACAGCGGCTTGCGCGTGGCAGCGTCCTGGTGGGACAGCGGCATCGTATCAGCCATAGGAAAACCCGTGCAGAGCTCACGCCTAACGCCTGATCTTTTCGCAAATGAGGCCCTTCGTTCTTGAAGTTTTCGTGATCTTTGTTACTAGTACATCAGAAAAAAACTGGAAGCCGGATGACAAGACGGAAGGACTGAAGGTTGACTATTTGATCTCCGGATACTGGAAATACAACTACACGTATACATTGTTTCGAAGTACATTGGGGGGGTTCACACCGGCAAATTTCCAGTAGATTACAAGAAAGTCCATTTCTCCAAATTTACTGAAATCGGCGAGTTGCCTTCCAAACGGTTAATCTTCAGCTGCCTCAGAGAACACAGACAAAATGGCGGGGGCCAGCGTATCCCCAGCAGATCTGGTCGCGATTCGTTGGTTTATTGAACGCGGCGAAGATAATGGAGAGAGTAGCAGTGAAGAGAGCGACGGTGATTACAGCTACGACATCGCCCCGCTACTCCCTTACGCTACGAGTGGCTCTGACCTTGCTCCACGCTCGCCATGGCCTTCTTGCATTCTCCCCTACTGCAAACTGAAGAAATTCCGAGTAGCTGATCTCCCTACTCGGAAAAAGTACCACTCTTCTGCAAATTCGGTCAAACGAGACACGAAAAAGACTGGTTTATGTAAGTCGCCTACTGGAAATTTGCCGGTGTGAACCCCCCCATTGGCGCAGACAGCAACTTCTTCTCCTTGTGTCTTCAAAGTATTTGTATTATAGAAACTGCTGCTTTATCTAGCCTAGTCGAAGCAGGAGGACTTCCGGATAGGGTCGATCCAAGATCGTGCGTATGAAATGCGCGAGTATACCATTGGCAAGCTCTTGCCACGACCACACACTTCACCGTCACGCCAGTTTCGCCAACTCACTACGCCAACGACCACGTCGTCGGCATCGTCGTCGGAGTACTCGATAAAAGCGGGGCCACCGGAGTCGCCATCGCAGTAGCCCTTGCTAATCTGACCAGCCACACAGATCATCGAGTCGTCCACGGAAATTTTTCCGTCCGCTGCACATTTCTCGTTTGTGATCAGTGTCGAGTCCACACGCTGCAGCTTATGGCCCTCCAGCGCAGTGGAGCCCTCTGAAAGACGTCCAGTACCTACGGTAGTCACTGTGGCGCCGTCCTTGAAATCTGAGTCGTCTGCTTTGGCCAGCTTTGCAGGGGTGATCGTTGAAGGGACCTCGAGCTCCAAGATGGCGAAGTCGTTGGAGAATTTCAGCGTCTCGGTGAAGTTGGGGTGGTTCATCACCGACACAACTTGGATCTGCTCGCCGTCATCGGTGCCGTTGTTGTAGTGCGAGCCGATCGAGACCCACCGAATGTCGTATGTGATGCAGTGCGAAGCCGTGAGTACGTGCTTTGGGCTGATGAGGGTGCCACCGCAGAAGTTCTTGCCGTCCGCCGTTTTACGCATGCCAGCATAGTAAGTTTTCCTGCCTTTTGGAACGGTTGATCCGCCAAGAATGAGTCTGCGCTCCACAGCGTCAGTAGAGGCGTCGGCAGCCACAGCCGCGGCAGCGAACACAGCAACGATAGCTGAGATGAACTTCATGACCACTGATAGTACTCGCACGTTGATCTACGAAATCCAAAAGTGATGTGGTGTCTGGCAGACGTTAGAAGTTGCAACGCCCTCCGAGCAGGGACAAGCCCTGCTGGAAACAGGTTTTCATCGAGATGTGCTTACAAATTCGCTAAGTTCGCACCAATTCGGTTGAAAATGCTACGCAGATCACTGAAATACTTCAACGCAGCTCGATACATGTACTCGGATAAATGCACTGAGTTGGTACTGATGGATTATCCGCAAGCTGCCAACAACAATTCATGTTCGAGAGGATTTCATACTGAAGACACGTTAGGAGACTACCAGTATCACTCTACGAAATACATGTACTTGAAGTAACTATACATGACAGGGATGTTGGGAGTCTCGGTAGACGCGGTCAAAAGCGCAGGAGTCAGAGTGTCAGCTGGGGTGCAAGAATGCAAGCAAGCCAACCACCTCTTTCAGAGTCGCTTCGTCCTCGAAGTTTACCCACTTTGTGGCCAAACTGCGGCGACGTTGCACGATTTGGCAGATCCCGTTTGGTGTCCGGGCACTGCTGCTGCTCCAACATTCGGAGCAACCGAACTTAAGCCAATTCACATGCTGAATGCTGTGCGGCAGCCAACACCACCTCTTTGCTTGGGGATGCTGTCAAGAAAAGCGAACTTAGCGCCTCGATGAAAGGCAAACGAAAGCCTGGAGTTCAAGCCCAGTCATCATAAGCTCTGCATCATCCCGCTCCATTTGAGCTTTTGCGCGATTTCTCCCTGTTGGAAGTGTTGCAACCTATCGCGATGAAGTTCACGTCCGCTCTCCTTGCTGCGTTTGCTGCTCTGGCCTCGAGCTCGGCCACTGCTCAGTCAGATGATTCCAGCCTAGCGACGGACCTGATCACCGTTCCTGTCACAGAAATCCAGG